>OX637517.1:9314125-10564125 GCA_951799955.1 Apamea anceps
GTGTGCTAAGTTCCCATTAAGTAATTTGATGTAATAAAATACTATGACGTATAAATTATTAGGAATAATAAGTAAGTATCATGGAAGCTCACTATTTACGAACCAAAACCAAATTGAACGATAAGAGCGCGCTTTTAAATATATGTAGTCGTGGTTCGATTAGTTTGATAAGACCGAAATATTTGTATTGTCTACTGCTATTCCGGATCGAATGTTTGTTTGAGCAGTGTCTGCCAAAGATCATGCATGATCTTCTACCAACTCAGCAACATTACAATATTGAACTCCAAGTATCTCAAAGACAAAGACAATGTAGCCGTATTGGGCAACAATATGCCACCATTTTTGACTAGGCTACCATTTTAGAAGGTGCGCACACCAGAATCAAAAAGTTTTTTTTGTCGTGAAGAATAACTGAAATCGGTCAAAGTCCTAGAGCCAAAAATTCGAAGACATGTGACATCTACCAACCCGCATTAGGCCCAAGTGGTGGATTACGACACACACCTTCTCACCGAAAGGAGGCCTGTGTCCCAGCAGTAGGAATATTCTAGGCTGATTATAATGCCGTATAGCACTAACCGGCCGGCAATAGCATAAGACAAAATGACCTGGAAAAGGGAGAGGGTACAGGGCAAACGCCTCCCTGTAGTGAGAAAACACTGGCTCATTTATTATTTAAAGGACAATGCCCATGGATGTATGGAATCCCGTACCATGCTGCATCAAAGTTAAACTTTGGTTTTTATAGACCACACTTATCATATTAACTCCTACAGAAGTTCTTTTTGTAAACAAAACCCGGGGAGATTTTCAAAAAAATCGAAATAACCTAAACACTAGGTACTTTGTTTTGTTTGACATAAGCGAACGACCACTATTGCTCTAAATAATGATAATCGTTTTCAAGTAAAAATTCTATTTAATTATATTTCAGTTATTTTTAATTAATGTAGAATCAGAAAAGTATAATTTTTTTACATGTTTTTTGAAAGACATGATCATGACACTTTTAAAATTCAAGGTTAAGTATATTAATCATATTATTTGAAATGGAACGTCATGTAAAGGGAATAATACAATATCAACACTTTTTTACTTTAAATTAAATTCCCTGTTTAAAAATCAAATCCCCGACGCAAAATGTCGTAAAAAATTATGAAAATGATTACAATAATATTTTAATCTTGGCTATCTTGGCTTGACTTTTTGGTACATACGAGTTTTGGTCATTCTCCTTTATTATTTCACCAAAAATAATACAACGGCACCCTAATTGCGTAACACACGATCAATCGGAATCGGTTTCATTTTGACAGTTCAGCAACATTCATTGCGTTATTTACGTGTTGAGCAGACAAATTTTTCGAACTTATGAAGCAATGGATTAGCAATTTGCTTCAAAATGATTCTGATTCCGATTGATTGTGTGTTACGCAATTAGGGTGCGGGTTACACATACTTATAGGCTAGTATACACAATCTCTTGCCCAGCAGTGGGACAATATAGGTTGAGTAAAAAAAAATGCATAGAATAATAAATATTAGCCCAATACACATGGAAAAAGATGCACCAATGATCTTATCTATTGTTACAGCATTATTAGCACTTTAACTTAGCGTTGTTACTTCGTCTACCATCTTTTCCGTTACTTAATCAATGATTGAGATTCATTAAATCCTGGTTTTTTTTTGAGTTACAGAAAACTCACCATGCGCGTACCTGAATTTTGAGAACGTTCATATGCGTTTATACTGCTTATCTCCACATCATAAAAATAAAAACACGGTTTCAATTAGCAGTAAAATACTGCAAAAGATATCACCGTTTCCAATTAATACAAGGTTCAGTCAATGACTGCTTCTTACTATTCTTAGAACATGAATATCATGTATGAACATGTAAAGGAGCTATATCAAATGTCATAAATAAACCCACTTAACGGTAACATGACCAGCTAAATTGCGATAAGAAACCATGATTCAGATTCCATTTGATGCGCTTAACTCATCAAATATGTCCAGCGTAATTTAGAGACTCAAGGAAACATTAAGTATTTAAATGACCCTGTAATTTACGATCGGAACGTGCAATTTGTAATTTCTTGAAATACTGAATAGTAAAGTTCTGCTGCAATTGTATATATAACTAATGAGGTATTTAACGTTTAGGGCTTTATGTGGCAGACATTAATATGTTGCTTAGTAATCATTAGCTTAAGCTAGTCCTTGAAAACATTCAGAATAAGAGCTCATACACGCGTCGATGACAGAGGCAACTGCATCCGTCAACACGCATCTACAGCAGCCGTCGACACCCCTCGACGTGTCGCCTGCTGCCGTCGAAAATATATCACTCGTGTATTTGAGTACGGTGCTCAAATACACGAGCGGCATGTTGTCGACGACTGCAGTTGCTTCTGTCGTCGACGCGTGTTGCTCGTGTTTGTGCACACTAACCCATTCCTATAGCCAATCAAATTGTTTTTAAGTTTTCCCCAAAGATTTCTGTATAAAATTTTCTTGAAAATCTCCTCCCAGATTCGATCAGTTCCATACAATTTATAAAGTCACTCATGCGAGACATACATGTGGCGCCGTGACGCACTGTTTATTTTATTTCCCTTTCAGTTTAACACAAAGCACGTGACAATAAATAATATACACGATGAACACATACATGTTACTTCACTAACCACAAGGTGCGGTAACAACAATGACCGAAATGCGGTAAGAGACTGAGATGACACCAAACTGGTAATCTTAGCTCCTCGTCACACCTCGCGAGACTTCGTAATACTTCGGCTTTGTACCGCTCCCTTTAGAAAGTAGACTCAGGATTTGGACTGCAGTGACTTTGTAGTTCTTTTACATCATCATGTGCAGTTTTGGCGAACATTTAGCTAAGTTTTGCAGGGACTCCCTTTGCTTATTGCGACTTCTTTGTTTCCTGCGCTTATGTTTTTCATAAAAACCCATGGTATTTAGTTACATTCGATCTAAAGTTGTTATTCGGTTTAGCCAGATTGGTCAAATGGAAAGCTGAACCTAACCTAACGAGCTCGTGAGGAAAGACCTCAATAGTTAAAGTTTACTAGATACTGGGCCAATCACTAATGAGTGTGAGTGCCTGCAGTTTCAAACTTTGCGGACGTAATTATAATTTCTCAACCACTTCCAGCACATATTTTTAACCCCAGCACATAATTTACTCACATACAAAAAGCTTATTATTCGTGCCACAGTCAGAAAATAAACGAGCTCATGAATCATAAGTCAACAAATAATTTTGAAAATAGGCAACCTAAAAATATTAAAACGGATGAAGAAGACCTAACGTTTTCCTGTTTGGTTTATGAACCAATGATGCTAAAATATTCTAGTATATTTTAATAGGAGTCGTACAATGCAGGGAATTCCGTATTTACTATGTTAGGTGCCGAATTATCTTATCCCGTTGAAACTCTGTACCTACCTTGTTTATTTATGTTATTCTTCCGAAGACCGAATCGTATGTTGCCACAAAGCTGTGCAGTCCTTAGGGAAGGCCCATGTTCGGAGTAGGAGACATTACAGTGACAAGACATAACACTTAATACGAATATGTTACACATTTTGTTGAATTTTTGTATAAAGTATTCGAAATAATATATAATTCCTGACATAGGTATTAACATAATCTTGTCACTTGTTTGCTGGGTTTTATCTCGTGTGCGTTCAATTCCAAAAGTATTTGCAATTATATATCGACATAATACACGACATACGCGCTCTTAAAAATAGACCCAGGCAGTGTAGTTTTGAACCGCCACCTGGATTCACATAGTTGCAATATGTCTGAAAATTTTGACAAAGACTTAATTATTTAAAGACCAATTTGGTGTATATTCTCCTAAACGTCAATCTACATAATCAACAGTTTCAAATTCACTTTATGTCTAGCACGTTTTGCTATCGACTGCGCAAACGCAAACTGGAAATCAACAATTGGCAAACCTAAAGCTTTCGAAAAACACCCTACGACGTTCTGTGTCAGGGGTACCTACTGATGACTTCATTTACAATCAAAACAGTTAAAAATATACTGTGAATATTTTACGACAAAGTTAATGATTTAGTATAAATTAGGCGTAAGAGATACAAAGCGTGTCTCCTGTCACGTGGGCACCCTACAAACAGAAACCTTGGATTCTTGCCAAACCATGTTCCCCTAGTTACAATCGTCAGTGTCATTGACAATTTAATAATAATTATAGGTTTCCGCACTAGAATATACAACATTATTGGCCGTTATGTTGTTTTCCACAGGTTTGTTAAACGCAATCGTTGTAACTTTTAATTTAATAATAAGTTGCCTATTGATTATCTTTTTCATCTTTGGAGAATGCACCCGGCCTGTGACGTCATTTTTTTCCATGTAGTTTTCTTTTGCATCATTATTTTTTTGTGTCCTTATCCTAGCTAGCAGGTATTCGATTCTAATTTAGTTGTGTATTTTTATATCAGCCTTGATAGGTTGATGACCTACTCCTCAGATATTTCTGTCTCCATCTTTTTATCTCGTCACAATATTTGGAAAACCAATCTTATCAACAGACGAGATATTTTAGCTGCTATCTCGGTCACATGCACAGAGTTAGTATCTAAAAGTATGTTTCTAAAAATGACACTGGTTATTTGGAATTTCCCTGTACTACGTCGATTAGAGTATTTATTTGCATATGAAAAAATAATCTAATCAAGAGAGTTGTAAAAAAAAATGTAATCAAATACTCGTATTTATCAAACAAACTTGATTCATGTTTGTAATAGTATCTATTACATTTTGTGGACAGTCATGGAGAAAAGATTTAATTATATATTATAAAAATAATTAAATCTTTTCTCCATGACTAACTAACGTCATTGTATTTATTTATTTTATTATTTATGTGCACACAGTAAAATGGATACAGATACGACATATCAGTATTGAGTACAAAGGTACTGCTTATGTAAGGAAAATGTCAGCCATTTAAAAAAAAAGTTATTCTTGTTTCTAGTTGAAAAGACGTATTACTCGATTGAAGACTTTTTAAATGACAAATTATGACTAAATTTAATATTCTTTGACATTCTTAATAATTAATAATATAATTCAATTACTTTATTTTATGCGGCTCATGACATTTTTCAATTGCTTCATTTCTTTTATCCTAGACTTTATTAATTACTAGCTTCTGCCCGCGGCTTCGCCCGCGTGGATGTCGGAAATTATCCCACGGGAACGTGCTAACAGGATAAAATGTACCTATGTGCTTCCCCAGAATGCCATCTATCTCGCGGGCCCTTTGTGGCTAATTACAATAGAAAACCAATTGTGTCTCATTAGTGGTGATTAAGAGGGTACCTATATGATATCTTTACCTAAGTACCTACCTAATTAAAAAAAAAAAAACTCAATAACAGAAAATTAAATACCTACCTACCTAAATAAACCTATTTCTGATGATAACTAATCTAAACTCAATAAATAAGCAAAATCCCTAAAAACTAATATCTATACGAATGACTAATCCTACCTAACAGTATTATAAAATAACCTACGGTCACTACGTACACTATCAAATATACTACCTATACTTTAAAATTAAAATCTATACCTACGACTTACATAAAAATAAACCTAAATAACTCTAAAAACTAAAAGGAATAAAAATGAACTCCATTGCGGGTGACTTAACCTACGACAAACTTATTATTTGCGGTTGGTGCAGTAATCGGGTCTAGGGATCGAACCGCAAAATTAAGTTTGTTTTTTATTGTATATACTTTTCCGGGATAAAAAGTACCCAGTGTGGTGCCCAGGATATTAAAGAATAATTATACCAAGTTTCAACGTAATCGAACCGGTAGTTTTTGCGTGATGCCTGAACAAACAGACAGACAGACAGACAGACAAAAATTTTTTTAATCACATTTTTGGGTTCGGTATCGGTCTAGTAACACCCCCTGCCATTTATTTTTTTGATATTTTCAATGTACAGAATTTTCACTTCTACAGATTTATTATAAGTATATAGATAGTAAAAATAACCTGCTTACTAATATTATATTTGTATGCCGATTATTGGCCGAACATAAAGATCAGCTAAAATGTATAAATAACACCTTTTTGAACTTAGGTTCACAAATAAAGATTGATTTGATTTGATTTATTTCTTAAGACATTTCTTCCAGCAGACCTGCGAAAGGAGAAATGAAAAAGAAATGTAGACAATAGTGTGAGAGAACAAGAATAGAAGAATTTAGAAGTAGGTTAATGACGAAAACTATCATCCATCGATCAAGCGATATGCTGTGTGCCTTTAGGTCAGCTCTATCAGACCAGTAAATACTAGTGCAAGATAACCATAACACATTCTCAGCTAAGGAAGTAGGAATAGCAATCTTATCAGCTCCATCCACCTTTCCAACCTTTGCTCCAGAGGAGATAACTCCAGCTATTTCAACTAAAACATCTTCCGTCTCCATAATAACATTGCTATTTGATAAATAAACTTTCTGCAATACTAATATCGTAAAAAAATTAATTACGAGTACATACTTCTTATGTGTTCTCTGTACAATAAAAATGTTCGTAGTCACCCTCATATTCTTTTAATATAGATGTAATATACTCATAAGGCGATGCCTGCGGCTTTATTGCGTTATTCAGATAATTTGCCGTCATAATGTAATGATCAGTATCTGGAAGATGGAGCGGCGAACCAATAAGTCCAACGAGTTTTACTTAGTCAACGAATAATTGAATCGATATATTCGATGGAAACTTTATAACTACATGGTACATACATTGGCAATTATATTTCAAAAGCATTCATAGTTGATAGACATGGTACTATTTTCAGAATCTGAGTACTTACAGTGGCCTCCAAAAGTTAGTTGATATTTTTCCATTTCAGCTTGATGCTTTTTATTAAAGTTCGACTAATGTTTGTAGAAGGAACCGTAGGGTTTTATTCGGTAGAAATCCGACGTAACCCTTCGTTCTCCCCAGACGGAGGGTATCCAATTATAAGAAAGAAAATACGTTTATTTGCGGTGAACATGACGCAAGGAAAGAACACAAACATAAAAAAGTACTAACAGTTAATAATAAAACAGTAATGATTCATATAAGTACTTCGGGAATTGGTCGATTAGTACGTTTAATTTAAATTCCTTGGTTAGTTTAATGAGGTTGGTGCTTTAACCTAAACTAATATTATGAAGAGAAAATATTTGATTTTTTGTATGATCGTGTGCACTGTCGCGCTAAAACGGCTGAACAGATTTGGATGGAATTTGGTACATGGGTAGACCATAACCTAGATTAGAACATAGGCTACTTTTTATCCCGATATTCCTACGGTATCGAGACTTATGCCGGTGAAACCGCGGGGCACAGCTATTTGTTTATAAAACCATATACAGCTATATATTACAATAATTACGTATCGTATGTAAAGCTTAAGAATGTTTAAATAACGGTTATAGTAGGTTCAAATACTTCATCATAATTAGGCAAAAAAATAATTAGAGGTAGGTAATCCTATTTAGTTTTTACTGCGAGTGTACGTGCACGGTGGTACTTACATTCACCAAAGAGGTACAAAAGGTTGGAGACGGAATCTCAATTATTGTTCTGTACGATCACAAGTCACACTCCGCCTTATATCGTTTTTCTACCTCTATGTAACTAGAACGTGGTTCGACGTGTGAGATCAGTTTAATTGCGCTTTGCCCTAAAGCGCTTTGTGTTAGAATGCTAATCCTAATGACATGTTATGAGGTGTGATAATTATGTTGTATTGTATTCGTTTGACTAGTCTCTTCCGTGTGTATTTAATGGATATGATCTTTGGTTAATCATTCTTGACAAGACAAGATCTGATTGAGCCTCGGGGTGAGAAAGTTCGTACCAAGAGGGTGTATCACGGATGATGTTACTTTTGACCTGATGTGCTCCTCATAAATTCCAATGTTAAAAAGAAAAACTATCTTCTTCTTAGCGTGTCGATGGCAATCTAAATGGATTCGACCCAGAATTCGGATACGTGTTTAGCGCCACGTCACTAGCGTCTTTCAGATCCTGACGACAGGACACGTAGGACATGACATTAAGTGTCCGTGTTCCGTCGTTTGTGGCACAGCACCACATTTGCAATCCAAGACGGATTCGTCTATAAAGCTCTATCTGAACAGGTTTTCCTTGCTTCAGCCAACCTTGGTCCGAAGTCTGTTTACAGGCTACCAGGTTACCAGGTGTCCATCAACAAATTATAGAATACTGCAGCCCAAAGAAATTAACAGTTTACCCAAAGTTTTGTTTGAAAGAAAAGGCAAAAAATTTGGGACCAATTTATCACGTAGTTTGCTTATTTTAAAATTTTGTTTAAAGGACTATTCATCGTGTTCGTCTTCGTTTATTCAAGTTTTTTTAAATCTCGTACAATAACATGAGTTTAAAGGGCTGATTTTCCAACGCCAGATAATTTTAACCGAAGAATCATTTTGATTTTTTGACAGTTCTACCATACAAAATCTGTCAGACGTCAATTTTATTCCACGGATAAACATTATCTGTCGATTGAAAAATCTGTGCTTTTTTTTCTTTTTAAGGTCATTATTTATTTACTTAGACATATATACATAATTTAAAAAGCTAACAGTCTTAAAGTAATAATAATATGTAGAAGTATATAAAAAAGGGAAAATAATCAAAAGGCATCAAAAAATTCGTCCGCATAGCTGTCAATAGGAAACGTGCCCAATAGCATATCAAATAACGTGTGTTTATATGTATAGAAAAGTTATAATAGAACTATAGCATGATTGCAGTTCGATGCTATCATCGAACTGCAATCATCCGTCAGTCATCTTCAAGATTATGGCATTGACCTTCCGGAACGTTGTTCGCCGGAAGCCTATGTTTAGTAACGGACATTCACAGGCTATAAAAAAGTTCAATGTTGTGAAGCTTTACGCGAATCTCCATAGGATTTTAGAAATTAAACCCGAAGGCCAATTCTCGTAATTTAAAACGTCCAAAATCTGGTCGCAGTCTCATCTCAGCGACAAACAAATGTCAAAAACTTGTCAAAATGCCTACATTTTGACACGTTCCCTAGAAATTAGAGGTTTTTTTGACAGATTGAGACTGAGATCAGACTGTGAACGTTCTTAAAATTACGAGAATTGCCCCGCTGATAATAGTTGTATTTTTTCCGGGTTTTAAAGAGACACGGAGTAGTTACGGTTCATTCGGACTGATGATTGGTTAAGAACATCTCCGGGCTTTGCAAAAAGCAAATTAACCTGTCGGATACATAATAATATACCTTGGCACATCATAACGGGAAGTCAGAAATCTAAATAAAATCCTCCTTGCCTGCAATCCTCCTCGCCTTTTGAAAGCTGAAAAGTGATCGATTTAAAAAAATAATCTGATAAACCCAATGTTTGCTGTATTCTGTTGTCTATCCTATAATATGACAAAAGGTTGGTCAGCTTAAAAATGCTGGTTACACTCCAAGCCATTTCAAATCCCAAAGATCTGATGACGTTGAAAATTTAAAATGCCAGACCATTTCCCGGGAAACAGAGACCCACATATTCCGCGAGCCCCTGCAATTTACCCGACCTGAATATTGTATATACGAGGAGGCAGAACGAATTAGATTATGTAAACGATCTGCCATTCTTCCCGTGCGTAATTGTTACAATAATAACACTTGCAGTAAACTTTAGTTACGCAGCAAAATCCTTGTTTTCCATTCCCGTACTGATAAAAGATATTAAATTCTGTAAATTGGTTCAAAAAATCACTTTTACACGTCAAAAATAAGTTTTGTTTTAAAACTACATAAGTTCGGTGTTTCTTAGCCGACTATCTCTGAGAAGAAAGACCTATACAAACTACAAACAAAGAGGTCACAGTCTTCTCCATAATCTTAGTCAGGCCATACCTGGGGACAATGCAGTAATCTCCATGGTCCTTATTGGTAAGGTCTGACCTGTTTACTAATGTGTCTGATGGTTTTTTTAGAAAAGAACAATACAGATTTGAGTGGACCTGTCCAGTCAGTGCACGAATTTAGCGATATCAATAAAATATAACCTACTTCGCGCAGTTATTCAAAGATGTCACGACTACATGAACCTAGTTCGCGATATAGATTGTATCGACAATAACATACCTGTTCACGCAATGAGCTCGTCAGTGTACTGTAATGGTTTATGCATGGAACATTAGCAATAAACCAACGTGAAATTAGTGGTAAATGAATTTGTGATTGTTATCCAGGTGTACAAGTATGATGACATGATATATTTTCTAGCTTTACTATTAACCATAGGTTTTTGTATTGCCGTATGGTCCCTGTTTTAAGTTATCTTTGTTGGAAAGTTGACTTAATTATTTGGACACGTTTATTATTTTAATACAGATAACTTTAGTGATGGCTCCAGGCAGTTTTTAGCAAATTCAGCGACTACAAGTCAGACTCACAACTCAAACCCAAAACATTTATTTCAATTAAACCATTTACAGGCACTTTTGAATTGTCAAAGAGTTGGTCAGTTAGTCAGAAAGTTGAAGCAATGGGCAACTACCCATTCCAAAACGTAGATAACTATGGAGAAGAATGAGCAAGAAACTCTAAGGACGCATAGGTACTTTTAGGCCGCGGTTTCGCCTGCGTGGAGGTCGGAAATTATTCCACGGGAACGTAGTACCGGGATGATAAGTATGTTCTAACCCAGGTCATGGTCTATCCTTGATGAAAATTTCATCAAAATCCGTGAAACAAAAAGAGTTATTTTCGCCTTATAATATTATGTGGATGTAAGTTTTTCAAGATGGTTGTTACCATGGAGATTAAAACCGCCTCTGTGCATTTGTGTGCCTAAATGATTCAATCTTAATAAAAACAAAACATGTTTATTTACGTTTTCATTGTCCTGTATTAATGGGTACACAGAATACTTTTATCCGGGTTCACGATGACGCAGTTAAACCTAAAATGCAAGTGAAATACGTTTATAGCAATAAAACGTCTCGTTTTGTGGCAAAACAAAACGTATTTTCCTTATAAGAAGACAATGACACCATGAAGTTGTTTAGGTTTTCCTGTCCGATATCCATAAGCATAACCATAATCAGCCTATAAGTAATGTTCCCACAGCTGGGACACAGGCTTCCTACCTTCGAGACGGAGTGGGCTGTAATCCACCACGCGGGCCCAGTGCGGGTTGGTAGATGTCACGTGTCTTCGAATTTTTGGTTCTAGAACATGCCGGTTTCCTCACGATGTTTTCCTTCACCGTTTTGAGAGCAGTGGTAATTATTTACACAAAGTAACGCGCCTGCCTGGGTTCGAACCCATGACCCACAGCTCGTAAGTCGAGGACGATATCACTGGGCCTCCACTGCTCCTTCCTGTCTGATATTCATACAATATTCAGCAGTAGGTAGGTACGTTTATTAGGTACTGTTACATAATATTGAGTTGCAATCTCAAAGCTATTTTCTAGAGAATGCGGAGGGTCATACAATACGCGGGTTCGGCAAAATGGCTCCGCAGCAAAACCAATTTTCCTCGACCCGGAAGGTGGATAATCCCTTAAAAATTAAATTGCTTATTCCACAGCCTCTTTGGAGTTCCAGCAAGGTGGAATAGGTATTTCTGGGTTGTACACATTTACGATTTTCTTTTCTTATTCCATTTTACAGTAATTGGGCGCACTCGAGGTTTGTTTGTTGAGAAATGCTAACGTGGGTAGATTACATTGCTGAATGTTTTTTTAGGAAGAATAGGTAATATGGGTTTAGAGGTCTTACTCTTCTCTAATCTAATTATCTATTCAATACAATATACAGGATTATTGGTAAAACACTAACAACCTTCTAGGACTGTATTACTAACATCATAAACAACAACTTTTGTTCTATGACTTTTTACAAAACATAATACATTTACCAAAAACAAACCTTTAAGATTTCATTGTTCTATCTAACCCCCGCTTTCCTCCGCTGAATTTTGTACTAGACACGGCAGTTTGTTTACCTAACTAGCGCTTTCTTTTGCTTCGCGTAAAGTTCGTAACAGAAAATCGAATATTCCAATTGGTTGAATTGAAATATTTTTGTATTTGTACGAATGTCTGATGAATTAATAAAATTCATAGAACAATAGTTGTTGTTTATGATGTTAGTAATATAGTTCTGAGAGGTTGTTAATGTTTTACCAATAACCCTGTATACGAATATATAAAATTGAAGTGTATGTTTAAAATGTCAAAATAACGGCTTTTTACTAAATGCATTATGGTGGTTATAAAAAAAAAACTTTGAACCCTGTAAAAGAACATAGGCTACTTTTTGTCGACATATATGCAGGCGCGGGCGGGAGCTACATAATAAATTTTTTTTTTTTTAAACCGTGCCTAACTTTTCCTCAATTAGATATGACGGCCCTTGTGTGTTTAATGTAAATGTATAAAAATATCATGAATAAAGTTCAGGGGCAGCAGTCTCGACATTCATAACGATCGCTTTACGACCGAATTCGGTCGCAAAGTCCCGGATTGACAGGTGTAATGTATGGAGTGACAGGACTTTGCGACCGAATTCTGTCGTAAAGCGATCGCTATGAATGTCGAGACTGCTGCCCCAGGAAATGTCCGTTTACAGTTTGACAACTATTGTTATCCTCCTGGGAGTTCACTGGCTTTCTAAAGACAATCTTGAGAGTTATTCCTATTGATTCTTGGTAATTAGTATTTATTTTTTTCCTTTATTGGCCAACCAACAATTTTTTACACTGTAAATATTTAAAGTGACTATCTACCATAATCTAGTGTTAGTGTAACAATTTCTTACAGGTTAGCGCCGCATGCCCCATAAACATTAGGTTTTCCACAAGCACTATACTACAAAATTATAATTGATTTCTTATTAACTAAAATTAACAAGTTTCAAATGATGTTACGTGCTGGAATATAAAACTAAAATAAGCAGTAAAAGTAAAATTCATTAAAGCAAAGCAAATAGAGACAAAAACCGGTGAACTGTGTGTCAGGCCACGCGCAGTGGTAGGATTCCGTAGTTTTTATAAGAGCCAAGTGCGGGTCGTATTCGCTGACTGATAGTTTCGTACCAAACATGACTACCTACCTAATTTGACTTCCTATATAAATCCTCACTGATCCGACAATCTTGCACTGAAAGTTTTTTTTTTTTTTTTGAGGTTTGGATAAGACTTGTCATAGCCGGTGTAGCAACTGTTTTTTTTATAAACTTATTTAGGAATGAAACAATAGCGTGATACAACTGACGCTCAGCGCCATCTATCGACATTTCTATGGAGTTGTTCGAAATTTTCGAGTCTAATACAATTGGTCGACTATTACTCGTAAACTTGTAAAGCCCACTTAAGTGTGATAGTTTTCCTTTAAACTTCGTTATATATTGATACTACTGCCGTGACATTTGAATTTCTAACTACAACCGTTTAGTTGGTAGAGGGGGGGGACACTTGACTCTAACGAAAATTGGTACTTTAAAGCTTGATAAGTCACGAACGGTTTACTTAATCAAAAAACGGTCTTCTCAAACCCCTAATATTTTTGAAAGACCTATCCAACGATATCCCAGACTATGGGAAGGACGAAAAAAAAATTGTCTTCCGCACTTTCCGTCATTAACGTGTATACTCATGCGTAATTACAACTTTCTAGTAGCAATAGTTTTTGAGCTAAACCGCGGACAGACAGACAAACAGACGACATGGCGAAACTATAAGGGTTCCTTGTTGACTACGGCTCTCTAAAAATGAAAAAAAAAAACGGAATTAAACATTACTAATAGTTTTTCTATGAAACTTGGCATATGAGTCAAAATGCACGTCACCATGATCGCTACAGCTATTTAACAATTTGCAAAGACGAACAACGACAGAGTTTGCACCAAGTATTGTTCTGCGGAGTGGAGGGTGTAAAGCAGTAATAGCAGCACGAGGGAGTCTAGCAGGAGCCCGAAACTGGAACTTGGATAGTACCTAATAGGGGACAATCGATTTTGCAACGGAGTAGCTTGTATACGAAGCTGGAATCGATAATCTCTATCAAAGGTTACGTGTATAACAAGTGCGGATTTACTGGATATGCCAGTTTTTTATTGTTTTTCCGACCAGCCAAACGTGTCGTCGATCAAACCGGTATTTGTATCAATTTATATTAACTTAACTGTAATTTTATGAAACTGGATGCCTATGAGCCTATAATATTTACTGGGAAGCAGTTAAATAAGTTAATTGTAGTTTAGTATTGGTTGTTTATCTATGGATTCTGTTAATATTATATAGTGTATCTTTGACAGTCGTTACGGGTAGTCAGAAACCTAAATGCCTAACAACCAGTCTTACCAAGGGTTATCGTGTTACACAGTGACAGGGTTGTAGATGTCAGGTAGGCAGTCGTTCCATGTGAATTACTGATATCCGATCCCAACATAGTTGGGAAAAGGGCCGGCAGATTGTATTTTTTTTTGAGTTAAACTTTGCACGAATTTTGTTAATAGAATTCTGTTGCTGAAGACACCTTTCAAATGCTAGTAGGTACGAGTATATAAATTTAAGTTGAGGGGCGTGCAGTTGTACAGTAAACGATCTCCACCTACACAATAAAAACATGCTTTACATGAAGTGCAGCCCCAAAAAGGTTCATCTGACCGCCTACTGTTTCCTAACCATACCTAAATTAATATAAATATTTACTTTAAAACCAGACCTTTTACGAAAATATTCCGAAGACCTTTCAGTTCTCAATTAACTCCTCTAATATATTCCGTACAACGGGAACACTTTGGTGCCTAATTTAGACCCTGGCCTTTAGTAAAAATAAAATGAAAATAAGGACAAAAACTGCGAGAACATCGTTAACTTTGATGTCATAAATCATGGCGATCCTGTTATGTTTTTAAAAAGCTTTTTTGTGTTTTTTGTGCGAACCCTAGTCACATTATGACGCGATGATTTGCTGGACATTAGCACTCTGTGTCGATGGACAAAAGTATTGTTTAGTCATACTGCGTAATGGGCAAATGGACGAAGTGGGTACCTATGTATCTACAGATTCGAAACTTCGAAGGTTAACTAGATGTATTGTGTGCGATATTTGGCTTGTGGTTACGTCCGTACCTACGACCAAAGAATATATAAACTATACTTAAGTAGGTAGTATTTGTGTCGTCGTCCGATCTGTCTTGCCATTTCATGATGTGACCATCTAACATCCAAATCGAATCGCTACGCGTTGAACGATATGGTTCAACGCGTAGCGATCCGATTTGCCCAGCGATGCTTGGGCATATCGACCTAGGTACGCTTAAAAAACATAGCCCTGTCTTTCTTGCCGCACACTCGCATTCCTATTTGACCTATTCCTTCTCATTTAATTCCTGTTTAAGGTTCTTAAAAATACTAAATAATCTAGTAATTGCGACCAATTTGGATGTAGCGCTCGCCGCTCGCTGCCGGGTCACCGCTTGCGTCGCTCGCTTGGCTCGCGCGCCGGTCACAGTTCTAACCTAACCTAAGCCATTTGGTCGGGGTGCCACTAGCGGCGTGTAATGAAATTACTTTGCGATATGACCAGTGGTCAGCTGGGAATATCGATAAATAGGTTGCTTTCGTCGATCCGCCTGATTTTCGATTAGGCGCATCGTGGTTTGACCGGCCAAATCATGAAATGGCGGTGTATCGTGAAATGGCCGGCGATTTCTGCGATCGTACCACGACATACATGTGTAAGACAGTGTTTCAGATAATTTATCAAACTCAAAGCATTTATTTTAATTAAACCAATTACAGGTACTTTTAAATTGTCAAGGGGTCGGTCAGTCAAAAATATGAAGCTAGTTGCCCATTCCAAAGCGTAGTATAGGTTCCTATGGAGAAGAACGGGCAAGAAACTCCACGGACACTCTCTTATTTGAATGTAGGTACCTACTATATTTGTAACGATGTAATCAGAGTAACAATTTAATTTTAGAAATAGCGGATGTTTAATAGACAAATTATTTCTTCGCTATCATACACATTTGAATTTTGGCTAGGTATTCATGTTGAATAGCTTAAAAAGTTATTTCGTTCACAGATTTTTTTAAATTTTTATTATAGTCAGTGTTTTATTTTAATAATAATAATTAAGTATGGATTAAAGGGTTGGGAGGAAGAACTTACGTCCGGATTTTTGCTATTTCGCCAGAGTCGTTTAAAAAATAAACTCATAGATTTCTATTGGAACGTGTTTCCATCAAATAGAACAGTTATAGGTAGGCCTGAAGCGTGTCTGGTAACCCTATTTGTATGGAAACCATTACGCTCATACAAGTACCACCATCATTACTGACAATGACTGTTCGTATTAGTGGTAATTGTAAGTGATTCTGTCAAATTACATAAATCAGTTCAAATGACCATACTAGGCATTAAGTAGTAACTTACTATTCTACACATCACCGGAAAATTTAAGTAAATAGGAACTAATTGAAAAAATACATTGCTTCTGTAAATTGCTCGATACAATTTTTATAATATTTATAATGGTTGTTATTTTTATTTTATATTATTAAATCATTTGGGAATTTAAAATGATGGGTCTATAATTGAATATTATAAAATAAAGAGCTTGGTATTTTTTTTTTACTAAATACGAATTTGAAATATAAAAAAAAAAAAATTCGGTTTGAAGGATGAAAGAAAGACTTAAGCCCACTTGTACCATAAATAGCTAAATACCTACGTATCCTAAACCGCTAAATTAGTACATAGCTAGTAATATATTTAGCGCTAAATTGCATTCAGTGATTGCACAAGCGGGCGTTACAGTGTTTTCAAGAACTTCATTTAGTGTTGTGTAAAATGTTACTCGAAATTAAAACTCTAGTAAATTCGAGTTTTCTTAATTGACATGTTCACGTCATATTAAAACATAATTATTTTCTGTTCCTCTGATTTTTCCAGTTTTTACACTGTTCCCTTTTGTCACGCTATTAACCGTGACATTAGGAACAAAATGGCGGCTGCGTTCATAATGAACAGTGCCGTACTTATTCAATGACCAACATCCGTGGTGATTATCTAAATTTAGAACTGTAACAATTTTATTTGGCGCACTCGACTCTCTGGTGTCAATGAATCTGTTGAATACATACCTAGTCACCTACTTTGTTAGTTTATAGCGAACTAACTACTCTTTTAATAATAATGATGGACTGTGAAATGAGAGCAGCGGTGGCCCAGTGGTAACGGCCGCGACTTACGTGTTGTAGGACGTAGGTTCGAACCCAAGCAGGCACTTTACTTTCTGTAAATTATTTCATCACCACTGCTCTCAAAACGGTGAAGGAAAACATCGTGAGGAAACCGACATGTCCTAGAACCAAAAATTCGAAGACATGTGACATCTACCAAACCGCACTGTGCCCACGTGGTAGATTACGGCCCACTCCCTCTCACAGAGAGGAGGCCTGTGTCCCAGCAGTGGGAACATTATAGGCTGATTACTTATGTTATGTGTGAAATGTTGAAATTGCATATAATATAATAAATAATAATAAAAGATTGTACGATATGAAACGAATGCTAACCTTGCTTTGTTGACAATACTTTGACGACAAGCAGGATTACACTCAAAATTAGTTGTGTAAACGTTCCTTGATGTGGGTGACAATCTGTGTCTGTGTATCTAGTAGGTAATCCAAACATACTTAAGCACGTGATAATTTGTCAGTTTAAATTGACAAACATAGCAAATGTTAACACTTTTTGAACGCAAGAACATCAATAAACCTACCTAAAATGAACCTTCGACGACATATCAAGCTAATAAGCTAGTACAAGCTGACTTCTCATTGTACGAAAAATCTATTCAATGTCAGGTCAGCTAAAACTGGAAATGTATAGCTTGATGGATATTCCGCCGTGTGTACAAAACTTCTTTGAAAATGAATAAACCTACATTCTTTCTCCAAAGGTGAACGTGTGTTAGGAAATGTTTACAAGACTGATGATGTAAAGCATACTTACAAGTTTTATGACCATAACTACGTAGAGGCGGTGAAAAATGGTTTCCGTAGCATGTTTACTGCCTACACCAATTCTAAATTATGTGTAAACGATATATCGCCACTTTTGACACATTTCTCGAGACATCGGTTGATAGGTATCGATAAAATAACCTTATTTAATAATCGAGCGTTAACGAACTACGTTGCGTGCGCTTTCAATTGTTTTTTGGTTGATTTACTTTTCACATTTTTCCGACATATTGTGTATTCGTGACCACGAGCGCTAAATTGTGAAGAAAAGAGTTGAACAAAAAGATAATTATACTGTGAAATCGATCCTAATTTGACTCAATCTAAATGTGCCTTGCGGCTCCGTCCGTAGTTGAAGTCAATATTTTTTTGGAAAGAAAGTAACTTGTCTAGCTAGTCCTCTGCCAAATACCATTAAAATCAATCAAAATCAAGTCAAACCATTTATTTAAATTAGGCACATAAAAGGCACTTCTGAAAGTGAAAATTCACAATAGAATAGAATTGATTCTAGTTGAAATTCGATAGTTATCCTTGAAAACTTAAAAAAATATACTTACAGACAGAACAGGATTCTCATTTCCGTATTTTTATTTTGCAGGTGATGCTCTAAGCCGTTGTTGGACAAACCAATGAAGTGCGTGAAGACATTTGGAAGCACGCTCAGGGTTGCGACGTAGTGTCACGATGGTGGTGGGTCGTAGGAACGTCAGCATGATGCGGTTAGGGCGCTGCGTTGCATTCCTCGCCGCTGCGGCTTTCCTGCTGCCCTTCACTATCCTGCTAATGGTGGCAGACCAGCAGTACAACCTAACCTACAGTTCCAAAAGAGTATTCTATCAAGAGGTTAGTACTTTGCTTATTCAGCTTAATGTGTGTTTAACAATCCTAGATCACGTTAATGTCTACTAAAGATTATGTCATTTTTGAGTATGGAGACATTAACGCTGTCTAGGGAAGGGGCAGTATACGCCGGTCTGCACAGTGCCTAACAAAATTAATCCCCACGCCACTTTTTGACTGAAAAACACGACTTTATGCACGAACGAATGTAACACATTTTCCAAGAAAATTCAAACTTTAAATTAGTCGTCGAACAATAAAATGTCACGAAGTCTTCCATCTAAAATGTAACGATAATAGAAATTGAATCACAAAAACAATTAATATCAATCAATCAAAACCGACACTTTTAAGTGAGTTTAAAACTTCGTTAAAGTCAAACTTAGACAATTACATATTGCGGGATCTTGTTGAGATTTTATAAACTTAAGTAAATATTACAATAAGTCAATTCTTACTCCTCATTTCCGTTTTGAACCAATATTATTTTTCAGTAACAAAAACTGAAAAATAATATTGGTTCAAAACCATGAATCTATACAGGATAATTTTTTATTCAGTGCGTAAATTTTTACAGGGTGTTCTACCCATGAATATGAACAACATTCACTATGGGACCATCTCTGAAATCACGAAAAAAAAATCAGCAGATTCATACATTTTGGTCGAGTAGGTATTGAACTTTTATAAGAAACAGCTGATTTTTTTTTTGTGATTTCAGAGATGGTCCCATAGTGAAAGTTGTTCATATTCATGGGTAGAACACCCTGTGAAAATTTACGCACTGAATAAAAAATTATCCTGTATATGCATACCTAATTATTAACTTCCACACTTGCTAATTAAAAATATATTGAAAAAAAAAAAACATAAATTGTAGTGTAAATTGGTACAAAAAACAGTAAAATAACAATTCAAAATATAATTGCAACAAAGTTAAATTCAAAGAGTCCTGGCACTAAAAATTGACCCGAAACAAACGAAAATGAATTCAGGTCAAATTTCTTCTTTTGCAGAGCGACTTCTATAAAATTAATGGAACATATTACGCGCCTATTTCCGCGATAACTTCACCTACTATTTCCAGGACAAAGGTAAACAAAGTTGTCGCATACACCGAGCCGAGCCAACGGCGAAGGCACGCAGCGGGCTCTTTATATGTTTTCTGGACGCTACAGTGACGTATTTTTGCCATTAACACTTTATTAAGAACAAAAAGAAATAAAATGAACCATAATATTATTGTACAGTCAGCCAACCGTGAGACCATGACGAATTCATGAAACGCAGTGCGATTCCGTGCTATTAAATTAATTCATTTATTCTGAAGTGTCTCGCCAAGAACGCGTCACGGCCGCGTCCCGTCAACGTCACTTTCGTTCCCGCTGTTTGCCCAAGCCAACACTGCACCCCACGCTTAACTTACAGAATTAAAAAAAAAAACATGCAAAGGTCTAAAGACGGCTGTGCACGACTAACAAACAAATTACTCATCCCTGTCGATGGGAGAGCCACTGAGCACCTGTGCCTCCAGTGTACGTTAAGGCGTGACTAGATTGTGGTTGATAGATGGTATCGGCCGTTCTTGTCGATCCAGGGTGGTGCATGGCCGCTGGATTACATTAACGTCGATCGACGTCGACTGTTTACATTTAACGTCGATCGATGGTGTGAAATTGATCAAACCATGCATTTTTAAATTGACTTCCGATCGATGACCGATTACGTTTTGGGGCGATCAATATCGATTGGTCGATCTACCACAATCTAGTTGCACCTTAAGTAGAGAGCGAGTTACGTTACAATTGTCATAATCTGCACAAGCTCAATCGCAGCGTTAACTCGATAACTACACTGCATACACTTGGGGTGCTGTAGACGTGTTTGTGACTGTAACAGTTACTGTTGAGTGTTGGGTATCTTTGGGATTGTTCATTAATGTTTACTAAAAAATGCTAATTTAGATTTAAGGTGCCATCTATGTGTTAGTTTTATTTGCATGGGGATGGGTTTCATTATAAATGTTTAGATTTTAAGATCATTAGTTTTAAAAAAATATGTTTAATGAAGGTGAATCCGGATCGACGTTTTCATATACCGATCGACGCTTTCATATACCGAATCGACTATTTCATATTTATAATAAACTTGGTATTTTTACCATGTTTTGTTGGCCATATTTCTATTTTACCCAGTAACATAGTAAAAGAAGATTCGCCACGCTTATTCACGACACGCGAGCTTTACAACCTGACGCTGTTTCCCACACAATCCATCTACAATCGATGGTCGTCATAAATGTTCAACTTTTTTATCAATAACTGTATCGGTATCAGGGATATCGATTTTACCTATTTCGGAAATGTTGTTTAGCTTGCTGATGTCTCGGTAAGTTTATAATATTGTGTTTTATAATAAAACTTTTAGGTTCGTGTAACCAATCTGTTTCTCGAGAACCTACCAAAATACGACAAATGTATAACAATGCATTTTTATAATTTTCTTTTAAAATGACTAACTAACTAAATATACAAATAAATACCAAGAAATCTTTTAGTTAGTTTTTTTTTTTGGTCAGTTTTGGCTGTCATCCAGAAACGTGCGTGAGCTTTTAAAATCATCTGTAACAAAATCAGTTAGGGTCGTTCACCAACTATGCGTTACTTAGTCACTATCAATGACATTTTAGTAAACAGATATGTTATGAGCGCGCAAATCGTGAAGACTAGAAAACGTCCTAATTGGGACGTATTGCCTTTAGTCTGTGTCACGCACGTCTACGAGTGACACGGTGCGCGCTGCTACGTAATTGGGCATTTTTGCGAAAAAGTGTACCAATAATGGAAATAAGCTTTCATTTTCAAAGTGTGTAATTTATTTGGGTTTTCAACTATTTTTGCTTCTATATGTATTAAATTTTAAGGAAAATACAATAGAATAAGTTTGTAATTTATTTTAATAGCATTTCAATCAAGTTTTGTGAGAATTAAACCCAAATTTCTGTCAGTTACATTACACAAACGTTACAGAGTTTTATTAAGTTTACTAAGTAGAATAAAACAAATTATACCTCAAAATCGCATTTATTTAGTAAAAAACTACGTAAACACTAAAAATACTCAAAAGAAACATTATTTTATAACTAACTATGCAAAATTGTGCGTATTTTAGCGCATTTTGTTACGTTAGGAGCTAATCAGACTGTTAATTTTTCAAATAACTTTTATAGTTTTTGTCTAACTTAAACAAAATTTAGTATTAAAAAAGTAATTAATATTTGTAACCAAATTATATAATATAACAACATAAAAAATCAATAATTTAAAAAAAAAACAGCAATATTCCTAAAGAAAATCTGGGACAATTGAACGCCTGACAGATTTGTAACTTAACTGACACAGTAAGGTTGAGATCACACACAGTCTTTAATTACTCTAAATCACTTTTGGAAGGAATGTAATGTTTTCAAAATATCTTATTTTGAAAACATTACCCTTGTAATGACAATTTAAACTCTAACCCATTTAACACAGCTCTAGTTTTTGAGTTATTATTACTTTGGTTTGAGAATACAAACAAAACAAAAACAACAAAAACAAAACAAAAAAAAAAAAAAAACAAACGACGAACGAACGAACGACGAACGATTCAATATTATCTAAAACTAAATAATAATCAATAATGTAACAAAACAAAATTTACAAAATAAAAATCAACAAAACAAAAATTCTGACAATCGCAAACATAAACAAAATTCTGACAATCGCAAACATAAACAAAATCGGTATTCATCTTATATGTTAAGCCCCCAGGCAGACATCACAAATATAATCTATGATCAATTGTCCGGCGCTACAATCCCAACAAAACCATCGTTTGCACACCATGCACTTGGCTACACGATTTAATAATAGCGGCTCATTGCAATTTTCGCATTTAAAAGTGCGCTTAATTATAGTTTTTAAAGACTTTTTAGGCTTGTTGTAAGTCTTGACATTAGGTTTACATAGAATACGATCACGCTTCAGCGGGGACTTGACTAGAAACTTGGAACTTGATGGTTCGCAGATTGAAGTACTGCCAGGCGAGTTATTAGAAAAATAAGGATTGTTCTCTATATCACTACGGTGATACCGGTTTACATACACTTCCTCCGCTTTAGCAGAATACTTTGAGTTACAATCATCTATGTCGCCGACAACATTCTCAAATACAGTTAAATCAATTTTTTCAATTTCTTCTTCTTCATTTCCTGTTTTATGCAAAATATCTAAGGATCCTATATCCACTAGTTCATTTGTTTCTCCTGATTTTTCGCAACATTTGTTATCGTCACTTTCTTTTTCTTCTCGGTTAGCTAATATGAAGTCATCATCTTGGTAATCATTACTTTTTTGTCCACTGTTCATTCTCCTGTCATTTCCTGAGTCATGCAAAATATCCATGAGTCCTATAGGCATTTCATTATGTTGTTCGATTTCTGTTCCTGATATTTCGCAGAATACGGCTTCGCCGTTCTGATACGGGTAAAATATTGAGTCATCTTCTTCGGTTTCAATTATTTCTGGCTTGGTGCCTGATGCTTGAGTTAATGTGCTTCCTGCGGGATGAAAATAGTGTTTCTGAAGAGAAAAACATGTGCATAGTCCTCTAAGTGGCCCGCAGAAACAACTCACATCTCTGTAGCTCAATACATGTTTCTCTTTTGCAATGATTTGATGTAACTGCATAGTACCTTTCAAAGTGGAAAGCTTATTTGGCAGTACAGATGATATTTCATCTATTTCTGAGTCTTGAATATAAAAAATTTTCACAACTTTCATATTACTTTTTAAAATGTTATACGCATCTATAGCACTCGTGCAATCGTTCCCAAAACACACTCGCCGGTCGAGCGTTCTTTTGATAGACCCTCCAATTCCGTCCGCCACACCCTTGCCGTGCCCGGCTTCAAAATATGACCAAGTAGAATATTGTAATCCAAGTTTATGAGTGAAAAAACTGTGAAGGAAGAAATTATTCTTCTGGCGATATTGGGACGACGGTCCATCAGAATAAAAATGTATAATAGACACTTCTGGAGTTTCTTCGCGTATAAGATGAAGAATTGGTCTTAGATGGGCCCAAATGGCAGGTGGCTGATGTGAATTATTAGGCGATACTGAACAGAACGATTGTGACCTGTTCTGCCAATAAACCATTCCTGTGTGCAATGTTATTTGGCCTTTGGCTGCGCCAAAGTGCATGCTTTGTATTTCTTCAGCCATTTTAGTCTCGTAATTTTCAGAGAAATCACATATGATCAATGCTTCATTTTCTTGTAATTCTCGAACTCCTTTTTGATATTCCTGCTGTTGATGTTTTTCATTAAAATAATGTTTTTTAAATACTTTTATATCGACTCCAAACTTCTGTAGTAGGTCATTTAAAGTCCCGGTTTTTGTTGATTTGGTGGTTTTTTTTGTTGTAACGATTTTGTGCTGCTTTTTATCCATATATGAATGGTCTACTCTTTCCCATTGACACCATTTAACCTCTTCGTGTAGTTTTTCTACATTGGATGTCAATGTTTGCGTCTTGCATTCATCGCATTGATCATACATGCAAGAGTAAGATTTTATATCGCAAACCAATGCTGACAAAACTTCTTTGATCGTATTTTGGTTTAGCACTCCATTCTGCTTTAGCGTCTTAAACTGTAATTCTATATTATCATGTTTTACACACAAACATGTATTTCTAGAACTGAGTTGTGGAGAAATTACATAAAACGGCTTATGTTTGTAAAAAGTTGTAAACTTATATTTACCACCTTCGTCTTTATACGTTTGGTACTGATTTTGAATTGTGTCCATTAAATATCTAATCTGATGCTTTTCTTTATTTTTGGTTTTGCACTCTTTTTTACCGGCAGTGCTACGGCTTATGTCATCTCGTAAATAAAAGTTTTTAATTTCTTCGGAGATAAAATTACGTTCTTTAGGCATTTTCTTCGTTCTGACTTTGCCTTTCAAACCTATTAGTTTTGAAATATATGTTTTATTAGTGGAATTAACGGCAAGAGATTTTAAAAGTTGTTTTTCTGCTTGTTTTTTGCAAGTTTGATAAGTCTTCTTTAGAGTATTTTCCAATACTTCTTCACGTATTTTCAGTTTATTTATTTTGCATTCTAATTCCATAGTTTTTTTATTAAATTGTATATTTGTCCTGTATAGTTTTTTTCTTAATGAATTATTTAATGCCTGTAATTTATTATTTTGGTCTATATATTTCTTGCAAGTGTTCGTAAGTCTTTTACATTTCGTTGTCAGGTAATTATTTTGTTTTTTTTCTCCTTTCACCTTTCGTCTTTTATCTGGAGAATCTTCTTTTTCAGAAACCTTTTTTTTCTCAGCATCCCTTTTTCTTTGTGTTTTTTTATGTTTGAGCCACATTTTCCTCTGCTTTAATTTTTCCTCTTCACTCATTTCATTAATTTTTTTCTTTCGAGACTTAACTCTCTCCAAGTTCTTTTTCCGGTGTTCTTCGTACTTTTCTGGATTGTTTTTCAAGCGTTCCCTGTACTTTTTCATCCGTTCCGCAGCTGTTTGCGGCATTCTAGTAGAAAAAATAAATGAATTACTTTTAAACTATCTACTATGATAAAAAAGTAGGTAGGTATATTTTTCCAACACTATAAAAACCTTAGTGTGTCACTAACTTTTAGCCGTCAGTTACGTTACATTCGTTGTCAGCCGTATATGTTACACTGCATATCGTAACGTAACTGTCGTAACAACATGGCACTACACAACTCAAAAAATATTTTTATACCTCTAATTTATAATTTAGCACTCAAATTTATACATACCTGTATTCTACTAAAACTCGACTAAATGTCTGAAGAAATGCAACACCGAAGCACTTATAAATTTTATAATACAGCGTAAAAAACCCTGACATTCAATTTGGCTAAAAACCGTTACAACGTCCGTCTCGAAAGTTTTATTCGTTACACTCTTAGATCTGACAGCAGAATGACTTCGTATTTGCTTGTTTATGGTCAAAATGTTGCCAATTTTATGAATTGTAAAAAAATGTGGGGTAAAATGTTTAACTTTCTCGTAAATATCGTTACATACCCTGACCTGTCAGGCGCCATTCATATTTATTGAAAATTTCAATTTAATTTAAAAATTAGTAGTTACGACTATTCTTGATATATTTTGTATTATTTAGAAAGATATTAGGTCATTTTATCCTACAAAAATGGAAACAACTATAGGTCTTATGCGAAAAAATCAAACAATAGCCTCATAAAGGAGTGGTAAGTTTTTGGGACAGTATGAAAACGAAAATGTTTCTATTTTGAAATTTGATTTCAAGCTATAATTATTTATTATTTCTCTATAATTTTGGTTACAAATACGTGACACATAATTAAAGTTTACGTTCGTATCCTTAGTTGTAATCTTATGGGTACAGATTCGGTTATAAAAAATAAAAATGCTCTGGGACATTTTAATTTTTCCTAGGTACACTTTTTCGCAAAAATGCCCAATTACCATCCAAAATGCCATCTTGTGTATTTAGAAAGTGTACCAATTATGATACCAAAGTTAATAAAACACAAGGGATCTCATACCACACAGAAGTACACAATATACTTCGATTTATTAATATATTTCAATTATTTTCCTAATATTCTGATATTTGGAGGTTAGAAAAAAGAAAGAGATGGAAAATACATTTTTTGTAGTATGAACGACAAGGATGCGTGCACTCCGGACATAGAATAAAAGTACAGATGCGAATATTAGGCAGTAAAGTCATCTTTACAGCAGAGTTCTAGTTTCCCTTTTAATAACTTTTCTTTATAATTTTGTTTGATATATTTAATTATAAATTAAACAAAAAAACTATAATTGATAAGTATACAACAGTTCGCCTCCATTCCGCTCACGAAATAAAAAAGCTCTCTAAGAGACAGAAAAGAAATAAATTAAATCTTTTCGAAGGTATATGATTATTTTTACAATATAAATATATTTCTTTCTTCTTAAAACGTGTTTTATTTTTCACCTACCTACCTTTTAATAGTGTTTATTCGTTGCATAGGCACAAATCCCGGCTGCAAATTCTGTACACGCGGTTTGTACTTTCTGCCTAGTTAATTTGTTAGTCTATGATGCCAACGTGCGGTGATTGGTGGCCCGAATAATGTTTGTTTACATTCACGCGCAATTGACAACATCTAGCTGTCACTTTTTTTCTTATTGGTTTTATCGAGCTATCCTTTTTCTATCCTTTTTACTTGTAGTGAAATGTAAAATGAATGAAAAGTGTGTATGTGTGCTGCCTCTCGGCGCGGAACACTTTTTTCTGTTGTTTTGTAAGTGTATAACATATCTGTTTACTAGAATATCATTGGTCACTATGCATACTCTGAATTCTGTAACATCATTGTGTCTTCAACTCATGTGCTAATTAGATAACTGTATTCCGACTGACCGGCGACCATGCGGCCAAAGAAGACCATGCGACCATCATTTTACTGACTCACTCTGTTACTAACTAAACTGTCAAAATTACCAGACCAACGTTCATTATTATATTTTTTATCATAATTATGAAAAATTACTGAGATTGAACCTTGTCTGTACATAATTCATGATGTAGTGGAAAAAATCCGTAACAAAAATGATGTCCACGAAAACTGAATTTGATAAGCAAAAAGTTGAAATTCAATGACATTTTCATTATGGTTAAGTATAAGTTTTATATTCGAAAAGAATTCTAACTGTATATTGAAGTATTATGCCACTCTTCGCGTTCGCTCTCTGGGCTGTAGATAAAGCTTTCCGTGCAAGTTGTAATTAAAGCGATTAAAGGAGTCAGATTGTGCCGGCAAGTAATTGGTTAGGGTGGTAAACGCTATACCGCGTTTAAAAGAGATACCCATATCCATAGCCAGCTGTTAGTGAAGACGATCCGTGGTAGTAACTAACGAAAACGATTTATTTTTGAAATTGCTTTTCAGAATTGACTACACGCGTGAACTTAAAATTGAGGCTTTAATCCACTATGACTACTTAACGATTCCTTACTCGAAGCCACGTCAATTCTTTGGATAATCTCGCCAATCTCGTGTTGATTTCACGCGGTTTCGTTCATTGTGTCATAGACAATAAGGCTCCAGGTAGATTTCGACACGAACTATGTGTGTTCCTTTTCGTCACTTGCTGGAGTGTGTGTTCACGTGCAACTTTTGAAGACCTAAACAATGCCACTGATGCCACAATCAACGCGGCCACGACTTGGCTCAGACAATATAATAATAAAGTCAACCAAAGAATGTACCGTCGACACGGAAGGACGAAGAAGTAAATACATATATTAGCCAGTCACCCATAACTACTACGACGCGCACAGGTCAGAGTGTGGGCTATTTATAAATACATAAAAGGAAGGCTAGTCTAATCCTAACTAATAAAAAATACTCATAAGTGTGTTAAGTAACAGTTAATGATTTTTACATACCATTACTACAGTGGATGTCAAATAAAACCGTGTATCAGTATGCAAGTGACAGCGTCAGGTGTGTGCGGTTCATTGCCAAAGACAATGATGCGGCAATGTCAGACTGCACTCCAAGGAAAAAATGACATTGCTCTACATTTTGTTAAGGAAACATTGAGAATAAATCATTGTTTTTTTTTTTTGTATCGCATCTGTTGACTGTGTTTAGATCACAAACAATACTTATGGCATCACGAGTCTTTGATAAGTTTTTTGTGTATTATTGAGCAAAATACAGGAAAGTTACTAGAAAAATATAATTTAGGAATTAACAATCATTCACAATGTTGATTATTGTTGATCCAAGGTTTCCTTTCAAGATGAGAGTTCTTCTTGTTCATGACTGCTGTCTTCAGTATGAGCAGATTTTTGATTGAGTTTTGTCTTTTGTTTCATTCGTAGTAACAAACATGGAAGCCACTCCACACTATCAATCCATTCACTCTCAGCTTTAATTAATAAGTTGAATTGTCCACTTCAGTAGATGATGGCTGAAAACAATTATTTAGAAGCGTTGGCCATCGTGTGAAGGGGTGGACAGATGTGTAAACACAAGTGTCACCACTATGGTACTTGAGTGTGTGCCACCGTATCGCACTAGAACTAAAGTGCTGACAAGTTGATAGTTCGTCGCCTTCACTTCGAAATATGCAGTTTCCCTTACTCCACTTGCGTTTTAAACTTTACGAAAAGACGAAGAAACGATTATTTATAATTTTTTTTTGATTATCTTCATTTTGTTCATGAAAAAAATCACAAATAAAAAGAATTGTTGATGTGACTGTGAAAAAAAAAACACAATCTGAATAATTTTGAAGGATATTGCTAATCCATTGCTTCATATGTTCCAAAAATTTGTCTGCTCAACAACGTAAATAACGCAAAGAGTATTGTTGAAATGTCAATTTTTTTTTGGCTTTTATTTTGACATAAAGTACTATAAATTATACTTATTATTTCTGGACTATAAATTATACTTATTATTTCTACCTTAAAATTCAGTGACACTGAGCTATGCTTAGAGGTACAACTCTGACCATCGCATAATGAATAGGTACATTATTTATTTGTGAGGTTATTTCGCGCGACGCGAAATAACTTCAATATATATTCTTTTCTTCAATATAACTTCATACAAAGAAGGTGTTAATTATTTGATCAATTTAAGACGAGGATAGCTGACTCACTTGAGCACCTATACTAATTATTAGTAACCTTTAACCAGCATAAAATCGAAAATAACAAATGAAAATCTTATCGTAACACAAGCCTTGTGCAAAAACGACTCACTTCCATATACATTTTCATCCCCTTTTTAACCCGGGATGAATTTTCAAAAATCCTTCCTTAGTGCTCAATTTCACTATACTTAGTTTGTTCGGTACTACAAAAGGTGTTAAATCATACATCCCACTTCTGACGAGAGAAGTGGTCTAGAATTAATACAGTAAATCGATACGTATTTATTCTACTATTATGTAATGAGACTGAATTCACAATACAAAATTGACTTATCCTAATGTTTGTTTAAACTTATTATTGCGCTTAACTTATACGTAACTATACCTACATAAGTGTGACTGTCACGGCCTTTCTGCCCAGGCTTCGTTCTCGAACCCCAATGGCTCATTCATCATTGAAATACCTGTATTAAAGTTAGAAGGAACTCTTGTGATAAAGATTCTAAACCCAGCACTCTAGGCTGTCCATTGTCTGTCGCTGAATTAATTAATTTACGATTTTTTTATGTAAATGATATCGTCGAAGAATACGTTGCTTGGTTAATTCTTTACAGATCTACTCACAAAAACCCCATCCTAACGATTGGATTAAGTTAGGACGACCATATTCCATTTTGTACAAAAAGTGCTCCTCCCAACCTGCCATCGCCCTCGGCACTGTCTGACGTGCTAATATAATAAGCAGTTAGAGTTAAACTCACGATTTATAAACGTGAGCTCAGTTTTACGGTGTTTAAGGCGGAGTACGTGGTTTGCACTTTTTATGTTTTCCAAGAAAAAGCGTTCTGAATTTGATTCATCCTGGCTGATAACCGTCAATCATTTGAACTGAGTCTGTTTTGTATGTAATTTAATCGTCTTGACTGTTCATATTTTTTATAAACATGCCAAAAAATAAAATACGTAATTGCTGAGTTTTAGAAACCATTTTGGCGATATTTCTTAAAGTTTGAAAAAATTGCATTCCAATAATATCCTGTTAAACAATTTTTCTTTCTTTTTTTAGTATTTCTTTTAATTATAAACGAAAAACCTGCAAGGACTTGCTAGTGATAATTATGAATGAATAATTAACACTTTATTGATCACAGTTAAAACCAAGGCTTCGGAAACGTTGTGTCGTTACCATCGATCGTATCATTATCTTCGACGTATTCTTTAGTACGCTGCAATATTAATTAATTTTTCCTTGAAAAGCTCAATGAGTGGGGATTCCCCGTTTCACATGATTCATCGATCGTCGCACTTTCGTCAGCCCATGAAACAAATCCACGACAAAAACAAAACAACGCGACTTTAAAAAAACAATTGAAGGTCTCAAAGAATAAAAAATATACCAATCACGAAATGGCTTTTTTACGTCTTCGCTCTTTCACTACCGTCCTACTTTTAGCCTTACGCTCCCTCAGCACTCCTCCCCATGTTCGTTGCGGTTGGGGTATATCTGTACCCCAAGTCCCCAATACACATTAACACGTACTCGCTCTACGTGCAACATGACTCAACTATCTCAAACGACGCTCTTGCACTTTATCCGCAATGTCACGTATGCCTTGCTTACTGGCGGCGGAGGCAGTTGTTTGCAGTAGATACATAGTTTATTTATCTGAATACCTACTTGTGTACGTACTTACTGCTTAGAAGTTTTGCTGAAAACTTTAGGGGTGTTTGGAAAATGCTGACTCAAAATTTAGACAGTCACCATAGTGATAGGTAGATACATATATCCCCCCAATTACTTTTGTTGACCATAACATGCATAACTTTAGCATCTGTCATTTTTGTCTACCGCGCTTTTTCATCATATTCCCTGTAAATTGATAGGTACCTGGCTCTTGTGATACAGGAGCTCCTAGTACAGGAGCCAGGGCCATCTGAAAGTTTTTTTTTTTTTCGTTAGCCTATATTGTATCCCATTGCTGGGCATGGGCCTCCCCTTTTTCCTTCCAAACCTCCCTGTCTTGAGCGATATCTGGTCATGTTGGCCCCGAGAACGTTACCAAATCGTCACACCACCTTCGCCGTGGTCTACCTCGACGGCGATGTCCTCCTTCAGGCGTCCAGTGAGTGACGATCTTTGCCCATCTCTCGGGGTGCATTCACACGACGTGTCCGGCCCACTCCCACTTCAGCCTGGCTGTTTTTTCTCCAACATCCGCTACTTGAGTTATGGAGCGCAGCGTGGTGTTTCTGACTGGGTCTGTGCGCTTGACACCTATTATGCTGCGCTCCATTGCCCGTTGGCAGATCTTGAGTTTGGACATCTGTTGTTCAGTAAGTGACCAACTTCGTGCACCGTAGGTTAGCACGGGCAGGATGCAAATGTCGATGAGTTTGCTTTTAAGTGTTATAGGAAGATCTTCATCAGATCAGATCATTTTAAAGTTAAAATAAATAAATTATTATATATAATGTTCTTGTAGCATAAGCCTTACCTCTATGTGGCTTTTTAATAGAAACTACTGTTGTTGTTGTAAAGGACTGATTCCATTTCATCATTGTATTCAATACCTACTACTACTACCTACATGAGCTCAAGCCTTTCTGCGAGAAAAATCCGCAAAAAACATTACGTTTATCTATAAACGCGTCTGTATCTTTTCTTTGAACGTTATTAAAATCTTAAATACTTAAAACATTATTCTATTAAACTTTTTTAAGAATCATTTAAATGACTTATAAATAAAAACGTAGCAACCCTGTATGTGTTTTTTGTAAAAACCTTTATTGCTAGAAAGGAATACTTTCTACACATTGTTTGAACTTCTCGTTGAATTAGAACAAACGGTATTCCGAATGTGCAATTAAAATCTAGACACGCACTTCATATTGTTCTGCGTGTTCAATTTGATGATTACTTTCCGTATCGGTATACTTTCTTATTTATAGGTAGGTGACTGTAACATAGGTTTTATTTATTTGTGAGAACTAACGGAATCGATACCCGACAAAAATTGGTTACCCTTCAAAAGCAGCCTTAGTTGCTCTCCAACATCCAGTTTATGGGTCCTTTGACCTTTGCATTATTACTCGCTGATTCGGTTTTTGCCATCCATCTCAAAAAATCACCCTGTAGGTAGGTATGCAAAAAAAAACTAAGGCCAATATTTTTTTCAAAATTCTCCAATAAACGTTACATCAATGTGGTTTCGAATCCTGAATTAGGACTTCCTGTATGACAGGGGCAAGGTTTCAAATAATATAACATATCAATCAGATCCGCCATCGTCGTAACTCGTAAGAACACTTATGTATACAAACACACAGAACTTTCCTTTACAAACATTAGTATGTGAGTAAAAGAAACAATAACATGTCATTAAAATTCCGAACATGCGAGTGATCGAGCCGGCCACGATTGTGGGGTAAGCTCGCTGCATTCATTTGAGATAACCTCGCAACATTCTGCGTTATAAAGCTGTAAGCTACACCATTTTCCTGTGCTAATCTAGACAGAAATAAGGACAATTTAGGTAGACTTTAACGCAGAGCATAATCTGTTAAGATATGAGCTCAAAAACTTCATCTCACGTGTTCTCTCTCGACTATCGATAAATTCACATACGACTATATACCACCCTTCGTATATAAAATCGTAAGAAAATATTTTCTAATAAAACATCTGGATGAACACAAAAGCCCAAAAGCCAAAGTGTCAATATTGACTAAAGAACACACGAGTCACGACAATTCAATCACTAATTTACTACCAATCCGTAAGATATAGAAACAGAACATAAACACAACAAAAGCCCTACCAATAACCAAATACCTGCATCAAGATTACCGACACGGCACCGGTGCATTAGATACAAATTAAACGCTGGAACGTGACGCTCGTGCGCTGCGTGACATTGTCGAACACATTCATCTCGCAAATGGAACAGTTCTGTAAGGTACTGCTATAAGTTCCGATACTTCCCACGTTCAAGAAGTTTTTGCTGCACTTCGGAATGCTGAGCGGAAAAGGGAAAGGCTTGAGACATTATGGACTGCAAATAAAATTAAAATGTAAATGAAGGTGGTACTGTCACTTCTCTCGAAAAAACGGAAAGCTCTGATAGAGGAGAAGAAACCTCACAAGCATTCATACACTGAATCGTTCGTAAAATTATTATGTATGTAAACTATTGTTAGCCCTGTGTGTCTGTAAAAGGGAATCATCTTTTTTACTTAATGTTTCTGGTCTCCTAAGACTTCTAACGCAAAAAAATCATAATACAGTCGTGATATTTATATCTTTGGGAACCAGTGTAGAATATCAAGTCAAACAGTTCCAACCAAAATCCTATCGTAAGCGTGGTAGGTCAAATTCCGCGTGGTAGGTTAATATTCCTAATGTCAGTTCCGATGCTAACATTTAAAGGGTGGATGTCTATATAGCCCAGACAGTACTACAATCGCTATAACCTTTTATTTCTTGAGCATTTTCTTGCCTGTTCTTCTCCATAGGTACGGTCAGCAACAAAAATCGGTTAACACATTAGTTGTTTAAATCTTAATTATTGAGCAAAATATTCTTAAAAATCATACATTAATAGAATATTTAAGAATAATTAACTCTTTGCTATTACATGAAATAGAGAAAACCAATGTATCGCATCATTTTGTATCAATTTTGATGATTTGTAAAAGTAACAGTGTTAATTAACTTTTGTTGCTGACTGTACCTACTACTAGTACTATTGGTACTACGCTTTGGAATGGGCAACTAGCTTATCTTTCTGACTGACCGACCCCTTGACAATTCTAAAGTGCCAGTGTTAACTGGTTGATTTGAAATAAAGCCTTTGAGTTTGAGTTTGATTTCGCAGGTTAAAGAAAATACCATTTCCCATTCAACTCTATTGTTCGATACAATTTTATTGGAACAACAACTTCTAATTCAGTGACTGAAATCGTTTAAATTCGAAGAAAGCACCGTCAGACACGCGAGTGTACGGAACCGAATGGTTTGATCCCCATTATTTGTCTGACTTATTGGGATCAACTGCTTGTTTCTTTATAAATAGATGCTCTTTTGTTTTTTAAGTGGACTTGCCTTTGGTAACTCCGTTCTGTCTTCGAGTATTTACCTACTTTCGACTGTTGTTGTTGTTATTTTATTTGCTTGTATAGTTTACGTTAAATAACAGTTGAGTATGACCTGATTGTCATCCTGAAAAGTACTTGGATACCTACATACCTACTGTGTTTTATATGTGGCTGTAACTATTTGTAATTCGGGTCCATCAAAATCGTTATTAATGGGATTTAATGATTTCCTACAAATAAATATACAAGCAAAATAAATAAAGTAAAAAGTTACACGTTTTAAGTCAACATCATCGGTTTGTTTTTATTTTATTTCAAAGAACTAACCCACAGAAACCCCATCAAGGAACCAGACATGTTGTGATATAACTTCCACTCCAAAAAGCCTATTCCCATGTATAAGAGTAGGTACAAAAACCTTTATAAAGTACATAAAAGGACGGTACATATAAAACAAGAAAGGGAGGCTGGAAGGCAATATTTTCCCGTTTTTGGCGGAGGATATCGAACCCTGTCAGTTGGCGGGCGTCCTGCCGCAATGCGTCACCGGGTTTACTGCATCGTCTAGATATAGGCCTTAATGTTTACACACAATAATGTTCTTTATTTATTACAGCTCATGAGCTATATTAAAACGAGGAAATGTTGAAACTACAAACGAAGCGTTACAAAATAAACGCAAGTCCCGAAATCGCAAGTCCAGTAGGTACCGTCATAAATGTACCGTGTTTTAGCCTTTTTATGCAACTGTTAAAGAATGACAGTTGTGATTTGAAAATACGGACAATTTAAGTTGGTAGTATACCAAATTTTCCTGACTTTTCATAGACACATAATAATGTTAATTTGTTTAGTACTGGCATAAATTATTAATAATAAAGTAAGTCATTATTGAACAAACAAATGACACGTAACAAAACTAGTGCAATTCCTGAAATCTCAAGTTCAGTACCCAACTAGTCGATATCTGAAAAAACTTTTCAAAATCGACTTGGACTAGTTACTGAGTGTCAGGTCAGCCATTGATTTACTTTCTTAGAAATAATATTGAAAATGCTGAACGTAAAGGCTGCTGCTAATGAACGATTATCAACGATTTAAAACGAAAATACAAATTGATGCTCTCTTCCTATCTTTTCTTAACTCTGCATTTCACAACCAATTTAATTTAATAATTGTTAAAAACTCAAGCTAACCCTTAATCTGTATCTAATACTTTAAACTTTCCTCTTTCGTATCGTTTTTTAATTTAATTCTAAGCTTTATGAAGCGAATTGAGGACGCCCAAACAAAGATGTAGCGACTACAAAAAATCTAACACGAAGTTACAAATTGATTTAAAAGCTCAAATTATCAATATCGTATTTGGTTAAATAACGGTTATTTAAATACCGACTCTTCCAAAATTGGTATCCTCAAATTATAGTAAATTTTTATTTGTATAGCAACGGTTTTTAAAAAAGCGTTTATCAACGAAATCGGCGGAGACTCAATAAAACATGTCATGTTTTACCAATCATCATATGCCAGCTAGCTACTTAGGTTTCATCGGACCAAATATCAACATATCGACGTATTATTCTATTTATTTTACTATGTTCAAACACAGTTCGATTTTTGCGCACAATACCCGGAAAAATACGCACCTCGCGCAATATCGCTTCGATCAACCAATTGTTTTTTGGTATTGGCAACGTGCTCGGTCGTTGAGGAAAATATTACTTTGGTACCTAGCCAGTTTTATTTAGGAGTGCCTGAAGAAAAATTAAAATACGTACTTATAAGTTTTCTTACATAAAGTATAATGTTAGTAGGGGCCCGTGCTAATAATTAAAGGAACCACATAAGTTGTTAGTGGGGTACTAACAACTATGTGGCTAATAAGTAATAAGGGCTGGTGTCCGCAACTCCACGTCGTCGATGCTCGTATTTTGCTTATGGCAACGGTTTGTGGTTTGACCGAGACGTCCAACCTGTTCATAATCCTTAAAAGTGTGGGTGTGGTGATGGAAACTAAATTCTGGAAAGTAGAGCAAACAAAACAAGTAAACACGAGAGCATAGTACGCTTTACCGTTTCCAATCAAATAATTTGGTAAACCAAGAATAGCAATTTGATGGTTTGTAGTAGGTACTAATACCGTATCATCTCAGAAGAAGTTCCATTTTATAATTATTATGTAAAAAATGAGAGCACTTTTCCATCCGCGTGCATTAAACTAGTTGTAAGTGAAAGTACGATAAAAAAAAAACAAATATAACAGTAGCTGTTACTTCACGTATTTATAATGCACTAGTTGTTGCCCGCGACTTCGTCTTCAATGCAGGATGTGTACGATGTCCTTCTTCAGTCCAGTCTACCCATGTGTCAAATTTCATCCAAACCCGTTGAGCTGTTTTAGTGTAAAAGCGTAATTCTTAAATTCTCTACTTTTCTGCGGAACTTTCTTAATTTTTTTTTTCCGTAAGAACCTTCTACAAAGTATTAGAAAACTTAAAAAAAATGATGGCTGAAATCGGTAAAGTCGTTTTTTAAGGGATTAATTATATATATAGGTAGATAGATAGATTACCTACTTTGTTATTCAAAAGACTGCTTGTACTTAGAGCAGAGATGGCCCAGTGGCCACCAGCCCGACGTAGAAGATGTAGGTCCTGGGTTTTAACCTAGGCAGGCGGCTTATTTTGTGTAAATAATTACATCTGCTCTCAAAACGGTGAAGGAAAACATCGTGAGGCATGTCCTAGAACCAAAAATTAGAAGATAATTATATGACATCTTTCAACCCGCACTGGGCCTGCTTGGTAGATTATAGCCCACTCCCACTGAGAGGAAGCCTAGGTCCCAGCAGGGGGAATATTATATGGCGATTATGCTAAGCCTTCTTAGGATTAATCGAATTAACGCCATCATTTCTTTGATAGAGCGATATATCTGACAGACAGACTTGACTCCCCTAAATTCTAGTAGTACCTAGTAATTCTGGTAGAATATTAAGTTGGATCAATTTTAGCCCAATTTGGGCGCAATGTTAGTAGGTCAAAATCAAAATCAAAAGTCATTTATTCAAATTAGGCTGAGAATCAGCACTTTTCGAACGTCAAAATTACAAAAGACAGTCCCCCAAAAACGCCCGCCCTTCGCCACTTCCTAGTGCTATCGCTGGGAAGAAGAAGTGGCGCAACAAACTCCCCAGCAGGTGGTGTTGTTGTAGGGATTTTCCATCAGGAATTTCTCAGTAATAGCCCGGAGCCTGGATTTGTGTCCCGTTTATAGTAATAGGCTCGCAAACTATTTCATGGGACTTAAAAATAACTGGCGAAATGTGGGTATAGGTACAGACGCCAGCACATCAAGCTACAAATTTGTCAAATTTATTTAATAGATTTTCAACTTTATCGCTAAAGCATTAAGGTTCAAGGTTGATTGGGAAAATTTGACAGTATCGGGTAGCTTGACCTGCTGGCGTCTGTACACCTCTGCCTATCCCTTCGTGAAAACAGGCGTAATGTTATGTTATGTTTTAGTAGGTGGGTACCAATACACCTTAAATCATCATCATCTACCTTTTCCCATCTATGTTGGGGTCAGCTACAGTCTAACCGGATACAGCTGAATATCAGTATTTTAAATGGAGCGACTACACCAATACACCTTAAAGATTAGGTTCATATCACATGTCATGACATCGCATTAACCAGTAAATGCCCTTAGCCTTCTCTCTGCGGACCTCTAACTGTCAATTTACTAATGAGTCCCACAGACGCGTATTTTCCCACCGCACACGAGATTCGCGTCTCGTGTTACATGTGACGATACCAGTTTGCGGTCCCTCATGGACTATCGTATAATGTCACAGAACAGAACACCGATTTATATTACTCTCCTATAATAATAATTAGGTAGGTACAGTATTGCGCATCGAGTTGTAGAATGGCGTTTGTGTATGAGAATCTAGTTGATAAAATCATACTTCACTGACAGACAACGCACAGCCTAAACCGCTGGGTCTAGAAGCATGAAACTTTGCACAAGAGTTCCTTTCATAAGGAAAATGAGGCTTAAGGAAGGATATTTGAATATTCATCCCCTAAAGGGGCTAAATAGGGGCTGAAAGTTTGTATGGAACTTCGTCATTTTCGCCGATGGGAAATCCCACGAGGCTTGTTCAAACATGGCTTGTTCTCTTTGTAAAACTAGACGTGTTATACTAAGTATATGATGTATAATTACGCCTACTGAAGTAATTTCAATAATATCCGTGGGAAGCAAGCATAATATAATACTTATTACGAGTTTTATAGCTTTATAATGAGCTCTTTATCGTACGAGTGATTTTTTTTTCCATGCGGTTTAATAGGTTTCCATATATACGGGAAATGGCTAGTAAATCTATGGAGCAGTCGTAATTTATTCACAACTTAATTATTTTATAATTAAAGTTCAACTGAACTTTAATCTTAAAAGTTTTGTTTTAGGCTACTGCGAGAAGCCGTAACGTTTATTTAGCAATGATATAGGATAGGGGAACAAAATTAGGAAAATAGTTTCTCCTTATTGTTAAGCTATACAGATCCACGATCATATTTTTGGAAAGTAGGTAGAATAGCAAGAGCTTCTATAACAAAGACACGCATAATGGTCAATGCATTATGATAGAAATCTCTTCCATAGAAACACAACAAAACGCATTACCCTCCTTGTAAGTAAGTGGGGTAAAAACGAGATTGACACTCATACGTTAAGTGGCGAAATAAACTAGTTTTCTCAATAAACTCCGTTTTCTAAATACGAAAGTACGAACTACCTACTTACCTTTCCTTTTTTAGCATTTTTTTTACGAAAAAACAGGTTTTTGGTTTAATTTATACAACATACCTGGGCCCTGCGGTTTCGGCCACGTAAGTCTCGATCCTGTGGGAATATCGGGATAAAAAATATTCTATTCTAATTCTAATCCAGGTCATGGTTTACTCACGTGCCAAATTTCATAAAAATCAATTCACCCCTTTTGAGCATGAAAGTGTGACAAACATACAAAAACTCAAATCTTTTCTCTTTATTTATAATAATATTATAAAAGTATTGCCAAACAATTTTTTTTTTATATAAATATTATTTATCAATTGAATCTTCCAAGTCACTTTTATATATAAATATTATTTATCAATTGACTAAATGACTTTTTTATATAAATATTATTTATCAATTGAATCTTCCAATCCACTAACATTACGATTCGTGCCGCCAAACCGAGATAACCATCAGTTTAACTGCCTGTTGTTAATGAATTACGAAGTAAACTGCTGGACAAGCCATTATATTCGTTTTATAGCTTTACCAGTAAACTACTTTAACTAATAATTCACTTTTAAGAGTCTTTAACTAGTTCACTGTGCCATCCTAAACTTTAATAACGTGACTTTGATTTGTGTGCGGTTTTATTTCAACAGAAATACGAGTTTGTTAAATTATTTAAGTATAGACGATAGATTATCGAGTAAGGTTTACGGCGGCGGTAATACTTACTGCTTTCATTTTGACAGTTGAACAACATTCATTGCGCTATTTACGTTGATGAACAGACAATTTTTTCTAACATATGAAGCAATGGATTAGCAAAATGGTTCAGATACTGATTGATAGTGTGTTTCGCAATGAGGGTGCTGGCCTAGCATGGTACGGAGTTTTAATAGAATAAGAGGCCAATTTATACTGGTTTTTCTTACCACTGACGTTCGATCGACTGTACCAACAAAAGCGCGATTTTGTCTAACTTATACATAGTCTTAAAGCCCAAAAAACATAGAACCAGCGGGTTACTTGCGTAATACACTATCAGTAGCAATTGGTTTCATTTTGACAGTTCAACAACATTCATTGCGTTATTTAGCAGACACATTTTTCGAACATATGAAGCAATGTATTAGCAATATCGTTCAAAATGATTAAGATTGTGATTGAAAGTGTGTTACGCAATAAGGGTGCAGAACAAGAAGAGCATTGTGATATTTAGACTAGACCAACCTTTACACTAGAACAAAACTCTTCATTACTCCTTTGCATATTGAGAAGACAAACTAAAAGCATACACAAGCTTTATGCACGATGCACGTAGCTACACGAAGGTATGCAGCATACCTAGCTATACCTGGGTATTACCGGATGCCAGCTGAAATACTAAACTCCGTTGAAAATAGAGCTCAGACTCCCGAGAGCATTGTGTACATGTTTACGTGTTGTCATCATTTCTAATTTAAACTGCAATGGGCAAATCATGTCTGGTTTCTAAACTTTATATAACAAACGAACAATTTTTGTTATATTTGATAGATAATCTGACAGAAATAATGTATCAACCGCAGTTGTTTAAAAAACTCAACTTTTCATCATTTAATTGTTCTTTTTACCAACCATAGGTACCTATCAAGAAAAGAGAAGTATGCAGGGTCGTCGGATATAGTTGAAGTTTAGTAAGAAACCGATTGATGTTTTCGGATAAAATTTTATTTAAGTAATAGAAACAAACAGTTCATTTATAAAACTGTATTTTTTCCGAAAACATCAATCCGTTTCTTACTAAACTTCAACTATATCCGACGACCCTGCATACTTATCTCTTTTGTTGACATGCCTAATATTTGCTATCGATAAGACAAAATACAATAAGGAAATTATGAAATGTAGCTAATATATAGATGGAAGAATAAAATTAAAACAAAATTAATATTATAAAGGGAAAATAATTTATTTTTTGTATGCGTGTTTGTTACGCTTTAACGCTAAAGCGGCTGAACGGACTTGCAGAAGAACATAGGCTACTTTTCATCCTGAATCGCAGACGAAGTCGCGGGTAGTAACTAGATTTTCGAATAAAATTACTCACGTACAAAGGGTGATAAATGTTGCTTTTGTATATTAACAAAGCCTATAAGAAATAGAAAAAACGATTTTCATTTTATCGTATTGACGCTACCAACCAGTACCTGCCCAAATTACCCCTACAGCTTAGTTATTTGGGTAATTTGGGCATATGTCTCCATCAATCAGGAACAGACAATAAAATCCGTAAATCACTGGACAGCAGTCATTCTTTACTTTCAAATTACACCTTGAATATGTAAAATTCAACAATTAATTGTAATCATTAGAGCAGATAACTGAGTAAGTTCTGTTTCTACGTAAAGTGGACAAAGTCACGGTCAAGGGCAAGACATTTACCTACTACTAATGATCCTAATTAATTAAACCTTACGACGAAGCGTGTTTGTCTAGCATCGAATCAATCTTTTCGAATCAATTTCAAACCTCGGTCGGGTTGGTAGTAGTCTGTTCTTTCCCAGAAATGAGGTGACACCATACACGATCAAAGATCACTGCCATAGTGATGTTATTGATAGTTTCGCCATTTAAACATCATGAACAGCAAATCAAAGATTGTTTATAAGTAAACTTTTCTTCCGTGGTCCACTTGGAAGTCCCTAAACCGTCTCCGTACCCAAGTGGGAAGATGGAATTCGAACCTCGTAAAGTGGAGCTACCTCGACGAAACAGCAGCAGGGAGATGTGGAGCTGTATCACAAACCTTGCTCCACCTCATATCCTGCCCTTTGTGACCAAAAAACATGCAGGCAAAGTGACCTCTACGCGGCCACCGGTAGCGCCGTGGAATTGAAGAAGTATTGGGCCAACAAACTGGCTGCTGCTAACTGTCGTACCAGCGACATGAAGAAGAAGTAGCCCCTTTTCTATTTAAACGATGGTTTAGACGTCAAAATGTATGGCTAAACAGTAGCTAATCGTTACCTAACTTTAAGCAACCTTTCTAAAGAAACTCCCAAAGTGTCTAACTGGTCCCTGGATTACTTTCGTGCACTTCATTGACGAGACTTTGTTTTAGAGGCAGTAGATAATAAAAGAAAATAAAATGAGCCTGATTTGATTACCAGTATAACTATTTACAGATGAGAACAATAACCACAACAACAACACAAGTTCAACAATCAAAACCGAACAAAAATAATGACAATTACATTACACTTGACCTTTGCGTAACAAAAGCAATGACGTCACTACACTACTCCTGTACACAAATAGCCACAGACCACAGAGCACAATAGACCGGACGCGGTTCCGTGTCACAAGCCTGCAAGCCGCGCTCGCGAGCTCTTTTGTTGCACATCAACTGACCTACTTGCAGTGGCTCATAAACCTGTTATGTAATAGGTATGAAATGCTCGTGTTTTTATAGATGTTGCCATTTTTTTATTCTTATTTGTGAGAGATTTTTAAGCATTGCTTTCTGCAAGTGAAAAGGAAGAAGTATAAAAATAAGGGAAAATAAAAGAAGTTATCTATGGCTTAACATTGTCTGTGGGATGGGATTTGCAAGTATCAAAAGGCTTAATGCTTTGCGTTCAACACGAAAAGTGATAACATGTAAAATTCATTTGCGTAGGTACGTATCATAGATATAAGAAAGTGTCTGTGGTATGGTGCACATCTAACTACTAAAATCTGTAAAAAAAAATTAATAGATTTTCAACTTTATCGCTAAAGCATTAGGTTCAAGGTTTATTAGGAAAATTTGACAGTTTCGGGTAGTTTGATGTGCTGGCGTCTGTACGTATGCCATGTTGCCATTTGCATACTAGGCTAGTCTAATTGACGCACTTATATTGTAACCTAACGTTATCTTATCAACTACAATAGGAACATTATCACCTTAAAGAGCCTTTAAACTCATTATAAAACAAAACAACGCGAAAGGATGCGCACACGGATGTCGACGGAAGTCTTCGTATTTGTCGCTTATTCTAATAGTTATTAGCATAGTCAGATCCTGCTCGTTTCGCGTTAAGTCCTTTCATTGTTATCCTTAAACAAACAATGTAGATATTGGACAGGTAGGTACAGGTTGCATAATTTTATGACTTGGTGTGTAAAACCGTAATCGTTTTCCGGATTTTCGTTTATGATGTGGATTTTAATGTCGTTTTATAGAACAGTGGATTACATACAACCAATAGCTCTGTTAACTAAGTCCATACCTAGTTGAAAGTTTCTTCGAAAGCTTATGTTTCGATCTAAAAATCCACTTTTAACGTACAGACGCCAGCACATCAAGCTACTACAATCTGTTAAATTTCTTTAATAGATTTTCAACTTTATCGCTAAAGCTAAAGATTCAAAGTTGATTGAGAAAATTTGACAGTTTCGGATAGCTTGATGTGCTGGCGTCTGTGCCTACCAATAAATCCCGTCAATTACTTGAAAGAGTTGCACGATTTCAAAGGCTGCAAAATGTCTCGTTCTAATTAATGTTAACTCTACCATTTGCATTTTCCAATAACATTATAATTTCAAACATTGCTGCATGATTGGAACTCATTCACACAGGAAAAATAAAACAGATTTTATGGATGGATGTAAAATAAACAGTTATGTCTAGTAATAAAATGATTACAAGTAGGCTGATAGACCGGCTTGTCCATTAGTGATATTTATCTATGTATTCAGTACTCTATTTATATAAATAAGGCGATATTATATCTTTACTTTGAGATTGAGAGAAATCAATTTGGTACTGGCAGGTGCGGCCATCTGATACTGGTTAAGAACTGCTTATCATCCCCAAGACCCCAACGGTTCCCGATTAACGAATCCACACCCCTAAATACCTTATGTGCGAAAGTGAAGGTTTCTCACAAATTCGAAGTAACGGTAAGGATACGTACTAGTATTTTGCCATCTCACTCAATATGACGTTTTACCTCTGTTCTACTTAAAAAAAAAAAAAACAAAAAAGCTTTCATTTCCTTCCATTTTAACACAGGAGGTCAACTTAAGTAGGTTTGTAGGTAGTAGGATATACATATTTGAGGACAACACTGTGGTAAGTAATACACAGTTTTGTCCACTCGCAAACATTGGCAATTAAACGAAAGTCATTTGTTTTATACCTGCGCCAAAAATCCGTTATCACAGCTCACCTATAGACGAAAATGCAGAAATTAAGAAATTTTAACGAGGAGGATTTATGTAGCTAAACCCACCGTAATAAGGGTAAACATTATTATCAGTCGTAAAATTCGTCTGTACTCGTCATAAAATGACGGACGAAATACTAAATATTATCTTAAAACTGCACGATTCATGTGTTTCGCAGTTCAGCTCAAAATAACTGAGTTTTATACCAAGTGGAACCATTAAAAACCGGCCAAGTGCGAGTCGGACTCGCCCATGAAGGGTTCCGTTACGTTACGATTTATGACGTATTAAAAAAAAACTACTCACTAGATCTCGTTCAAACCAATTTTCGGTGGAAGTTTATGTGGTAATGTACATCATATATTTTTTTTAGTTTTATCATTCTCTTATTTTAGAAGTTACAGGGGGGGGGGGGACACACATTTTACCACTTTGGAAGTGTCTCTCGCGCAAACTATTCAGTTTAGAAAAAAATGATATTAGAAACCTCAATATCATTTTTGAAGACCTATCCATAGATACCCCACACGTATGGGTTTGATGAAAAAAAAAATTTTGAGTTTCAGTTCTAAGTATGGGGACCCCCAAAATTTATTGTTTTTTTTCTATTTTTGTGTGAAAATCTTAATGCGGTTCACAGAATACATCTACTTACCAAGTTTCAACAGTATAGCTCTTATAGTTTCGGAAAAAAGCGGTTGTGACATACGGACGGACAGACAGACAGACAGACAGACAGACAGACAGACAGACATGACGAATCCATAAGGGTTCCGTTGCCATTTGGCTACGGAACCCTAAAAAGAGATATTTATTGGTCACTTTCCGAGGCGTTGAAAGGTTTAGTTTTTGTCCCTACAACATTAGTGCTCACGACATATCTCTTCTTTTATCTATTTCGTAATACGAGCACTTAATCTCTCAGTGGACTTATTAGTACACGAAAAGTTCCGATTTCATTCATTTAGATTCGAGTTTGTCCATTTGATCTTCTCGTCTTGCGTAGTACTAAGTCGGCAAAACTCTCATACAGTACTTCTCGTACAGTATATTCAAGTGCATTTCCAATTGATGTTATTTCCACTTAAATGAATATCAACTTTATGTAGATATCAATAAATTAGATTTCGGAATTCGGATTTTTTTTTTTTCGTCAGATAGGCAGTCGTTCCATGTAAAATACTGGTATTCAGCTGCATCCGGTTAGACTGGAAGCCGACCCCAACATAGTTGGGAAAAGGCTAGGCAGATGATAATGATGATGAGATTTCGGAATGACTAGTTTTATGGGAAAGTTCATGAAAATTTGAAGCTGTAGCATAAACTGAACTTTATTAAAGTAGTTTTTCTAAAAATACATATTTTGTTAACATGTTTGGAAACTAAATCGCGAACATGGTATACATCCTTGTTTAAAAAAAAAACAATTTTATTGAGTTAATCGAAAGCAACACGGAAATTCTAATGAGTCAGTGCACGTGTATCTATAAGTTTTAAGTACCTACCTACTCGTACTTACATATATTACATAGGTATGTCAAGAAAATAATATATGCTCATATTTTGCGGTTATACAACGCTTCGCCTAACCTAAATCCGTTTCTCGTAACTTAGCATAATAATCCACATAATGATAGGCTTGCTACACAACTTCCAGTGCCGACAACAATGACATGGGGTTATCGTGTAGGCGCCTTGTGTTGCTGAATAATTTGTAATCGTGTATACCATGTACGACTTTAGGTACAGACGCCAGCACATCAAGCTACCCGAAACTGTCAAATTTTCCCAATCAACTATGAACCTAAAACTTTAGCGATAAAGTCGAAAATCTATTAAAGAAATTTAACAGATTGCAGTAGCTTGATGTGCTGGAGTCTGTACAGAAGCACCCTAATTACGTAACACACTATCAATCTGAATCATTTTGAAGGATATTGCGAATCCTTTGCTTCATACTTATGTTCGAAAAATGTGTCTGCTCACTGCACGTGCACAGCTCCAACTCCAAGATGCTTCTAATGAAATCGATTGACGGAAATGTGAACCTTGGGAAACGTCAATAATGGCCATTTGCTGCTTTTATCACCTTTTATCTTCCCCTGTAAAGTAACGCATAACGCAATCACGAGGTATTCACTGCACGGCGACGTAAATTAAAGACCTGCGGGTTAATTGTGTAACACAATAGCTGTAGCAACGGCTCTCATTTTGACAGTTCAATAATATTCATTGCGATATTTACGTCGCTGAGCAGACAAATTTTTCGAACATATGGAGCGATGGATTAGCAGTATCTTTCAAAATGATTCAGATTTTGATATAATTATGAGTATGTAGACTAGTAGAGCCAGCTCTGCATTTCTTACACGATAAAGTTAGGGTTAATGGATGAACACCAAGAAAAGGCTTGTTATAAGGATTTATATAATACGTTTATTATCCTTTCATATTTATATATTGGAAGGTGTGTTTACTAATATTACGTGAGACGTGTGATCCCACACAAGCCTAAAATAGTAGTAAACACACCTTCCAATATATAAATATGAAAGGATAATAAACGTATTATATAAATCCTTATAACAAGCCTTTTCTTGGTGTTCATCCATTAACCCTAACAGTATATTATATACCCGTGTGTCGCTTTTGAAATTGAAAGCCTGATTATCTACTAGGTAAGTAGTTTTTTTAGTTAAAATGAAATCTTATTACTTATACTGATTAAATTTTCAAAGCCATTCTAACTGGATTAGATTTATAGTTTTAGTCATAAAATGTACATAGTTTAGATAATTCTCTTCATTTTCATTATTGTTATGAAGACTTGAATAGCTATAAACAGTTCATTGTAAAAATACTTTAATAAAAGAAAAATAAGTACTTATATTTATTTATGTAACGACACATACACACGTACTATATACGTGTTATTTTGTATAAACAATATTATGAAGTACTGTTATTATTTAAATACTTTTAAAATTGCAAAAAGCGGATTCTTTGGATTGTTTACTTTATTATTATTTTTATTATCATTAACTTTCTCATACCTACTTAATTATCATAATTCGTAAACAGATCGTATGGTGATCATAACAATATATTTTATGGGCCAAGACAAGATGAATTGAGCTTAGGTCTGCCAAAACGAACTAACACACAATCTCTCAATAATTCAGTTAATTACCTCAAACTAGTCCAATATTCCAAATGTGATATTTTACTATCCAACAAAAACAGTGCAATCAACATTAAATGTCAAAAATCATTGTAATGACTTGAGGAGCAGGAGAGAAGTGGAGGCCCAGTGGCACTATTAATAAAATAATTTCATTACCACTGCTCTCAAAACGGCGAAGGAAAACATCGTGAGGAAACCGGCATGTCCTAGAAATAAAATTTGAAGACATGTGACATTTAGCAACCGGCACTGGGCCCGCGTGGTGGATTACGGCTCACTCCTTCACACAGAGAGGAGGCCTGTTTACAGCAGTGGGAACATTATAGACTGATTATACTTTTATAGTTTTCAAATGAATAAACATTAACTGTCAAAAATCATTACGATTATTTCATAGGAGAAATTTTGATGTGAGTTGGTTTGTTTTGGCAGAGCTAAATCCAATTGTTTTTGTTTCCAATCTTCTCTCGCTTTGGCAGAAACTGAACTGTTCGATTAGCTCATACCGTGACAAAATTAACTAGTCAGAAAGATGGTTTTGGGGTTGCCTGTCCAGGGAGCGTTAAAAGGACTCCCACAAGGTGAACCGACGACCTTGTGAAGGCCGCAGGAACCCGTTGGATGCGACAAGCACAGAACCAGTTGAAGTGGAGGTGCTTGGGGTTGGCCTGTCCAGCAGTGGACGTCTTTCGGCTGAAATGATGATCTAGGGAGCGTCAACTGTACCTACATTTAGGTACCAAAGTATCGCCACGCATATAGGCAGGGTATTTTAATGGGGTTTATACCCGAGTAATACTAGGCGACATCTACATATATGTAGTGTGTAAATATTAGGTATTGGCTTAGCGCCGACAGTTGAAAATCAAACAGTGGCATTACATTTAGGTGTCATCTAGTGTGAGTGAAAAGGGGCATGATTAATGTACCTCTAAGATTTTATTTCGAGTTCAAAAACTTACATTGTGTCACGTTGTGCTTGTGTGTTTCATTGTGACCGTGAGCTCAAAAACCAGACATCGTTTGTTTAAACATGTTACATTCTTTACGTAATACTATATCATGTATCACAATATATATGTATACACAATATTCATTTACATAATATATTATTAGGAACCCCTAATAATATATTATGTAAATGAATAGGCAATGTTGAGGAAATTTGTTAAAGTGTTTGTGATGTGGAGACATCAAAGAAACTGTTTTGGAGGGGATTACGTTTAGGCCCAGGTTTAAACCAACAAGCAATTTTTTAATTTGGAACTTCCTTCCGACAAAGCTAAAGTTAAAAAAACAAAAATTGACGTTAAAACCGAGTCTAAGCTGTCAGTTTTGTATTAAGAACTTTACTATGTTCGGAACACAGTTTAAAATACAATAACAGCCTCGATGGTTTAAGCTTGAACTAAAGCTAGAACTCGTTCTGTAATAAGAGGGTAGAAGTATGCGGTGAAGTTAATGATGATAGGTACTGACGATAGTGAAACAGACAAAAATATGGTACCTAACATCATTCGCCTGCCCAATCTATTTGGGGTCGGTGCAACATGTCTTTTTCTTCCATACTTCTTTATTAATAAAGTTGTCAAAAAATAAAAGGCTCGTTTTGACATTGACAGTTCTAGTAGTTAATAAAGATTAAATTCGCAAAACACGTATTCGTGTGTATGAAACTGACAGGTGTCAAGAGCGCATTCTCAAATGTCAAAACGGGCCTTTTGTTTTTTTGACAAATTTAGTCGTCATCTTGGTAGTCACCCCCTTTCTAACCATATCATCATTCACACAGTCCATCCATCGTTTCTTTGGTCTTCCTCTACTCTTATAGCCATCGACAGTCATACCCAAAACTCTCCTCGCGACATTTTCCTCATTCCTCTGTACCACATGCTCATACCATGACAGTCGATTTCCACACAGCTTTTCAGTTACCGGTGCCACTTTCAGACTTCCTCTTATGTACTTATTTCTTATTCGATCCATTCGTGTAACGCCACACATCCCTCTTAGCATTCATTAAAATATGGTACCTATATCTTTTTTAAATCGTTTGTAGGTATGTACCTATAACTCGCTCACGTTAGGTAAGACGTAAGATAGTTAACATTTCCTACAAACTAGAACCACACTCGTACTGTTATGTTACTCAAACAAAACAATTACACCAACTCTGTTAAACATAATTGCTCTGTAACAACACCATATTTTTTACAATTAAACGCTTGTTCAAATTAGCGGCCATATGGCCCGTAGCCTTGTTTACACGAGTCTGTTACAGGGAGATGTTAACTGACACAAAACAGATGAATTAAGAACAATGCAGTGACTGTTACTACAATTAGGACAGTACGCACTTAATTACGCATACCACAAAGATAAAGAGACACGACTGAGAAATGACGAAGCAAAAAAAAAACGGTCAAGGGTTCCGTCAAATTTGTATAATAATAATAATATAATAATGTTAATGTTGCATGTAACACAACCTTTACTTGTGCTACGTGACACTGCTTCTTGCCAAATTTCATGATTCTAGGTCAACAGGAAGTACCCTTTAGATTTTGAGTTCCTTGCGAGTGTCAAAATATGCGGTATGAACGGAACATAAACGCCCGTATCTTTTGACTGCGTTGGCTTAGAAGTTTGATATTTTTTCACTGCTACAAGGGATTGCAGCCTTGAGCATTTGATATTAATTTCACTTGATAACTCTACGCGTTCCTGAGAAAAACGGTCTTGACAGACGAACAGACAGACGGACAACGATGTGATCTTATAAGGGTTCCGTTTTTCCTTTTGAGGTACATAACCCTAAAAATTAGCATATTAGATCAAGTTTGAAAGTGGCGCCAGAGACAGAAGTTGAAAGAGAGTCGTTTGTCTTGGTATGGGCATACCAAGTCAAACGATTGAAGTCAGTCGAGCCATAGTCTTGGTATGACTAAAAGAGGTGATGAATATAAATGCTGATGGATGAAGAAGGAGCGGAGAGTCAAAGAAGATATGTATGGATTGTGTGAGGAAAGATATGAAAGAATAGGAAATGAATTATAGTGTGACGGTTGATAGGGCAGTTGAGGGGCCTGTGGCTAAATAATAACAGCCGCACAGGCCGATCGATCAGGTTAAGCTACGCTTGCCGCGGTTGGTCCGTGGATGGGTGACCATCTTCACATACCAAGACCCCTCCGTGCCTCGGAAAGCACGATAAGCCGTTGGTCCTGGCTGTCATTCGTGGATCTTTGGCAGTCGTTACGGGTAGTCAGGAGCCCGAAAGTCTGACAACCAGTCTTACCAAGGTTATCGTATTACCCAGTAACTGGGTTGTGGAGGTCAGATAGGCAGTCGCTCCATGTAAAATACTGGTATTCAGCTGCATCCGGTTAGACTGGAAGCCGACCCCAATATAGTTGGGAAAAAGATGATGGGGGTTGATAGGGCAGGCAGATGCTGCTGCAGTCATCAGCCTGCCCTTGTGATGGAAGAAGAAACTTTTTTACTATGAGTCAGCTCAACATGTTTTCTTCTTTCATTCTCCCCTATCAACCTTCACAATGTTGACTGTATGATTTGGGACACAGAGGGCAGGATAGGAGGTGGAGCATGGTTTGTGACATAGCTCCACAATCACACCCTACTGCCGTTCCGTCAAGGTAGCCCCACTTAACCAGGATGGACTTACATCTTCCCACTTGTGTCCGGAGATAAAAGATAACCGTGACCGTGACCTCTGCGCTGCCACCGAAAACGCGGTAGAAGCGATAAAGTTTTGGGAAAACAAGCTTAGTTTTGGAAAGACACGAAGAAGACCGTTACACTAACCAACATGACGAATTTGGCCACCTATCAAGATTTGCGTTCAGAACAGAAAGAACTCTTGCATTGGATTGCACATCCCAAAAGAAAGACAAGACTAATGAGATAATAGAGTGAGCCGTTGTAGAACAAGAAGTGATCTTCATAAATAATATCTAACTTATTAAACAGACCGCTACAAAACTAGTCTTGTTACGGAAACTAATTTAATGTATAAACAGGTTCTAATTGCAAGTAAACGAGTTGATCATTAGTCCATATTTGATGCGAGATAAGCTGCATCGATGACATTGATTGCACTCGGTTACTCGCCTCTACACTTTCTACTTAGTTTAGGCAGTTGCCTCACTGCAGGCGAGTAAGCGAGATGCGATTGAGGATAAGAATGTACTCGCTTACTGTACGAAAATTTTAATTGATATAACTGAAAACCTAAAAAAGAGTTATTGTTACTTTTCCCGTATCTCGGGACCACAGAGTCCGGGATCTTTGGTGCCACATACAAGGGGCCGAAGCCAACTCGTAGAGGCCCGTCAGAGAAAGAAATGAAGTGATTGTACTTATCATTGTGAACAACTTTTACTACAGGACCAACACTGACATCGCGAAAAAAGAACTGCTATTCCATACGTTTGTTTTATTGGTCAGGTAATGCGACGAAATGTATGGAGTAGCAGATTTAAGCAGATTATTTTCAATTAGATACACCTAGGACCTACATGGTATCAATCACTTTCTCAACTTCCACATCTAACCTTCGGCAGACCATTGACTTCTCCTAGATCGTTGTTTGTTTTGTAACCGTACACAGAGTATATTAAGTACATAACTATGTTAGTTCTGTGTTGATATCCAGCAAACTTTCGTTATTTTTTCTGAAAATGTTTATGTTTCTCGTACCTCTACAATAAAAAAATACTGTAGATGGTGCAAGAGACATTTCTTAATTCCGTCAAGATTTGGACAATAAGCGAAAACTCCCAGCTATTCATACTACTAGCGGTCTCTCACGAGCGATGAATATCTCTCGCTTTTCGCAATACTTGACACGCTCATTACAACTCCCTTACTCCCCGCCAGTGCTTAGTAGAAAGAGTGAGAGAAAACGATAACTGGACCAAACTCAAGAGATTAACCCACAAGTTTTATTGATACTGCCTCTCGAATCCTACAACACTTAATTTATCTGATAATACTTTACGAGTGGCTGGCGGGAACTGCCGTTGAAACATGTTATTGCGTTATTTATTAAGTCCCTTAATGGTCTCTTTTACTTTGTCTGGAAATTATTGGATACGAGTTTCAGTACCATTTGCTCGCATTGTTTTCAGTTTTTCAGTGCTTATCATAGGAATACCTAAAGAATCCAAACTTTTGCATCTTGCCGAATGTTTGTATCCGACATCCAGTTACCTCAATCAATAATTCTATACCAATTTAGCAGGTAAAGTAGTACCATATACCAATTATTAGAATAGAATACTCTTTATTATGTACACCATATAAATTACAGAACATAAGTATATACATATACAGGCTGGAATTTTGTAATGCCACCTGAAGGGAAAGTACTCAGCAGATGTCAGCATGAGTGACGGGGCCCCATAGGGCCGAAGCCTGCCAGGGTAGCGGGATCGTCCGAAAGGGTTACCGCTGCCCTGGAACATAAAGGGCTAAGGAAGGAACACGGGTGGGTTTTAGTCAGTAAGAGTCTGACACTCCCTCCTGCTCCACCCAGAGCGGGAGGAGTCATTTGATGATTTCCCATCCACAAAAAAAAAAACAAGGGAAAGTACTCTTAATACTGCAGATAGAAAATTTTACTCAAAGAAAACATTCCTTTATTTTTGAATAGAAAGAAAACTGCATTCAAAGATTTTCGAAAATTCGCTTGCCACACCCGGGAATTGAACCAACTAAAATCTGTAAAAATTACACCCTGTACTTTTATTGCATTGATCGTTAATCAATTTATAAAATTATAAGGATGAAATCTCTCTAACAAACTTGATAAATTAAATGATAGGAAAACCATGAAATCTTGAATTATTTACCAAAAATGGTAAATTAGCTAATTAGTTGCTCGAAATGGGCTCCATTTTCTTGGATATACAAATGTATTCTTCTAACGAATTCATTTCTAGTAAAGTTTAATAACGTGTTGTGGTGAACTTCAACTCCCAACCCGTTTACATTCGCATAAGATTTAATGTAAATTTGATTTTTCACATATCCCCACAAAAATAACTAAAGGGGTGAGATCTGATGATCTCAAAGGCCATCTGATTGTGCCGTTTGTACCAATCCAGGTATTAAAATGGTTATTAATGTAGGCAGTAGTGATTCTGCTGTTATGGGTTGGAGCAACATCTTGCTGTAGAATTATTTGGTTTCGCTCTTGCTCGGGGAAACCATTTAACTCATTTGTTAAGAGATCCATTGTTTCAAGATACTTGACAGTGTTTAAATGACCTTATTTTGACAACCATATTTCTCATAATTCCGCACCAAACGTTGAAAGAAAATCTTACTTGATTGTTAGTTTCATGAACACGAACAGGATTCGCTCGAGACCAATAGTGGTTATTGCGGCGATTGTACATGCCGTTATTGCTGAAGTTGGTTTCGTCAGACCATACAATGTTACTCAAAAAATTAGGGTTACGGTCAATTTCTCTCAGCATGTTTTGACAAAATTGTAATCGTCTCTCACAATCCCCATTATGCAATTTTTGCACCAACCGACCTTCACGATAACATTTATACTTATACTTTTTCAGCACTTTAAGTACACGAGCGTGTGTTGTGCCTAATTCTTCGGCAGCATCTCTGCTTGAAATGATTCAAAATATGTTAAAACATTTAGATCAAAATCGAAATAGTTCTGCTGAAGACTTTGCCGTCGCTTTTTGAAACTACCCGTATTGTTTCAATTTTCTACCATTCTTTTCAATACGAACCGAGTTGGTGCCTGTCGGTCTCGATATCTCTCTCTCCATACCACCGCAGAGCTAGATTCATATTTTTGTTGTTTAAAAAATAAGCTTCCATTAAATCAAATTGTTCTTGATAAGCCATTTTTACCGTGAGACAATGAAATGATTTGTAAAAACAATCAAACGTGAATAACAAATATGACAATCTATTTTTAAATGTAACATTCCATATTTAAACTACCTCATACACGCAGTTATGTCGCATCTAAGAAAAGAGTCTGCATCACAAACACGTGCAAATTGCAATCGTCTTATCTAAATAGTAATTCGTCATTTTAATGGATAAATCACGAGTGAAAATCCCAGGAACAGGATGAGGAATGGACCCTTGTTCAAAGAAGAAAGCTTCAGAATCGCTTTGTGGGGAAAACTGGAAAAGCTACGGTTGGTGCTGGCTCTAAGTTCAAGGCGGCAGACAGTAAGGTACCTCTTTATATTTATAATGTGTCAAAGGACGCGTCCGTGTGTGAAATCATAACCTATGTTAAGAGTAAGACTAACATTGACGTACGCTTGGAGAAAATGAACATGAAATCGATGAAAGATTATGATGCTTATAAGGTGTATGTCCCTAAGTGTAAACTGGAACTGGAACTGGTCAATGATAATTATTAATTACTAACATAAGTAAACAGATGGATCTTTAAGCTAAAGAGCTTTAACTTGACTCATTGAATTTATAAGTCCAGATTTCATCCTTATAACTGATCCTAACGATCGATGCAATAAAAGTACCTACAGGTTGTAATTTTTACAGATTTTAGTCAGTTCCATTCCCGGGTGTGGCAAGCGAATTTTTGAAAATCATTGAATGCAGTTTTCTTCCTATTCAAAAATAAAGGAATGTTTTCTTTGAGTCAAATTTTCTATCTACAGTATTAAGAGTACTTTCCCTTCAGGTGGCATTACAAAATTCCACCCTGTATAGGAACGACACGTTTTATGAGCAATTTTAACTATCGAAATCTGGCCGATAAGAATTCTTATACAGAGTAGGACCAAGACCACAATATTTACATCATTATGATAGTCTTGTACTCTTATGTGTTAGTCAGCAGTCTTAACTTCATTATTTGGTAATTACAGCTAAATCTAAACACACAAGATATCGCTGTATCTAAGTCTTCCTTTGGTGGCTGCCGTCATCATTGTACTTTGAGTGAGGATGCTCTCGCAACGCGCCCGATAACAGATCGTGTAAACATGACATCGTATCGTCATGCTTGATAACGGGGTAACACTTTTGCGATAAGTGTCAAAGCTCTTTAGCTCAACCCGACGTTATATAAACCTACTTTAAGACATGTAGCAATGTAGGATATAAATGAGAGCAACTTTAGTTGTTCCATGTTTTGAATTCATGTTTCTTTTGCCACCGGCTTTGACTGCTTACAAACTTCAACTTCTCAGGGGTTGAATCATCATTTCTTAATTTAAGTTAGATACCGAGCAATATTTGCTTTCAAAAGTGGTTTAGGATGTGTCTTCTCCTCAAAGCCCTTTGTACGCGGCACGGTTTCTTTACGGTACAGCGTATAAACCGCGTCGTAGAAAAAAAGCGTCCGTAAATAAGGTTTCTTACTGATCCACCATACAACACTGCCGACCATGCCCACACACGGAGAATAAACCATAGTTTTTCACTGCAAGAAAAACATGTGTGTACAAAGGCCCTAAGTCAGTTACAGAATAGTTTATTTCAATCATCTGTTTGGTCCAGTCAGGGATTCAGACTTGAAATATCCTTTACAAGTGCACCTCTGCAGAATCATGGCCTCTCATGGGCATTTCCTGCGATGTTTATACCTGTCTTCATTTGTTTAGGCCGTGCGCTGTTTGTCAGTCTGTCACGGAACTCGCGGAAAAGATCAAAGCACCTATTTGTATAACACAATGACATAGAAACACCTACATTTGTATGGCACGGTTAATTTAACACATTGCCGCTTCACCAGTGAGTGCAGTGGTCTCAATAGGCTCTCCCCCGATACTGGCCTACAAATCATAAATAAAATGCTCTGCCGGCCTTCGGGCTAGCTATTCAATGAGCCGTAGATCATGTTTTATTGTAGGTACCTAATCTTGAAACAGATGCATATAAATTAGCGATGCAATATGCTAAACTATGAGACTTAAAACTCTGTCAAAAAGCGATAAAATAGTTTTGTATAATTGCAAATACTTCTTCTTTTTAGTTTCTTTGAAGAGACAATGTAGTGGTTCCATCCCAACCTAAAAATAGTCATAAGAACCGGATAAGATGATTGTGAGAAGATGCAAATGTATGCAAACATTTGCATATTGCAGGCACCCCCGTGTCTCTTATTTCGAAAAAAAAAAACATATGTTTTTAACCATTTCGATATTTGCCATTTATCAGAAAAGGTCATCTTTTCTGTGTTGTGTTCATGTTTGCCAAAACCAACAGCCAGCCCTTTACCAAACGTTCGTCGCCCAGTCACCACGTCCAATTATAAGTTAGTGATCTTTGGCCAAATTAATCTGAATGAGAATGATCGTCTTGGAAACTTTCCACGTGGACCTTGTAATGACACGAATAACAACAGCTGCATCTCACCTAGGATTTATCAGAGATTCAGAGCAAACTGGAAATGTTACCGTAGGGTTCATATGTAATTGGTTGGCAAGGCCCTGAATATTATATACGAAGAGCATTCCTGAGCTATGTAGCTCTAACAACAGACATGTTATTATGAAAATCAAATGAATTCCATTCGATTTTCATGATAACGTAAGTAATGGAGTGACGCGGCGGCGACCCCCTGATGGAAAGTGATTTCCATCGCCCGTACACAGGTGTCTATGGGCGACAACAACAAACTGTTTGGCGATTAGTTGCCAAGCCAACATTAATGAGCCAGATAGCGATAGACCAATATCGTGTTCCTTAAACACCGACGGTTACGCCCATATTTTTGTCTGGCTGGCTTTTATTGACATTGCATTTTCTGCTTAGCGGCAGCAATTGCATCACATGGTAGATAAAGGCACTGCTTCGACTCGACATTCACACAGGGTGGGCGGGTTTTTTTTTTATAACTAACGCTTGGGATCCAGAATCATGTACTGAGCCCATGGTATCAGTTTGTGAGTCGGTGTCCCTGCCACCCTGTATAAATTATCTTGTCAAAATAGTTGTTCCTGTAGCCTTTTACAAAACCGGGTGAAAGAGACTTAAAAAAAGCCTTTGACGAGGGGCATCTAAAGGACTGCCAAATTAGACAACCATGACAAGGACTGACTTTCCTTAAAGCAATTGACCCGTTTGCCCATTTCCTTGCAGAAAGACAAATTAATTTGTTCAAATTCTTCAGAAATTTTTGGGTATTGGCATTGCATGCGAACGTGACGGGGCCATCAGCGCCCCTCTACACTTAATACAATAAATACATAGTAAAAGGTAGATCTCCGTAGGTGTACAACCATGTTGTTGCGTGTGTAGGCAGAATCATAAGTCGTATTTCATAGAACCTTGAAGTTAAGCATCTGCAATCAACTACAAATAATGACAACGTTGTCTGTTCCGTGAAACCTTGTAGACAGGATGACAGGCATAATAGGTACCTGCCTATCATTGATCAAAACATGAATCCCATCACTATTGTTTTGGCGACAAAATTCTCAAAATAATGTTTGACCAAAAGATAAGGCAGTCAGCAATATAGTGAGGGGATAGCAGAGCTAGAGTCGTTTAGCCTAACTAAGGGCTGATTTTTCCATCGCCAGATAACCTTTATTCGAGCAATAAAATTGACGTTTGACTGTTTTTTCCTCGCATACAATTATCTGGCGTTGGAACGGCCCTAAGTTAACTAACATAAGACCTAAAGCCTAGAATCCAATCGAATCGTCATTATATTTTATCATACCACATCTGCCCGCAACTTCATCCGCGTGAAATTTCTTGTTTTTAACCGACTTCTAAAAAAGGAGGAGGTTCTCAATTCGGATGTTTGTATTTTTTTTTTTTTTTTTTTATGTTTGTTCGCGCATAACTTCGTCGTTTGCCAACCGATTTCAAAAATTATTTTTTTGTTGGAAAGGGCATACTTCCCAAATGGTCCCATAGAAATTTCATCAAAAACGGTTCAGTAGTTTGGTTTTTAAACCAAAATTACTGGTAAAAATTACAACTAAAAAGTGAAAAATAAAAACTTTTTTGCAAAAAAATACAACCGACTTCCAAAAACGACACTAGAAAGTGAAAAATAACTTTAATTTCGGAAGTCGGTGGCAAACAACGAAAATGCGAACCCAACGACACCGACTTCCGAAATTAAAGTTATTTTTCACTTTCTAGTGTCGTTTTTGGAAGTCGGTTGTATTTTTTTTAACATTTAATATCGTATGCCACTCGGCTAGTAGCTTCCCGTAAGTGATAGAATTTTCGGCATCGAATCAGTAGTTCCGAAGCTACAATATACAAACTCACAAATTTTACCTCCTTATAATTTTAGTATAGATAGCCTAAAGGTTAGAATCCTATGTTAAATAATACGTACTTAGGCTGTAATTATTTTGATCATCATCAATATCATACTTATACTCCGAAGTTACGCTACTTCTCCGTAGCTGTCAACACGACACAAACATCTCAATAAGTAGCTAAACTGCAGACGGAGCACTTTCTAGACACATTTTAGTACTTACGTAGGTCTTCGCGAGTACCTACATTACTTTCACTTGGACTTTCCCAACACGGACTCGACGATCTCCCTGTCCTCATTTAGGCACAGGTTCCCAACTGCTTTGGAGTACAATAAATGATGTAACAGCCATGTTATGGTGTTATGTAAATATATATATTTGCTAAAGAGATTCAAAAACAAACACAGGTTTTTCATAAACCTAGATCAGGCAGGTTTACATTACAGTTAGAATTTAACTTTCCTCGATTGTAATTAATGTAAATCTTATTTTTACTTTACTTTACTTTTACTTGAATAAAAAATTTTATTTTTTTATTTTATTTATTTATTTAGATTTAAAAAAACCGGCAAAGTGCGAAACGGATTCGCACACGAAGAGAAAAAAAAAAGGTTTTTTGTATGGGTCTCCCTTTAATTTTTTTTATTTGTTGTTATAGCGGCAATAGAAATTCACACTATGATAATTTCAACTGTCTACCTACATATTACGGTGCATGAGCTAATAGTCCGCTGACAGTCAGACGGACGGCGGACGGACAGCGCGGAGGCTTAGTCATAGGGTTCAGTTGGCACCTTAGGTACGGAACCCTAAAAATTGACACTGACGAGGTTTGATGGACCGGCGAGTCGTGACCCCTGGTTTGTCACGCCATCGCTTTTACTACTAAGCTACTGTGTCCTTCTGTGTGTTATGTAAATATTACAACCTACTAACTATATCCTACTAATATAAAAAACGTGAAAGTTTGTATGGATGAATGGGGATGTTTGTTTGTTACTCTTTCACGCAAAACGGATTTGGATGAAATTTGGCACTCAGATGGTTTATAACCAGGATTAACATATAGGATACTTTTTATCCCGATATTCCCACGGGATCGAAACTTATACGGGTGAAGCCGCGGGGCGCAGCTAGTTTTATTTACGTACTAAAGGGCTAAAAAAATGACAGATCTGCGACCCCTGTCCTGTTGAGCCATACCATCGCTTTTTATACAAATAAGCTACTGTGTCCTCCACATATTTTTGTTTAAGTATAGCCATTGCTCATGGTCATGGGTGAGTCTAAAGTTCGTTTCAATCTCGGTAGTAAATATTTGAAAAATAATCGCCTATTTTTATTCCATTCATACTGGTACAGTTGTAGCGTCACACAGTGACGCTCTATTTTCGTGTCAAGTAGTATTTATAGAATGTTTATCTATCCACTTTTTATACTTCTACGTGGTCTCCTTGAGGCGAGGAGTAATAAATTTTACGTGGACATTAAAAAGAAAAAAAGCTAATAAAACTGGATTCTTGTTGCATGTGTGTAAATTCTATGGCTGTTGAAGAATTTTTATTTGCAGCCGATGGAACTTTATATGGTCAATTTACTGGTGTTAATTGACTAGTTACTATCGAAATAGTGACTATATTGTAGGATGGGTTATCATCATAGATATAAGAATGAAGTTTTTTATATTTCTATGGTTACCTATCAATTATCATCTATACATATTACATACATACAAATTAAATTGAATTAAAGTGTCTATTTATAATGTCAAAATAACAGCTTTCTACTAAATGCATATCAAAATATATACGGTACAAGCTTATTGCTGAAAAATATTTTTTTTATTGTCTGTCTCTTGGTTTGTTCCCGATAATCTCCAAAACGGCTGGATCGATTTTGATGAAATTTGGTATGGGGTGCACCTTGAGCCCCTGGGAAGGGCATAGGCTACTTTTATAATATTGACATACCACGCGGGCGAAGCCGCGAGCAGAAGCTAGTCAACCATATAATAAGACTCGCAACGAATGAGCAAATTCCATAGTTAAATAACCGTTGAATCTCTTTAATTTCTGGGTGTTACCTACATACGCGTATTGATTACAAACGCATTAAAACTTCCTTGATGTTATCGCATCGTGTTGACGACAATTAAATAAGGACTTAAGTGAAAGTCGTGTTAAAAATCGTACAGCTCGTTACGTGCTTGGATATGGATACCGGTAACACGGATTACCGTGTTACCGGTATCCATATCCAAGCACGTAACAAAAGCGAAATATTTTTGAATAATCTCAAACTGACCTTTGTACTGTGTGGGATTACCCACACAGTACAAAGGTCAGTTTGAGATTATTCAAAAATATTTCGCTGGAAAATATTTTTACCTAGATTTACTATTAGATATAACTATTGATACGGCTTTCCTCAGTTTTTACTTATTTAGAATAGAATAGAATACTCTTTCTCTTTTTTTCCTCTCTTTCTTTCCTTCTTAGGGTTCCGTACCTCCAAGGAAAAAACGGAACCCTTATAGGATCACTTTGTTGTCCGTCCGTGTCTGTCTGTCAAGACCCTTTTTCTCAGGAACGAGTGGAGGTATCAAGCTGGAATTTATATCAAATACTCAGGTCTACTGACCCTTGGAGCTGTGAAAAAATCAAACTTCTAACCCAACGCAATAAAAAAATACAGCCGTTTAAGCCGCAAATTTTCTACAAATTTTCGACACTCGCAAGGGAATCAAAACCTACAGGGTACTTCCCGTGAACTCAGAATCTTGAAATTTGGTACGGAGCAACGTCTTATAGCACAGATAAAGGAAAAATTGCGAAAACCGTAAACTTTTATTATTATTTATTTATTTATTTATTAAAAAAATGCGAAAACCGTAAACTTTTATTATTATTTATTTATTTAGTTACATACCTACAAATTTGTACGGAACCTTCGGTGCGCGTGTCCGACTCGCACTTGACCGGTTTTGTTTATTACTAAAGCAAAAGATTTAAACAGAGAGAAGTGGAAAGAGAGTAGGGAGACCTTTGCCCAGCTGTGGGACAACACAAGTTTTAAAAAAAGGCGATAGGGTCAGGGTAGCCCACGAAATTCAATAGTTTTTTTTTTACAATTTGCAGGTCAGTCTCAGGTTGTATGTTGCATAAACTATGATTCACGACCGTAACAAATATGATTTTCTGACCCTTAACGCATCCCCCTTAAATTAAGTAATTACCTCTTAAGGCTGATTTTTCAATCGACAGATAATTTTTATTCGTGGAATAAAATTCACCTCTGACAGATTTTGTATGGAAAAATCAAAATTATTCCTCCGATAGAATTATCTGGCGTTGGAAATTCAGCCCTTAATGTGAAATAATGCTGCCTATACAGCCTACCTAACTACATAATTCAACCCTATAGGACTTTTGTTTCATTTCTCTTTTTGTTACTTTTTTTTTAATATAACTGTGTTTGTGTTTAGTTTAGTTTGTGATCATCCTGTACGAGTCTCAATAAATACTTTTTCTTTTCTTTCTTACCGTATTATAACAATCTGTGGAAGCCAAGAAATGTAGAGCCTGAACAACGAACGCAATTCCGATATAAATTCATAAAAGAACCGCAAAATGAAAGCTTTCATTCAACTATATACACAAAACTTGTAAAGCTAGGCTCACACGCACCACTTCTTCCGAATTTTCTAAGTTACAATCAATGTTCTAACAAGTCGTTATTCAGTTTTCAGTGATATGTAATGAAATCTTAACCAATCGTAGGTAGGTAACTTATTTATTATTAAATTATCCAAAGTCGCCTTCCAAATAAAATCCATACTTTACGAAATATGTATTAAAAAGAGGTATTTTTGAATTATCCAATTCCGAAAATTCTTTCACTGATGGGACGCTACAACATTGCCGAGTCTATATAATATTTTGTGACAGCAAGAAATTTCTAGTAGGTACCTATATCATATTTTCATAGGATGGAAAGCGTCCGGGTACTAATAACTAAAGAATGCTAACACTAATCTTACCAAGCTTAGTGATTATGGCAAAGTAGATCACCTTATATTATTGTAGCAAGCTGTTATGATTATAAAGAAACCTTGTTAAAATGCGACTCGGAAGTAGCAAGTACTATACTGGCATGTCAGAGTCAAACGGAACTCCACATACTTACCTACGTAGTTATAATACACTTAGGTAGGTAGGTACTGTCGTTTTCATCGTCAGCTCGCGTGCCTCCAAGCTATAATACGGCGTATCCAATAACTTTAAACGATAAAACGAACTGCCTCATTCATGGAAAGCAATTCAGTTTGATGCATTCACTTGTACGAAGGGGATGTGTCACGATTGTCTGTTGTCCTCGAGCATGTTTATTTAAGTTACAGAGAGACTTACACGTTATAAACTTTTGGAAGGCTGTAGTTTACTTATTAATTTTTCCGTACTTTAGTTTGAGTGGGGTGGTTTCCTTGCCTTCGTTTAATAAGTAAACCCTTTGAAGTCTTCTATTTGTTTGATATCAGGGTCGATACTTCACAAAAGTGTGAAGGAAAACATCGTGTGAAAACCGGCATGTGCTAGAACCAAAAAAAAAAACCGGCCAAGTGCGAGTCGGACTCGCCCATGAAGGGTTCCGTTACGTTACGATTTATGACGTATTAAAAAAAAACTACTCACTAGATCTCGTTCAAACCAATTTTCGGTGGAAGTTTATATGGTAATGTACATCATATATTGTTTTTAGTTTTATCATTCTCTTATTTTAGAAGTTACAGGGGGGGGGGACACACATTTTACCACTTTGGAAGTGTCTCTCGCGCAAACTATTCAGTTTAGAAAAAAATGATATTAGAAACCTTAATATCATTTTTGAAGACCTATCCATAGATACCCCACACGTATGGGTTTGATGAAAAAAAAAAATTTGAGTTTCAGTTCTAAGTATGGGGACCCCCAAAATTTATTGTTTTTTTTCTATTTTTGTGTGAAAATCTTAATGCGGTTCACAGAATACATCTACTTACCAAGTTTCAACAGTATAGCTCTTATAGTTTCGGAAAAAAGCGGCTGTGACATACGGACGGACAGACAGACAGACAGACAGACAGACAGACAGACAGACAGACAGACAGACATGACGAATCCATAAGGGTTCCGTTGCCATTTGGCTACGGAACCCTAAAAACGAAGCCATGACATGTGACATCAAGCAACCCGCACTGGGCTCGCGTGGTGGAACTCACTCCCTCTCATCGAAATGAGGCCTGTGTCCCAGCAGTGGGAACATTATAGGCATTTGTCCGCATGAATAGGTAAATTCGATTTAGACCATGTTTTATTAACGCCTAATGAGGGCGTTTTAGGGAAGGGTAAAGAAGGTTATTAATTAGAATTTTATTTTTTTAGTATTGATGGTAATTATATACATAATTACTATTAGAAGTAGTTAGGCTACATTGTAAGATAGATTAGAGTAATATGTAAGTAGGTATATACATATTACTCAATTATGTTACGAAATACAAAATGTTGTAACAAGCGACCTCTGACATGTAGATATTGAATTAAGTCAAATGACATGTAATTTAGTCAATTACAGGTTTTGGAACACACTAATAAGTAGGTACACTCGACAATTGGAGTGTGGCCCTAATTTTACACTCAATTCATTTCATCGAGGGAACGGGACTAATTCTCTACCAATTTAAATTAAGCCCAGAATGATAGATCTATGGTGATATTTTTTAATTTTTTTCATTATTTTTCATTAGCGAGTGAGGAGTCTGAAAGTGGCACCGATAACCGAAAAGTTGTCTGGAAATTGGTTGTGGGAAATTGGGAAATTGGTTGGATGTGATACGGAGGAATGAGGAAAATGTCGTGAGGAAAGTTTTGAGTATGACTATCGATGGCTATAAGAGTAGGGGAAAACCAAAGAAACGATGGATGGAATGTGTGAATGATGAGTAGGTTAGAATGGGGGTGACTACCGAGATGACGATAATAGAGAAGTATGGAAGAAAAATACACGTTGCGCCGACGTCAAATAAATTGGGATAAAGTCAGGAGAATAATTATGAAATGATTCTCATTTGCAGAAAGTTACCCCGCGATGTTGTGTGACATTTCTTTTCTGCCTCCAACTGATTTCCGTTTTCTTTTTTCTCTCAAAGTTTTACATAGTACCTATGTAGTATTACTATGTATACCTAAACTAGATAGGTACAGAATACATATATAGGTACCTGGTTTTTCCGATATCATTTATTTTTCTCGACACTGTCGCTTCCTCTAATAAATGATTAAACACATTTTATTATATTTCATCGTTTCTTGTTAGAAAATATTATTAAACAGGAAACGACTGTCCGCTCCCTCTTCGACGCCCAATTAAAGAAAATATGGGGCTAAGTCCAATTATAACATAGGAAATATTAATTTTATCGAGACTTTCATCCTTTTACATCGTTTAAAGAGAAATGCGAATGAAAGTTGCATTTTAATGGTTTCCTCGACTTTGATGGAGCAGAAAGGTAATACGAATGAAATAGTAGTTTAAATTCCGTTACAGAATAAGAGTTCTTGGAATAAAATTTGTTTGCGAATCCTACTATAATAATATATACCCTACTAAACTAATAATATTATAAACGTGAAAGTTTGTTTGGATGTTTGTTACTCTTTCACGCAGAAATTGCTGAACGGAGTTGGATAAAATTTCGCACACAGATGGTTTATAACCAGGATTAATATATAGGATACCTTTTAATTTGATATTCCCACGGGATCGAAACTTATGAGCATGAAACCGCGGGGCGCAGCTAGTATTTTATATTATTTTAACGAGTTATTTTCATATAAGTCCTAACTTACTACACTTTATCGGGTTTTCTTTTTCAGTAACTCTATTTGAGCAAATTCGAAGACACAAATCTAATTTTATAACAAGGTCTGATAAATAGGGGTCAACAGGTTTGTACACCAATAAAATTTACGAAAACTAAATTGCAGATTCATTATGTCAGTGCGATAATTCTAGTAGCTAATAAAGATCAAATTCGCAAAACACGTACTCGTTTGTTTGTTTGCAACTGACAGGTGTCAAGAACGCATTCTCTCGCCGACAGCACTATAAACTCTGCCTATTCTTAGGTTCCGTTCAAAGTATATTGGCCCTGATTCCCTTGTTCACAAACTAAACTAAATTTAAGTTCTGTGCATCTTTTTCTTTCTATTTCATTAAGTAAAGGACAGAAGATAAAATATTAGTTTACTCCTGTCAAATTAAGATACTCCATAGAAAGATTAGACGTGATTAAAAACATGGCTGCTAAAAATACGTCAATTTACGTCAGGCGCTGACTAGTTTGACAAGACTAAAATAATATTTATCTTCTGTCCTTTTCTAAATTAAATAGAAAGAAATAGATGCATTAAACTTAAATTTAGATTAGTTTATGAACAAGGGAATCGGCGCCATTGTCAAACAACGTAGTTCTGACTTCCAAAACTTCAAATATAGCATTACGTGCGCATAAAACACGCCACATAAAATAAAATTTACATAACTTAAACACACGTTCCCTTATCTCATTCCTTATCGTAACTATCACAGATTTCCTCGTGCGAGGGTCGCCGCATGTCAATTGACATTGCATGTCATTACTGTCGTGTATTTCAGCCTGAAAATAGACACGTTTCATGAAAATAACTGCAGTTATTTACTGGCGACGTAGGTATTTAAACAACGCCGAAGCTATAATCATTTGCATGCACGCATACCAACTGCATGCATACAAAATGTAATCGTAGTAACAGTAATGTGGATAATTGTTAGTTTGCAGTGGAATAGTTTAACAATTGACGACATGGTTGGCGCAGTGGCTGAGCGATCGACTGCTGCGCTGCGAGTCGCGGGTTCGATTCCCGCACGGAATAAATATTTGTATTGCCTACAGGTAGTTGTTCCGGGTCTGGCTGTTTGTGTATGTGAGTTTAATTGTTTGTAAACGCGCCCACGATACAGGAGTGATTCCTAGGGTGGTACAACGTTTAAAAAAAAAATGTTTTTTATGAACCTAGGTAATGTTTGCCAAGTGAAAATGAAAAAGTTCAATATTGGTGCACGTGTTCTGTGTTCAGTACTGGTACAACAATTGAGCTGCATCTGCGGGGTAACTGCGTAACACACTGACAGTAGCAATCGCTTTCATTTTGACAGTTCAACAACATTCATTGCGTTATTTACATTGTTGAGCAGACACATTTTTCGAATATATGAAGCAATGGATTAGCAATATCCTTCAAAATGATTCAGATTGTGATTGAAACTGTGTTACGCCATTAGGATGCCGGTTAGACTGGAAGCCGACCCCAAGATAATTGGGAAAAAGCTATGCTGATGCTAATGAAAATTTGATTTCATACAAAATGAAGGTACCTGTTAATTTTTGGGATGGTTAGGTATCTACCTATGTAGGTCTGTGTGCCAAAACGAATAGATTAGTTACAGAAAGTATAAAAGAGACTAAAGATACTTTGAATTATTAAAATAGTGGTTTTCTTATATTTACTTTGAATTGAAACAATCATAGGTAGGTATAAGGATAGGCACCAAATGGTTCCCCATTCTGTTATGACTACAATCTTACACTTAATTAAATGATGTTTACAGTAGGTCTGTTTATCTGCCCAGCTAGCCAGATGTTGCTGGATATATGACTGCCATTGTATTACGACCTCCACGTACAACCCGAAGACTGGGCAAAGGCTTCTTATTATACCTACCTATCTATATACGTAGGGCCGATTTTCCAATCGTCAGATAACTTTTATCTGAAGAATAAATAAATTTTTCAATCTTCAGATGCATTATACATAAAGATTAATAAAAATTTCGGTTTTCAAAAAAAAATTCGGAAATCATTTATAATATAAGTTAAGTATCTGAGAATTTAATAGAGGGCCATGCAGCCCCACTTCCCAAGAAAATTCCACTTAAATTATACAAATTATCAAGAAACTGTAGAAATAATGGCCTACTAGCTGTTGCCTGCGACTTCGTCTGCGATCCAAAATAAAAAGAAGCCTATGTCCATCTTGAGGGCATGGTCTACCCATGTGCCAAATTTCATCCAAATGCGTTCAGTCGTTTTAGCATAAAAGCGTAACTAACAAACAAACTCACTTTCGCAATTATAATATTAGGTCAGGATAGGCAATTAGTGGTTAATCACATAAAACGGGTGTGTATTAAAACTACACATAGCTAAGTAGGTAATTAATAATAAAACCGAAAACAACATATAGGAGCGCCCTCAATTAAAAATTGTCCCAAAGGAATCAACCTAATGTTATGAAACCAAACAAGGAAAAACATTATTAAATTAATTATTAAAAAAACACATTTGTTAATGGATGTTAAATAAAGTTAACATCATTCATTATGACTAACAAATGCCACACTACACCATGACGATGTAAACATTAAATAATTAATTAGTGAACGCTAACTGCTAACATAGATGTTAGTAACAGTAACATTTTAATTAGTTGCACAATACTATATATAGTTCGTGATAGGCATGCCGCATGGGTATGTTATAACAACTAACAAAAACTAATACATAGGTACTTACCATTATTAATAATAAATCATTTATTTCGGACACCACACATTAAACTATTTGAGAATTTAGTATAAAGCACAGACTTATATTGGCATAAAGTGTAGGTTGGCCAGAGCTGTACCTGTACAGTCACGAACAAAAGTATGTATACACTCGGCTTTATTTAAAAGCGATTTACTCCTTTATTTTTGAATGAAATTTTATGTTGTTACGAACATAGCATTTTCGAACCCATAGGTTTATGTAATGTGTCGTATTTCAACATTGCGTTCGTTATTTCACGAAAAAATCGCAATTGAAAGTTGCCAAGTGTTGACATATTGGTGCTCGTGGCTGTACCACACCCGCACCTACTATCACCAGGGCAAGCAGTGGTGGTAACGGCCGCGACTTACGAGTTGTAGGTCGTAAGTTCGAACCCAGGCAGGCACTTCAATTTGTGTATTTAATTTCATGGCCACTGCTCTCAAAACGGTGAAGGAAAACATAGTGAGGAAACCGGCAAGTTCTACAACCGAAAAATTTAAAGAGATGTGACATCCGCCAACCCGCACTGAACCTGCGTGGTGGATTACACTCCCTCTCACAGTGAGAAGGCTTTTGTTCCAGCAGTGATGATTATATGATTAATTAGTTTTATTAAAAATCTTGGCAATTACCCAACGACTACAAGCAGGTTCCATCCGTTGCTCTATATATCTACAGATGTAAAGCCTACTCCAAGCACAAGCATACATTTCACACATTCAGCCTAACTGGGACACCACAGATAGTAATTGTCTCTACGAGAGTACCTACCTATACTCTACTACGTACCTGTTTCCGTTATATAGCATAACTTCACGTAAAGAGCACACAGATTTGAACGTAATCCATAATTAGATACGGCAGGACTTAACGGGTCTGCTTCTTGCACGTACGTATCATGGTGTGAAGGAAATATATTTTTACATAGCGATAACTGTTAAACACCATTTTTTGCCATAAAAGTTTCATGCCTGGTAAAAGAAAACCATAATATTGTTTACTAGCTTCTGCCTGCGGGTTCGTGAAATTTCTTGTTTTAATATAAAATATATCCTATGTCACTCGGCAATACTGTAGCCTCACATTCGTGAAAGAATTTTCGGAATCGGATCAGTAGTTCCGATTTCCGTTCCTACATACAAACTCACAAATTTTATTCTAATTTTTTTTCGGTTATTCCGTTTATCCACCCCAAAAAAATATATAAATTTTATCCAACTAGGCCTAGGGTGGATTCTCGGACATACGTTTCCACGTATAACAAAATTTTATTAGTTAATAACCCAATTTTATTAGTATAAACTAATATTATAAAGAGGTACTTAATTGGAACGAACCAAGGCCCTGCAGAGGTACCAACCTACTGCGATACAACCAACCGTGGCCATAGTTTGCAGACAACACAGAAAAAAAGGTTTTTGAATCTTTGCCAAGACGCCTAAATAGGAACTAACAAAGTTTTACTGAAAAGCGCTAAAGTTGTCAAAAAATAAAAGGCCCGTTTCGACATTTGAGAATGCGTTCTTGACACCTATCAGTTTCATACAAACAAATACGTGTTTTGCGAATTTGATCTTTATTAACTACTAGAACTGTCAATGTCAAAAAGGGGCCTTTTAATTTTTGTCAACTTTAGGCAGTTAAGTAGCTACTTAGCGAGTTAATGACATTGTGGTTAGTTAATTTCGCTATTGGAGCAAGCCGATTGATTATACAATTTTGACTAAGGTAAAGAATTCTGATATACGTAAAAAGCATTGTCTTCAAATCAACATGTAAAATTTCAACTCCGTAGGATAAGAGGAAGTGAATTTAGTTCAGACCCTAATTGCATAACACACAATCTGAATCATTTTGAAGGATATTGCTAATCCATTGCTTCATATGTTCGAAAAATTTGTCCGCTCGACAACGTAAGTAACGCAATGAATGACGTTGATTTGTCAAAATGAAACCCATTCCTACTGAGAGTGTGTTGCACAATTGCCCCGGTGCGCTGGTTGCAAGATTTAACCCTACATACTATACATACTGACTAACTAACAAGGCAAATTAAATATAAGCTTGTAATTAGAGGAAAAACTTGCCTTCTTCAACCAAAATGGTCTGCGAAACTAGCAACCCCGTACTCTCATCTGTCACTGCTCTAATAAAACTGTCTCACAAAGCTATTAAAGGCTTGTAAGACATAAAACATACAAAGGGAGGAAGGAGCCTCAACGTTCAAGTACGGAGATCTCCCCACAATAGTAAACGAGTATCTATTCAAACAGTTTTACGAGCACAGTTTTCCTCTACAAACGGGCTATTAAAGCTCTCCTGAGCTTGATAGACAGTAGTACATAAGCTGTAGATATATAGGTACCGATACCTGCTTACAAAACGCTTACCAATTCATTAATCATTCTATGGAAGGCTACAATTTTATTTATTCTATTAATCTATAATACCTGCCTATTATTGTCCCACTGGAGGGCAAAGGCTTCTTATCTTACAGACAAGGCACAAACATTGATCACCACGCTTGCTCAAGACGCGCTGGCGATTTCAGAATTATATTAACTAAGTCCAGGTTTCTGTTTTTAACTCAGAAACTATCAATGAATCGAAAAAGTGACATTTGTACTTACTTACCTGGATTTGAAACCACAACCTCGTGCATGCTGGCCCATTAAATCTAACGAGGTTATAAAGAGCATCATTTTTTAGACCCCGATAAGTAATTAGTGCACAAGAGTATAGATTGTCGGCCCAAGATAACTTTACAACATGCAGTCTGGCTGAAAAATGGTTCTGGCTTGATACGGTCACTCAATCGAATTTAGAACGGTTTAAAAATTGTAGAACGAGTCGGTTGTTTGATTTACGTGCCCACTTACACCGGCTTCATAAGGTTCATAACTCATTTGTTGGGCTTGGTATAACCTTTTATAACAAGATATCCTCTTCTTTGCTAGACTTGCCTTTTAATGCGTTTAAAGCTCAAGTAAAATCCAACCTTTGTTCAAAGGCTTACTATTCCATCAACGACTACTTACATGATAAGAATAGTTGGTCGCCTTAATTAACCCAAGACAATGTTCATGTTCTTTCTCCAGAATTAGCTTACTGACAAGTTATTGTTATTAGTATTAACTTATTTATTTATTTTACTTCGATGGTCCTAGCTTATCATCTGTGACTTCAAGTGACATCTATGTGACCAGACCCCAGCAATGTATAAAATAAATACGTAAGCTGTTCACGCCCTTTATGCCTGGAGGCTTTTATTTAGGTAGTAAGTTTTTATTTACATTTTAATTTTACTTAATTATTTTTTAGCTTGAGTACCTACGTATAGTTTTTATTATATTTGTTGGTATATTGGCGTGGCTAGCTGACATAATTATGGCAATTAATTTAATTTTATGTTCTGTGCCTTTTAATGTTAATTACTTAACACCTAGTATTGCATTTTTTTTTTTTTATTCAAAATCTGTATAAAAATAATACCTATATAAAAAATCTGCCGAACTGCAACACAGTTTGTCGGCAGTTGTTCTCGTTTCACAATATCATTATAACAAATTTCGATTTTTACTATAAACTAACATATAAAATAAATTTTCATACCACTTGCTCAAAAAAGTGACATTCTATGCCACAAAAACCGAACATAACAATAGTCATTTTTAATCTGTTAAAAACAGGGAAAGAAAATTGTACTGAATTTCATTCATCCTCTAGGGGGAGAATGTGATTTAAATTTGGAATACTTACCGAAATTTATACTGAACTACATCTGTGTTTACACCATTGAGTTTGTATATAAAGTATTATACATCTTTCTGAAAAAGGAATATGCATTTGTTATGCAGTCATGATTATTAAATAAAATTACGAAAACCGACGAGGCCGTATGAGCTTGATGCCTTTGCTTTTCCGACAAAAAAATATTAGGCTAGGAATTTGCCAAGTTCCTCAGACGCAAGAACAGAGAAATACTCAAATCAACTCATCAACAATAAATGTACCAAACAAAAATGTAACTCTCTCTATCAATAATTGGACCACTGTTTCGAATGTTAACTTTTACTTTTAATTGTCAATATTTTTTATAAATGTTTATCTCATATTATTATTGTGTTAATTTTTTCGCAAATGGTACGAAAAGTAGAGTATTTTCCTCGGTGATAAAGCTGTCTTAGTCTTGGGTGAACTTCAATCCCTCGCTACACTCAGGACTCGTCTTAAATCCCTCGCTTCGCTCGTGATTTAAGTTTTTAACACCCTCGCTACGCTCGGGAGTGAACCTTAAGTCCTTCGTTACGCTCGCGATTTAAATCGTCACCCGCGACAGAAGACACTGCTTTATCCCCTTGGTTAATAATCTACTATTAGAAGTGAGTTACAGAAATAAACACATTTTAAACCTATGGAACATTGCTATTGTGCACAGATACAAAATCAGCTATGGACACAATGACAGGTAATACAATCAAGTATCAAGTATTTTCTAACTGAACAGACAGCTGTGCTGCTGGGGAGTTTGTTGCGCCACTTTTTCTTCCCAGCGATAGCACTAGGAAGTGGTGAAGGGCGGGCGTTTTTGGGGGACTGTCTTTTGTAATTTTGACGTTCGAAAAGTGCTGATTCTCAGCCTAATTTGAATAAATGACTTTTGATTTTGATTTAACGCAGAATTGTTTTAGAAGAGCTGAAGTAAACACGTCTTGTTGACAATACCTAAATAGATTAAAAAATCAGCAGAGCCTTTTTACTGGCAGCTGCTACCTAATGTCTCGGTAGTGTAGGGCTTCTAACCTTTATAGTATGTATCTAACGCAGCTTAGGTAGTATTCATCCAGTATAAGGTACCTAGGTATATGTAATATCTAGGCTCAGAACTAACATTCCAGCTTTGTTGGTCTCTTAAATTACACTGGAAGTGTTGTGTCTTCAAAGAAAACGTTCCGCTAATGTATTTTAAACTTTATTATGCAAAATGTCACCCGTCGTAAAAGATTTTCAGAATTCAAAGCAGTAGATTTTATTTCCTGTAAGTTAATAACTTCACCCAAAACGAGGCTCGTGGCTAAGCGAAGCCACGCGAGGTTTCGATCAGGTTAAGCTATGCTTGCCGCGGTTGGTCCTTGGATGGGTGACCATCTTTACATACCGAGGTCCCTGCGTGCCTCAGAAAGCACGCCGTTGCTCCCGGCTGTCATTCGTGGATCTTTGACAGTTACGGGTCGGCAGGAACCCGAAAGTCCGACAAGCAGTCTTACCAACTCATAGCAGTAACAAGGTTGTGGAGGTCAGTTACGCTGTCCCTCCATGTGAAATACTGATATTCAGCTCGATCCGGTTAGAATGGAAGCCGACCCCAAGAATAATTGAGGAAGGGCTAGGCAGATGACGAGCTTCATCGATAAATCTCCTAAAATTGGAAGACCAATCGAATTGTAATAACGTTTAGAAGACTTTAGTACAAACCTTACCAATTTTGTTCTGTACTACAATAACACCCATTTAAACGAAAATCACCTCGCAGCTTAAGAAAATAGCCATATTATTACTAACAGTCAGTCTAAATAGAACGTTGTGCCATCTAAGGAAGTTATCTTAATAAAGTAAAAGGCTGGAGAGCGCTCCCTCGAGATATTTCTTTAATTAAGCATCCGTCACGGAATGTCTTCGCTTACACGATGTAATTAAGGGAGAATATTCGTTTAATGAATGTTGCACTCAGTCAGCATCGCGTTCGAGCTTACGATAACAACTTGCAGATTGAGTTTTGGTTGATATCAGCAAGATTTAAGTTTTAATTTGTGTGGATTTATCATTATTGTTTGGATTTAAATCAATAATGGAACCAGATAAAACTTTTGATTCATAGCTTAGAAGTATCGCTGTCTCTTTTACTCAATCAATTTTCCTAGCCTTTTCACAACTATTTTGGGGTCGGCTTCCAGTCTAACCGGATGCAGCTGAATACTTACCAGTATTTTACATGGAACGACTGCCTATGTATCCTTCACAACCCAGTTACTGGGTAATTCGATAACTCTTGATAAAACTCGTTGAGACTTTCGGGCTTCTGACTACCCGTAACGACTGTCAAAGATCCACGAATGATAGTCGCGACCATCGGCTTAACGTGCTTTCCGAAGGAAGGCGTTTCGGTATGTAAAGCTGGTCACCCACCCACGGACCGATCGCGGCAAGCGTAGCTTAAACTTTAACCTTACTAGCTTACTATTAGTCTTGATAATTCACAACTGTCTGTAAACTTATTGAAATAAAAACTTGTAGCTTCGAATTTTGGTAAACTGACAAGTCCTTGATTAAAGCTACGTAGGTATAGGAAAATAGACTCTGATAAAGAATTCTACTTGTAACCGCACCTACGCATAAAAATGGAGTACCCTGGTGCGTAACTGTACTGTTTTTGGGTAACTAGTTAAAATGTGTAGATTCAGCTGCATCCGGTTGGAAAAAAAGGTCCTCGCTAACTTTGTCGCTCTATCTTGCTATTTGTTAACATTTTTGTATCTTATCGTAGTGAAGGAAAACTTGTTAAACGAATGTGTAAACACAAATAACTAATATGGCAAGGGTTTACAGTTATAATTGCTACATGTTTTTCTAGATTACCCAGAGCTCCTGGCCTGGTTTCTATTGCCTTCCACAAACCGCTATGTGACACGGAATAAGCTTCGAAATCCTGGATCATTATTAGAATTTCTTGCCAAGGAATTATTTTCATTTTGTAGAACTGTCAGCTTCCTCATAAATAATGAAAATAATTTTACCATAAACAATATACTACATATATATGTATATTACAGTGCGATATTATTTTTTAGCTAACCCAAATTAAACAAAAGACTTTAATTTTTAACAGTTATGTACCTACAGTATGTTTCCTGTGTATTTATCAACGACCATAATCCATTGTAAAATGCAATGTATTATTGCTATTCTCACTTAAGTATAACGCACTCCTTAAAAAATAATTTACCCATAGACTAATTTCAAACTTTTGTTCTAGTACATCTTCGAGAACGGTTCCCGCGATGACGGTCTACTGACCAGAGACAAATTCATGGAAGTAAACGCCAGGATGGAAGCTAGACGCGACTACATGAGGACCGAATGCACCAGGCTCAGCCTTGACACATCCAGTCACAAATCGAACGCCTGGGAGTATCTCATTAACAGGCAGTATCATGTCATATGGTAAGGTTTTGTCTTATTATGATGGGTGTTCCTTCGGAAAGATTAGACATTGCTACTGGTTTACATACAGGGTGGCAGGGACATCGTCGCGCAAACTGTAACCATGGATTCAGCACATGAGTTTAGACCCCATGGCATCGAAATTATTCGTCGGTTATTAAAAAAAAAAAATTGCTGTTCCATACATTTTGACCGCGTAGGTATTGCAGTTTTCTATGAAACAAAAGATTTTTTTTTACATTTTACATATTTCGGATTTAGCATGTCTGTTCAGGCCAGACCAGAGGTCAGAGGTTATTAGATCATTTGATTTATTCTCACTATTATTTTTATGAACTGGCAGTAAAGTACCTACCAATTGAAGGCGGCTAAGAAGAAATATGAGGTTAGACAGTGTAGGTAGTCACTGGCCCTGATTCCCTTGTTCACAAACTAAACTAATTTAAGTTCTGTGCATCTTTTCTTTTCTTTCTACTTCATTAAGAAAAGGACAGAAGATAAAATATTAGTTTACTCCTGTCAAATTAAGATACTCCATAGACAGATTAGACGTGATTAAAAACATGGCTACTAAAAATACGTGAATTTACGTCAGACGCTGACTAGTTTGACAGGACTAAACTAATATTTATCTTCTGTCCTTTTCTAAATTAAATAGAAAGATAAAGATGCATTGAACTTAAATTTAGTTTAGTTTGTGAACAAGGGATTCGGCGCCAATATCAATGAAGCATTTTCAATTAGACTAAATATTCAAAAACATGATAGCAATCAGACAGGAAGCCACTTTATGACTGAGGCGTGGAGTTTTATGCCTCTGTGACATTGTACCCAAATGCAATATCGTGGGGTCAATACTTTCCACTTAGCCTAAGCCAATAATTAATTTGATGGGTTTTTAGAATTACCCCTTTGCGTGTCAGAATTAGCAATGAGTTTACCAGACTTCATTACTATTAACGACTAATTATGTGTCCCATTACTAGCTAATTTTTGTATTCGTTTCAGGTGCAACATATTCAAAGCGGCGTCCACATCGTGGATGTACAACTTCAACCTGATGGCGAACTACACAGCAGCATTCTTAGACAAAACAAAAGAAGTGCCGCTAGAATTAGCAAGGAGGAAATACGCGAGGCCCACAACAGAAATGATTAAGAAGGCCCAAGGAGACTCGATCACATTCCTCATCGTCAGACATCCTTTGGAGAGGTTGGCGTCAGCTTACAATGACAAAATTGTGCACGCGTGGCCTAAATCTTTCCATGACAAAATGGGTCACAGGATTATAAAGAAATATAGAAAGGTAAAAGCATTTTCCTCTATTAAGGCCACATTTTCGGCAGCAATATAACGTCTTCACTAAGAATATAATAGAACAAGACTGTTCTATTTACTCAAATGATCTTATCTTTCTAGCCAATGGACAAGTCTCGTACAGAAAAGTACCCAGTATTCGAAGAGTTCGTGTCGTACGTGTTAGACGAAGCGAAGGCAAAACGATCTCTAGACATGCACTGGACCCCTTACACCACTTTCTGCACGCCGTGCAAATTCAACTTCGACGTTATACTCAAGTTTGAAACACTGGATGTAAGTAAAATATTAACTCAATCTTGGCTAGACTCAATGCCAAAGCAACACATTTTGGAAAGAATCTTTGAAAGGTTTGCGCATTTTCATTATACAATTGGCATGCAGCCTGCATTTAAAGTGGCCCATATCAATTTGGAAAGCATTCGTGCAAATAGTTTGAACGAATTCTATTTTTATGGCACAGTGAACATTCTTGACGCTGGAAATCGTATTCAATTTATCCCACAATCCAAAGTTTTTAAGTGAGCGTGAAATGGGCAACTCGACAGCGGTCAGCGGCGTAATGATAAATAATGACTGGATCCCGACCGCACGCTGCTTTTGCCAATGCGGTTTAACATCCGTTTGGCGTCGCATTTTCAATTTTATTTTGATAGCGGACACTAGCACAGAAACCTGCACAATCATCCGAGTTTTTTAAATATTCGCTCTAAAGGACCATTTTTCTAAGACTGTGTTTTTGCAACCGCTGATTTTTTGTATCTGTTTGTGGCAGGAGGACCAAAAGTTCCTGATCCAGTTGGCTCACCTCCAAGAGGTCGTGAAGCCAGAGTGGCGGAACAGCGGGAAGGGCACCAACACACTGCATAACATCAGCCATCTGTACTCGCGACTGAAGAAACGTCAGCTTGACGGCCTTTATGAGTTGTATAGGTGCGTAGCATTACATTTTGTCGTTTCTAAATTCTAATATTAGCTATACCTAAGGATTTTCATTCCACTTGGGGTCTTTGTCTGTTACAGGCCGAATTCATTCAACCTTATTCTCCAAATCACGATAATAGCAACATTATTTGTTTTTTTTTCCAGGTACGACTTCCGGCTATTCAACTATACCATAGACAACTATTACGAGATGATTGATAAGGAAAAAATGAGCAACCACGGATGAACTCTCAATCAGTCAGTTTGAACGCTTACAGATAATGTATCATTAACGCCGCAAAGCATCGATGGTTGATGAATGAACAATGAATTATTCATCAATGGCTGGAAAGACTGATTGTAACACAGAAATGATTGATGGACGTATTATTGATCTACCGGCTGAGTGAAAACTTGCCCTTTCCGTCAATTTTCACATTTGTTATCGCTGCAAATATATATTTTGTGATACGGCGTTTTGTGGTTTCGGTTTCGCACTATGTATAAAATAGTCATAGACGTAGAAATTTTTTTTTCCGAACTGTCAAAAGTGCAATTCTATTTTCAAACACCGCTACGCCGCCTGTGAGAGAATGGGAAAATAAGATAAGTGTTATAGATAACATACTTGAACAACAATGAACGGGTTCCGTATCAATTTGTACTGGTTTATCGTACGGCGCCTCATCAATCACCTTGATAGTTTTAGTTAATAACTAACGAAAATTACGAACTGTTGAGCTAATCAAAATTATACGTAGAATTAATAGCTGAATTTAGTTGTTATTGACGCATAAGACAAATTAATGTAAATAATGTTTTAGTTTTATAACGCAAACAAAATTCCTTAGTGCTTCCATTATAGAAATATGGAAATAATGTATGTTGTACCTATAATATGAGAAACGAAGTCACTAAGTAGGTATAGTTATGGCATTTAAGTTTAAAGGCAGGCGAGCTTGTTTCGTTTGCACCTTCTTTTTTAAATTAAGAGGCAAAGAGCCAAGTTGGCCTTTTTAGAATTAGGAACTAAATAATTGTTACCGTTGCATTTTATAAGTACGATTTATATGAGAATGTGATAATTTGAATCAAAGAGTTTCAAACGTTTAATTTTGTTGTTGAGATATTGAATTTGTTGTTCTAGGTAATTGAATCAAACACATAGAACGTAGGTAATCAAAAGATTTTGAGAAATATTTGTATTTTTTTAATAATAAAGATTATAGCTATTAAACATTTTAAAACTTTATAATAATATGCCATATTGTTTTAAGTGTATTTATTTATTCGTTGTATACATTGAACTTTTTGTTAAACTGTTATATGCGGATAGTTTAACAATAGGTATGCGTAGCCTCGACACCTTCGATATCGTCTAGTTATAACAGGTCAAAGAGGTTTTTCCCTGGCTGCATTGTGTTCTTTGCGTTTTATTGTATACAAAATTAATCCAAAATGGGGATAACATTGCTATTTGAATTGAAAACTAACAGTAATTAGCTAATAGTAAATTTTTCTATGGTAATCCATAGACAATGTAACAATTCACACCAATAAAAAGTTCCGATTCACGCCTGTAAATAAATAGTTACCTAATAATATTTATTATGTATTAAGTACAAATATTGTATTTCTATAATATGATAAACTACAAGATTTGTTTCGTTTCATATTTATTAAAAATGTAGAAATTGTTGTGTAATTATAATGTACCTAAGTACCTATCTATAGTTTTCAAACTTCATTATTGTAATTGTTCACATATAATTCCCCAGTTACCATAGCTTTGAATTTTAATAACTTTATAATTCGGTCACGGTCGTTTAGTAGACTATATTATAATTAATTACGTAGTTACCTGGTTTTATGAATATATTCATGACCGCGACATTGTAACATCGAAATTATGCCTTTTATCCGTAAAATACAAATTGTTCGCGGACAACACTAAAGATAGAAATGTGTAAAGTGTATCAAGGAGTCTGCCAAAGCGCCAGTGTCCAAATAAATAAAAAAATAATAATTTCGAGACAGTAAAAAAATGCTAAAGTAAGATGGCAGCTTGGCCCATAGATAATAAAAATAATGCTTGGCCGGCCGCCCGGCTCCTTCTTGCACGGAATATTTTGATAGTTTCCTAAAGGACTCGTTAGCGTTAAAAAGACTAGAAGTGGAAACGTAGTAGTCACTACGTCACTACTTTTGCCAGTAAAAGTAAAGAACATTTCTTTAGCTCCTCGTAGAAGAACTAAATTCACTAGTCGTAGCTAACTGTAATTCAGCTTAAGACAATTTAATTAGCGTTAAATACGCCATTTATATAAAACTTTTCCACATACTTAGTAATCCTACAAATAATTTGCTCCTAGTGAGGTTTACTTAGATACATAAATAGTTGATACGGAATGAATTAGACCAAAAAGTTATGGCCTATGAAAGTAACTGTAATGGTGCTATAGTCCTATAGTTTTGATCTCATATCTGAATGTGAGACTCAAATGCATGCACAATCGTCGCTAATATTACGTAATGCGTTATAGATTCCAACGGTAACTGAGTCGGTTGTGTTTATAATAATGTTGAAAGAATTATTCTTAGTACTTATAGAAAAATAAAATTGGATATTTAATATTTTGTTGTTTTATTCAACTGACCTCTTTTGAAAACCGGTACCCGAGACACAAGCTCTTATAGCGAAGAATGAAGCCAGTCGCTCGCAGTCCTGCAAAAACTACGTGCCTCTTTTTACCACATAATAATAAGTCTTAGCATCGGACCTCTGCGAGTTGACTTCGATATCTTGTACGCCTTCCAGAGGTCCCCAGGCTCCCGAGAAATGTCATGAGACTTAGCCGAAAACGCTTCCGTCTATGCCATAGACATATTAGCTTGCTACGACGGCCATGGCCACTTGTAGTTTTATGGCACTATTTACGAAAAGATCGCTTAATCCAGTTTGACAAGTGCACCAAATAAGCCTATATCTAAACTGTTGCAACTGATCTTGAACTTACTGGCCAGATTATACCTCTTTGCACTATCTAAGATAATAATGGCACCGATTCCCTTGTTCACAAATTAAACTAAATTTAAGGTCAGTGCATCTTTTTCTTTCTATTTCATTAAGAAAAGGACAAAAGATAAATTTCAGTTTAGTCCTGTCAAATTAAGACGCTCCATAGACAGTTTAGACGTGATTAAAAACATGGCTACTAAAAATACGTCAATTTACGCCTGTCGCCGATTAATTTGACATGACTAAACTAATATTTTATCTTCCGTCATCTCTTGTCTTTGTCTGGAATCGGCGCCAATATTGGGCACACAAGTTTCGGAAATTGGTTTGTATCGGCAGATTACTATACAGGGTGGCAGGGACGTCGACGTGCAAACTGTAACCATGAATTCAGCACATGATTCTAGACCTCCTAACGTAGAAATGTTTCCTCGGTTACCAAAAAAAAAATCTACTGTTTCATAGAAGAGTAAGCCTAAAGTAAGCAATACCTACGCGGCCAAAAGGTATGAAGCAGCAATTTTTTTTCGTCGGGTACAGAATCATGAACTATTGCCAAAACCTATATCTGACCATTTTCATCATTGGAGCAGTTGCAGGAGCGCGAAGCGCTGCTGGAGCGCGAACATAATGGTAACTCAACTTAAAAAAGGCTATTTTTTACGGAACTCTAATAATTACGGAACACTAAAAACGGGCCCACAAAGGACGGTAATAACTAAAAAAAGAGTTATAGATACCACACATGGAAAGTTCGAGCAAATGTCTATTTTACAGCGCCATCTCTCGGGGAATTGGGTTACTAATTAATACATAGACGTGCCAGAAGTTTTCGGTGGTAATTTTGGATTGCGAGAACCGATTTTAGTCATTCTTTTTTTGTTCGAAAAAAGATACGTTCAGGATAATAAAATATGTAAACGAAGTTTACAAAAATGCTTGCATATACGATTATACTACAAACTTAGTCCAGAAATTATATTGCACAACTTTTTGACTTTTTTGTACAAAAACTGTTGTTTCCATTAAGTTTAAAATGATTTTCCTAGAAAGTCCTTATAAAGTTCTACTTTTCAGATTTTTTTCATATTTTCTAAACTTATGGTTCAAAAGTTAGAGGGGGGGGGGGGGACACACATTGTTTTTTACTTTTGGAGCGATTATTTCCGAAATTACTGACATTATCAAAAAATTATTTTAGTAAACCCCTATTCATTTTTAAATACCTTTCCAACAATATATCACACGTTAGGGTTGAAATTAAAAAAAAAATCACTTCCCACTTTACATATAGGGGGGCTACCCTAATAAAACATTTTATTTTCAATTTTTATTTTACCATTTTGTCGGCGTGATTGATATACATATTGGTACCAAATTTCAGCTTTCTAGTGCTAACGGTCACAGAGATTAAGCGAGGACGGACAGACGGACGGACAGACAGACGTGGCGAAACTATAAGGGTTCCTAGTTGACTACGGAACCCTAAAAAACGGAACCCTTATAGGATCACTTTGTTGCCCGTCCGTGGTCCATCCGTCCGTCTGTCTGTCTGTCAAGACCCTTTTTCTCAGGAACGCGTGGAGGTATCAAGCTGGAATTTATATCAAATACTCAGGTCTACTGACCCTTGGAGCTGTGAAAAAATCAAACTTCTAAGCCAACGCAATCAAAAGATAGACCCGTTTATGCCGCAAATTTTCGACACTCGCAAGGGAATGAAAACCTACAGCGTACTTCCCGTGAACTCAGAATCTTGAAATTTGGTACGAAGCAACGTCTTATAGCACAGATAAAGGAAAAATTGCGAAAACCGTAAATTACCGGCATACCTACAGGTTTGTACGGAACCTTCCGTGCACGAGCCCGACTCGCACTTGGCTGGTTTTTCTTTAAAAGTCATCTATGGGTTTCTACAACTCAAAAGCATAAAATGTCTAAAAATGATAATATGATGCCACCCACAAATAATGTTAGTTAAATAGTCGATCATTGTGTATGCTAACAACATGATGACCACAGCTGCGTCCGTAAGTAAAACAAAAGAGGATCCTTTTTAGGTCGACTAATAATATGCGCTGCAAACAGGGATATAGTTTGACCAAAACTGCTGTAGCGCGCCTTCGGTATGTGCGCGGCGAGACGGGGGGCAGTGCAGGTGCTCATTCGTCATCGCTCACGGCGTCCCGCGTCCCGCCTCGCCGTGCATTCCTCCCGCCTCGCCGCGCATTCCTAAGGCGCGGTACAGCAGTTTCGGTCAAACTATAGTCCTTACGGTGGTCAGACTGTTTTCTTTTTTTTCAAAATCATCGGCAACAGGTTGCGCGTCGAAGTCCCTGCCACCCTGTATTATCGCATAGTGTGTTCGACGCATTAGCTTTAGCAAATGTGTGAGGTCTTTTTGAAGATGTTTTAAAAACATAGTTGGTTTAAATTATTTATTAATTAATTTAAATAATATTAACAATACTGGCTCATACTAGTCCGTTTTTGTGTTCTGGACTAGATGCATTGGGAACTGAGGTAGATATTCTCGTTTTTCTGGCACTTTGGTTTGGTTCCTGAAACAAAAAAGTTTATGAATTAGGTGCGACACAATTTTATTATAGTAGCATAATCAGCCTATAATGTTCCCACTGCTGGGACACAGGCCTCCGCTCAGTGAGAGGGAGTCGGCCATATACCACAATACGGACCCAGTGCGGGTTGGCGGATGTCACATGTTTTCGAATTTTTGGTTCTACGACGTGCCGGATTTCTCACGATGTTTTCCTTCACCGTTTTGAGAGTAGTGGTGATGAAATAATTTACACAAAGTAAAGTGCTTGCTTGGGTTCAAACCTACGACCTACAACTCGTAAATCGCGGTCGTCACTGGGCCACCACTGCTCTCAAATATTAAGGTCGTTCCCATTAAATAAAAAAAAAAGTTTATGAAAATTATGAAAGAAAAGTTATTTTTAGGAATACTCTCCATGAAATCCTGACTGTGAAAGTGATTAAGTAAATTTCGTACTAAAGAGTTTTCGATCTAGCGCACTGCTTAAAACGTCATCCGAATTCACATGCTGGACCCGTAAAAGTACTACAACTTGAAACTCTGTTTATATCACTAAAAAAGTTATTCCCTAAATAAAGAAATTAATGTTTAATACTAATTTTAATAATATTTTATAGTATAAGTATAATTAGTCTATATACTTGGGCTTGATTTAGAAAGCGGTACTTCTTTCTGGACAAGGCTCGCATTGTTAGGAGGTTCCTATCTCTGGAGCCGTGACCGCCAGCTTGTATCCTGTTCCTGATACAGGTGGGCTAGTATTTTTTATAATCTAATATTTAAAAATGTAGTAATTGATTTAATTAAATAAAGGGGCTAATAGTATAATATGCTTACTCTGGCTTTCTCTTCCTCTTAGGAGCATCCAGGATGTCAATAGGGTCTGTAGTGATGATCACAGGTCGAACAGACCCGAAGAAGTCTGTGATGGGCACCTTGTCAGGGTTGCGGTTGAACAAGTCTTTACGAACTCCCACTGTCGACAGACATGCGCTTTTTGGACAGACGGCCAACTGAAAGCAAAAATAATATAAACATTAAGTTATTTATTTTCTATGGCTCATTCGGGGCTGCGGTTAAGTGATTGGATGTGTTGATTGCGGGTTCGATTCTAAGATGGCAGTTTATTTGGGTGCATGTAACTTTACACCCTAATAAGTAAGTTCACTTTCAGTAAACCACAGAAATTGGATATTTAGAGACTTAAAAATTATTTGCAGGCAACAAGTAAACATTTATCGTATATAGTAATATTAATCACAGACATATCCTCATGCCTGCTTCCTATAGGGGTAGGCAGAAAATACAGAACACCACCTGCAACATCCTTACATACTCATTTTCTCGTTTACGTTTAAACATCTGTTCATACACGCACATCATTTATTTAGTCTTAATAAATTCTTTTTTGCTATTGCAAATTATGCTTGATCCAAATAAAATCAGAAAATTTGAAATAACAGAAATAAACAACAAGGACAGTAAGAAGACAATAAGACTGTTAAGAATTCTTACAAATTCCGACATACTCCTTTTGCTGTTAGGGTGCACGTTCTCCAAGAACTCCAGCACGTAGTATGTGTATCTGTCTATGATGTAGACGCCGATAGCCGAGTCGACATGATGCTGAAAATAACGAGGACATTTTGTTAATTTAAATCTTACAAAATTATGAATTAAAATTAGTATTTATAGTATTTCTAACAACACTATTACGATCATCAAGGATGAGATTAGAGAGCAAAATTAAATAAACTAGAGTATAGCAAGCATAGCATAGCATAATCAGTGTGGGTTGGTAGATGTCACATGTCTTTGAATTTTTGGTTCTACATGCCGGTTTCCTCACGATTCCTTCACCATTTTAAATGCAGTGGTGATGAAATAAATTACACAAAGTAAAACACCTGCCTGGGTTATGTTTTAATAATAATTATATTTTAAAAAGCAACAGTAAAGATTTAATACTCACAGAAAGAGAGTCCTCCCCCACTAAACTAGAAGCAGTAGCTAATATGTTAGGAGAATAGAATTTCTCGTACATAGATGAAGCCTGACATGTGTCTATTATGAAAAATATTTCATTGTACCTGAAAAAAAAAATGATTTATTAACTATGAATAAGAATTAAGCTCCTTACAAAATATTAGTTTGTCAAGGTCCTCCTCCTCTCTCCCTCTACTTAACCCTTTGGAGAATACAGGAGTGATGTTATGTTATGAAGTCTGTAATGTTTTCTCTTCTTTAATAATTATTGCTAAGTGAATTTGGAAAGGCGAAAAACTTTTTGGCAGCATTTAATTTAATCATTTATTTATTTTATTGACAATGGGCTCACTCTTGACCTCAATCCAGCCCAGAGGCGGGGATGAGATCTACGGTGGAACGAGCTTGCCCAGAAGAAGCCTATTCACTCTCGCCCTGAAGAGATTCAGGTTGTATGAACTCGGGAATGCAGATGCAGGCAGACAATTCCACTCCTTAGCTGATTTCGAGCAACAAGGCTTATAGTGTTAGTAACTATGTAAGTAAGTAAGTATTGAGTTTGATAAAGAAGAACAAGATCAACATACAACCTGATACTGAGCTGCAGATTGCAAAATACTTAAGAGAATTTCACAGGCTACCCTGATGTTTGCGCCATAAGTATCACAACACAAATTACTAATAATAAATTGTGTTGTGATACTTATGGCGCAAACATATACCAATACCTAGTATACCAATACCTTTTCTTCTCCCACATTTGTTCAAGAGCATCAGCTAGCTCTTGGCTGGTGATTTCTTCAGAATCCTGGAACTTAAGGAACCCATCACCACCGTGTCCTGTTAGGTAGATCAATATATTGCTGCCTTCATCTGTGAGTAGCCTCTTGGAGCGAGGAGTGTTGGGAGGAACTCTGCCAGTCAGTAGGCGCACAAAGTTTTCTACTGATACCTGTAACCATACGCAAATTAAACTTTTAATTAGGTGTGGAGTTTTACAGACAATCTAAATATGCTTTGGCTATAAGTCCACGGCAGGAAATAGTGCTCTACGTTTATTGGTTAAGCTTAAAAATGATAAAACATTTTCCTCCATCCTTGTTACAAAATATCTACAAAAACTCCACTTTTATCAACAAGCTTCAGCCTGCCGTTTCGCATGTGTGGATATCGAAAATTATCCTACTGGAACATGCTACCAGAACAAAAAGTAGTCTATGTTTTTCCCCAGAATGCCATCTATCTCCTTGCCGAATTTCATTGACATCCAGTCAGTGGTTCAAGCGTAAAAAGGTGACATACAGACAGAGTTACTTTCATATTTATAATATTAAGTATGGATATGGTTTGCCGTAGCCATACTGGCCTACAACTAAGCAAATTAAGAACCCCATGAAGCTAAAATAGCCAAAACCGAATGTTCAGCAAAGATAACACATTGTACCTCATAGCCCCTGTAATCCACTTCAACATCATCTCCGTACACATTGATTTGTTCATGAGCATTGTTGAATATAGTCGCAGGACGCGGGTTCCGAGGGTTGCAGGCCATGTCATCGGATATCATCAGGATAATCTGACTATCAGGTATACCAAGCCGTTTCACACTCCGGTAAATAGATAACACGTTCGCTACATGCCGATAGTTGAACCAAAATCGAGATGTGTCCACTAATACTGCCCAGTTGTTCGAGTGGTTTGATTTCTGGAAGTTTTCCGGTATCTGGAAACACTAATAACAATGATATTTCGTGATCTCATTACCAATTTTATTGAATTTTCTTGAGTGTTATATGGGTCTACATACCTCAATACCGTAAGAAAATGTTAAGCTCGCAGCTATGAAAAGTAGCACAAAATTTATTCTATTATTTAGATACATTTTTAACTCTTTAATATTAGTATTATCGTGTAATTATTGTAAAAATTAAATTTTAGCTCAATATTTTTATTTATCTGCTGTCAGTCTGAGCCTCAAAATGTCAAAGTCAAACTTTTATGAGCTGTTGCTGTAAGTAGTAGGGTTCCGTAGTCATCATCAGCCTACTCCTGTTCTTTTTTTCTTTTTCCCAACTATGTTGGGGTCGGCTTCCAGTATAACAGGATGCAGCTGAGTACCAGTATTTTATAAATTTGCTACTGCTGTAACTTTACGCTTTACTTTGTGGTGTCAGCAGAGAGGATCGAGCGGCATTTAAGCATGTAAGGTATTATTGGATCCTCTAATCAAAAATAATTTATGATGTTTCTAAGTGAATTTGCTATTTTAAGTCAATAGTTTGTGGATAGCTTGCCTGGTTTGGGGGCAGTGTAAAATCTCTGTAATCTTTTGAGCAATAAAGCTTTTATTATTTTTAATGTTTTCAGTTAGAACCGCAGACCTAACTATGTTTTTCATAGTTTTTTTCTAAATTCCTATGAAGACCAACTTATTTTTGCGGTCGATAAAAACAAACTGTGTATGCATAAATATTCATCCTGACTACGGAACAACGGAACCCTTAACTGCGCGTAGTCAGACTCGCACTTGGCTGATTTTTTTACTTTAAGTTGGCAGCACTGTCAATGACCATAGATGACTATTATTTTTTCTCAGAAAATATAACTTTTATTCTCGACAGCGTCATCGACATTGTGGAAAGGCCTCAAAAACCATGAGGTCGTATTACCTGACAAGTAGTTTAAAAAAAGAAAATGTCAAAATAGAAAATGGCTGTCAATTTAAAAGTCAAATAAACAAGGTAAACATAAAGCTTTATTGAGCATTTAATTAAATTTAAATCATGAGCAGCCGCAATCCTAATACGTTAATGAGTGTGCCGGACGAGCAATTTGACTATTTATTCAAAATAGTACTCATAGGAGACTGCGGGACCGGAAAAACATGTATTGTGCAACGGTTGAAATCGGGTAATTTCATAGAAAGGCACGGAAATACAATAGGCGTAGACTTTTCAATGAAAACATTGATAGTGGATGGGAAGAAAGTCAAGGTTAGTCTTATTATATAATTTAATAATGTAAATGCGTCGTAACATAATAATACAAAAATATCAACATGTCATATTTCAGCTTCAGATATGGGATACTGCGGGCCAAGAGCGCTTCAGAACTATCACTCAGAGTTACTACCGCTCAGCGAATGGTGTAATTATTGGTAGGTATGCTATGTACGCCCACACGATATTAAATTTCCTGGTTAAAAACCCTGTTTAGTTACTATGACTCATGTATGACAGCAAAATGAGTGAATAGATATGATAAGTGTCTTCTAGAGTACGTAGTAACGAAATAATCGATATTTTCATGGTAACTGAAGCTTGTGTCATGCAAGGGCTGTAATTGGATGCTGATATAGTTATATCTAATTTATGCACCAGCCACTCATAAGTATGATAAGTATTATAATAATGTATTTGTCTGTTGTTTATATTACGCAATTTAAAGAATAAAATGACATAAATATGTAATCAAGAACAACAACAATAATTTAAAAATAATCTTTTTTCTGCATTCCAGTATATGACATTACAAAGAGGTCAACATTTTTGTCTTTACAAAAATGGATTGAAGAAGTACGAAGGTACACCTCATCTAATGTCATAGTATCACTCATTGGCAACAAGTGTGACCTGACGGACCAACGGGAAGTGGAGCCTGATGAGCCCCAGTCATTTTGCCGCTATGTTCCAGAGATCATGTTTGTGATGGAGACCTCTGCAAAGGACAACACTAATGTTGAAGACACATTCCGCAGTTTGGCTACAGAATTAAAGGTACTTTTAAAATTATGAAGGAAAATATCAACCCAAATCATTTTATCTTAAATTAGTAAATATATTTTTCCAACTGCCTATGATGTTAACAACTTCCAGGGCGGTAAACGTGACACAACAGAAGTTATATTGTTATGACGGCTATACTATAGCCGTAGAGCGCACTTGAAAGTGTTAAGTAAACATAGTATAAAGAATTGCTGTCATTTCTGCCTACCACTCTCCTATAATGATTTAAGTAAAAAAAAATATGTAACTGTATTTAAATAACTAAAGATACTGTTTTAAATACTCTTACCGTTTAAATACTTGTCTAGAAGAAAAACAAACATACATTCTAATTTTATTAAAATATAAAATAATTATTAACTAATTTAATGTCCTAATAATTGATCAGATTAAGCTGTCAATGTTTCTAGTTTATTAGCACAATTACTTGGATTAAATGTACCTAAGTTACTTCCTCGCAGTCACGGATGGCTACCAGCATTAGGAAACACCTTCATGTCTCAATAGAGTTTCATGTTTTTGTTACTGAAACTACTATTGTTATGTTTCATGCTTGACTTACACAGTATACATTATGTCTAACAAGTTTTAAATGAGCATTTTATTTACAGCATTTGTTGAAAAATTTGTTAAAACTAATGCAATGTAGTAGCAATTGTATTTGTTTTAAAAATGTTCATTAAGAGTGTGGTATTTTATAGTTTATTTCAATTTTCTTTTCATTATTTAAAAAATCACTGTAAATTGTAATTAGTCTTAAGACTTCTCATGCTGATCCAAGTAACTGGAGAAACTTCGACCCCTGTCATATAGGTTCTCCTAGTCCAGGGGTCGAGTCATCACTAAAGTAACATTTACTGAAGTTTTAGAAATCAATTACTAATAGTATTTAAAAAAGGATTTGCTTGGCTTAGGAAGGGTTACAATGATTGTATATACACACTATATACATTTTTTTTTTAATGTTTTATTATTTCAAATAAGTATATGTTGGTCGGTGGCATACTTAGGTTAAAGTATGTCATAACTGACAATGGCAATATTAGTCATCAGTAGTCCCTAGGGACATCAGCCTGACCCTGTTTTCCATGTCTCACGCTCATTGAAATTCAGACTAAAAATAACAGGATGTACAAACAAATAGTTGGAGTAGGGATGAGAAGGTTTGCCTTGGTTTTATATAAGGAAAACACTATAAGCAAGATTGTATGTACCATTTTTCTGATACTTCTTGAAAGTATAAACGTTTTAAAATCAGGACTAATCTGAATTAATCTGACTCGCCTGTCCATATTCACACAGTTCTGTCTTTAGCTAGTCCAGTGAGTTCTTTTGGTAGGAGTCAGGCTCTTCCGCTATTTTCGCCTTCGCCCATTCAGTACTAATAATTAATGATTAATATTTCAGAGACAACACGACAACAGTGAAGGTCCCCCTGCAGAGAATGATTCTGTGGTTCTTGGTGAGAGTCACTCCGTAACTAGATGTCAGCCTTGCCGGTCGTCCTAGATCTAATAGATAATCCATACCTTTAACCAGTACCCTAATTTCGTAATACACTGTCAATCACAATCTGAATCATTTTGAAGGAAATTGCTAATCCATTGCTTTATATGTTCGTAAAATTTGTCTGCTCAGCAACTTAAAAAATGCAATGAATGTTGTTGAACTGTCAAAATGAAAGCCATTGCTATTGTTAGTGTGTTACGCAATTACCCCGCAGATCTTATACATTGTGTCCCTTGCATGGTGCTTTGTTGCACCAAATAGTTGGTGGAAAAGAGACTAATTTTTAATTTGCCATGTGATTATGCTAGCTATGCATCATGTCTATGATTTCTTGTCACAAAGTTAGTTTAATTTTTTTTATGGATATAACATTGAATGAATACTTTTGTTGAATGGTAATGAAGCTTAAACTGCGACATGATAATCATTATTAATTCGAATATGTTCGGCTCATTAGGTTTGTTTCATGCGATGACTACATAATGTTCTGCACGCATCAATTATTTTCTGTTCATTCGCAATTCTGACTATAGATTATACATAGATAACTCCTTAACCTCAACTTGTAGAATTCAAATGTTATTGTCTTGTAATGCTAATTTTATGGCCTACAAAAACAAAACGAGGGCCTTAAAAGCGGCAAAAGTTACGCTGTTTAAGCTAAATTATCTGTAGTTATTGCAAGAATTTCACATATTTGAGACTCACAGATTATAGCTGTTTTTATTACTCTTTGTAATACTTTGTGAACAAGCATCATGTTTCAAGATCTTCTATATTGTGTATTATTTTTATATTATTCTGTTTAGGTTCAAATTCGCGATTAATTGATGCACGAAATTCTTCAATGCATGAATTTTTTATTTTTCGTAAAATATAGTAAAATATAATTTCGGGACTAGATATATGAATGTGGCTTTAAGTTATAATTTTAAGATCTAAAATGTAAGTTAACATGTCATTGGTTTCGTTTAGTGTTATAAAATTATGAAAATCAGTTTCGATAATGTAAATAACTATTAACTGTAGATAATTGTAATATCAAACCACCTGCTCGAGACTGATTTGAGCCATACCCTTAGTATTGAATGTTGTAACCAGACCATAGATTTTATCTATAAATGTTGTATGTTATTAAATTTCGAATATACAGGGTGTAAATTACGCATTAAGTTTAAAAAAAAAACGCAGCAATAATCGATCGTGTCGCTTTCTGTAAGAAAGCCTGTAAATATTTTTGCAAGATTAGTCAATTTTGTAAAAATGATTCATTCATATTATTGAAGTATTACACCTTGTATATTTTTTTATTAGCACTTATCCTTTATCATTGTTCATAACTTTGTATGAATATAATGGAATTGTAGATGTGACGTCCAATGATAATATGCAATTAAATAATACTCATACAGGATGTTGATTTAAAACTGCTACGACTTTAATAAAATGTACTGATCTTTTAAAATCTACTTAAGTGTATGTGTGGCTGTTTTAAATCAACACCGTATTTATAAATTAATCAATATTAATATTAATGAAGTAAAGATTCCTTCATAGTGTACTATAGAGGAAGAGTTAAAGCCATGATGACTCCGTTGAGGAAAAGGGACAGTGTTGTACATCCTGCATAGCTCCATCTCTTTCACACTGAAATCATGATGGCTCACTTTATAATACAGCCCCAGGAAGGTCTAAGTTTGACTTTTCTGTTCTGTTAATCTCATATTAATTGATGTAAATTTAGAGAGAGAATTCTGTTTAAAAGCAATCAGTTTAATGCTTAAAAATCTCGTTTACCACTTTAAATGATTGTGGTTTGTATAAGTAGAAAATTATATATTTTTTTCAAATTATTATTCGTGTCATAAGAATCTCGTAAGTAAATTAATTTTGTATCGTATTTTTTTTACAAAAATTAACAGAAGTTGTAAATTGTGAAATGAAACAACAATTTAAACTAAAATAATTTTATTTGTATACTTATCTCAGTGCTATAATTATCTCAATCATATTTTAATTTACTTTACATTGTGACATAATGTTCGATATTGAAATAAATTGTTATAATTTTAATACATCTGTTAAAAAAAGTTAACGCTGTGGTTTTTAGTATCACTGATGATGATGTCTAGTTGTTTCGTGACGTGGATGCCTGAGATCCAGCCAAACTTTCCTGGTTGGCTGCCTAGGCCTCCGAAGACCCTGACGAGTTGTCCTGTGGGTTTGAACACCTGGACCCTACAGTTTCCTGAGTCCCCTACAAGGATGTATCCCATGGGGTCGACTGCTAAGACTTCTGGGTGTCTGAACTGACCTTTCCTTTGTCCCATAGATCCAAACTCTATAATTTTACTTTTGTCTTGTTTATTGTACAGTTTAATCCTTCCGTTTCCGCTGTCAAGTATTACAACGCGGTCGTTAGTGACTGCGACGCTTGTTGGTGCGTTTAGTTCGGTGCACAAGATCTCTTTTGTCTCCCAAACGGACGGCGCAGGCGACGCCTGCTGTTTCACCGCTACTCCGATTTGATCCACGAATTTGCCATCTGGTTGGATTATCTAAAATTAATGAAACATGAATTAGCAAGATAAGCGGATTTTGGTTATCAGGGAAAATGTAATAATACTAATAATGACTTTGTTAGCGTGTTTAATGATTGATATATGAATCTAGAGTAATTTATAGTGCGAGTCATAACTTCATAAGTAATACGTCAACTCCTACACTACTGAAACAAACGTATTTAATCAGAATGTATTTTTTTTTTTTTTGTTTAGGCTTGATCGAGAAAATGCTTTCCAGCAGTTAAGATTCAGTTATTCACGTTTTAATCATTTCATGTACCTATACTAAATAGGAAAATGGATAATAAGTTTATCATCGTTACATAATCAGCCTATAGTGTTCCTACCGCTGGGACACAGGCCTCCTCTTGGTGAGAGGGACTGGGCCGTAATCCACCACGCGAGCCCAGTGCGGGTTGGTAGATGTCACATGTCTTCGAATTTTTGGTTCTAGGACATGCCGGTTTCCTCACGATGTTTTCCTTCACCGTTTTGAGAGCAGTGGTGATGAATTAATTTACACAAAGAAAAGCGCCTGCCTGGGTTCGAACCTACGACCTACAACTCGTAAGACACGACCACTGGGCCATCACTGCTCTATCATCGTTAGTTATGTATTTATTAGCAAATTATGCGAATTTCAAGTGCAAGGATGCGATACCTAAACTGCGAATATAAAATAATATCTATTGCGTCGTATTATGTATTAGGTAATCATCATTAAGATATCTTTGGCTTAAGTATAAGCCCGGATCAGCCGTTTCATTAATTATAATAACATTTTATAAATAGCAGAAAGATAATGTTTACGATTGTATATTTTTGATTCTCTGACGTAATCCTTAGTTTTGACGTCACCCAGAAGTTGGGGAGGAGCTTGTTCCTTTCTGGGAGCACTTTTAGGCTTTAAATTATTGGAACTCAGTAGCATCCGATAGTAGGTAACCCACACTTTAGCAGTTTTATTAAAATGCCATGTAATCAATGGTGAGCTCTTTACCGGGCATTTCCGGACTGGGCTGCTATTGAGGAATTCCTAATGAAAAAAGCCGAGACTTCACTTCAGTAGTCGGACTTCGGACCAAGACCAACGAAGCAGTTTATTTATTCCTGCTCCTCTATTTATTTACTACTCTGACTTGAGGTAGTGTGGACCAATCCTGTCTGTAGGTGTCAAACTCGTCCCGCCATCTTCTCCGGGGTCTGTTATTACTTATTATAATTGGACGTAGTTTAGCAGAAAAGATTCAACCCACATTCTTCCCAATAACTCTAAAATTGCGATAGTCTATGTAATACAACTTGACTCATAAAAATATTGGTATATTTGCCCTTATGTGACAATATTTCAAAATATTCCATACACACCTAAGCTTAAAACCTCGATAACTTAAAAATTACATTTTGTGGGTTGAATCCTTTCTGCTAAACTACGTCCAATTTATGTTCTCCTTCATTACCTGCACTCTATCATTCCCAGTATCAACAACGTAAATGAGTTGATTCGCGTTGTCTGTGGCGATGCCCTCTGGCGACCGGAACGTGCCAACTTTGCTGCCTTTCTGCCCTATACTGCGCAGGTATTCGCCGTCCTTAGAGAACACGTGGATGCAGTGCTTCCATTTGTCTAAAAGAAGGTTTTAAATATTTAGTACAATTGTCGAGAAATTAAAGTATTTTAGTTTGTGGCGATGATTACTTTCGACCTTATTACTAAGGCATAAGGGTGAAAAATGGTACCAACGAAAACATGTCATGGTGAAAACTGAAAAGATCAGTGTCTTAAAGGATCTTTTGATGTACCTACTAAGTGGCCAAAGTATATTTTTAAAAGCCTTCAATCCTGCACATTAACCGTTATCTTGTATCGGGTAAGAAATCACAATCACGTTTGCCTTATTACGCGAATAGATCATAGGTCACACTCAGGGATGAGCTGAGTTGTTTACAACAAAGGAATACGTCACCAGAAGCTGTTGATACTGATGACCTGTGCACGTGATTTTCCCAAGTCAGCGTGTGCACTTAATCTAATGAAAAATCTCAAACTAGAACCTAACAATGTTGCTTGTCGGCGAAATAGCTGAGATGATAGAATTCCCCGGAATGTTCGTTCCCCGTGTATGCTCGACGCAAGTGGCAAAATTATAGTGCAGCTTAAAAATTTCTACGTAGGTACACTCTAGTATTTTATATCTTCTTTAGTTTTCAAATCAAGTCAGGATGCATAATACCTATTGAAGCTACGACACTGAGACTATGACAAAGAAAACTATGTTTAATTACGTGATAACAAAGACCAAAATAGCATAGGTAGGTACACCTTTGTCGAATGCCGAGATGACATCAATCTTTTTAATGCATCGAGCGCAGGAAGGTAGCTATAGTAAAAAATCTTCACCTGTAACATAAACCTCTCCCAAGCTCTTCATGAACGCGATCTGCACGGGACACAGCATCTCCTCACAGGACAGCCTGGTGATGATCTTGGCCTGCGCGCGCTCAATGACGAGTACACTGTGGCTGTCCATGCCGCACACGTACAGGTAGTTGTTCCACGGACTAACGCCGACGCCACAGGGGCGGTAAGATTTGCGCCAGACGAAATGGGGGATGAAGCTGCGAGATCTGCAGGGAAGAAGTGAGGCCTTTTAGGTGAGGAACAGGATTTAAATTTTTATTCATACAAGTAAGATGTTTTTCCTCTTGGAATCCCACATTTATTGTGAGTGCGGAATGCATTTACCTACTTGCAAAAACAGCCGGACGGAGGGTTGATGGGATGGGATGTTAGAGGGAGGGATTGGTTTCCGCACTTAGTCCTTGCGTTGGCGATGGCGGCCGTCGGTGGTTATTCCAGAACCAGCCCTACAGATTGTCTAGGACATAGGAACATACTAACATTTTCTTAATACGGAAATCCAACCCTACATAGCGTAGCATAGGAGAAAATTACAATTACCTACTCAACTAGGTACTATAGGTACGCCAGCCAACCTTGCCGTAGGTATCTACTTAAATAAGTACCTATCGAAAACAATATTTTTATGTATTTTATTGTGGTTTGATTATAATGTTTTGAAAATGGGATTAGCAGTAACAAATTGATAAAGTAATTTTCAAAAAACAAATTGTGAAATACCTATAGCAACGATATCTTTCCAGGCAATCTTTTATATGAATAAAAAGTAGGTAACGTCAAGCTAAATGAATAAATCTCATTAATAATTTGTAAAGTAATTTTAGTGGAATTTTCGCTTAATTAATTTTCATAAATAAACACAGCAGACGGAGCCGCCAGCATCGTTGCTTGCACGCGAACCTTGTGGATATGAATGCATGCACATATTTTCGTATTAGGAGATTTTCATCGGTCGTGGTGAGTACCTAATTCTAAGTTTTCGTCTACAGTCTCAAGTCATGAGTATGTAGAAACCGTTCCTACCTATAAGCTACGCGGTTACCGGGATACCATGATGTAGAGAAATGTTTTATGGTTAAGTATAAACATGCCGCTAGCGTTTGTTTATTGCAACGTTTTCTGCACGAGACAGTAGATACATTGCGTCATCCGTGCATCGAATTCTTATTGCTTTGCTGTGTCTGTGTTTTATGTAGGTAGGTATGTCTTATAATACGGAACGGTCAATAGGTAGGTGGGTACTTAAAGAGAGTATTTGTACTATCTTCTTTATAATTTCCCGATGAGTCAAGCAGAAGAACAAAAAAAAAATGAATTTTGTCTCACTATGATTCATGCTATTAGAATTGACCTCATTATAATCTGTTTTTATTTTAGTTTTAATTTACCAACTTATCTTTTTAAAATTGCAATAAAAGCAGGACGCTGCAATCGCTGACCAATAAATAAATCAGTCCATCGGATATAGATGCTAATCTTATTTAAAAAAAAACACGGTTACATTAAAACAATCGATTTATCACATTGATGAATTTATTTGATAAAATATTTGCAATATAAATCAGCGAGGTGGTAGGACTGGCTGACCAGCGTAAGCCGGAAATCAATATCAGTGTTGCCACACGTTATTTTAATGCCCCCCATTAAGAAGTTGATTAAGACCACCCATCATTCCACCGGTATCGTAAAGGCAACTACAGCTGTTTTATTCATACCAGGGATTGCTTTGCGAGCAGCGTTCAAGGCATCCCTACACTCCTCGACTATCAATCAGCGGCTAAGTGGTTTCGTTTACATAAAGTCGCATCCGGACCAACTCTTGTCGGAAGGTCCGAGTGCAGTGGACATGTTTGGGTTTTAGTAATAGCTTTCCAATTAAGACAGGTCCTTGATACAGAAAAAAAGTAGGTCTGCAACGTCTCACCCAGCAGAGTTCTGAATACCTCAACGCAATTTTTGGGTCTCTAGACTTATTGTTTTGAAGTTGCTAATAAATCGATGTTTAGCAGTAGGGTAATTGCGTAACACACTAACAGTAGGAAAGGCTTTCATTTTGACAATTCAACAACATTCATTGCGTTATTTACGTTGTTGGACAGACAAATTTTTCGAACATATGAAGCAATGGATTAGCAATATCCTTCAAAATGATTTAGATTGTGGTTGAAGGGTGCAGGTGTCATACATTTTGTTGAATGACAGTAGATATCAGAATAGACTACTTTCTTCTGAAAAATCAAGAGTTCCATCATCACACTGCTGCAGAAAGTATCCAACCCTTACCTACCTCAAAAATTAACAAATAAGTGGTCAATTTTGTACTTACCTATAATGCAAAACGAGACTTTCTTCACTCTCTAACGGGTCGTCCTGTTTAGCATTCTCTAAGACTGGATCGTCGGACTCCGATTCCAAAGGTGCTGCCGAGTCCATCTCTAGCGTGAAGTTCTCTTTGTCGAACACAAAACGTTCAGTATCCCATTTTGACACCTCTGATAGAAGGGATACTGCGTTTTTATGGAGATTTATAAAGGTCGCCACCTACGGATAGAAGGATTATTATTGGTTATTTTATTTTCGTTCCTAATACATATAAGTATATACTCGTACATAGGATACTCGTACATAGGATACATACATACAAACAAATAAAATTGAAGTGACTGTAATGTCAAAATAACAGCTTTTTATAATTAAATGCATATGAAAGTATATACGGTGCTTATAACAAAAAAACAACTTTTAAAAGTTGTGTCTGTCAACTATGTTGGGGTCGGCTTCCAGTCTAACCGGATGCAGCTGAATACTAGTATTTTACATGGAGCGCCTGCCTATCTGACCTCCACAAACCAGTTACTGGGTAATACGATACCCCTTGGTAAGACTGGTTGTCAGACTTTCGGGCTTCTGACTACCCGTAACGACTGTTAAAGATCCACGAATGACAGCCGGGACCAACGGCTTAACGTGCTTTCTGAGGCACGGAGGGGTTTCGGTATGTAAAGATGGTCACCAATCCACAGACCAACCGCGGCAAGCGTAGCTTAACCTGACCGATCGATCGACCTGTGCGGCTGTTATTATTTAGCCACGGGCGCTCCAGCTTTATGTATTAGTATAGATAGTTAAATACATAAGAAGGGATTTCCCTACCATGCCTACATATAAATGACTGCGGCGATAAAAAAAAATATGGCCTCGTTAAAATTTGAACACGAAATTCATTTAAGTTTTATCAATCAATCTATGAATATATGACTGTTTTTAAATAAAGATTCTTCCCTAAAACGCAATAACCCTATACATGTTGACTTGTAACAATTTGATAATGTTTTATCTGTACTTTTGCCATTTAATTTACACTTTAATCAATCAAATGAAGTCATTTGTGGTGATTTAATTAGCAAGATAAGGTATTATTTCACATCACAGGAACGACTTGTAATTTATTGGCATAATAAGTTGGTACGTAGGTTTTCATTTAGAATAATTATAATTTTGTCATCATCGAGCCCGAAAATACATCCACCTCTGAGAGCCTGCTCTCTGAGTCCGTCAACGAAAATACGGGCCTGTCCGAAAGTTATATGAAACTTTGGAGTGAACTAGACACCTAATTATTACGGACGGGCAAAAATTCACAACCATCCGGCAGGCTACCATATCGAAACTGACACATTTCGATAACCTGATTTGCCTTGCCTCCGACAGACAGCAGCTGTCGGAACAATAGCGGTTGTTTATTTGATATAAACTGATAAATTTAAAACCCAAAACACCCAAAAAACCCAAGACACTCCTACGATAACACTGATTGATGATCGATACGGTACGAAAGCCTATCGAATGTGAAAAGTAATGAATAGCTATGCGGGTGTAGGTAGGGACAACTGTCAAATCGTGGTGTCATTCATTCTTAGGTCGGGCCCCAAACTAATTTTATGTTCATAGGTGATACGGGGTACGAATCGAACGTAATTTCGGCCGAAACTATGGGTTTCGTGATTAGACCTCTAAGATATAGAAGTCCTCTAGTGATTCCCACAACGACCGGCCCTGCGCTGTTCATATTCACATAATTTTATTTCTTTATCTCCCTTAAGTAGAAGTATCAAGTCGTGACGTGACCGTATAGCCACAGATGTTAATAAATCGTCCGAGTACCGTTTCCACCATTAAACCTTTAACTTTATGGCAGTTAATTAAAGTTCCTATTCCTTTAGTGTATTTTTGATTAGGTCAAGGTAGTCAACATAAATACTTCCTATACGAATGTGAATAGGTACTAATTGGCTAACTGTAGGGATAAGTTCATACGATATTTTTGCTCATGGTGGGTTGTATTCCATTTCGCGCGTCTTCCTTCTATCTATATACCGGTTGGCTTTTTTACCGTCTGGACAATAACAGAAGGTATGAAAGGTGAACGGAGTAGAAGCTTATGGCACGTAAAACATTAAAAAAAAAAAAAAATACATCGAACATTATCAATGAATTCGTAGCGACATTCAATCTCTATGAATTGTTACTATAAGTTGTTTTTTTTAACTTCAAATAAGTAATAGTATTTATTGATAGGTTAAATTTTAGATTTTTGAAAAAAAAAGAGAGACATTTCTGTTCCATATGCTTCTACTCCGTTCACCTTTTAAACCCTGTTTTTGTCCAGACGGTAAAAAAAAGTCACTCGGTATATAAACATAAAATGCTGTTCGTTGTTAAACGCAATTGAGAACGGGTGGACTGATTTGGCTGACTTTTGTTTCAAAATGTTCGTAAATTTTAATTTTCTTTAAAAAATGTTACTCGGACTGTAAGGTTTTTAAAGAAAGAAAAATTTGAAAAGTTTCCCGGAAAATTGGAAAAATGCGAAAAACTGACACTACTTTTTTCTATGGAATTTTTGTATGAACTATTGTTTGGACACGACAACGCCTGTCGGGTCAGCTTGTTCTTAATAAAGAAACTAAACTAAACTAAGGTCACCATCAAGATTTTCTTTTATTCCAAATTAAACTCACCCGGTCGTTTTCATTCTCAGAACTACTCGATTCCATAGCTACGTTCGCTACCAACTTAGCTTCTTCCAAAGAAGCCTGCAGCGCTAATGCAGACATTTCTGATGACTTCTGAAAATTAGCTGCTTCCAACAACATTTTCTCTTTAGCCTGGTGGATAGTTGCTATTTTCTCTTCTCCTGCTATCGTTATTTGTTCTGCTATTCGGTCGCAACGATCCTGGAAAGAGAAGCAAGAAAGCCTAGATTAGTAACTGCGAAAACATCATTGTGGGATGTCAGTGTGATTGAGGTAGGTACCACAAGAAAGAAAACATTTTATTGATATCATTATTAGTTTTACTCTTTTTCCAGTGAATCGGCGTTAAACCAGATGAGAAATAAAGAATAACGTTTATTTTGGACACAGTTCGTGAAACACAAAATACAAATAACAAAATAAAAAAGTGAAAATAAACGGCTGCGCCAAAAAGGTTCATGTCATCATTAATACCAGACAGATGCTGTCTGATGCTGGTTAGGGTTTCGTAACCAAAGGGTAAAACGGAACCCTATTGCTAAGACTCCATTGTCCGTCTGTCTATCTGTCTGTCACCAGGCTGTATCTCATGGACCGTGATAGCTATGTTGCCAGTTGCCGCTATAACAACAAATACTAAAAACAAAATAAAAACCATAAAGCTACAACAAACGTGTTTTTTTGCCGTTTTTTGCTCGATATTAATAATTATTATTACCTGCTTGAAATATTCACAGAATATTTAGTAATTGTATATTCATTTTAAAAATAAATAATTAAATTAAAATAAACGGATGTGGCAGACGTGATTTTATAGATAATGGTACGGAACCCTTCGTGCGCGAATATGACTCGCACTTAACCAATTTTTTTTTTTTAACTTCAGCCACTGAAGCTTGTCCGTCAAAGCATTATGTTTAGTTATGTGATTTCAGATAATAGGTAGGCACACGCGTTTGAGAAATCAAGTTTGGTATGAGTGGCTGTGGCTTCATGCAGACATGTGATTTTGTCGTTATATTATCCTCATTTCGCGAAATCTCGACAAACGATGTTCGTTTGACACATCATTCGAGTCACGTACCTTATAATGTTCAATTTTGTGTTCAAGATGACTGGCGGCCGTGTCCAGCTGTTTCACAATAGATTTAAGTTGGATCCGCATATCTTCCAAATGCTGTGACCAACATACGCGGCAGAATTTCTAAAAACATTTTCTACGTCAGTAAATAATAACAAAAGACAAAAAGAAAGAAATAATGATGATTTTATTTACCAATTTGCAATGATCGCATTGTGTGATATCAAAATTATCACAGACGCTCTTACAGTGCACGCATCTGGTTCCGCCCGCGAACAAATCAACATTCTGCGCAGAAATTAGAGCTGGGGGGGTGGTCGGTGGATTCTTTGATACCTGCCCATTCCCGTTTGGAACGCCTACCAACTGTAGCAGTGAGTCTATGTACAAATTAGACGGCAGATTCTCCACAAAGTTGGGGCCAAGTACTTGAACCCTCGTCCTACATATTGGGCAATCGAATATGATTAAATCTGAAAACGGAACCGATTATCAGCTATCACATTATTTGTCATACATGGTTATTTCCAATAAGGTGTGCAATTACTGTAATTAGTTACGAACCGGCGATGTAGACAGACAGGCAGGCCGTGCAGAAAGTGTGCTGACACGGTAACATCTTTGGGTTGTGCAGCACTTCCAGGCACAGGGAGCATTGTACCAGTTCCTTGATGCCGCCAGCTGAATCCCTGCTTGAGCTGATTGGAATGCATTATTATTGCATGTTAAACGTAAATACGTAAATGAAACGATTGGACTTAATAATTTTATTGACTCGGTTTTATTGGCTATCGACTTAATAAAAAGTCTGTATTGTGGTTTGCAATTTTCGATATCGTGTCTCTCTACCTTTTGATTTTTATATTATCATAATAATAAGTAGCTTCCGCCCACGGCTTTGCCCGCATGGTACCTATGTCGGTAAAAAATAGCCATGTCCTTCCTCAGGGTTCAAAGTATCCTCATACCAAATTTCATCAAAATCGGTCCAGCCGTTTTGGAGATTAGCCGGAACAAACAGACAGACAGACAAAAATGTTTTTTTGTTCCAACTACCGTATCTAAACACTTTCATATGCATTTAGTAAAAAGCTGTTATTTTGACATTACAAACAGACACTAGAGGTAATGAAATTTCCAATTGTGATTCATCTAGCATTTAGTTCAGTGTCTCAATTGTAGAATCTGCACTCATTTTGATGTCTAAGCTCTACCCACTTATTGGCATACGACAACGACATTCCACTTAGCTAAACTGTCTTAGCGTCTACTAGCACAATACGTATATAATAAGATCGATGAATATAATTAATGTCTGCGATATAAGTAGTACCTACTCACTTTCTAGACTTTGCCTCTAGATTGAAATTGACTGTCCTCGATACTGCCGAAATCTTTGAGCTGAACAGGGGAGGGCTATCCTGAGGCCGTGTGAGTGGCGTCGGCGTCGTAGGGGTTAAGGAATTCATCCTTTGCTCCTTCGTACTCTGCCAACGTTTCAGGGTGAAAAACGGAGGCTTTTTAACTTTTTCTGCCATTACACTTAGTGCACTTTACACTTCAACATTCAATAATACACTGAAGACTAGACTCTGATAATTTTATCAATCTTTATCAGATAGGTACCTAACCCAGTAATTAAATTACTATCTTCACTCTTTGAGATTAAAATTCGTTTAAGATATATCGACTCGTTTGATAAGATAGCACTGATAATTTCTGAAAACGTATTTAAGTTTCTTTTTAGTAAGTAAGCAAATTTTATTTGTTTAAACATGGTGTACATGATACATTGCAGGCAGGATAATAATGGGAGACAGAAAAATTTGTAACATGTTCAGCCGCATATCGTGGCGTATAGATTGGCAGGAAGAGGTGGTACATAAACCATGATAATATTCATCAAAATTAAATTTCATCATTATTCATTAAAGATTAAATATAATTACAATTCAATAAGCATATTTTTAGATACAATTCAATGTCAAAGTAGTCATTAAATAAATTGTTCAATAAAAATATTTATGGATTACTGTCATTCTCATTACACACTGAATTACTGACAATATTTATTTTATCAGACTTAAAAATAAAAACAGCGATGTCCCGCGGAACAATGTTCATGCGAAATCGAAACCGGTGTAATACGTAAGGTTCCGTTTCGTCTTGTAATAAAACGGAACATAAATTCCAGTGATCCTCTTCAACGACATTGTACTTTACGTATAGCAATTTTGAGAAAGTTATCAAAATAAATGTAGGCTTTTAGGTTGCCATATATTTTAGGGGGAGGCCAATGCGTTATAACGGTGAAAACAGGTGAAGTAAATGCTGGCCCGAGGCTCATTGCCGAATTTGGTCACATCTGGAAACCAGTCTGGTATTCTTTATTCGCGTACGCAATGTTTTTCTATTTTATTATAGTGTTAATCTGCTGTCGTTGCTGTAATCCCGCTTGCAACCGGTTCATGATTTTTTTGCTAACTTGAACAAGTTGCATTGCCTAGTTGATTATAGGGGACTGATTTATGTATGTAGAAGCGTTGAGTATCTGTCAGGACTCAGGATTAACCAATTTTGCATCTCTAAACTAAATTCTATGTTGAAAGTGTTCAGTGTTCTTTTTTTGTTATACACTCTTTCCACATCTCTGTCCAGAGGGGAGACAAATTTGTCGAACATATGAAGCAATGGATTAGCAATATCCTTCAAAATGATTCAGATTGAGATTGATAGTGTATTACGCAATTAGGGCGCTGAGCTGCCAAAGACCAATGTTTATTAAAAGAGTGCAGCTCATCCCGCCATCTCCGTACTTGAAGGTTAGACAGCTTCTACCATCAGAATGGCAAAAACCTCACAGCATCATCATCAGCCTTTAGCAGTCCACTTTTGGACATAGGCCTGAAAGCTGAAGAGTTTGCTTGTTCGAACGCGCTAACCTCTGGAATTACCAGTCGGATTTGTTAAATTATTTTTTCATATGATAGCCCTAGTTCTTCTGGGAGGCTATTTCACATCACGCTACCCTTAGGAGCTGTGCAAAAAGAAAAAAGTCAGCTAAACCGAAGTAACAGCGCGGGCAGGCGACGCAATGCGACAGGGTGGGTCGGGGGAACAAGACATTGCACGGACGAAGTCGCGGGCTGAAGCTATGCATAATAAATTAATAAACAGTAAATAATAGTGGTTATAGTATGAAATTGCCGTTTTATTGTAATAGGTACTTCGAATTGACATAGAACCTTCATGGTTTGAGATTTTTGAGTGAAACTTTTTTTACATGGTACAGTCAACAGCAAAAGTAGATGATCAAAATCAGAAATTCAATACTAATGAACGGAGTTCGCGTCAGAACTGTGTGGCGTCGAAGTGTTTCAAAAGTATGGGATTGTAAATTATACCAAACATTTACTACTAGTACAGCTATCATATAGCTGCGAACTCCGTTCATTAATATTGAATTTCTGATTTTGATCATCTACTTTTGCTGTTGACTGTACCTATGAAGTTCTTCTTTTAAAACATGTGCAACATTCCATTATCGACTTTCAGTTGTTTTTTTTTATTCAGCTTAGACAAGAAAGATGGATACTTCGAAAATTCGAGTTATTTTTGAATACGAGTTCCGACGCGGAACTAACGCGGCAGAAACAGCTCACAATATCAGTGTTGCGTTTGGAGAGGGGACTGCTAATGAACGCACCGTGCGATTTTGGTTTAAACGCTTTCGTGATGGAAACTTTGATTTGAAGAACGAACCACGTGGAACACCGCCTACACAGGTGAATAACAATGAATTAAAAGGGATGGTGGAAGCCCATCCGAGCTAAACTACCCAGGAATTAGCGGCATGGTTTAACGTTACCTTACCAACAATATTGACTTCATTTGCGTCAAATCAATAAAATAAAAAATATGAGAAATGGGTGCCCCGTGATTTGACTGATCTGCAGAAAGAAACGCGTGTTGAATCTTGTGTTGCCTTGTTGAATCGATACAGAAATGAAGGAATATTGGATCAAATTGTGACATATGATGAAAAGTGGATGCTTTACGATAACCGCAAGCGAAAAATACAATGATTGACCCCAGGTCAAACGCCGCAACAGTGTCCTAAAGCAAAGCTTACCAATAAAAAAGTAATGGTAATTGTTTGGTGGTCTCAGCATGATGTTATTCACCATAGCTTTCTCTGATCTGGTCAAGCAATAACGGCAGATGTCTACTGTGCCGAACTCCGAACAATGATAGCAAAACTAGCAGTGAAACAGCCCCGACTCATGAATCGATCTTCAACATTATTGCTCCATGATAACGCGAGACCTCATACAGCACGAGAAACCGTTTTAACTCTACAGGAACTGCAATTAGAAATCATTCGTCACCCTCCGTATTCGCCAGACCTTGCTCCAACGGACTACCACTTTTTTCGTGATTTGGACAATTTTCTACGTGATAAAAAGTTTTCTTCTCAGGAGGCAGTACAAAATGCTTTCTCACACAGTTTGTCGAATCTAGATCACGACAGTTCTATCGCAAAGGCATAAATGACCTTCCTATTGGATGGCAGCAATGTATAGGTAATAATGGTAATTATTTTGATTAAATAAATATGTTAAATTAAAAAAAAAACTAATTTCAATTTTTCAGTACAAATCGGCAATTTCATACTTTAACCCCTAATATTAGGGATGCGTAAGCTAAGCGTATGAAAACCCTATCCGACAGATCGGATGAGCGGCTTTGCGTTTGCGCAGCGATTCTGCTATTTAATACTACCTATCGCGTCTATAAAGAATAGAATAAAATACTCTTTATTGTACACCATACAAAGCGATATACACTGTGTCTCAGCGTGTATTTTGAACTATAACATCGTTAATTTACTACCTTTCTGACGCTGGATTATCCGTTTCTTCCTCGTGGTCTAACTTAGTAGTCAAACTGATTTGACCACGAGGAATTTTAACATTTTTCGTGGTCAAACTGTAACTATATAACCTCTTTGAACATACTGTATACGATGTAGTCTTATTGTACAGGGAAAAATAAAAATAAAATGACAATTGTATTTCTGTGTCACTTGTGTTATTTTCCTGTCTTGTTTGCATTTGCATTTTCATGTTCAAATAATTTGGGACTTTTCTGCACTTAGTGATATTACTAAATATAGACATAAAATACATAAAGCGTAAAAGAGGAACGGTATTGTTATTCAGTGGACGGCAGTACTATAAATTGCGGACGTACAAAAATGGATCTACTTTCTGGACTTGCAGTCGTCTTAAAAAAGAAAAGTTTCGGGGGTCTATTACTCTGAAGGTAAAAAAATTACACATTCTCTAGGTGTTGTTTCACGAGGCACGCTGCCCGTGGGACTTGCGTTTGCCTTATGCGAAGTGTAGCTGGAGAGCTGATGACGAATTAGGGGAGATGTCTTCTTTTACTTGTAATTATAATTAACAGATTTTACTTACAAAAAAGTAGTAAGTAACTAAACTACCCCAAGGCTCCCCAGAATTTATTTAACACGTTTTTTTTCCTCTTTTTAGGATGGCAATATAGAGAAATGTACTAATCACTTATGTGCCGCTGATAACTATAAGAATGAGATTGATATTGCCGTTGATGAATTAAGGCATGAAGTAAAAGACATTGAGATCACAATTTCAGAGTTGTATGCTGAAAAGAAAACGTCCCTAATAAACCGGGACGCAAATTTTGAAAGCAAAGTTCCATCTTTTGGTAGCGTTAAAACTGCTTTGTATACGAACAGGAAACAAACTTGCTTTACAGATTTTACTAAAGTTACTGTTCCACATAAATTTCAGTCATTTCTTTTGGCTGATTATAATACAGAGAAATGTCGGGTTATGGTTTTCTGTTCCGAAAACAAGATGGAAAAAATTCAAGAATCAGATGAATTTTTTGGCGATGGCACATTTTTTAGTTGCCCGAGTCCATTCACCCAATTATACTGCATTCATGCCGATTTCTCAAAATCGATAACTACAACACACACGGCTTCTTTGGATTATGCATTAATGACTGACAAAAAAGAAGAGTCTCACTATATATTCGTATTATATTCGAAGATAAAATCACGATTGAATAATTGGTCGCCAAAAATTTTTCACGTGGACTTCGAAACAGCTTCAAGCAATGCACTATTACAAATTTTTCCTAAAGTCCAACTTGTAAACTGTTTTTATCATTTCTCAAACAGCCAATGGCGAAGAGCAAAGAAATTGAACTTGAAAAGTAAAGATGAAAAGAGGCTTATGTGCTGTACTCGCCTTATTACCTGAAGACAAAATAGAGGAAGGATGGGAGTATATTAAATCTGATAGTCCCAACACCGCGAAATGTGAAAAATATTTAAAATATTTCGAGACTACATGAATGAAGAATAAAACATTTAAAAAACAATGGTCCGTATATGGTTAGCGACATCGTACAAATAATATAGTTGAATCATGGAAAGGACTACTGAACAAATTGATGAAACCATTTCATCCAATCACGGTTGCTCGTTTACTGGCAACTTTATTGAAAAAAGAAAATACTGATCCAAAACCATATCCTCGACGCCAAGAACAAATATTCCGAGACGAATTCATAATAAAGTATCAAATGGAATTTATACATGGCGATATAGGTGTAGGTTACTTTTTAAATAAATTACGTTAAACGAAACTTTTGGCTATAACTGTACAATTTTATTTCAAGACTATCACACAGGGTGTAATTTTTTTAATAAATTTGATAGTTTGACCACGAAGAATGTTAAAATTCCTCGTGGTCAAATTAGTTTGACTACTAAGTTAGACCACGAGGAAGAAACGGAACCACTGGTGGCGCTATTCCTGCCAGTGGATACAGCATTTGTACCGGGGTCGGTTTTAGGCAACCAGTGATGATCGTTGATGACGTTTCATTCAAAGCTGTATCCACTAGCTTTGCATGGGCGGAACGAACCCACACGGGACACACGAATTCACCCGCAGAAAAAGATAGCGCCAGTCCAGTAGTCCGCATAACGTCAGGCGAAGCACCCTACTTCGATGAGACTAGTCGACGGAAAAGACTGTTGCGAGTGTGCACCTTCTGCTTGATGTTCTTGCAGTTTTTGCCGAATGTTAAAGACCTGTCCAGGGTAACACCAAGATATTTAGGGGAGTTGCTGTGCTCGATGGACTCCCCATCCCTGATTTTAACGATCTCGTTGATGCAGTGCAGCAAGCGAACTCAAGAAAAACCTTTGTAAAGATAATGGAAGTCCATAATTTTCATAATTATATCGACCTATCTTCGCAACATATAATGAGGAAAGTACAACCTAGAGTGTACCTTAAAGATATTATGGTTTTAGTCGTAAATCAAGGAGAGTTCACACTGCAATATAAAACTAACCATGCTGACGAACAAAGACAGAGTTTAGAATTTTTACAATTAAAGTACCTGAAATCAAGAACATTTCCTGAATTCAGTTCAAAATCCCATAACCTAAACTAACTACTCATAACCTAAACTAAACCTAGTATGAGTTGCTTAAAATAAAAGCAGTAAATTACTACTTACTGCTATTATTCTAAGCAATCGATATTTCAGTTGCTTCAACTGGCACTAGATATAAAAGGGTTTTTGTCATGTCATTTAAAACGATTCTAATATATATACAATTTTATTGAGTGAAGAATATAAAAGCGCTTTATTTGGGCTACACGGTTCAATCATCACAATTAATACAACTTAAAAAAAGAAGCCCCGAAAAACAAAATTGTAACAAAAATTTTGCGCGCCTATTACTCAAAACTATGTAAAACATACTTACTGCTCTTATCGCTAGCGCGGCAGATCATTTGTCATCATGTTGATAATACTACTAGCACGGAGTAATATGTTAGTAACAAAAAAAAAACAGGGCGAAATCTAAGTGTTGACCTAGAGCAACAAAAAGCAGTTTTTCAAAAATATAAAAGCCAAATAGGAAACTTTGTGCCTCCGAATAGTGTACAAAACTGGGTTTTATATACCGAACTACAAGAGGCCTTTATGAATCGGTTATCATGCAAAGCCATAATATTTAACTCGTCTCGTCTTTCGTCTCTAAAAACAAATTTCGGTTATTTTTTTGATAATCCTCATAACCAACACACTGACTCAGAATCTGAATCGAATACCATCAGCAATAGTAGCCATGATGAGGACAACAGACAATTCCACAATGTGGACGAAACTTATAAATTCCAAGTTGATACACACTTCTGGAAAGAAATTGAACCAATTATATACTTATCTAAACGATCTGATTCCTCTGGCAGCTTGTTTCAAATGCGAAAATCAATGCAAAAAAATAAGTGGACAGATTTCGTCAGGGAAATAATTTGGAAAAATACAAAATTGAAATGCTCTTGGGTATTTAAATCGAATTCTGTAAAATATCACTCTGCTAAGTCAATTGTTGTTTGCAAAGGACTTTGTTCTCACAGTAAGTGTGGAGCCAAACTAGAAATTACAATGAAAAATATAAAGGAAAGTTTTACAAAAATGGAATGTCGGGTAAAAGAGAGGAATCCACATTTTAACCGTAGCTCTAAACCAAATTATAGAAGGACAGGTTATAAAACTCAATTACTTACAAAACAACTCTCAGAAAGTTCTGCGATCGAAATCAGAAATTCATTTGGAAATGATTACATAAATGACTGATAACGACGTTGCACCCTATTTTTTACTAACAGCACCTGCACTACGACAAAACAAATATAGATACTTATCGATCCTCGTAAATTATTTCACAATAATGTATTATTGTCATTGTGGATCATGAGTCAGATCTTATAGGGCATTATCTTTTAGGGCATTCATAGGCTATTTCATTGAGCCCATTCATTTTGTACTATTGAAAAAACCTGTAGATCACTTTTTTTTAGAAATATTTAGAATCTAACGACAAGATTGTTATTTCCATAGATGCCACCGGATCAATATTTAAAAGTCTATGCCCAATGCCCACCTAAAGTCAAGTATTTTATAAAAACCATGAAACACAAACATATTTTTTTATACAACGTAATGGCTTATAATAATTTTGGTAGCAGTGTCCCTCTCTTTCAAATGATTTCTACTTCGCACACGACAGATGCGATAGCAACATGGTAGAAGACTTGGAAGAAAAGTTTATGTAGATATCCTACTGAAATTATCACAGTTGACTCTAGTGCTCTCACAAAAGCTGGCGTCGAAACATTTACGTAATTTGAAAGTACTCAAAGTTACTTACAAAATTGTTTTAAAATTTTGGAAGGCTTAGACACAGTACGCCCCAGCTTTTTCTTACGACTTGATACTTCTCATTTCATCAAGGCATTACATGATCAGACTATTTTTGATACTGTTGAAAAGAGTGCTAAGTATTTTTACATTAAATGCATTGTTTCAATTAAAAATAGCTCTGACTACAAAGAAGTAAAAAATATCTTGAAAAATATCATTATTGCACTGAATAAATTTAAAGACGATCGGTGCCTAGAGTCTGTTTAGTACATAAGTCAGTTACATAAAAGAGAAATAGAAATAGATTCGAATATATCGAACAAGAGCTCAGATGACGACATTCCTTCAAAGTCATTACTAGATGATTGGTTTGCAGAATAAACTAAGAAGGAGCAGCTGTATATAGATCTAACAGAAGACAATGACAATAAGAGATCTGTCAGTTCAGATTTCTTCCCACTGATCCTGAAATTGCTTACACGTTTACTGAAAAAGCTGCCTATGTGGTTCAATGTTTTAACCATTATATTTTAATTCCGACTACCTTAGACCGTCATCAAGTAATTCTGTGAGTTACATTAATAATATTAAATTACAAACGTGAACGAATCGACGTATTTCTTAACCGATATTTTCAATATCTTTCGGGAGAAATCAAGATAGCATTGACTAATATAATGAAAGAAAGAAATGTTCCGTTCAAGTAATTCTATGAGTTACATTAATAATATTAAATAAAAAACGTGAACGAATCGTCGTATTTCTTAACCAATATTTTCAATATCTTTCGGGAGAAATCAAGATAGCATTGACTAATATAATGAAAGAAAGAAATGTTCCGAAAGAAAAAAAGAAAAATTCAATTCGTGTCATTTTCAAATGACTCAATCTTTTCAGAAAACCCCTCGTACACGGAAAACTGGAGAGGGCACATAAACAATAAATGTAAAACCCAAAAACAAACGACGGAAACTTTTTCTCAAAAGCAAACGCCACAACGTGAAGATTATGAAATATTTTCAGTGACTTTTACTCAAAGTAATAACAACAAGCGTAGATTATGAAACATTGTCAGAAACATTTACTGCAAATCAACAGTCAACAAGTGTAGATTATGAAACATTGTCAGAAACATTTACTCAAAATCAACAGTCAACAAGTGAAGATTATGAAACATTGTCAGAAACATTTACTCAAAATCAACAGTCAACATGTGGAGATTATGAAACATTGTCGGAAACATTTACTGAGGAGCCTGAAGAAAGCGCTCAACCAATCGATAGGCATGATGAAGACGAATCGATTTCCTTAAAACCCCAGTACATACATTTACTCCGAAATGGCTCAAGCATAGGAAAATATACTATGTATATTACTTGCGCCTTTGATTGTGTGGTACATCTTTTTGCAGTGGTTTTCACTTTAAAAGAAAACATACGAAACGTTTTTACAACTCCCAAAACCAGACGTTGAATATATCAGAGAACACCTTCTCAATTTGTACTACAAGCCTAACTACGGACTAAAACATGTACAGAGACCACGTGCTTTGTAAACCATGCTAAGATTTCAAGAACTACCGGATTTGTACCAATATTAATATATACTTAATACTTGAGTTAGGACCACAGGCTTTGCAACAGTCTGCTCTTCAATGCATGAGAGAAATATATCGCTGGAAGGAAAAAACATGCTCAGGCCAAATTTATTACGTTTACGAATTTTCCCAGTTCATTGTAATAGAGGTATATTTAGGCTTTTTAAACAAAGAAAATAGCCTCAAATGCAAACTCGAACAATTTCCCTCCCAATTAACGTTTTTCAGAAGAAAATTTTCTCATCCGTGTGTAATTGATTTTATGAAAAAGACACGGCACTATAGAGTACATTGTTTTTTAGGCAATTCAGAATGGTTAACATATGACGACTTGCAAGAAAATATTGAAAAACAAAACTGTAAAACTTTTGTGATACCTCATTGCGTTATTTATTCAATAATGTGAATGCCAATTTCTGACGAATAGGTAGGTAAAACAATTCTGTGACTGTAAACTGATCTATGATTACCGTACCTACACGTCCGACGACGTTTCGCGAAATGGCGGAATTCAATACGCCCATTTGCAAGCCCGGAAGATCCGGCGCCGATATAAAGTAAGGTATAGAAAAATAAGTGAACAATATTTTACCTGGCAAAATGTGATTTATGATAAAAATATACGAAATTGTTACACTTAGGTTTTTTCTTATGCTTAAACACACAATATGACTATAAAAAACCTCAATACGATTTTACGATAGTACGATCAGTGTGTAGTCGGCTCTCAGTCTATAATCTAGTTCAAACTACTTCAAACTGATAATGTAGCGCACGGAACGGCAGCGCCGCTCCTTACCTCCTCCGAAGCCAAAATTTGATTTTTTTGGCGCGAATACTGTTTTTTTGTTTATTGCATGTAAACTACCAAGGCCTTTTTTTTGTTCTCTATTATAAGTAGTTTCTCGTATGTCGATGTTTACCTCCAAATATATCGGAAATGTGACACTTTAGATTACCATATTATTTCACATTATTTTGTGGTTTGTATAAGTGTGGGGGGGGGGGGGGGCTCGTGGCTAAGTATCTTGCACGGGTCGATCGATCAGGTTAAGCTACGCTTGCCGCAATTGGTCCTTGGATAAGTGAACATCTTTACATACCAAGACCCCTCCTCTGAAAGCACGTTAAGCCGTTGGTCTGGCATTCGTGGCTTTGACAGTCGTTACGGGTAGCCAGAAGCCCGAAAATCTGACAACCAGTCTTACCAAAGGGTATTGTAGGTCAGATAAGCAGTCGCCATAGCCGTGGTCCATATAAAATACTAGTATTCAACTGCATCCGGTTAGACTGAAAGCAGACCCCAGCCTAGTTGGGAAAAGCCGAAGCAGATTATTTTTATATTTGTAAAAGTGTCCCCTACCCATTTATACTACTTTCATCGTGCGCGGAATCTTTGAAAAAATGGCGGCGGTTGGCTAGCTTCCATAGAAAAATTGTCGGACTCTTTTCAACTGTCTGCCTATTACGGTTCATGAGGTACAGCCCGCTGACAGTCACACGGGTGGACAGCGGAGGCTCAGTAATAGGGTTCCGTTGGCACCCTTTGGGTACGGAATCCTAGAAATTAGCATATGGAATATTAAATCTTTGCATGAAAACCAATGTAGACATCCTTCATCTCTACGTTGTGTAAAGCTCGTTCTTCCCTTATACTGTAATAGGTCCTTCAGCGTACATTAGGTACCAGTGCAAACTGCGTCTTGTCGCTGCAACAAGTAGCGAGAGCGCGCAACTCCGCGCTTTGAACAACATATATTATATGAAAATTTTCGGCCAAAGTATATAGTTGCGTCTTGTCGCTGCAACAAGTAGCGAGAGCGCGCAACTCCGCGCTTTGAACAACATATATTATATGAAAATTTTCGGCCAAAGTATATAGTTGCGTCTTGTCGCTGCAACACGTAGCGAGAGCGTGCAACTCCGCGCTTTGAACAAAATATATGATAATTTTCGGCCAAAGTATGTAGTTGCGTCTTGTCGCTGCAACAAGTAGCGAGCGCGTGCAACTCCGCGCTTTGAACAAAATATATGAAAATTTTCGGCCAAAGTATGTAGTTGCGTCTTGTCGCTGCAACACGTAGCGAGAGCGTGCAACTCCGCGCTTTGAACAAAATATATGAAAATTTTCGGCCAAAGTATGTAGTTGCGTCTTGTCGCTGCAACACGTAGCGAGAGCGTGCAACTCCACGCTTTGAACAAAATATATGAAAATTTTCGGCCAAAGTATGTAGTTGCGTCTTGTCGCTGCAACACGTAGCGAGAGCGTGCAACTCCGCGCTTTGAACAAAATATATGAAAATTTTCGGCCAAAGTATGTAGTTGCGTCTAGTCGCCGAGCTGTCACAATCGCGTGTCGTATAATGTGCGCCATGTCTTAGTGCCTCAATGAGTAATAGAAAAGGAGAAGAAAATAAAGCAATGGGTAAACCCACAAGAAAAACAAACACTAAAGGAAATTGCAGAAATTAGTCAACTGCAATTATGATTCATAAAGTTGTTATTAGAATTAATTCTAATTCAAAGATAAAAATATAGTATAATATTGTTATCTTGAAGTTTCTATTTTTGTTTTGTTTTTCCTTAAGACGTCAATTAATGACGTAGGAGCAGGGCATGTTCTCTGCCAGTTTCTGCACAAGATTTTCAATATTGTACTAGAGGGGCTCATGGCTAAATAACAGCCGCACGGGTCGTACGACGGTTAAGCTAAGCTTGCCGCGGTCTGTTCGTGGATGGGTGACCATCCATTACATATCCAGACCTTTCCGTGCCTCGGAAAGCACATGGTCCCGGCTGACATTTGTAGATCTTTGACAGTCGTTACATGTAGTCGAGATTCGAATATATCGAACAAGAGCTCAGATGACGACATTCCTTCAAAGTCATTACTAGATGATTGGTTTGCAGAATAAACTAAGAAGGAGCAGCTGTATATAGATCTAACAGAAGACAATGACAATAAGAGATCTGTCAGTTCAGATTTCTTCCCACTGATCCTGAAATTGCTTACACGTTTACTGAAAAAGCTGCCTATGTGGTTCAATGTTTTAACCATTATATTTTAATTCCGACTACCTTAGACCGTCATCAAGTAATTCTGTGAGTTACATTAATAATATTAAATTACAAACGTGAACGAATCGACGTATTTCTTAACCGATATTTTCAATATCTTTCGGGAGAAATCAAGATAGCATTGACTAATATAATGAAAGAAAGAAATGTTCCGTTCAAGTAATTCTATGAGTTACATTAATAATATTAAATAAAAAACGTGAACGAATTGTCGTATTTCTTAACCAATATTTTCAATATCTTTCGGGAGAAATCAAGATAGCATTGACTAATATAATGAAAGAAAGAAATGTTCCGAAAGAAAAAAAGAAAAATTCAATTCGTGTCATTTTCAAATGACTCAATCTTTTCAGAAAACCCCTCGTACACGGAAAACTAGAGAGGGCACATAAACAATAAATGTAAAACCCAAAAACAAACGACGGAAACTTTTTCTCAAAAGCAAACGCTACAACGTGAAGATTATGAAATATTTTCAGTCACTTTTACTCAAAGTAATAACAACAAGCGTAGATTATGAAACATTGTCAGAAACATTTACTGCAAATCAACAGTCAACAAGTGTAGATTATGAAACATTGTCAGAAACATTTACTCAAAATCAACAGTCAACAAGTGAAGATTATGAAACATTGTCAGAAACATTTACTCAAAATCAACAGTCAACATGTGGAGATTATGAAACATTGTCGGAAACATTTACTGAGGAGCCTGAAGAAAGCGCTCAACCAATCGATAGGCATGATGAAGACGAATCGATTTCCTTAAAACCCCAGTACATACATTTACTCCGAAATGGCTCAAGCATAGGAAAATATACTATGTATATTACTTGCGCCTTTGATTGTGTGGTACATCTTTTTGCAGTGGTTTTCACTTTAAAAGAAAACATACGAAACGTTTTTACAACTCCCAAAACCAGACGTTGAATATATCAGAGAACACCTTCTCAATTTGTACTACAAGCCTAACTACGGACTAAAACATGTACAGAGACCACGTGCTTTGTAAACCATGCTAAGATTTCAAGAACTACCGGATTTGTACCAATATTAATATATACTTAATACTTGAGTTAGGACCACAGGCTTTGCAACAGTCTGCTCTTCAATGCATGAGAGAAATATATCGCTGGAAGGAAAAAACATGCTCAGGCCAAATTTATTACGTTTACGAATTTTCCCAGTTCATTGTAATAGAGGTATATTTAGGCTTTTTAAACAAAGAAAATAGCCTCAAATGCAAACTCGAACAATTTCCCTCCCAATTAACGTTTTTCAGAAGAAAATTTTCTCATCCGTGTGTAATTGATTTTATGAAAAAGACACGGCACTATAGAGTACATTGTTTTTTAGGCAATTCAGAATGGTTAACATATGACGACTTGCAAGAAAATATTGAAAAACAAAACTGTAAAACTTTTGTGATACCTCATTGCGTTATTTATTCAATAATGTGAATGCCAATTTCTGACGAATAGGTAGGTAAAACAATTCTGTGACTGTAAACTGATCTATGATTACCGTACCTACACGTCCGACGACGTTTCGCGAAATGGCGGAATTCAATACGCCCATTTGCAAGCCCGGAAGATCCGGCGCCGATATAAAGTAAGGTATAGAAAAATAAGTGAACAATATTTTACCTGGCAAAATGTGATTTATGATAAAAATATACGAAATTGTTACACTTAGGTTTTTTCTTATGCTTAAACACACAATATGACTATAAAAAACCTCAATACGATTTTACGATAGTACGATCAGTGTGTAGTCGGCTCTCAGTCTATAATCTAGTTCAAACTACTTCAAACTGATAATGTAGCGCACGGAACGGCAGCGCCGCTCCTTACCTCCTCCGAAGCCAAAATTTGATTTTTTTGGCGCGAATACTATTTTTTTGTTTATTGCATGTAACCTACCAAGGCCTTTTTTTTGTTCTCTATTATAAGTAGTTTCTCGTATGTCGATGTTTACCTCCAAATATATCGGAAATGTGACACTTTAGATTACCATATTATTTCACATTATTTTGTGGTTTGTATAAGTGTGGGGGGGGGGGGGGCTCGTGGCTAAGTATCTTGCACGGGTCGATCGATCAGGTTAAGCTACGCTTGCCGCAATTGGTCCTTGGATAAGTGAACATCTTTACATACCAAGACCCCTCCTCTGAAAGCACGTTAAGCCGTTGGTCTGGCATTCGTGGCTTTGACAGTCGTTACGGGTAGCCAGAAGCCCGAAAATCTGACAACCAGTCTTACCAAAGGGTATTGTAGGTCAGATAAGCAGTCGCCATAGCCGTGGTCCATATAAAATACTAGTATTCAACTGCATCCGGTTAGACTGAAAGCAGACCCCAGCCTAGTTGGGAAAAGCCGAAGCAGATTATTTTTATATTTGTAAAAGTGTCCCCTACCCATTTATACTACTTTCATCGTGCGCGGAATCTTTGAAAAAATGGCGGCGGTTGGCTAGCTTCCATAGAAAAATTGTCGGACCCTTTTCAACTGTCTGCCTATTACGGTTCATGAGGTACAGCCCGCTGACAGTCACACGGGTGGACAGCGGAGGCTCAGTAATAGGGTTCCGTTGGCACCCTTTGGGTACGGAATCCTAGAAATTTGCATATGGAATATTAAATCTTTGCATGAAAACCAATGTAGACATCCTTCATCTCTACGTTGTGTAAAGCTCGTTCTTCCCTTATACTGTAATAGGTCCTTCAGCGTACATTAGGTACCAGTGCAAACTGCGTCTTGTCGCTGCAACAAGTAGCGAGAGCGCGCAACTCCGCGCTTTGAACAACATATATTATATGAAAATTTTCGGCCAAAGTATATAGTTGCGTCTTGTCGCTGCAACACGTAGCGAGAGCGTGCAACTCCGCGCTTTGAACAAAATATATGATAATTTTCGGCCAAAGTATGTAGTTGCGTCTTGTCGCTGCAACAAGTAGCGAGCGCGTGCAACTCCGCGCTTTGAACAAAATATATGAAAATTTTCGGCCAAAGTATGTAGTTGCGTCTTGTCGCTGCAACACGTAGCGAGAGCTTGCAACTCCGCGCTTTGAACAAAATATATGAAAATTTTCGGCCAAAGTATGTAGTTGCGTCTTGTCGCTGCAACACGTAGCGAGAGCGTGCAACTCCACGCTTTGAACAAAATATATGAAAATTTTCGGCCAAAGTATGTAGTTGCGTCTTGTCGCTGCAACACGTAGCGAGAGCGTGCAACTCCGCGCTTTGAACAAAATATATGAAAATTTTCGGCCAAAGTATGTAGTTGCGTCTAGTCGCCGAGCTGTCACAATCGCGTGTCGTATAATGTGCGCCATGTCTTAGTGCCTCAATGAGTAATAGAAAAGGAGAAGAAAATAAAGCAATGGGTAAACCCACAAGAAAAACAAACACTAAAGGAAATTGCAGAAATTAGTCAACTGCAATTATGATTCATAAAGTTGTTATTAGAATTAATTCTAATTCAAAGATAAAAATATAGTATAATATTGTTATCTTGAAGTTTCTATTTTTGTTTTGTTTTTCCTTAAGACGTCAATTAATGACGTAGGAGCAGGGCATGTTCTCTGCCAGTTTCTGCACAAGATCTTCAATATTGTACTAGAGGGGCTCATGGCTAAATAACAGCCGCACGGGTCGTACGACGGTTAAGCTAAGCTTGCCGCGGTCTGTTCGTGGATGGGTGACCATCCATTACATATCCAGACCTTTCCGTGCCTCGGAAAGCACATGGTCCCGGCTGACATTTGTAGATCTTTGACAGTCGTTACATGTAGTCAGAAGCCTAATAGTCTGACAACCAGTTTTACCAAGCGGTTTCGTGTTACCTCAGTAACTGGGTTGTGGAAGTCAGATAGGCAGTCGTTCCATGTAAAATACTGGTATTCAACTGCAACCGGTTAGACTGGAAGCCGACCCTATTATAGTTGGGAAAAGGCTAGGTAGGTGATTATCTTCAATCATCATCTGCCTAGCCTTTTCCCAACTATGTTCGGGTTGGCTTCTAGTCTAACCGGATGCAGCTGAATACCAGTATTTTACATGGAGCGACTGCCTATCTGACCTCCACAACCCAGTTACTGGGTAATACGATACCCCTTGGTAAGACTGGTTGTCAGACTTTCGGGCTTCTGACTACCCGTAACGACTGTCAAAGATCTGACAGTCTGATCTGAAGGTGATTTTATCTTCAATATTGTACCAAAATATTTTCCTACCAAAAAAAAAAATCATGGAAAGTTTTCTTAAAAATAAAAATTCCGAAGAAGCGCACGAAGATGTTTACAAGTAGCACTTAAGTGAACCGTAAGGCAACATTAATTTTTAAGTAGGTATATCTAGAAAGTCCTTGTGAGACTACATCTGAACAGGAAATAAGTAGGCAGGCGTTTCCATACTACACTCGTAGTATAGTCAGCCCTAAAAAGAAGTATACACGGGCAAGCAAATTTTTATTAACGGGTTGTAGATTAATAAGCCATTTATTTATAAACGTTGCTTATAGCTAAGTAATGATTAGCGACTGTTTTTAACCGACTTCTAAAAAAGGAGGAGGTTCTCAATTCGGATGTTTGTATTTTTTTTTTTTTTTTTAATGTTTGTTCGCGCATTACTCCGTCGCTTGCCAACCGATTTGAAAAATTCTTTTTTTGTTGGAAAGGGTATACTTCCCAAATGGTCCCATAGAAATTTCATCGAAAACGGTTTAGTAGTTTGGTTTTTAAACCGAAATTACTGGTAAAAATTGTCCCATAGAAATTTCATCGAAAACGGTTTAGTAGTTTGGTTTTTAAACCAAAATTACTGGTAAAAATTACAACTAAAAAGTGAAAAATAAAAACTTTTTTGCAAAAAAAAACAACCGACTTCCAAAAACGACACTACAAAGTGAAAGATAACTTTAATTTCGGAAGTCGGTGGCAAACAACGAAAATGCGAACCCAACGACACCGACTTCCGAAATTAAAGTTATTTTTCACTTTGTAGTGTCGTTTTTGGAAGTCGGTTGTTTTTTTTTGCAAAAAAGTTTTATCATACATTTTTGACGTGTAAATGTATTTTTTTAACTCTAAGCAACGTTAAATAAACCCCTTTCCGCCTAAGCAACATTAGGTATGAACATTTATGATTTACCTTTATAGTGGCGGCATTTCGCCAAAGGCAATAACATTGAACTTGCCTGGGAACTGTACGCGATATCTACGCCTCACTGATTAAATACGCTCTTAATAGGATACACGTATTACGACACTCACTTTTACACCCTGTGCGTGTTTCTAAACTTTTAAATATAGGTACTATTATATTTATCAATAAAAGCGAAAACTGGGACGGATTTTGAATTTTTACAAACGTCATACGGCTGAAATCCTTTTTTGTCTCGTCTAAATTTATCTTGTCATTGAAATGCTAGCGAATGACATAAAAAATATCGACTATTTGTACAAGGAGTATTTAATACTCCTTTATAGAAAAAAAAAACCATAATTTAATGTATTTAATAATAATATAATATAATCTTTATTTATCCAAAAACATACAGAGTTTGAAATACAGTTTCTTTGATATTTCTATTTGTTATACTGACAATAATCGTGTTTTTCGGGTAGGATTTTCAAGATGCTGTTGGAGCTAACCCGCGTTCTACTTACATAATAAAGATGCGGTCTTTTCTCCTCATTGAATAACGTAGTAATATGGGGACTCCTCAAGTTTTAAAATATTATATTGCTATAACATTGAATTTGTTACGACTTATAATGAATACTTTAAAAAAGAGCACGGCTTGCCGTAGATTCGAACCAACGTATTGCCCAATATCGCCTTTCGGGTTCGAATGTGGAAAAACTGTTTCTGGGAATTAAAACTCTCAATCATAGCCGCTTCAAGCGATCTTAAATCGCCCGAGCTAACTAGACTTCTATTGTATCGTTATACTTTATGTGCATAGGGACTAAGCTATGACGAATAACCGGCAATATATTGTGCAGGACGGTATGTTTGACATTTGAGGTAATATTCATCAATTTATTTCGATTACAGTTTGTAACTAGGTAGGCGTTTTGCAACCAGTGCAAAATATAATTGTATTAATATCTTGTTCGTTTTTACGACTTTCAAATAAAATCAAAGTTAACTTAATTTATGAAGATATCTCAATATAAAAATACTGATGAAACACTACAAAAAAAAATCGTAAAATCGATAGCACCAAAACTCAAAATTCATACCACCACATCACTAAATCATAAACAATTTCGAGCGGCCATTGTTGTTTACATCTTTGGCGAATTTTGAAACGCCGGACTTTTTATGTGTATATCAAATCTAAAACAAATGACACGTCAGTGACGTCATGCATGAAATGAAGAGGACAAAAAAAAAATGATGGTTATTCTTTTAAACGAGGTTAAAGACGTCTCATTCGATATAAGTTGCAGTCTTGTTTACCTGATTCTGGAAGTATCACTGTGTAGTACACAGTGTACACAGTACCACGGTGTATAGATTTTTTGCCACCAAATACATATTATATATATACGTTGTTTACAAAATTGTATACTATGTTTTGTATGTACCTGGACGACTGTGAATACATATTATGTTATGGAACAATGGGTTGGTTGTAGACAATAAAATGGTTCCTTGTGGTTGTTTATATCTTCTTGGGGCTGACCGTACACAAATGATGTATATTTTCTTAAAATTGGCGGTCCACCAAATCTTTAAGTTTCATCTCCCCAGATGCTTGGACTTACGTGATATGACTCTATTAGAATATATTGTGACAGACAGAAATATACAAAATAGTGTGTTTCTTAGAAATATGTGCGTTTTTCTTATCCAAATATCCTGTCCACGACAGTTTTGTGTGATAAAGCTTCCTTTACATAATAAAACGTGCAAGTTTGCTAGCTGTTTGTTGAGCTGCTTCAATTATCTTAAACTTATTCTTAAGGGAGAAGCCTTAAATATGATTAGCGGCCGTAACAAATATTTATTTAAAGAATTATAGCCATAAAAATCATCAATACAACTCTAGGTTCATATTGAATGACTATTTCATGAAGTCATAACATTTGAGGCCAATTTTAACGCAAGGAGTTATATTGCTGATTCTAGCGATTATAATTACTTATGTAAAGTCATATTTATTACGGTCGCGAATGATATTGCACTGACCTGCGAATTGCAAAAAAATTAAGAAAACTTGAATTTCGCGGGGGTACCTTAGCGCATCTCATCAGCAACATTAAGTTGGTACTTAGTAAGTTTGCTTCCAAATTATTTTCCCTGACTAAAGAAAAGAACGATGTCAGTAGTTATAGACGCCAGCACATCAAGCTACTACAATCTCTCAAATTTCTCTAATAGATTTACAACTTTATCTCTAAAGCATTAGGTTCAAGGTTGATTGGAAATATTTGACAGTTTCGGGTAGCTTGATGTGCTGGCGTCTGTACACAGCTATTTCATCCCAGCATAAAATCTTCTAACAAATGAATTTCTAAGGCTTCTATATTTAGTCACATAAATCATGCATGCTTAATCGTTTATGCTAAACAATTCTAGCCTTTAGCTTTACAATGCCTGCGCTGGCGCCTTGTCATTGCCGACTATCGTTTAAAAAAACATTGTGATCAGTCTCTTTTCCCTTTAAGCATGAGCTGAATTCGAAACAAAGCTTATTTGCTAACAGCATGTTGATGACCTGTGAGCTGTAACTTACGGGCTTGACTTCATAAGGAAAAGGATTAACTTTAGGCGTAAGCGCATCGCGGTTTCTATTGAGAAATAAATTATTATACAGGGTGGAAGTTTAAAAAGACATGTTGCGCCGACCCTTAATAAATTGGGATGAGGGAAGGAGAATGATGTTGATGATGATGATGATAACAGGGTGGAAGTTTGGTGAAGAAGAATCTTTATGTCAGTTATCAAAGCTGCCGGTAGAATGTTGTATGAATGATAACGGCTCATAACGGTTACGTGATGCGTCGTTTTACACTTTTTTTTTTTTTTTGAGGATGGGAAATCGTCAAATGACTCCTCCCGCTCTGGGTGGAGCAGGAGGGAGTGTCAGACTCTTACTGACTAAAATCCACCCGTGTTCCTTCCTTCCAGGACAGCGGTAACCCTTTCGGACAATCCCGCTACCCTCGTTTTACACCTTAGTTTTTTTTTTTTTGGAATGGAATCCCGAATGTTATCCCAGGAGGTTGTCGGCTGCCTCCAAAACAAAAAAGGACAAAATACTAAGCTAAGCGACTAAACGCTAAGGGCATCACCACCTTTGGGGTACGGACCTCGGCTTGCGGCGTCACTGTTTAGATCGGATCAAGATTAATTAGTGACGAATTTAAAAAGCTACAGGCTCAGCAGCACAGACTGACTCGAGCAAGGGTCGGGAGTAAGATTTCGCATTACCGGATCGTTAAGTACTTTTTACAAATGAGAATGACGGAAAAAAAGATTATAACAACAACTTTCAAACGAACCGTCAAAGCCGTCTGTCTCTATTGACATTTCTCTCTACAGCTCTCTCATTTTTAATTGAATTTTGTTAAGAAAACAGTGAAACTGTCTTCAGCCGAGCCTTTATATCCAAACAATACTTCTACACCGTGTATACGAAATACGCAATTGCCTGGCACCGATTGTCTGACAAGACAATACAACGCATACAATATTGAGCTATTTCTACGGGATGTTCACCTCGTTGTTATTAAAATGCTCGTATTTCATGAAAGATACTTCCTGAGAAATCTAGGTCATGAACAACGCGCCCTGGTCATGTGCATACAAATTCAGCATTCCGAGTTTCACCCCGGACCAGAATGCAGGCCAAATTAATTACCATGACAATGAAGCTGTAAAATACATTATTTATATACAGGGTGCGAGAACTCGAGTTTCTACTTACATTTGTGTACATTAACGACATGGAATCTAATAACAATGTGTGATACATGGTGTGGTTTAATGCTACTAATTTTAGACATAAATCACACTTGGACATGACATTGACACTGTAACGAAAGACATAATAGTAAAATTAAGTATTGATTTGGTTGATTATTTTTATCTAATTCAATTATTGATTATAGCAATGACGAACACATCCGCTGTTTATCATACTGACAAACAAAAAACGATCCGATAGAAATGACGAGAATTACTTAATCAGAGGGGCAATTCTCGTAATTTTAAGAACGTTCACAGTCTAATCTCAGTCTCAATCTGTCAAAAATACGTCTCATTTCCCTACATTTTAACAAGTTTTTGACATTTGTTTGTCGCCGAGGTGAGACTGCGACTATATTTTGAACATTTTAAATTACGAGAATTAACCTTCAGATTTTAAATGCGTATAAATTTTGTAATACGTATTCTTTGCTTGACGCAACAACAGAACATTGAAGGTAATTTGCCTACATATTGCTCTTAAACAAATGCGGTTAGATGACTCCAAAGACAAACAACAATAGTTTATATAAACATCATGCCAAGACGTTTATCGAAGAACATTTCGTCCCATTGTTCTTCACCCTGTGTCTTCACCACAGCATTGCTCTGATAAATGAGGTGTGGTCCACATAAGAATCGCGGCCTAAAATCATAATTGTGCAAGTTTATGCAATTTACATAATTGGACCCCGCACGATATGTTCCGGCCCGATTCTGTAGTACAATATTATGTCGACAACGCTTTGATTATATACAATAATTATCTTGTACACACAGGTGTATTATTTTCTTTGCTTTTGCTTTCATTTTTGTTTTTCTTTTTGTGTGTAATCGGATACTTGTTTGATAAGGAACGCATTCTTTGGGCTATAGCAGTTAGCGTCGTGTCGATTAGATTAATTTCGAAAGATATATTATCTTTCTGTTCCTATGTCGTCGTAGAAGTTAGTTTTGTATAGGACTATCAAAAAGTCTTGAGGTTTATTTTGAACAAAATTGTCTGTATATGGTTTTTGCTCTTTCAATGCAAATGATTTCCTCTTCCTACCAGCCGATCGATTCTGTAATAATCACACCATGAAAAGTTAGATGAAGTGAGCTTAGAGTGAGCTGTCAATAGTGTCAATCGCATTAGTTGAAATGACAGCTCACTCCACGCTCACTTCACCTAAGTTTTCACGGTGAGATGGTTACAGAATTGCACTGCTGTATTCTCCTTTATCATCGTTTTCTAGCACACTACAAGGATGTATTATACTTTTAAAATTATCGCGGACTCATTATTCCCGCATGTCCTTTATCCGGGTCAGTTACTGTTGTGACCTCTGCAGCCCTTGGGAAATCAGATGTTTGATCTCCATTTATATGTACGAATGTTGGTAGGTACGATTAGCTTCATATTTTTGATGATGTTCTTGAATATATTAATATGAAACTAGGTACGTAAGCTCTCCCAGATAGATATTGACTTCTTGTGTGAAGTGAGTGACTCTGGATAATTATAAGGTTCTGTATAAACGACGATGATGTTAATGAGAGCAATGTTATGAGCGTTTTCACTATCATCATCATCACTCACTGGTTTCATCACACTCATTTTGGTCCGTAATCATCACTCACTGCTGAGAAACGATCTCTTTTCATTTTTATCATACTTTTTGGTTTCATGCGTCCCTCTCCGTCGTCCAAGTGCTTCTCGCGACTTTGACGATATCCTCAGCCCTACGCACTTTTGGTGATGGTTATCGCAAAATGCTTATACAGCATGACTTGCTAAATATTTCGAATATGGGAATATAGTATTTTTTTAGGTATATGAAGCAAGAATGTGTTACGAAATTAATTACCTGATTAAGTAACTACTTAAACAAAGAAAAATGATTAGATACCCAGTGTATTTTCTAATCCTGATAAATATATATTGATAGCTTTTGACAGTGTTGTGATCTAAATTGATAATAATAGAACAGACGGTGCAGTATTGATATCATTAGGTAATGGATAGATACAATCAACCTTCGGAAATCTTAAATGAAAGACCTTTGACCAAAGGCTTTAAAGTCTTTTGAAGAACTAGACCTACTTAGCCGATAATTCAAGAACATACGAACAAAGCATATTATTATCTTAAATATTATTTAGGTACGATCTACAGGAGATGATGACGATGATGATGCTCTAGCTAGGTGTAAAGATAGGATTTAAACAAATTACTAAATTAAAATTTGGTCTCTACGGTTTCTCCATCTGATATTTCGGTATACCAAAATAAATCGGTGAACGCAGTCTTCACGCGCGTGCGAAGGGCTGGTTCGCATCAGATTCACTTATAATGTGTGCTACCTATTAAGAAACGAAGCAGGAAAAGGAACACCGCTAACCCAGTGGCCAACTGGCGAGGCGACGTCGAACGATTACACCCGCCCGAGCCTCCATTCCGTACCGGTATCGCCGCGCCAGCGCTCGCAACCAGATACTTAACTGACTCTCATTACTAAACACATCGCCACTAAACAACCGACCTTATGACGGGTCAGCCATAAGCGATGAGGACCCACCTGTCACCCCGGGGTGCTACGCTCCATTGTTTGACAATGCGGAAAGCGGGGGACGCGCCGCGCATCATAATTAGCGAAGAGAGTTTCGGCGACATGTGAATACAAAGTCGTCGTCGATATTGTGGCACTCGAAGAAATTACAGACGTCCCAGGACTCGAGGACGAACGTGACGCACCAACTTTACTTCAGCTGTCAATACCAAAAAGAAATTCGCCGCGGATTATATTGAAAGAGGACGTATTTTCGTGGAACAGTGTTTGTTATGCGCAACCGTGCCCGAAAGTTAGCGAAATTTTGGCAACGACACAGCAAGAACGACGCCTGCGCAGCTGACCTGCTAGCCAATACATCCTGCGATGATCGCGGGAAAAGGACATTTATTTGTACAGTGTGATTGATAGTGAACGATAGTTCTGCAAGGACAGCAAACAATACCTCGTGTGGTGCGTCGATGAACATTTATCGTCGAAACAGTTGTGATATTGAGGTGAGTTTAATATAAATATGACCGTTATAAAATTATTTCTCAACTATAATCTAGGCTTCAACATAGGTTTTATCACATACTAGTAATTTAAATGCGGCCTCAATTAATTCCTGTTCCAAGTGTCACGGCAAGTGCGCTCTTAGAATCGTCCTGGTTTATAATTGTAATCTATCAATGTTTCAACTCATTCATCAATTCGGCGCCGATTCATTAACACATCACTATTGCGAGTGTTTTATCGTACAAACCGCGAATTAATGAATATTAACTATATACATATAACTGTGTAATGGAAGAATTTAATCTACCTATATTAGCTTTACGCACTGTCTCTAACAAGCCGCTAGAAATATGAATTATTTATATGTGTTTAAAATTTAAGATATAATTAGGTGTGCAAAATGGACCTAGTTAAGATTTTTTACTGCAGCTTTTTATAATCTAATTTGAAAATGACGTGTGCCTAGACAGAGTGTTACTAGAAATAATAACAGTTCATTCAACTTCAACTATAGACTGTTAAGAATGAAGTTTGTTAACCCGAAGCTCGTATTAAGTGATCTTCACGATGCAGTTTCAATTCAACTTGACTAGAGATTGGAGAAATACTCATAAAGTTAAGGTACTGAGATAGAAGACACGATAGCCATGAAGCGGATGCAAACACTGAATAATGAAGTATCGAATGTAGATGAACAAGACTATGAAGCTGCAACTACTTCCATTGAAAACGTTGTAAACAAACATTGCATTGTAATTTTCCCATCGAATCTTCATATTAAAGTGGGTCATCAGTTCATGATAATTTATGTAGTGTTGCCAAACCACAGCGGCACTAAATAAGGTCGGGCCGTATGTTATAAGAGTCATGCCGGTGCTATAAAACGGTCCACGAGTTAAAACAATAACACATTTGCCAGAGATGAAATGTGGTGATTTGGACCACAACGAGCTTGACTCTGCGAAGCTTGGAAGTGCTACTGTCGAACTAGATATTCTTTAGGTCACCCTAACCTAGATGCTACAGATGAGGAAAATACACCTGTGTTTTAACCTGTCTTTGTGTGGTCTGTTAATGTTTCTTAAGTAAATATTGAAACAAGAATATAAGAAGAATGAGCAGCATTTACAAATGTATTCATAAAATAATAAGTATACCGCAACCGCAATGCACCACCCAAACGAGGTGATTACGATAGTAAAATATTTTTTGGTCCTTGTTAATCAAGTAATAACATCAACAATACCTACCCTTTATAGGAACTGATAATCAGGTAGATATAATGTTTTGTAAATTATTCGAAAGTCTTCACAATCGATTTGTTAAACCGATAAATCGCTATTTCTTTATTGATTTCGATTATTTTGTAGCCGATTTTTTCGAATATGATGGTAACTGTATTATAACGAAATCATTTAAAAATTGACAACAAAACCTATATAACCTTGCTTTGCTAACAGCTAAATGCTTTAACATAATCAATCAATGTTGGATTGGATTGCAAATTGAAAAACAGAACCGTCTTAGTGGACAAATGAAATGTAGATATAATTAATGATGCCAGTCGTCAGATAACATTATGGCGTCAAAGAAACATGATTTCATTTATGTAGCAAATAGCTCACATTCCTCAGACAATTATGATATAATCTAACGTAACATAACAGTAAGCTTGCACACATTCATCAAGTTATTACGGATGGTGTAATCTCAATAGCGGTGTCTTGATCTAAGTTACTTTGCCATCGTCGTTAAGAGTTATTGACATTGGAAACAAAATAAGAAGCACTAAATATTGATTCATCGAACATAATAAATATATATAACATTTACTTCAAGAGATATCAAAAAGAACCGGACTGATAAATTAGGGACATTCACAGAAATTACTAATACAGAGACATCAAACTAACGGTTATTTATAACCGGTAGTTTTGATATCCCTCTTGTATTAGGAATTCCATTTTAATGGAAACAAATAAAAAAAAAAACTACTTAAAATTAATAAAAAACAAGACTCAGCTTTCAAGATTATAAGACAAAAATTTTGCACATTGAAGATCAAATTAGGAACCGATTTTTTGCGTGAAAGTGTCGAATGAATGCTTATTGAATTCCTGATGACAATTCGATACATTATCGATTCGATTGAACGTAGGACTCGGCAGGTACTTGATCGTTCTGAATTTACATACGTGCGTTGACTACGAAAAGTGATAACAATATCGACATCAACAAAAAAGGTGATCGATTAGAAAATTTCATAGATAGTGCTGATAGTTCAAATGAAGCAGTAGCAGGAAACGAGCAATATAATCTTGCAACTGTTAAACATGGAACTATTTGCTAAAGATTTAACACTTAATAGATGTTTGCGTTAACAGGCGTTGCTAATCAAGGCTTTTGTTTATCTGGTGGTAGCGCAAAAGCAAGGGAAATATGCAACAGCTATGACTTTTTAAACATATAATAAGTACTTGAATGTAGTTTTTTGATAACAGACGAAAAATTTTGTCTAGAATCATATGTTGAATTTTTTTCCTGTATGTTGTAAAATTATGCACTTCTGCAGCAGGCTGTAAGCAATGATTTTCCAGAACCCCATAAGATATTAAATCTTTAAAGCGTCAAAGTTAAAGCAATTATGGGAATATTTATGCGACTTGATCAATGGTAGTTGAAGATGCATGATTTAATATGAAGTTTACGATCACTGACAGGTTCACTGAGATCGAATCATAATAAAGGTGTTATAGCACAATCGTTTCCATCAAACTTATCGTAGATTTATAATCGATTGTCGCATTGAACCGGTCGCCCGACCTGTAGATCTAGTCTGGGATATTATGCGGGTTCAGGCAATCAAGTCACTTGACCTGTATTACATACAACTAGTTAGTTGGACGCGTTAACAGGTTTGATCCTTGTCAAACATTACTCAGTGTCCCCGGGATTGTTACTAGTTTTGTTGACTAGATCTTTCATGAAAATGGAAGAGGTAGGAGAATAAAGTCAGAAGATTACGAGTACTTACCTACTTTACTTAATTAAAACGAGTAAATAATCATGATTTTATTCTTCATTTTTTATTCGCGAAAATTTTTTTTTGAGATATTTCTAAATCACAAAAACATAAAAAATCGACGTAGCATAGCAAAGCATATTCAGCCTATAATTTCCGCACTGCTAGGGTCACAGGCTTCTAGAGGGAGTGTGGTTCATAATCCACCACGTGGACCCAGTTGGTGAATGTCACATCTCTTCGAATATTTGGTTTCAGTACATGCCGGTTTCCTCACGGTGTTTTCCTTCACCGTTTTTGAGAGCAGTGGTGATGAAATTCAATACACAAAGTGCCTGGATTTGCCTCACGACTTACAACTCGTTAGTCGGGGCCACCAGTGCTCTACGAACAAATCGACAACACGAAACTAATTATGTACTTTCGAAAGAAATACTACTACTTAGTTCAAATCCAAAACAAGTGATTCTTGTTCTTTAAAGTATTTTTCATTGTAAACCTTTTTAAATTCAAATGCACATGGTGCGATCACTTCGTAAAAGAATGGTGGCACGTTTTCGAACACAGATTTATGGCCAAGTACTACAATTTTGAATGTAAAATGTACTAACTCTTCGAATGGTTCTTGGGGAGCTGACAAAAAGTCTCTTGAACAAAACTTCACTCTGAACCGTACACTTGTTAATGCAGGCACTGCAGTTTCCATAGGATCCACGTTAAACATTTTTTTCATTTTAGTAGTCAATTTAATTTTAATAGTAGCAAGATACAGCTTGTGATGGTTAGTGATTACGAAATGATCTTCAATATAACCATGTGTAATAGGCGAGTTGGACATATCTAATATTTCAGGATGTATTTGTATTGGATGCGGAAGCACCTCTGCAAATACTTTTAAGGTTTTCCTCATAATCAATTTTTCGGTTTCTGGTTCCAGTAATTCTAACCCATAGTAACTATTGTGATAACCAATGCGTTCATTTTTAGTAAAATATACCGGAATTTTTACTTTTTCGTACGGTTTCAAGAGCAAATAAGTAGACTCGAATATAAACGTGTCTAAAGCGAGCTCAATGATGCATTTGACGATAAAATCCATTGATTCGATGATATTTATTGAGTCTGATCCGTTTTCGATTATTGTCTTAGCATCGTCATCGACGTCTATTTCTCTTTCTTCCATACTCTCAGTATTCACCCCACTTGCTTGTACAGAGAGACTCATATCGGATTGTTTAGATAAATCAATCGGTCGTTTATAAATATGCAAGTGATAAGAGTAAGGATCCTTTACAGAAATTTTCACAGTTGCAGTTGAATACTTACCATTCCTTTTTATATGCCAAGGGTAAACAGGTGGCATAGTTATAGTTTCGGATACTATCACAGTATGTATTTTTGAAAATGCGCTGACAATTGGGATACACAAAGCTTCTGGAGGAACATCGTCACAAACATCACCTCCAACTTTGAAATATAACCCTGAATTTAATTCATCCTGCGTTTTGAGTCTAAATATTAATTTATATACAACAGGTATACCAGGATATAGTCGCTTTGGAATAGCGGGAGATATCTTTGCTGTCAAAAATGTAGAATAGTCCATAACACTTTTAAATCTAATGTGCATGTATTCGCCTGCACAGTTTACCACCGTGAATTGAACGAATTGTTGTTCTAAAGTGTTGCTGGTCAGAATAATCGGCGTCGGAATACATACCACTGATGACGTGGGTTTTAAACATTGCCACTCTTCTTTGATACTTCCCGACGGTGCCTCCGAGCCGGAAAATAGAGATTTATAACTCATTCCACAGGATTGCGACCCGAGAGGAGAAACTAACTTGTGAGGATTTGTAGAGATAGCCGCAGGTAAATGTGACCCTTGTACCTCTAGCTCTACTTGTACCTCCACGTCTACTTTCGAAGGCTCTGGTTCTATCGACGCAATTTGTTGAGATGCAGATGAAATACTGGTGTTGGGATGAAGATTTTCTGACGCTTCTTCTGATTCTGTTAGTATACGAGTTTGAGTAATGACTTTCATCGCCACAGAAGTTTTTCGTTTCTTCAGGTCAGCTTCCATTTTACGCCACTTGCTTGCTGTCCTACACAATCCGGACGTTAATTCAAAGGGAGATGGTCTGGTGGATTGTATATACAACTTGTCTATTATCATTTTCTTTCGCAGACGTGCTCCTTGTATTCTTCGCTTGCAGTCGGTAGCTGCTACATGTAAGCGTTGCACTAATTCTTCCCATCTTGGCAAGCATCGAAAATCTACCTTGTATTTGGCTTCTAGTGATTTTATTAAATTCTCCACATCGATATCATAATCATTATTATCCCTGATACGTATATGAGTGCATTTTGATAGCATCGTGAAACCACAATACTTATTTTTGTTGAGATAATATTATTCAATGTTTGTGTTGTGTTTTGACGTCTCTGAGTGTCATTGGCTAATTTGATAACTTACTTTTTTTGTTAGGACTGAGGTTAAGACAGTATTACTCACAAAGGAAATCCAATAGTCGGTACAATTCTGAATACAGAAATTATAAAAGTTAAATAATAATGTACTCAATAAGAATTTATCAAACAGCAATGAGAATAAATTATTTCCATAGGTAGGCGATGGATGCATCAGTTCCCCGTGTACTACTAAGCATAGCATTAGCTGCTTTGCTGCCGATGGCTTCTCTAAACAGCCACGATGGTGTGGCCAAAGAGAACATACCGCACTCGCGGCAGAAGAGAATCCTGTGGATCACGAACGATGGCCGCTTGGCGTTGCCACCCGGTACTACAATGACGATCACACCGTCACTGTCGATGCCATTTGTAAGGCATCCACCGAAAGGATTCTTGTCTAATATGACTGTCAGTTTTCCCTTTACAAGTAAGTGCCATTTTCTGAAACGTTTTTATACCTCAATATTTTTTTATATTTCTTATATTGGGTGATTTTTCAACGCATATATTTAAAATTGACGTTTGACAGTTTTTGTATGGAAAAACTGACTAAAATTAAACATTATTCCTCAGATAAAGTTAACAGGCATCAAAAAGTCAGCCCGAAATCAATTAAAATTAATCAAAAAAAAAATTGTCAGCATATGTTTTACCCACGAAATAAAATTTTTGCTTTGTGGATACCTTTATGAAGTTAAAGTAACCTTATATTTTCGTCATTCCTGTGCTCTATAATCGACATATTTTATTTTAATGTTTTGCAGGTAAACTAGAATACTGTTTGGAATTTATGAGTCAGTACTTTCAGGTCTACTAGAATTCTAAGTAGAGCAGTCAGAGTAGTTGAAAGTAATACAAAATAACATAGTATAGTATTATCATAACCTAATATTTTAATTTGTAAAATCTGAATAATGTGTGCCAAATTATTTACAATCAACAAGTATTTGGCATTTATCAACAATAACATGTATTTGTTTAGAGGTAGTTTAGACCAAACTTGTTGTATTACATATTAATGTTCGTAGCAAATAAGATAATATGTAGATAGATAATATTAATTGTAGTAAAAAGCGTTACCGTATTGAAAGAGTAAACTAAGGTGATGTTCATGTAGTTCCAGTTAGTGACGTTTTACATAGAATTAATAGTAGTGTTAGAACAACAGTTAAATTAATTAGCGAAGAAGTAAACAAAAAAGTAGATACTTCCAAGATTGGTGTTAAACTTTTAACTATTTCCCCTCATTCATTATAAATCGTGATATCTTGTAAAGCTAAGCTAAATATTACTTTAATCTAGGACTTTTATTTTTAATATTTACACATTAGTAATGTAGAAGCGCAACCGAACGCAGAGTCGCCAAAACGCGATGCAGCATTGATGTAGTCGTCGCTGCAAAAAGTATCGTGTCGCATGGTTCAAATTATCTTTGATGAATGAGGGGGTAGATATCTAAACAAATTTATAAAAAATGAAGACAATTAGAGTATTAAGTTTCTTTAATAATTTTCAGTCGACTTTGACAAACTCGGTTTGACGGACAATGAAAATCCTTACGGAGCATTCCCGCCCATCTTGGCCCGATCTATGGGAAGAGCGGCAGTTTCTATGATGGCGGATTATGTAGGACAATACTTAGATCGGAGACGAGGCAAGCGGTCCACGGGAGAAAATGTCACTCCTGATGTTGAAAAAGCAATACTTGACAGATTGCATGGAGGAGAGAGGTAAAGTATAGGATGCACAATTACTCAAAGCTAACAATCGTTGTCTTCTACTTTTTAATAAACGACAGTCTTGTTATGCAAATCTTGGAAGATTTAACAACGAGTTTATTGCTGAACAAAAGGGACAAAGTAACAAAGGTACTGAAGAAGGGACCACACACGAAAGCCGCACGTATTTCTGTGGGTCTCAAACCACGTGGAGGCCAGCAACAGTGGCGGTTAACTTATTGGTCGTCACTTTCACCTTCACGTCGATGAATACATAAGGAATTCCACTCACGAAGGATAGTTGGCGACGAACGCAGGAAGTTACTACCAAAGGGTGTTTGAAATTCTTTATGTGATTCGAAAATCAGCGCCCATTACGTAAGGTTTCGAAGAATTGGAGTAAACAATAAATCGTTTCAACCTTGTTTTAGGAATTTTTACGTCTGTTACTACATTTCGTGTGGTTCACTAAACAATAGGTTTCGTTGATGTTTACTTTTCTGATAGCATCATATTCAATTTGACGGAGTCTTAAATGGTCACTGATGTAGATAAGTCTAGAAAATATTTTTGCGAATCATTGAAGACTGGATAGTTATGAAAGTATTCTTTGTTATACATTAGTCTTTAGATAAACATCAGAGAAGCAAACGATAGAATACAATTTTGTCCAATTAAAATGTTTCGATGACTACGACACTTTAAAGAGAGACTATTTTTTTTTAGAGCAATATTGTATGGAATAGCGGAGGATATGTTTTCTAACTTCGGACTGGATGGCAAAGAGTGTCTTCTACGAGCTATTTGCGAGATCCAATCGCACCCACTAAAGAATTTTGGTCTTCTCGGGGAAATTATGAAGCTGTTCTTTACGTACGTATATTTTAACATTATTTATAGATTTAAGGAACCCTGTATAAGAATTCATATGTATATTTTTCTTCTACGACGTGTGTGTAAAATCGGACATATTAACGCCAGGCATTTCCTAAGATAAGGTCAGGTCAGTGAGTGCCAGTGTAACCGGATGTGGCTATATCGGTATTAGATACGGCGTCTATCCAGTTGTAGATTTACTCGTATCTAGCCGGCATTCTAAGGTATACGGGCTTTCAACTTTTAAGTACTAATGACGAACGTCATTGGTAGGTCTGTAGGCACGCACGAACGGTCAAGAGTGCGCCCATTGCCAATAAAAAAAAAAAAAAAAAACCTCAAAGGCGACGGATTAACGTGCTCTGCAAGAATTATAGGGAAAACTTATTTATTTGCTTTTTATTACAAGACATGCCATGTGCCCGATAGGATTGTTCCGCAAAAACGATGAAGTTCTATACAAACGGCTCTATTTGACCCCTTTAAGGGATGAATTTTAAAAAATCCTTCCTTTGCGCTTACTTTTGTTATAATAAAGGGCACAAGTGCAAAATGTTCTGCTTCCAGCTCCACCGGTTTAGGTTGTGCGTTGTGTGTCAGTTAATAAATCAATGAATTGAGGATTTTATGTTACAAAAATGTCTTTTTATAAATGTTATTTCTCTTTCTAGACCCAGCAAGTCCCCATACGCGAGTCTCCTAGATGAATATGTGGAGGCCCAGAAGGCAGGACAAGCGGGGGGCGAATGTTGGCCTTATTACAGGCTATGTCCCAAGAGTATCTTCCAATCTTCGAACAAATACTCGTGAGTAACTCACATTAATATTTTTATGAGCTGTATCAGGTCGGCCTTAATTTTATTATCGATTTTGTGCCCTTGAGGTTTGATGTTTCATGTCAAATTAATCTAGCAAGTTTCCTTTTCATGGCTACAAAATTTTAGGATTCATTTTTGAAAGTTCCTAACTAAAATGTATACCGACATTTAATTTACAGGAAAGATGCAGAAGATTTACACAGGCGGCAAGAACACGAAGACGTGGAAGAAAACAAAATAGAAGATGTACAGGCGATGTAGAACAATTTAGTGATGTTGCTGAAACTTCGGCTTATAGAGCCGACAACAGAATCCCAAATGTAGTGGTAGTTCCGACCAAAGCTCTTTGTAATTAGACTTGTACTAAAATTTATTTATTTTTATATCTAAGTGCCATTCCATTAGAGCACGGGAATACACACAACGATCAAACGGTTTTCGTCCAATCGCATCACGCTCGTGCGCACAAAATGAAAATTCGAAAATGGAACGTTGTATTGATCGTTGCCTGTCTGCGCGTGCTTTTAATTTGTTTAGTTGAATTATTTTGATTTTCTTTTGAATTTCTTTATATTGTAATTTATCCTAATTGTTTGATTAATTCTATTTTACTTAATAATGTTATTTTTCTCATCTTTGTTGTCACTGTTGTAATGAGTTAAGGAACACGTGAGTCTAAAGTAGCTAGTGAGTTTGTAAATTTTAATGTATTTATAGTTATTAAGTAATATAACATATTATTTCTAATGCTTGCATTTTTCCATTCCCCTTTTCTGATTTGCTTACATTCATTAAAAACTTTTGCAGAAGAAACTAAACAAAAGCTCGTAATTTATTTAAGAGAACCTCAATAACAACAATAAACATCGTAAAATGAAGACTTTTCAATTGAACCTCACATAAAAAAAATATAAAAACCACACAACTCATCATTCTCGTGCCATGATTCCAATTTATTTGGGGACGGCGCAACATTTATTTTTCTTCCATACTTCTCTCTCTCTCTTCATCTAAAAAACCACACAACTATTCCTTTTAAAACCAAAAAGAACCCAACCACATCGACATGGAAGAGATAATCAATAAAAAGTAGATATCTGGGACGCGACTACACGTTTAAAAATAAATACCGATAAGGCACGTGGATAGCCGCGCAACCCTAGTCGAAACCTGAAAGCTCCGTCAGGGGGCGTAACATGAAAGGCAACGCTGCCCGATAATTTTCTATTTTTGGACCAAAACCCTGCTATGATTAAGGTAAGAAGGATGTGAACCAAGTATATGTGTGTCAATAATTGTGTTTGTGTGTACAGTGTCCGTGTATTGAACGTTTCAGGCGCAATATGTAATGTTCGTGCTAATACTTATGTTGAGTGCAATGCTCGAAACTGCATCGGTACAGAAACGAAGCTATTCGGATCAGTCCGTCAGAGGATACATCACTGAGGTATGGTTAACGCTGTTCTAAATTACGTAACTTTTCCTGAACATATGTGAGACGCTTTAATCGATAAACTGTTGTAGAGGACATGCTGGTGGAACGAAGTATGCAAGGAAGAGTTCCAAATATTGTTCCGATGTAAGTGCCCTTCGTGGTCTTACTGCCGCAGTCCGGGGCGCTATTACAACGCGATATGCTCCATGACCGAGACCGGCTACATCTGGGACCAGCCCCATTCGGAATGGCGCCCGCAGTAGTAAACACAAAATTCCAAAAACATACAATATTTTAAACATGCTCCAAAATATTATTGTAACACTTGAACGTTAGCTTGATACCGTAGATAAGTAAGTCTCCACGAAATTCTGAAATCTTCAAATGTGCCAAATTCTAACAACGATTCTAATTTGAGACTGATTCAGTATAAAATGAAATAAAATTTCACCTTCTATTTTCATAAATTAGCCTAAGATATGCACCTCGTTTCCTTTTTTCACCACAAAGAATGAGATCACAATACTAATTACGAATGTGACGCGCGTATCTTGACCAATTTTTTTGAATATACTTGTTCGAGTTATGTGAAAAATAAATCTATGTTTATTCGATATTTATGATTCATTTCTCGTTTCCCCAAATTTGACCTTGAGAATGTATAAGAGAAGCCATTGCTGGAGCGCGCATGCGCGTTCCTTGTCTGAGAGTGAATAATCAATAGGTGAAGCAGTCGGCAATCGGACCCTAACAATACGTAGACCACAACAAATAGCAGGACATTTATCAAAATGCTGCCAGCACTAGTGTTTCTTCTATCTTTAACTGGAATCTATTGTGAACCAGAAGCAGTGCGGGAGAATTTCGACTATTTCAGTTATGGTTCTAGTGACGATCTTCTGAAAAACTTGGATCTCCATTTGGTAAGTGAAGTTCATCTATACACATACTATATCCAAGTCAGAAAGCTAACTGTCTGAATACGTAATTAATAATGCTTGTGAAATTGAAGACCTAAAACTGCCTTCAAAACGTGAGAAAAATGTACTTAAACTTTTCAGCCGAAGGATGAAATAGTTCTGAGACCTCAGGAAGTAAAGGACTGGCCGCAAACATCGTTGAACGTGGGACAGATAACCTCTGTATCCATCAACTCTTTGGGACAGCCTGTGATATTTCACAGGGCCGAGCGAGTATGGGACGAGAGGCGAGTAACTAGACACGAATTTTACTATATCCGCCTGCCCTTAACTACTTTTTCTATAAGCTGCTATCCGCCAACATCTTAGTATTTACACTGTTCACCTTTTATGGCCATTTCATCGGTCACATAAACTATCCATCGTTACTTTAGGTCTTCCTCTCATATACATCCGCATTCATACTCAAAACTTTCCTCACCGACATAAGACACTCATTCCTGCTATAGGTACCATTACGTGATAAATTGAATGTCTCGTCTCTTCTTCGTTTGCCTGCTTATCTACTGTATCATCTGAACAATCAACCATTTTTATTTCTAACAGCGATTAAATACTTTGCAGCACTTTCAACGAATCCAACGCTTATCAGAATTTGGACAAGGGCCCAATCATAGAAGACACCATCCTAGTCTTGGATCCCCACACAGGATCGGTGCTGCACAGTTGGGGAGCCTATGCGTTCTACATGCCACATGGACTGACTGTGGACCACCATGATAACGTCTGGGTCACTGACGTCGCCAAGCATCAGGTTTTCAAGGTAAGCGATATTGTTACACAAGCTAAAGATCACATTTGTATTAAAATCAGTGTACCTATCATAAAAATTGAAATAGTGCGCAAGGTCACGCGCGTTCAAGGGCGAGTAGGTACAGTGAAAGCCAGTAGACTTACATTGGTTTCCGCCCCACATCGACCAGCATTTTTAGCAAGTCGAATAGATATTTAATCCGCCAATAGGCCATTTGAATTTAGCCGATTAAGAACAGGAGGCTGGTTACAAAAGGATTTGTGGAAGATAGTGATGATCTCGTTTACTTTGTTTACTACGGGTTGTTATAACCTTTCGTTTTTTATTTCAGTACATCCCAAACAACCACAAGTACCCGACCTTGACCATCGGAGAGGCGTTCACAGCCGGCTACCCCTACAGACGCCGCGTGTTACTATGCATGCCAACCTCGGTCGCCGTCGCCACCACTGGAGAAATCTTCGTCGCTGACGGCTATTGCAACAACCAGATACTCAAATTCAACGCAGCTGGAAAACTGTTACTGGCCATACCTTCCTATTCTGATACGATGTCCTTGAATCTTCCGCATAGTGTGACATTGCTGGAACATCTGGACATCGTCTGTGTCGCAGATAGAGAGAATATGAGGATCGTCTGCCCGAAGGCTGGGTTGAAGAGTTATGTGAAGATGTTTGAACCGGCTACTGTTATCGAGGATCCTACTCTGGGCAGGGTGTTTGCTGTTGCGTCCCACGGTGATACGATCTATGCTGTGAATGGGCCGACGTCCCAAAATATTGCCGTCCGAGGATTTACTGTGAATGCGCTCTATGGAAACATTTTGGATACATGGGAACCGACCACTGTAAGTTGTCATCTCTTTATAGTGATGTTTTTTGTGTCTAACAAAATTTACTGGGCTAATATTGATGTAAAACGAACTTGATATTTATGTAAAACGATTCGTTTGAATAAGTATGTACACAAATTAGGTTCCACTTTTCCGGATAAAATTATGTTCTATTTCGTAGTCTAGTAAATCGTCCAATTCTACCTGTTAAGCCTGCAGCTAACCAGCTAGTGTGTTAAGGTTTAAAACTGTGTCTAATAATGTGCCATTGTCTTTTCCAGGGCTTCACAAACCCCCACTCGCTGGCAGTGACAAGGAACGGATCCCACCTCTACGTCACAGAAATTGGGCCTAACAAGATCTGGAAGTTCGAACTAACAGATGTATATGATAAGAAGTAAACAGTCTATTAGGACAAATAGCTATGTTTATTAACTTCAGAGTATAATAGAAAAATTGCTTGACGGTGAATCAAATTCACTAAAATATAGGGAAATGGTGAAACGCGACATGTAAATGAAGATTATAGGAATTTAAAAGCTCATGTTTATAATACTAAGATGTATAACCGACAAATCTGGTAGTTCTAGTCAAACTTATTAAGTGTTCTTTCAAAACTGCTTCGATAGCTCACTTAAACCGTTTTTAACCATAGAGAGAGATTCAACTTGCTTCTTCATAGTGCATACCTACATAATAATACTTGTAGTCTACTTAAAACTATTATATTTACAGGTTCCTGCCATATTGGCTCATGTATCGAGAAATAAATGTATGATAGTTGTAAAGAGAATTGTTTAATATTGTAATTAAAGGGCCAATCTATAAAACACGCACAGAAAAGATTAATTAAACCCTAACTTAACTGCTAAGGGCGATTGTATTTAAAGTCTTCAGGCAAAGTCTTCCTTTGTATACAAATGTAATAAAAAAAGACTTCCTATAGACGTTATAATGATGAAAGCCAAGATCTGCGGAGCCAAGAATCTGTGGTAAAAGAGCAGTGGTGGCCCAGTGGTAACGGCCGCGACTTACGAGTTGTAGGTCGTGGATTCGAACCCAGACGGCGCTTTACGTTGTGTAATTATTTCATAACCACCGCTGTCAAAACGGTGAAGGAAAACCTCGTGAGGAAACCGGCATGTCCTAGAACCAAATATTTCAAGACATGTGACATCTACCAACCCGCACTGGGCACGCGTGGTGGATAACAACCCACTCCCTCTCACAAGGAGGAGGCCTGTGTCCCAGCAGTGGGAACATTATAGGCTGTGCTGTGGTAAAACTGTGCATTTGTTCAGCTGGAAGATTTCTTACGACCAGTTTACCCTGTCCTGTCTTCGTACCGTGTACAAACGCCGTTAGCAGATTTAAAATGGCGGTAGCAATCTTGGCTTTCTAAATTTCTAGATTGCTATCTCTAAATATTGTAGTAGTAACTTGAAATTATAGTAAGTATTAAATATTATGGACCAATTGGCATGTTCATACGAAAATTATTCAGAGTACTTATAAATTACGTAGGAGAAATAAAATTTATAGAATCGGTTTATCAAAATTAAAAGTGACGTTTTATTTTAACGCAATAAAAATAAATAAAGTATTTACATTTTCTATAATAACCGTAGGTACTTAGTAACCAGCATGTGATATCCATCAATCCGCATTCGGCCTGCATGGTGGATTACGGCCTACTCCTTCTCCCAGAGAGGAGATCTGAGTCCCAGTAGTAGGAAAGTAATAGGCTCAATATGTTAATGTGTGTGTAATGTTTAGATACATAAACGACATAATATATTACGACAAATTGTTTATTTCATATCCACATTTATAATCAGATATTCCACAACATCTATAAGTAAATATATTAAATATACTACAGTAATTATATCTTATTGTGTATTTACAAGTACTTAAAAGGAATGAAACTAGATACGTTAGTCACCTTCTGCTTATCACTTTCAATACAGTACATACCTTCAAGGAATTACTCTTTTTTTCATAACCTTCATGAAGAGCACCATATCTGCGAAAAAGAAATAATAAATTATAGTGTGGCAGCGAGAGGGTTAGTGTAGTTATAGCGTCCATTATATTCGGAGACGTATTCAATACTTTTACTCCTCGATTTATTATTATGTACGGTCACCAACGGAGATAAGTAACCAGGATCGTCAGATATAGTTGAAGTTAATTAAGAAACCGATGGATGTTTTCGAATAAATTTTATTTTAATGAATAGGAAACAAACAGTTAATTTATCAAATTAAATTTTATTCGAAAACATCCATCAGTTTTTTTACTAAGCATCAACTATATCCGACGACTCTGGTTACTTATCTCTTTTGGTGACTGTACCTAAAAAATCTAAGTAATTAAGCATTTAATTTATTTAATTATATTATTAAAAGAAATTAAATGCTAAAATCTGGTCATTTTATGGACACTATTTATGTGGCCGAAAAGAAACTGCATTTTATCGTTTCGTACACAAGGAAATTATGGAACAGTATTTATCTTGCTATTTATCACACTAGTTGGAGCATCACAGGTAGAGAGTTTCATGGATCCATCATGAATAAGGTACTTATCGTTGATAAAAAGTCGACAGCATCATCAATATCGCAATGGTATAGTGAATAGTAGTCAAACGTGATCTTAAACAATAAAAAAAAAGTCCAACATACTAATAAATATAGCCATGACGATAGCCAGCATGATCCACAGCCAACACTTCCACGCGCTTCGACTGTGCTCCTGCAGTCGATCTGACTCCTGTTTCAATGACAATAAATTGCGATCCGTGAGGTCAGAGGATTTCTTTAAAGCCTGGAAATAAATAGGTAAGATTTAGTGAGGTTTTTAAAAACACACAGGATTATTTTGTAATTGACTGAGAAATACAAGGTTACTTGAAGTGGACAACAACACGAAATTCTATTCTGCTTCTAGCTTGTTGAGATATCACTATCATGTAAGATTTTTTTTTTGCATTATTTAATTTTGTTTTTTTTGTCAATTCAAACGCACGACGACATATCAAGCTATATATTTCCAATATAAGCTGATTTCTTATTGTACGAAAAACCTATACAATGCGAGGTCAGCTAAAACTGGAAAAGCTTGATATGTCGTCATGCCCAAGCAAAAAACGCCCAAGCCCTAGACTTTCTTCAATATTGTCACTTTCTTCAATATTCACACAAAAAAATGGTATACATCATATTAAAATATTATAATGGCTATCCAATTAGTAAGTCTTACCTCAGTATCGCCTTTTATAATAGTGCTGGCTATCTGTGACTGTTCCTTCAAGCTCTTGGTGAGCAGCACCATGTTCTCCGCAACCTTCTCCTGCATATTCTGATGGTATTTGAGTAGAGAGTCCATGTCTTCCTGGCTGCTACTGTTGCTTGTAAAGTTTGGAGCCTTGATGATGTTCCGCTTTCGAAGGGCATCGTCGCTGTCTTCTGGAACAGTTTGGGGTGACTAAGGGTTTTTAAATGTAGCATAGAAATAAAATATGTAGTGAAAGGTATTGGGAGAGTTATATCAAAACATCATTATATACATATCAAAACAATAAAAGATCGATTAAAAACTGTCATTAAGGCACCTGTCCCACCGCCGGCGATTAACAAGAAGTTAGTAGAGCTACATGACATTGCCTCTTGTCAAATTTCATGATTCTTGGTCAACGGGAATTACCCTATAGGTTTTGATTCCCTTGCGATGGTTAAAATATGCGGCATAAACGGAACATAAACGCCCCTATCTTTTGATTGCGTTGACTTAGAAGTTTGATTTTTTCACTGCTTCAAGGGATTGCAGCCCTGAATATTTGATATTAATTTCAACTTGATAACTCCATGCGTTCCTGACAAAAAGGTCTAGACAGACGGACAGATCGACGGGCAACGAAGTGATCTAACAACGGTTCCGTTTTTCCTTTTGAGGTACGAAAACCTAAAAACGAGTAGCGGAGCAGCGAGCAGCGACGCGCGACGGCGACGAGTCATTATTCGTTGGTATGCGTGCGCATGTTAAACGTGAGTCTCTCGGCGAAAATTCTGCCCGCCAAGCGAGTGTCGACAGCTCTTGTCGCTGTGACAAACACTCGTTTGTCACAGCGACAAGTGGATCGATGACTGTTCACACCACCGACAAGTACTCACTCGTCGGTGGTATGAACAGTCATCGATCCACTATTAATATAAATAAAACACCCCGTTAAAACTCTTTTACTTGCACAGGACCGACAATCTTTTGTACGTTTCTTGAGCGAGAAATTCGTTGTTAGCTAGACACTTCCTCGTCGGCGGTGGGACAAGTGTCTTATAATAACGTTTTTCTGTTTTCAGATTTGCATGACATATCACCCTTTTTTAACCGACTTCTAAAAAAGGAGGAGGTTCTCAATTCGGATGTATGTATTTTTTTTTTTTTATGTTTGTTCGCGCATAACTCCGTCGCTTGCCAACCGATTTGAAAACTTCTTTTTTTGTTGGAAAGGGTATACTTCCCAAATAGTCCCATAGAAATTTTATCAAAAACGGTTCAGTAGTTTGGTTTTTAAACCAAAATTACTGGTAAAAATTACAACTAAAAAGTGAAAAATAAAAACTTTTTTGCAAAAAAATACAACCGACTTCCAAAAAAACGACACTACAAATAGAAAAATAACTTTAATTTCGGAAGTCGGTGGCAAACAACGAAAATGCGAACCCAACGACACCGACTTCCGAAATTAAAGTTATTTTTCACTTTGTAGTGTCGTTTTTTTGGAAGTCGATGGTATTTTTTTGCAAAAAAGTTTTCTGAAATCCGGATTGGGTTCCCATTAAATAAATCTCCTGTCTACTGCAATGTAAGCTTTTGTGTTTTTCTTCAACAATCAGGTTCTGACTTGCCATGAGATTTGAAAACAGATGTAATAATAAAATCATTTTTAAAAGAGCCGGCACGAAACTCAATGGTTATGTGGAGTTTCTTGCCGACTTTTCTGCAAAGGAAACAACCAATTGGAACTGTGCATCTAGCTTGTGACATTTCATAAGAGCCCATTTAGGTTTATGTGAAATAAAATATTTTGCTTTGATTTTGAACAATTTCAGAATCCATTGGCCCAAGTTAATAAATGCTCGGCTATACTACTAACCCAGTCCAAACAATTCAGATCTGAGCTCCGCTCCATATTTGACTCTAGTCTTCTGGTGTATCTCCTGAGCCGCTGCATCTGCAGACATAGTTGCTGCACCATGTGACAGTAACTGAACCGCCTCCAACTGTAAATTAATTAGGACAGACATTAGAAACAAAGTAAGAATTGTTCATTAGTAGTAGCACCATTGAAAAAACAAATTATTTTATATAAGTTGAAATTGGTGACAGTTAAACTATGTTAGTCTCCTCGAGACTGCTAGATAAAAATAAAAATACAGAAATTAACTTATTAAGAGAGGAAAACTAAACAAAGAAACATAATATCACACCTAATCTGCATTCGCGATTTAATTACCAAAAATGTTAACAAATATGAATTTATGGAGAAATAACTTTAATAACACAATAAAGTTCAGTTTGTAAATAACACAATAAAGTTTCGTTTATGCATTCCTATTACATTTTTAGCTGCAAACATTTTTATTATATACTTTTTCAATAGTGCTAGTCACTCTGAAATTAAAATAAGTACCATTAAAATAAAGTTGATATTTAGAGCTAGTATTGGATGATAAGGCAGTAACTAACAATCTTTTGTTAATTTACAACCATTCCTAAATAATTTATTATTAACCAGAGTGATAGTCAAAGAATAATTTATTGTTGTTTGAAATAAAATTCACACTATCAACGTAGCAAGAGATATTTTGTAGTTCCATCTTTTAAGTTGCCTCGAGTTAGTCTGTCTTTGCTCGAAATAGTTAATAACAAATCTATGTTCAACAATGACACCTTTTTAATAGACTACAAACCTTTTCACTAGGAGTATTCAAAGAAGCTGTTTGGACCACACCTTTTAAGAAAGCAGCCCTCTTATTATATTCCGATAATGCTTCCTTAGTTGGCTTTCTGAAAGAGTAAAAGTAGGAAATTTAGTCATCTAAGAGTTAGGACAAATTATAGCAATACCATGAAATCAAATTATGAAAAATATAAGTGTTTCTTCTGTAAATAGGATATTGGAATGACTTTTACATATACTATAATAATAATAAGCTAGATGGAGTCGATATCCTATCTGACTACCTCTACAAATGAAATCTTATAAAGTCCAGACATAATCTTGGTCAGATCATGTGAGGACAATGCACATGTGATTAGTGCCTGTAATGGTGTTTTGAGGAAAGAATCATACAGATTTGAGTGGAACAGTCCAATCAGTGCAAGCATTTGTCAGTAATTGAGGAGCTCAACGAAGGAGGATAGTTACTAATCATCATATCAAGTTGTAATGAAACCAGGTTCTTCAAAAGGCTCGTGGATCACAGCCAAAGCCACGTAAACCCACCAAAAAACCAGGTTCTACAAAAGACAGGCGAAGAAGAATAAGGAAATATTTACATCACATACTCAGGATCAGTGCTAGTCTTAAGTTCTGTTATCATTTCGCTGAGGGACTCCACATATTGCTTGAGTCTACAGTTATTATCTATAGGTTCCTGTTTGGCTATAAGTTCACATTTATTTAGCAACTGCCTCACATTCATTTCTAGTCTAGATTTCGTCGGTAACGTTATTTGGGGTTTAGGCCTTTCCACAGCCATTTTGGCAAGATATTATAATTAACAAGTTAAAAATTAGAAATTCAACAATTAAGTATTTAATTAATTAAAAAAAAGTTTTATTTTGAAATCATCGCCTATTGATTTTCGTAGGTTTGACGCTGACAGTGACAGACAAGTGACAACTCACTGACAAATGGCCAATAATGTTGCCAACATATTCGTGGAAGCCGAGGAATAAAATGATCTAAAAGTACCACCAATTAAAAAGAAGAATTTCGGCCATAGCAGCTCACTGCTTCTGGAATTCTGGATACACATAGATCTCTACTATCATGCGCTTTAGGGTATATATGTTCTGTGATCATGCGCTTAACTAGAACCAGCTTACTCAGAAAAATATTGTTTCACTCACTGGTTCTTTGCCAGCAATATTCGAACAAATGAATTACCTACCATGACCAATGGACTGAACTGTATGTTTAATATTATTGAATTATGTTGGTGCTAATAATTCATTTTATTATCTTTCTCTGAAAAAAAGAAGAAAAAGCAAAATTTCTTTTGGTATTGGTGCAATGAACTTCGTAATATCGCATTGAAAGATTAGGTGATAAACTAATTTTGCCTTTTGGCCAACAGTATTGCCTGTCTTATGTTCGATTATAAAATAAATAAATCATTTGGGTATATTCATATCAAAAAGGTGGCTGGGACTCTGGAACAGACTGGATGCGGAAGGCGGAGAACCACAGAACACTAATACCCTCGGAGAACACGTTGTTGCCCAGCTTCGAGAGAGGCCTATGTCTCACTGTACCCACATTGGTACTTGCCCGGATTTGACCTACAACCTCGTACATGAGAGGCCATCACGACGGTTTCAGTTAATATGTAGGTACTTTCTGAGTTTATCTTGGACATTACTTACACTAGGTACATACCTACTGAAGGAAAACTTCGCCAATATAAGTCTGAAATCGCCAACCGTCTTGAGCAAGCGTAGTACCTAATCAATGCTCGTATCTTCTCTATATGAGAAAAGGCCTTCGCCCTGCAGTGGGACAATAATAGGCTGGTATTATTATTATTTAGCAACCCATGATGTGACAAGGAATGACTTCTATCACAGAGTACAGTAATACTACAGAGAAATTCCATGGACTTCCACAATGTCACATCATCTTATCAGAAATAATTTATTTTGCAATGAATGTGGGTACAAAATAAGATATTTATAAACATTGTAAAAGCGGTTCTAACACATAACACACTCTACCTTACGGCATGCAAAAGTAAAAAAAATATATATTTACTCAATTATACAAAAAGAAAAACGAATATAGTTATGGGGATCTACTGCCTAACTACTACAATATTAATTCTATATTCTATCATATATATTTTAGCCCTTAATGTCCTACTTTTGGGCAAAGGCCTCCCTTCTCTCTTTCCTTCTTCATCATTATATGTTAAGGAATTATTTTATGTGAACACCACTTTGTCCCATCTTGCAGTCTGAATCCATTCAAATCTTCTTTGTATATTTTTTATCACAAAGATTTGAATTTGAACCTTTGGTCATTTATTGTTCAGAAACTGCAGCAGCCCAGCGTCACCCAGATTATGCTATTTGAAGGAAATTTAAAGGTGTATTAATAAAACCCACACATTTACTGTAAAATATTTAATGTACCAATATGAGAACACTTATTCCAAACAGGAGTAAAAGATTACGACTTAGGGGGCTGCTTCTTGGCGGCTTCGGCATCGGCCTCACTCTTCTCGAAGTCGCTGATCAGCTTCTCTACTTCAGAGCTAGATAGAACCCGGATGATGGTCTTGTTGTCTTTGCGCGTTAGAGACGCCATTTCAACTAGAATAAGATATAAGGAATTAATTAAGCATTGGAAATTGCAGCGTAATTGCGCAACACACTGACAATAATTACAATGCCTTTCAATTTGAAAGACAAAATTCATTGCGTTATTTACGTTGTTGAGCAGACAAAATTTTCCTCTTTTAAAATTCTTGTTGTCAAACAGACGAATTTTTCGACGATTGTGAAAGAAAGTGTATTAGGCAATTAGGGTGGTGATAATAAATTTTAGGATTTTTTGCTCAAGCACCAAATCCACCACAAGAGCATTTTCATGCCTGTTTTCACCAACACTGGGAAACACCAAAATATTATTGCATATCTTTAACTCACTCACTCTCTTTCTAGCACTAAAAGCTGAGTGTCCAGATCCACGATGCGCTTTTATTTAGGCCTTCTTATAGATGTCACCAACAGTTAGTGAAAATGGGCAGAAATATTACAAAAAAAAAAAGAACTGAATATCATCAAGAAACATAAGTTTTTTCTGCTTTAAATAAATTAAGTTTCCTTGTTGAACATACCTTTTTCTGGAGTCAGTTTAGTCATGTCCAAGGTCTTGCTGAGAACCTTGATGGCCAAAGTCTGAGCTTCAGCAAGAGTTGTCTCATTTTCCTTGTATTCCTGTTTTAAACTGGATACAGCAGCCTAGGACAAATTAATGTTCAATTAATTAACTTTGAATATAGGCAAGAATGAGCAGATAAGTTGATTTCAGTTCCAAGTTTTGCTTAATTGTGGTTTAGAACATTACTTATAAACAATAAATACTCTTCAGAGTAAAACGGCATTAATTGCAGTTACAGAAGTTGTTTAAATTCTGAATGTTTCATATCTGGCTATAATTGTGATGTTAAAAAACTAGATAAAACTGTCCGACAAAGCTTGGCTTGTGCAGAAAGTTAATCCAGAAATATGTTCTCAATTATTTGTAGAACCAACAAAATTCTAATTGCATTGCAAATTCATTGCAGGTTTAAATCCTTCATGTCCGGCTGTAATTGTTGTTGAAAGAACATCATCATCATCTGCCTAGCCTTTTTTCCCAACTATGTTGGGGTCGGCTTCCAGTTTAATTGGATGCGGCTGAATACCAGTATTTTACATGGAGAGACTGCCTATCTGACCACAAGCCAGTTTCTGTGTAACACAATACCCCTTGGTACGACTGGTTGGTTTTTTTAAGTATTAGCGGAACAATTAAATTAATAACTTACAGCACTGTTGTTTCCAATGCAAGTCGCCTTCCACCCACCATAGTTACCGCTGGGGTCCGACTGGTATAACTGGTAGCCATAATGCTTGTCCCAGCCCATGTACAGGATGGATACACCGAAGGGTCTCTTACCTGGTGTATAATATAAATTACTTAGTCGAAAACATACAATAATGGATAAAGGGAGTATGTAAGGATCGTAGTATGTGGCATTCTGTAGTTTCTACCACAATGGGAAAAATGCATAAGTTTACGTTTGTAAAACATACAATGTATCATAAAGGAATATGTCATTTACCCTTATCAAATCACAGAAGCACTAGCAAATTATATATTTTTCTTGCAGAAAATACAAATAAAACTTTTATTAAATAAAATACTGAAGATAAAATAAAACATTGTCTTTTCTTTAAACGAAAAATATGAATAACTCAGATGATAGTTTTATCTCACCTCCATACTGTGTGTAAGCTTGCTTGACGTCACACAGCCAAGACACAAGCTGCTCGCAGGGAATAGATTCACCATACTGCAGGAGGTATCTCTGAGCGATAAGTCTGAGTTCGTTCGTCAGAACGTTGGCGTCTGATGTGATGCCTGCCACTGAGCACACCATATCATCATTCAGTTTGTAGATCTTCTCAGAAAAAAATACTTCATCAAGGAGTTTGTTAGTATTTCTGCGTTCAGCAGCTAGCAAGATGCCATCCGTAGCCAGGATACCGAGACATGTTCCGGCATGACTGATCGCTTCCATAGCATACTCGACTTGGTACAGCCGACCTAAAAAAACACATTTTTTTTTATTCTATGATACTTGTTTCAGTGAATATAACGTATAAATAATTAATAGTATTTACCTTCCGGCGAGAAAATAGTTGTACGTGTATCATAACGCCGAGCCTGTAGAAAATAATGTTATGAGAATGACCAAGCAAGATTGCTAACCTATGTAAAGTTCGGTTTTACATTACAATCACAATGAAATATGAATATAACTTACCATGTTTGTTAAGTTTTAATATTATTTATTGTATTATTCACCTTATTAACTGATATATTGTTATAATTTCTAATGTTGAAATGCAACTTTGCCGGACGATTCAAAGATGACATTGACAATTTTAATTTGACATTTACTACAGTCTGTGTTCCAGTCCAAAATTACCGTCGTCACCGTAGCATTACATTGCACACACTGTCTTTCTTGCTATGAGTAACAGAAACAGTACTAGGTTTTATTGCCGAAGATCATAACTTAATCGAAATAACAGGGATGACAACAAACTTTTGATTGTAAGGCGTCCAAAAAGTATGGACAGGTATAAAACCTGCCAGATGTGAAAATAAATCAGTTAAAGTTCAATTTCTTTTTCTTCACTGGTGATATTTACATTTTTTTTCGGTTACCTACGCTAAAAGAAAAATACTTCATGATTTATAGAATGGAATTCAGGATAATTTTCTTCAAGATTCTTACATTACGTGCTACGATGGAGTGGGTTGACATTATTACAGTCTGTGGATACTTGACAATTTGAAAGACTTCTTTGCGCGGTTATGTTTGAGTTAGCATTTAGCATCAAGGAACCTATTACTATACACACGGAAGACGAAGCGGTATGGTCGAAAGACTATAGCCTGCCCATTGGGCGAATTGAAAAAAAAAAACTACCTATTACTATAGTCTTTAGTCTATGTTAAATAGGTAATAGGTACAGCGGGCTGGATGCTATAAAGATCCCGAAGTGCTTTCTGTCTTCTAAAATGTAAATAGCAACAAACTTCAAGCGTGGGACATAAAGTTCCTTTTGCTTTACAGGACGTTCGGAAAGAACGGTTTTGAAAAGGAGAAGTGTGTCCCTCTCACATAATATGCCACTGTTTTTGTATAAATAGGATTAAAGTAGACATTTAAATATTCATAGCACGGTAGGTATATCGTCGGCTTACCGCAAGAACTCACTAACTACAAAAAATCATTAAGTACAGATAATAGTACCTACAGCTAAACTCATCTCGATTAGATCTTTATAAAGCAAAAACGCATTTAATTCTAGCTTTTCAAATTTGGACGTTATTACCTAGGCATAAAGTCGATAATTACCATTTTGAATTACTTGATTCTTTGGAACTCGGTAAAGTACAGTAATAGTTTGTAACAAATACAAAAAACACGAAATGGCACATTTTAATATAGAATAAAAGTCATTTATGTGACTTAATACTTTTTTAAGATACGCATTATGCACATCACTTTTCAACAGCATTTGGTTAAAATTCATTAAGTGCAATTAGTGATTTCTTTAAATCTATGATTTATGACAAAAAATCATTAAAAAGACTTGTTACAACAAGGGACGGTTATTATTTACAGTTTTAGTTTGGTTCAAATACTTATTGTTTCTTAGCGATTCTTTGTATTTTGAGGTAAATGCAATTTATTCATTTGTATACAAATTAACTGCAGTTAGTTACTTTTGATAGACTACGGTGAACACTCTTTTTTACTTTTAATGAATTTATGTTTGCGTAAGAGTGCGCGCAATTGACACACGCGTAATACTACCACGCGTCGGAACACTGCTGCGGGTAAGAAGGGGGCAGGGTGTCCCTGCGAACCGAGCGAAGTTTTTTCTTTTCTTTTTTATATTAAAAAAAGAAAAGAAAAAACTTTTTGAAAACAAGCAAGCAACAACTTTTTTTTTTATAAAGTTGCTATTTCTACTTATTATTAATATTTAATGTGTAGGCCTAGAGACCTACACCCAGGAAGCTGATGTGAAATTATTTGTGTTTAAAGTATTTCGGCGACCCGTTCCATCGGTAAAAGGTGTTGTAGCTGAAGCGAGCATCGATGAACAGTGTTTTCGGCGAATAGTTCTATCGGCGGTGGATTTATTCGTGGAACCAACCGTCGACTAAGAGTGATTTCGGCGAACCGTACCATCGGCGAAGAGTGATTCGCTATACCGTTCTGAGCTCAGACACTTACGTGTTGAAAAAAGCTTACAACAAAAGGCTTCCTATAACCAAAGCGAAGAGCCACTGAGCTGCATCACAAACATGCACAAACGGCGGCCAAAAAGCTGGGCATCCTGAACAAGGTTAAGCGGTACTTCACACCGGGACAGCTTTTAACCCTTTACAAAGCACAAGTCCGATCGTCTATGGAGTACTGCAGTCACCTGTGGGATGGCTCAGCTAAATACCAACTCGCCACTTTAGACTCAGTGGAGCGCAGAGCTAAGAGACTCATTGGCGATAAAAAGCTGGTGGAGGCAAAGCTTCACAGTTTGGCTCACCGGCGAGGTGTTGCCTGTCTGTCCGTCTTCTACAGACTGTAGGTACTTCGGGGAGTGTGCTCAAGAGCTACATGAGCTCATCCCGCCTTCACCTTTTTACCATCGGGAGTCCAGACGCACTGCGGGATACCACCCCTATTTGGTTAATATAACATATATACGCACTAAGCGCTTCTCGTCATCTTTTCTGATGCGCACAGCTAAGGAGTGGAATCGTCTACCTGCGTCTGCATTCCCGAGTTCATACAACCAGAATCTCTTCAGGGCGAGAGTGAATAGGCTTCTTCTGGGCAAGCTCGTTGCACCGTAGATCTCATCCCTGCCTCTGGGCTGGATAGAGATCAATAGTGAGCCCATTGTAAATAAAAAAATCACTGGTACCAGAACCTACCAGACAGGGAAGGTCGAGATATGTTACCAGAAGAAGAATATTCGGAAGAAGAATATGATTGAGTAGTAGAAATATGTTTACAACTTATTTCATTTATTTAGTTACCATGTTAACTTTTATTTTTACTGATTTAGGTGCCATTGTGAAATTTTGCAATTTTAAATTGTTTTTTTTTTAAGAATTTGTTATGAGGATAAAGAAGACTTGTTATGTTAACTTTTAAGACTGATTAATACCAGTTGGTTCCTTTGAGAAACTAGTCTAGTGTTAGTACTTAGCCTAATTTAAGAAATGTTTAATTCATTCTTAGTTTAGAGTTTCAATGGCAAGAAGTCATTAACTTGGTTTTTAAGCTTTAAAAAAAATATCCGTCAACATTTTTTACTTCTTTTGTTTGATTTTATTAATAAATATATTTAACTCTTTAACGCTGTTTTTATTTTTTATAAACATATATTATTTATGATTTTATAGGACATCTAATGAAATCAAAAGTAATTAAATGATTTCTCAATGTTTAGTTTTGGTCACTTAATGAGTTCTTGCGGTAAGCCGACGATATACTAGGTATACACTAATTCCATAGTTATCTTTTAATTATTACACGGTTAGGTATATACTTACTAATTCCATAGTTATCTTTTAATTATTACTTTAGCCCGATAAAAATGGATAAAACCAAATTACATGGGACTTAACTGGCGAAACATGGATGTAAGTACGTGATGCCCCTGCAGATTCTAATGATGTTTTGCCCCCACTTGCTTGAGAATTATGCCTATGGCAAGTGGTCACACTTGTGTTGTGTTTACCAATTTACCCAGTGCTCTTTTCGTGGTATTTTCCGATGGGTTAGGTAGAGGCGGAGGATACCTACTTGCAATTACAGCCACATTTCGCCAGTTATGTAATAGGGTATAGGGGCGAGCATAAGTATTGCCCGACCTTCAGAATAATTGCGTAACACACTATCAGTAACAATGGCTTTCATTTTGATAGTTCAACAACATTCATTGCATTATTTACGTTGTTGAGCAGACAGTTTTTTCAAACAATATTATGTTTGAAAAAAGTATGACGCAAAGGATTAGCAATATCCTTCAAAATGATTCAAATTGTGATTGTTATTACGCAATTACGATGCTGAGAGGGATACAAGCCCGTTCCACTACATAGACGAAGATTTTTAAGTTTCAAGAAATAAACAACAAAATAATTATAAACGTTTATTAACTTAATAACACTCATACATGCATGTATTAGGTTACACTTACTATTATTATAAGAAAATAACAATATAAGCACCTACAATTAAAAAGGAGAAAACTTAAATAGGTGTATAGATAGGAAATAGGAAGGTACTCACATAATTAAAAGTAATGAAATCTTAAACAAATACAAGTTTTATAAAAATAATTAATTATTTACTGTAAATACATTTCGGTTCATATTTTAAGTGAACTATGTAAATGTTCTTTTTTTGAGAAATAAAACTTCTTTAAACCGAAATACGTATTTTAAAAATACACTGTAAAAATATTGTCATAATAATTAAGCAAAGTCAATCGGGGATTTCATAAGCGTAACATCGACATTACGCATAAAAATCTGTTTTTGCAAGCACGCATTTCCTCTCACACAGATATTTTTTTTTTTTAATTATTAAATGAAAAGGTTGATGATGATGAGTTTCCATAGTGCAGTATTTCAAAATAGGGTGGTTATGAATTTGTGATTTATGGTTTACGGATATGTCTTAAAAATAGTTCTACGCATTGCTGTCGTCGTCAGGAGGGCCCTGCACCTTTTCTAGTCACATCGAGTTTCTCGTATTCGCCACTAAATTGTAAATAGGCTGAACCAGGACGTAGATTAAGATCATTATCGTAAAAACTATCAGCGCTGTCGACAAGCCTCCTTGCTCAGCAGCGAAGTGGTCCATATTGAATCCCATGACCAATGTAACAAGGCCCATGGATACAGCAAAGAGTCCGACTGCTATATGTATAATCTTGACGGGTCCGCTTTTGACCATCAGCCGAACTTTTGCAGAAAATAGTGCGATGATGCCAGTTATGAAACTGCACAGTGTGAATGCTAGCGCGATAACACCTGCAACAAGGGAAATGTTGGGAAAACATAAGGGTTAATTCAATACTATTTACTTTGGATACATTTTGGTGTATTTATTATCTTATTATTTTCTAAATAGGTCATGATATCTACTAGAGTTATCCCACTACGGGCCTTCTCTGTAGATATGAGAAGAGTTTTCACTCTTCTAAAAAAATAAAGGCACGAGTCGCGGCACCTGATTAATGTGTGTTCACTCCTTCTGAAACAAATATAAAGCAAGCACGAGCATTGATCACGGCGCCTGATCAATGCGTGTCAGCCGTTGACGATTTGACAATTTCCGACTAATATTTTTTGTATATCCATCCTCGGTAGGTACCTCCTGTATCTGAGGACCAGGACAAGCTTAGCTTTTGGATTGGTAATAGTCACATTGAGAATTAGGCTTTTTCATTGCATCAAGCCTGCTAAATGGTGCTGTTGCCAATTAGCTAATTCCTTCGTTCTCTCTTGGCAACTAATAATAATAATAATATCCCTGGACATTTCACACAGCGCCATCTAGTCCCAAGCTAAGCAACCTAATGCTTGTGTTATGGTAACAAGATGGCTGATAAACTACTTATATACATTTTTTTTTGTAAATACATACATATTATAGATAGAAAAACACCCAGACTCGGAACAAATACATGTAGGTCATACAAATATTTGTTCCGTGCGGGAATCGAACCCGCGACACGCAGCGCAGCAGTCAATCGCTTAACCACTGCGCCAACCGTGCCGTCTGAAAAACTGTAGGAAGAGAAGGGAATTTGCTGGCAATTCATAAAAACTGAGTCGGTTTATATTCTATTTTTGTTAATAAGATAGGAGTTAACTCTCTATGAGCGTAGCTATTGATGGCATTGCATTATGAAGATAAGTCAAGATATCATTATTTTATCAACAAGATGACGACACTCGACATTTTTTAGCAATTGAGAAATCGCTGACGCATTCTCAATAACTGAACCTACTTACTTACTAGTAGTTTTACAAGCAAACAACTGTTTGTTTTGGAAACAGAATTGTAGGGAATCGTACAAGAGCTATATATCCTCATTTTTCCGTTAGGTACAGTTGCTTTGCCTTCCGAAAGATCAGTGATCTTGATCCTCACTCATTGCATGATCCATAGAAAGGAATCCGCAGTCACAGCCAAAAGACAAAAAAGCCAGCACATCAAGCTACTACAATCTGTCAAATTTATTTAATAGATTTTCAATTTTATCTCTAAAGCTTTAAGGTTCAAGGTTGATTGGGAAAATTTGACAGTTTCGGGTAGCTTGATGTGCTGCGAATGTTAGTGTCTATACATAGTCTGATCCGATTTTCCCAACGTGATAACGGATAAATAGGTCCAATAGGTAATAAAGGATAGGTACCTAGACATAACAATATATTAGGTGTGATGACTAGTCTAAGCCTAAGCAATAGTTATTGATATCACAACATAAAAGCTATGAAATTTATAGACAGTGGTTTAACAAAAACTGCATAATAGAGAGTGAAGCATGTAGAAAATAAATTGATCCCAATTATTAGCACACAATATGGATAACGGATTATCATGGTACCCATGAAAACAGAAGTAAGAAAGAAGACGTAGCCGACCAGTAATATACGGCACATCGTGTTTTAGGTACAGACTATCAGACAGAGGTAAGGCTTGGTCCCGGTACTAAAAGTACAGATTTTGTATCGAACTATCCTTTTTACTTACTATATCTGTTTTCTCACTCTAATTTATCTACGGAAATATTTGTTGGGTATCGGTGCAGTACCGATACTGATTAGAAATACCAATTGTATCATACCAAGGCCAATGGTACCGGTTCCCAAAATACCGGTATTTCAAGCCCTGGACACAAGCATGAGGGACACAGGTGACGCTCCATAAAGCCTAACTTTTTCCAAAACTCGATTTGCCATATTAACGAACGCCTACTGTATGTTGTAAGTCTTGTGTGTCATATGCTTAAAAGAAAAGGTTCTTACCGCAGATGCCGTGAGCAGACGAGATAACCATGTCGACTCTAGCCAATCCCAGGAAAGTGCCAGCAATCACAAACAGCGAACCGATGAGTTGCAGGCATCCGTGCACGATTCGTTTGCCATCTTTGGACATTTGGAACGACCAGGAGTTGTGCCGGTGCAGCGTCAATATTGCTTCCACCAGGAAAAGTTGATACTGAAATGAAAGGTAAAGTAGTCGTAAATACTGTGTGCATACTCATACAGAACTCAGGATACCGTATATACTTACTGGAGCATATCTACTTTAATTGGTGACACTTGTTAGTGCAAAGACAATATGTAGACACCAAAATGTGAAACAGCAGTTTTGGTGAATGTTAGCATTTTACATCGAATTTCATTTACACAGGAAACAAGCCTGTGCTTAGAAGAACTCCCCGAATTCTTCAAATTCACATACAGTTTTAAAAATCAAGGGCAGACAAGATAGGTACCTACTGACTTGCTATAGTATAATATAAATCCTCTCATTCAATGGAACACCGCACTGGGCGCGTTAGATTATAGCCCGCTTCCTCTCGATGAGAGGAAGGCTGTGCGGTGTCCCAGCAGTCGGAACATTATAGGCTAATAATGTATGTATGTAATGGAACACAAAGAGGTTACATCGTCTTCTGACGAAAAGCTTGTATGCGGGTGAGTAGTATGAGAAATACATAGAAACTTTTTTTGATTGTCTAAAAGAAACGGCCAATACCACCCACGTAAGTACATTAGAAGTGTTCACAATATTATTTACGCAAACCCAAGTTGGCACAGCAGGATTAGATACTATGTCCTTTAGATAATTATGTCCTTTAGGGCACAAACTCAACTTTTGAAGACCTATAGATACATTTTAACTATGAATTCTATTCAGCCCCTATGTATTTATGCAGCTGAGACGAACCACTCAATGTCAAGCATGAAGCAAAACCTTTTTCATTTTAAATTATAATTTTCATAATACTTACGCCTGTTCCCGCGAAAATTATATGCAGCTCCAGATTAGAGATGGTTCCGTTAGGTGCCGAGGTCAGTGCGAAGTGCCACAAACAAAACACTACTATCGCGATCTGCATGTGGTGGAGAAGGTTGAACAGCTGGCAAATGGCCCGAAACGCTGCCAGCCACGAGGAGTCATATATGTCACCGCTCTCCTGGTCATAGGCAGCGGGGGCACGAGTCAGCTCCGCCTGGTAAGGCACGTGTTCTCGAACCTCAAACATCTCCACCTTTTCCACCGACTGGCGACTTGTACTAGGTCTAGGATCCATTTTCTCTCAAAATACACTTAGAAGTTAAAAAACTTCAACTATCCCAGCATTAACACGCGGTCATATGCGAGTCCCGTCGACTGAGGAACTAAATTGCAAAAGTATTTTTCGAAGATAAGCGATACTCTTGTTTATGATAACGGGAGAAAATTTGGCTGATAGGTCACTTATCGAACAGAATTGACGGTTTTGAGATAAAAATCTTGCGTAACGTAAGATAATGCCAGATGATTTTATACTTATTTCCTAGATTAGGCTTTTATCTCGCTCATTCTTATAGGAATGTCGAAATTTCTGTAGTAAGCCGAAGGAGTGGTGATACAATAAGTAATAGAGTATCTAGCTGTCGTGACCTAGTTTTTAGTGTTCAGGTGTCTACTGTTCAAATTCAAATACATTCCCGGATTATTGAAGTGAGATCTTTGGAGTTTTGTTATCAATATTGGGACCTCCAGGGTTTTTTTTTTTACTGATTAGGCGAGGTTGTCCTTTTTACTTACACTTTCATACAGCCTCACGGTGTCTATTGATTTCATTTGATTTTAAGTATGGATTGATCAGAATTGGAGCATGCATTGACAAATACAACCTTCGTTGCTGTTTTAAATTTCAAATGCTGACGACGTGGCGTCTCTGCGTCAATTCTTGTTACATTTACGTAAAAAACAATTTTTCCTATTGTATCTATCCATTCAACGCTGTTTTCCATAAATTTGACTAAACATCACCCATCATCAGATTAGACACTTGTTCGACGCACTACCTACTTCGATTCTTGTTACCGGATTCTGGTTTTAAATAAATAATCAGCTATTTGTAGAAGATGTTGATAAATTCGGAGCCTTCTAATTCTCATACGGATCTGTGGAGCATGACGATAAATTCGGAGTATTCTGATTCTCATACGGATCTGTGGAGCATGATGGTAAATTCGGAGTCTTCTAATTCCAATCCGGTTTTCCAAAAAATGCTACGTTGCCTATTATGATAAGTATAGGTACTGGTAGACCCCTGGTGGTCTATTAGCAGATCTTCCTTTCGAAAAAAATTCGAAAGTAGGGCACTTGTAAGTAGAATCTGGTTAATGGTACGTGGTACATCATTGAATGTTCCATTTCACGTTTAAGAACTCTGCCAACCTCTTAACGCTTTAAAAATTCTTTAGTATTCACCCATCTAATATACAAAGACACACTATCGTGAGTAGGTACTGGTTTACATTGTGGGAAAAGAGTGTCGCTATTGAACGCCAGATGGCGTTTGTAAATAGTTGGTATTAAGATAGTATAGATGGCGCTAGTAGTACCGCTGGCTTTTACAAATCAGCTGTTCAGTCAGTGAGATTCTTTTGATACAACGCGATGTTATTCAAAGGGTAAAATAATTATAAGGCTTTGATAGACTGACGATCACAGACCATCCTCTTAGGTCCATAATTCAATTGAACATTATATTGTTGAAAAAATGTCGGTTGCGGTATGGCATAAGGTGTTGACTTTACTTCTGTTACTCAATTCTAAGCTCTCCTCTAGGTACTCACACTTTTCGAAAACCTTTGTAATAAAATAAGAATAAACAGGATGCTGGTCTATTTGTCACCGCAGTCATGTCTGTTACCATAGCACCCTTTTGTTTTCGGTCACTGTTGCTATTTTATTCTGGTTCATAGCCTGGCCCTACATATCTTCATAATTCACCACACATGATGCCAATGAATTATGGATAAAGTCATAATAAACTCTGGCATCAGAGGCAACACATAATTATCAAAGCTACGGAAACATTACAAAAAACTGTTATATTGGGCCTTGGGCCACACCATAAAGTCCTATAATCCCGTTATAGAAAAAAAAAAAAACAAATGAATACGTCCATAGACAACAATCACCAAAAATGGAAAACAATACAAAACTAGAAGAAATAGGTGTTCAAAGATGCCGTGGGTTATTAAGGAGGGTACAGGTCCGCCTTTCAATTAATTAAGGTGCTAATGAATTCCTACCTGAGGGTTTAGTTCGCCCAGCGAGGCGTAACCCATTTGTCAACGCAACACGTGATAACGAGGGGTCAGACTGCCTTTTTAGACCGAGAGCCGCCGGGAGCAGTGACCTGGCCTTAATAGTGTCGTCTATCCATGTAAAAGGATACGTAGATACGTGTTTTATTATGAACCTGTCCCTAAGAAGGATGTGCAATAGTGGATTCTCAAGTTTCATGAAAAGTCAGTTGTATTATTGGTCTCTTAATTTCGTTTTCACAGTGAATCTGAAAGGGTTCATGTAGATTCCTATTGTTTATAGCACAAGTAATGACAAGAGTCCTCATAATAGCATCAATTCGACAAATTATCGCAAGTAATTCATAATTTAGCCAATCTATAGGTAACCATTGGTCTGTCGTTTTATAGAAAAGGCTCGTTGCTTTCAAGATCACCTCATCACGACATCTGTACCAATATCGCAGGGCAGCGCGTTTTTTCATCTGATGTGTTGTTACTGCCAAAAAAGAGCCAACACAATCATTCGAAGTTGAACGGATGTCACATGAAGATTGTCAAAACTGCGCAACTCAGTGGCAGCGTAGAGCATGATGACAAGGCTGAGGATCCGAAAAGAGTGATTGCGAAGATGTTTTCTGTGATTGCGTCTTTCTTACACGTAGATACAAAGGAAGAAGATGAAAACAGAAAAACTGATCCACTCTGATCCAATCCATGAACTTATAAAAATAATAAGCAAGGTATGCACGTACACATTACGTCACTAAACAGATCTGCGAGCTAGCGGACGCAGCAAGTAGTAAGAGTAAGCGCGGTCATTACTCCAACGTGGCGCGCGATCATAAACCGTTCGCGATTGAGATGTAACATTATGGACTACTCATTATTGATTCTGATGTCTATGGTACTCTTTGGTCTTCTTTTTCCATTGGTGACTTCGATTTTGACGACACGGTCTCATTTTGCTGGACATTATGTTCAAAAACGTTAACGGCCTCGATTATTATTATTATTATCTACCAACCCGCACTGGGCTACAGCCCACTTCCTCCCGAAGAGAGCAGGCCTGTGTCCCAGCCGTGGGAACATTATAGGCTGAATGGCTGATTATGCTTTGTTATATTATGTTCAAAAAGTGCGTTGATGCCTCTCTCATCATCTGTTTCTTGTAAACTAAAACGAATAGTTTATGTAACTTATGGATTACACTGTGAAATCTGATTAAATTAATCTTTGTCTCTACTAAGTATGTAGTTGAAATAGATCCAGACGAGTTTTCTAAGCTCATTTGAACATAGCTTACATTTCATGAACCTATGGCTATTCATTGATAGCTTTAATAAGCGTAAACCAGTTATATAATATTTACTGGACTACCAACAATGCATTTCTAAAGTAATATTCCACAGAGCAGCAAATAGCCCAAGAGTTCATCTTCCTTCAAATATTTAGTGCTTCATAAATCTGTTGTATTTTCTACGGTAAACGCGTGTATTGCACGCCTCACGTCATTCCCATGATTGTTAATTATTATAAATCGATGGAGGCTGCGCGGCGGGCTCGTCGACTGCATTCGATTATTATCATTAGATTTATCGCTAGTAACAGACGCAGGCGCATCCCGCCGGGCGACGCGGACGCGACGAAAGATCACGCGTGGTCTGCGGATCAATCTTTATTCAAAATTAAGGGGAACATTATGGTCAAGCATGGGTGGTGTAAGTCTTTTAAACTTGGAATAAAAATTCATAGAATGAGCCAACTCATTCTACGAATTTTACTTTTGAGCTACCGTATGGCAGCTATTGAATGACAATAGGTACCGAATTTTGACACAGATTTTTTATAGCATCATACCGGTCTCTGTAGTATGGAGGCGCGTTTTTGGAAGATATTTCATCGATTTATAAATTATGCAATTGAGACGAAACCGCCTCTATGTAACAGTGTTGAGGAAACGTAGGAATTTGTTGGGCGACAACATGACAGATAGATTGATAAAATCCAACAATCAGTTAATACAGCCTTTCACTAATTGGATTTTATTTTGTTCAAGAACGCAGCAGTAAACCACGTGTTTCATCATCACTAGATAATCATGAATTTATTGAATCCACATGAATCATGTGAAGTTACTACCAAAGTGGATCGAAAGTGCATCATATCGGGAATCCATTACCGTTGGGTACAGATTTTTAATTTATTGTCATTTTGTCGTCGACATCTACAGAATTTATTTGAATTTTGTAAATGGCCCCAGCGATATTATTGGAATTAAAAACACTTTTTAATGGGTAATTCAATGCAGTATCTCAAATAGACGTTAGATAGAAAACTACTACGTGAATCAAGTCAGTATCGTTAGACCCAAGCTATAAAATAAATATGGTGTTTCACATCGTGTAGTCCTTGCAAATGAACCAGAAGGTACATTGAATTCGAATCATAATTATAAAGCAGGTAACGTCAAGTCGATTGGTCGGCAAGACTCTGCCATCAATATAGCGTTTGCGAGCGGTAGTTAATATCTTAATAAGAAAGCAATAGAGATTATAGAACCGTGGCAGTACGGGGGTGGGCTGGGTAATAGCCGGGCCACTATGTGTGGTCCCGACCAGCCAAGCATCGCGGATGTATCGATAAATCCGAGACTGAGTACGCCCGTAGTTAGTGCAGAATAATACATAAATAATCGCTTCACAAAGACCTTTATAAGTGATGTAATTAAATACTACATGACTTCTACTAGTTTTGTAATGGATGTCCCAAGTTGTGGATGTGAATGGATTGATTAATCGGCTATTATATTACAGGTTTAATTATGTGATAAACTTGCTGCCATGTGTGCTTAACTTTGCCTTTACTTATCTCTAAAGAATAGTTTACTTAATCATCTCTTGCTTTTGTTATTTCCCTGCCTGGGAAAGCTGTTGGTAAAATACTAAACGATTTACAATCTAGACTTCGATTTTGACAAAATTATTCTGTAGAGGCCTAGTTGGTGCTTAACTCAATCTCCGCGAGTCCGTTATATATAGTTGGCACAAATATTATGAGACAAACATTAATTTAGTTTAAGATTTGTATATAAAACAAGTAGGGGTCTCTAGCTGACAAGCGGGAAGTCAGAAGATGAAAATATATACCAATAAATAAATAAATGTAAAAACAATTCCATTCTAGGAATAACTATGGATGTTACAATTTGGAAACAACAATACGACAATAAATGAAAACAATGGCAATACTAATGCATGTGAGTATTTTGGAACTATCAAATAAATCCTGACATGTGATGTTTTCAAACAAACTAAATAGCAGTAATGGTCCGACTATAGGTTTTGCCAATATTTGACTAGCTGTATATAGTGACTAAACTATTGTATATATTTGGTTGAACTTTTGTATGCAGACTGGGAACGGCATTAGATATACACAGATTAATTTATTGTCGTATTGTTGTCTCAACTTTGTACTTATAACAAACCTTCGTTTAATTTACCCGTCCCGGTACGGTGAGATCCGAGTAACAGCTCTTATAGTACCTACTCAACTCGACTACTTCCATTCTATCGATCGATCGCTAACATCACTATAGCCTAGGTAAATAGTTTGTTGGTCGATTACCCCCATCCAGTGAGGTCTGCAAAGCTAGAGGATACGAAATAATTGTTTTTCGTGACCCACATGTTATGCTTGCCAGTAATTTCAAGCCGTTGCGTGCAAATGGCGTTTTGCTTTGTTTTTCTTTGAATGTGCACTGTAATGATCATAGTAGGAAGAAACGTCAGTGTTAGTTGTAAAGGTTATATTGTTTGCTTTGTAACACAATAATGTTGGTGTTGGACTTTCTTTATTTTTATGAAGTTTGTTTGCGTATTCAAAACGTTACAGGCATGACGTAACATGAATTAAATCGTTATGAATATAATTATGATATAGGTACCTAACAAATAAAACATCAAAGAAAAGCTTTTTCCAAAGTTTTATGAAAGTAACAAAGGCTAAACATAATAATTATGAATTCACATAGTGTGCAATTTTATTTAGTTCTATGGATAGTATAAATATAATGTAAGATAGTCCCTATCTAGGATGTGCCGTGACGAATGAGTAAATGCCAGCGGTCGGACCCAAGGAACATGAAGCGATTTTTGACGAGAAACCCCTCCTACTTTTTAAATTGCCCGTAATAAATCACTACAGATTGCTTAGAAATAACGATTTGCTATTACGATGTTATTGAATTCATTTTTATTCGTGTTTTCTCTGCGACTTGTTGAAATTCTCACGGAGTCTGTTTCCTGATGTTGACAAATTAACTTTTGCAGATTCTAGATTTATCGCCCGTAATATCTATCTCGTGACGATGTGGACTCATAATCAACTGTTAATGTTCCCACTGCTGGGACACAAGCTTCCTCTCTGTGAGAAGGAGTGGGCCATACTCCACCACGCGGGCCCATTGCGGGTTGGCAGATTAGTTTTTGTCGAATTTTTGATTCTAGGATATGCCGTTTACTAGGACTCGTTCCTGAACAATTAGGTGGTGAAGGCAAAACGCAAAGAAAGTTGGAAAGGTATGTGGGAAACCTTTGTCCAGCAGTGGGATAAGATAGGTTAATTTAAAAAAAACTGCTCGAATAGAAAATACTGTAGTTAATGTACTTACGTCTTCCTATCAGTTTGGTATCTAAGGCTACTGAACTAAAACTAATCAAGTATGGCAGATATTTTGGAAAAAAACACACGTGATATTTTGTAGGCAACCTGAAAAATAAAAAATAAGCCCTCGCGCATGATCACGGGCCCAGCTAGTGTAAATAATTTAATTTGCAGTGGTGTGGATATTGGTGAGTTATTTTTAAACCTATGCATGTGCCTGGCCAGAAACACCAAAGCGTTTTAAAGAATAGATATTTTTGTATTAACACTAACATCAGCAGCTTACGAGAGAATCTAAATTGATGTTGCATTTCCTAAGATTTACTGGTCTATAAAACTCCCATTATCTCTAATATAAATTCTAGTTTCATTGAACCTGAACTTGTGCAGCAGGAGCGTAGTAAACACACTTTTTTTTTGTTTTACATCCTACTAATATTATAAACGGGAAAGTTTTTATGGATGGATGGATGGATGAATGAATCTATTTCACGCAAAAACTACAGAACGGATTTAGATGAAATTTAGAACACAGATGGTTTATAACCAGGATTAACATATAGGATAGTGAAAGAGTAACAAACATCCGGATGGATGTTTGTTACTATGTTAGTTTATATGGATGGATGGATATCCATCCATACAAACTTTCACGTTTGTAATACTCGTATTAATTAAGTAGGATTAGCAAAATTCTTTTATTGTTCGAAAGAAGTTTTACATAGATACACTTGAGATGCACACTGACAGGTTTATGAATAGATATTTCTATGTGACTACATATGTTTAAGCTCATCACAATTTACCTAGCTACATTTACTACGCACATAACATCTTATGGCCACCATTGAAACTCACACCAACTATTTTATATTTCCGCAGAACGACATTATCGTCAGGCACCTACCTAAGTGCACTTTTACACTGTCATGTAATTATTGTAACTTTTACTCGCTACATTTTTACTTTCAACTCGAGTAAAGTAATAAGTGAGGTCTTGTGGAGCCCTTTTTCAAACAGTCGAAAGCCGGTGCCGGCGTCAGTAGGAGCGCAAGCGCAGCCGCCGCGTCATAAAAAAAAACTTGTAATTAAGAAAACTGTTGTAAAAATTTTAATGATGGCGCGAAAGTTTTAAGGCTTTTATGCATTTAGATGCAGTGTTTTTGTAGTGAATTGTCATTTTTTTATTGCTAAAGGTGACATTAACAAGGTAAGTACCTACCAAGTTTATCCTAGTATTTCTAGTAAAGAGCTTTTGATTCAGTAATTTATCGAGCGGTACAAGACATTTACGGTACCTACTTTGCAAATGCGAATATAACAACCCTTCGTTACATTTCATCGTTAGTCCTATCAATCTGCCTGTCTATTGACAAGACCTGTTGAAAGTAGGTGTTTGTGTTTTGAAAAATATAACCAACCCTTCTCGTGCCGTGGGTGTCGAAAAGGTGGATAGTGAAATAAGGGCTTTGTCGCAAGGATCAGCTTAGTTGCAGAATCGTTCTAGCACATATAGCAATTGGGATAACTGCTTTTTTTCTTTTTTTTGGGTGTAGGCAGTGATATCGACATTCAGCACATAATTCTAGACCGGGGTGGAGTAAAAATTTTTAGTCGGTTATCGTTAAAAAAAGTCAGCTGTTTCATAGAGAAGTGCAATATCTAGTCAAAATGTATGGCACAGCATTTTTTTAAAATAACCTACGTAAAATTTCAACGCAGGGGATTCAGTGCCGCCCTGTATTGTGTGCTTAGGACTTTCTTTCATTCTTTTTCTTTCTTACGGATCATAATCGATCTGACGATTATTTTCACGAAGAGAACCATGTGTGGACATCCTGATCCAGAATCCAGATGGTGATTGATGGTCCAATTTTGAAATGCATTTTGTAATCTTTTAAAAACATTTCCAGTTTGTTTGCCAACATGTTTCCTTCATCATTCAGCTTCGATAGATTCCTGATGGATTGCTTGTGTATGTTTTTCTTTTAATACCCTTGTCTGTCACTATTCGTGTTGATTTATTACTTCCATTCCATTCTTACATCACAATAACCTTTTTGTTACTAAAATTGGGTTTTTCCATTTGTGTTTCAAAGTTGAAGCTGAATTTTCTGAATGTGATTTATTCGTCATAGTGTTTGACTTACGAGTGGTCGTAGGGTTCGATCCCAGAAAGGCGCTTTACTTTGTGTAAATCTCTGTCACTGAATATTTACAGGATAAATTTGTATAATGTTACTCCATACGATATTTTAAATAATGTCTTTTATTGTTATTGTCTAGTTTCGTAGATACCTGTGTATTTGTAAATTTGCATGCCTTGTAGTAGGAAATGGCTAATGGACACTATTGTTTGTATGAGAGCTTTTCTTTTGTACCCATATTCGCAAATGAATAAATGATTATGATTATGAAATTATTCATCACCACTGCTCTTGAAACAGTGAAGGCAAATATCGCGAGGAAACTAGCATATCCAAGAACCAAAATCGAAGACAAAAAGGCTTGGGATTAAGCTGCTTCCAATTTTTACATATTGAATGTTTTTTTTTTCTGTTTTGTTGTTGTTGTTTTTTTTTTTTTGTTTTTTTTTATACACTTTGACATTAAAGAATTTTATACATACTATGACATTTGCTTACTTTGTAAAGTATTATATTATTTTAATTAATGTGAATGTGAAGACTATGTGCCATTTTATTTATATTATTTTTTATATTTCTCTCTGTTCTGTTAGTTTTTGTCATGGTCTGGCAGTTTGAGTAATTAATGTGGCCTACCCTAATGTCCTTTCATTGGTAGGTATTGTTCGTCGAATCGCCGACCTCCTTAAGTTTTGAGTTGAGCTGCACGATTTCTGACAAATGCGTACACTGACTGGACATGTCCTCTCAATCTGTGTGGTTATTTCCTCAAAAAACCATCTCAGACATCGATCTACATGGTCTTCATATGATCTGACCAAGATTATGTCTGGACTTTAAAAGAGACTGTGACCTCTGAGTTTGTTTCGGCCTTTCTTCTCAGACTAGTCAGATAGGAAACGCCGACCTCATCTAGTTTTAAAATATGATTGACGTGTAAAAGAGTTTGTACAAACCTACTTACAAAATAAAATCATTCATCATTTAAAAGATTTCGCAGACCTGTGACATCTACCAACCCGCACTGTGTCCGCGTGGTGGATAACGGCCCACTCCCTCTCACAGAGAAGAGGCCTGTGTCCCAGCAGTGGGAACATTATAGGCTGATTATGCTAGTGTGTGCAAGCATAAACGGTATAAGTAGGAGTGTCGTCTTCGCTGTTAATGTAACGTACTTATTCTCAGCTGCCAATATCAATCATGCATTACTGTCAGTTTCAAACATTCCCATACTTATTGACTCATTTACCGTTAGACATGTGTAATTAACTTGATTGTCTCGCTGGGCAGACAAAGGAGTTCACATGTCATCACCTTTATATCGGAAGCGTGAATTTGCACAAGTGTCACTGTGATGTTAGTTTGCCGTGTTCTCATGCAAGTACATTGCCGGACGGTCGGTAGGGACGGCGGTGATTGTAGGGTGATCAACATGTTTGTATTGTATAAAATGCTCATTGTCCTGATTAATTTAAGGTATGAAATTCACTATTACCTCGCCTGAAAAATAAAAGTTACAAATTATTTTTCATTAAAATGTCTCGTAGCGTATTATAACATTTATAACTCTACTACGCTACATCGATAAAGATACCTAGATTTAACAAACTAGTTATGAATTTACAATGTCATCTATCTTTCCGCAGCCTCAATCTGAGCTAAACCTAACACCAGATGCATGAAATCAAGTCTGCAGGCAACCCTAAGCATATGTCGTGTCCGCACCGGGTCGGCCGCCGGCATGCGGCACCGGCGCGGCGCTCTGTTTGCACTGTGATGCGCACCACGTGCACGATAACAGGTTATTCAGCCTAAGAATCATTACACACTGACAGGCATAGCGAGTTAACAACAGCGATTTTATTATTCTTTTTACAGTGCTACAAGTTTTTTTTGGCGCGTGGCCAAAATGGGAACTAACGCATCTTGTTTTATTAGTACAATATCTGGATCAATTTCATAAATGTTTACCAACAGCGCCCCCCTGTCAATGCTATTCAGATGTCAAAAAATCCTTGTAGCACTTTAATTCAAGCATGATGTTCATTTTCGCGGAGTTTACGTAAATAGGTCTTAATCTACAGTTACAACTAAATCGTGGGCGCAGGACAAATTGCACAGATTATCTCAATTGCTGAGATACGCCTAATTGCTTAAATGTCCGGCTAGAAAATATCTTAACTGGAGACATTAAACCTAAATATGTTTTACTAAATAATTTTAACGAATTAGTAGTCTCCAATATCAATGAGGAAGAAATCAAAAATATTAATGATACAGGCATTTTACCAGTAGAAATATTAAGATAACACAGAATATAACAACAAGAGCCCCCTACACATTGCAATAAAGATTACAATCAGCCTGTAGAGGGAATGAACCAATACGGTGGTCGGGAGTATTTGCATAGCCAGCAGCCAGATCGCGGACTTGTGCACTACCCGAGGAGATGAATCCGACGATAGCAGTGCACAGTTAGACTGTGCTGTATGTATATGAATGAACATGGACGATGGGAGTACCTGGTAGGGTTTGAATAAACTAGGTTGTGCTTGCTACGGTCAGGAATTTCATTTATTTGAAAACTTATTTTGTTTTGCTTCGTTGTAGTTATTAGTCGCTTGTGTTTTCTGTGTTGATAGTAAAGCTAACATGCAGTGCTTATATTGGCTTTTGTACAGCACAGTCTGATGTTTTGAATTTGACCAATTGATGGATCGCAGACAACTGTGATTGATACCTCGTTCTCTCCTTTGTTCCTCGGATGCAGTGACTGATGTTACATCTGTCCCAGCATCCAGTATTGCGTCCAGCTTCATACAATCGTTCTTTTTTCACAAAACCAGCTTCCACATAACCTTTACTCCTGAAAGGTTAAAGTTATCTACTGGTCTGTGGTTAAAGTTATCTTTTAGGATTCGTATGGTTACGATCATTTGCTAACGAATTTGCTGCTTTCTTACTTAATATTTTAAATGCGAAAGTGAGTTTGTTTGTGACACTCACGCAAAACTGGCTAAAAGGATTTGGATGAAATTTAGCACGTGGGTAGACCATAACCTGGATTAGGATTTGGGCTACTTTTTATCCCGGTAGTACGGGCCTGTGGGGTTATTTTCGACCTCCACTTGTCTCTGAAATTATATATTTTTACATCATTTGTATATGCTTATGAGTTTTGTTCTTACCACTAAGCTATAGGCCTGTTCGATTCAGTTTGCCCCACCTGTAATTGATGTTAGATAATCTGCCGGCGGCTATGACGTGCCTCTTAATACATTAACGTTACTTCCTCTAGACATGTTACTTTGGTGTTCGCCGATTTTATCTGTCATTGGTTAAACAAGGTTTTCGTTACGGAGCGCGGCAATACTCTGATTTTAATCTGCTCTGATATAGAGACCGAGTCGTATTAAAGCAACCGGTATTGGATAATGGTTGTTTGTAAAAACAAATGATTAGAGTTGGTAGTGTTTAAATGAGTTGGAAAGAAATTAAAGAGATTATTATCTACCACCCAAGGTGATACTTGATCCCAGTGGCAGAGAAATGCAAACTGTTTTGATATTTTCCAAAGTGTTCAGTCACGAGCAAAAGTATGTATACACTCGGTTTTATTCAAAAGCAATTTACTCCTTTATTTTTGAATTACATTTTATTTTGTTACGAACATAGCATTTTCGAACCCATAGGTTTATGTACGAGTATTATGTCATATTTAAACGTTGCATTCGTTATTTCACGATTGAAAGTTGCCAAGTGTTGGCATATTGGTGCTCGTGACTGTTCATCCCAGATCTTCAGGATCAGCATAGCTATTCCCAACCACTCGATACGCTTCTGTACCGTATCGAACATCAATCAGTGTTATCGTAGTGTAAACGCTTTTCACAAGTTCAAAACCCGAAATTTTTTCAGTTTAAATCAAATAGACTTCTGCTATTCTCCCGACAGCTGTTTTCTGTCGGAGGTAAGGCAAATCAGGTTATCGAAATGTGTCAATTTCGATGCGATAGCCTGTCAGATGGTTATGAATAGCTATGCAGATATCCTTTTTCCTTTCTACTTCATCTTCGTTAAAGTTTTTACAACGTCCCGATAAAAAGCATAATTATTATGTCACTTTTATCCCCTTGCGATGTTAAGCACACCATGATCATGAACAAACTTGTTCATATCTCCTTACGATAGTGTGAAGGGAATATGAGAATTTTTACAGCTATTATTAAAAATTAATACGTCGTCCATCCGGCTTAAAATGGCACCCAGACCTTAATACGACATCCTGCGTTCAGTAGGATAGCAGTTTTGTTTAATTAAATTCATTACATAATTATACATATTGCTTGGAGACACGCAACATTTTATGGTACAGTTTGCGTAATTAATATGAGCTTTTTTTATGTAATTATGAATGTAATTATTGTTTAAGAAGATCAGTGTAACGTGGCTTTAAAGTTGCAGGTTTATTTAATAGGTTTGTAACTTTTCAGTTAACGACTTAAGAAAAAAGTCTGTTCTGATGTTATGTAAGTCTAATCCGTAATTTGTGTCTACTGCGTACACTAGAGTCAAAATAGCTTTAAACTGTGTTGTGTTAGCATAGTATTTTTTATCATATCTACGATTTTTGTCAACTTTATGACAAGGGACTGTTATGTTGGGAGTGGGCGCACACTAGGAACCGAGGGTTTCATAGATATAATTTATTTCTCTTAAGACTTGGTTCAGGTCTGTGCACAGCCTTATCTGCCTTAGCATAACCAGGCTATAACGTTCCCGTCACTGCTGGGACACAGGCCTTCTCTGTGAGAGGTAGTGGTCTATAATCCACGACGTAGGCCCGGTGCGGGTCGGTGGATGTCACATATCTTCGAACTTTTAGTTCTAGGACATGCCGGTTTCGTCACAAAGTTTTCCTTCAGCGTATCAACGTTGCCTTAACTGAATCAAAAAACATAAAATCTTTGTTTACCGACACAATTCAAGGTTACAATCACACTGAGGTTGAAATGTCCAAACAGTTTACGCGGGTTCGCATCGCAAATAGATTTGGTGGCGGTTTATGGCTTTGCGAAGCGACATAACTTTTATATTCGTTTGTAAATATTATCGTGAGCCTGAAAAAATACTCCGATACGCTCACGTTAACGAAAAGTTGGGACTCTCATTAATATTAAAAATGCATTAAAACTAAACTACACTAAACTAAACTAAGTGTGAACTAAGTGTGCAATGATTTTTAAAGGTTCTAGCTGTTACGGTTTCACTCGTATCCTAATTCCTAGGGGAACTTCTTCATGTACCTGGATAAAAAGTACCCTATGTGTTATTCTAGGACATGATGTCTGTGTTCCAAATCCGTTAAAGCATGATAGTGTTACAAACATACTTACTCTTTAACATTCATATTATTATAAAAAAATACCTTGCAGAAAGTTCAATGGTTCCCAGTTCCCACGGAAGATTACAATAATACCACAGAATTATCAGCAAGGATTATTACCTTTTTTTTTCTACACAGCTAGATCTAGGTATGTGCGGTGTTCTAGACGATCGGCGCGGGCGCACGCGGTGCGGGCAGGAAGAGAACCCGACACCGCTCTGCTAATGGCACGCTATGAACTTGTGACGTCGGCCAGCTCGCTACGTCGCGAAAGATTGAGTTACTGTCCCCCTAGACAATGTTATATTATTAAGATTTCATATTATGTGTCTGGGGTGGAATGTGTAGTAAAACTGTCTTTGTTGCGATGTGATAGTTTGTTGACTTTATGCGAATGTTCTTCTCAAAAAACAGCCTTTTTTGAGAAGAACATTCGCATATCCTGCTAGATGAACTAGGCTCAGGTAATTAATCTAAGGCTTTCCGCGACAATAATTTTAGTATCCAAGACTTTCTGCTGACAATTAAATGCTCTCAGTCAGTACTAATAGTACTAGGATTTCAAGCATTTTTTGTCAGTTATTGTTTTCACACTTGTTACAATTTACTGGCAAAAAAATCTGGCAAACTGCGACTTGGTTGGTCCATCTGCCTGGCCTTTTCTCAACTACGTTGGGGTCGGCTTCCAGTCTAACCGGATGTATTTTACATGGAGCGACTGCCTGTCTGACCTCTACAACCCAGTTAGTGGGTAATACGTTATGGTTATCCCTTGGCTTACCACGGGATAAAGTCTGACAACCAGTCTTAACTGGTTGTCAGACTTTTGGGCTTCTGACGACCCGTAACTACTGTCAAAGATCTAAGAACGACAGCTGGGACCAACGGCTTTACGTCCTTACCGAGCCACGGAGGGGTCTTGGTATATAAAGATGGTCACCCATCCACGGACCAACTGCGACAAGCGAAGCTTAACCTGATCAATTGAACCGTGCGGGTGTTATTACTTAGCCACAAGACTTTTAATCAAGTAAAAGATCACTGTTGCACAGTTGCACTGTAACAGTATAGTTAAGTAACTCATGCTAAACATATTCTCCACGGGAACTGGCTTGTACCAACGTCATGCACCGTACCAGCCACTCAATATTTTGATGACGTTCATATTAACTCACTGCATATTTATGTAGAGATGTTAATACCACTCTGAGCTGCTAAAGTCATGTTTATACTAGACTTACTTTTTCAATCCCATTTGCTGTCAAAGAGCTTATAAGTGTCGTTAAATCTTAAAACAGATGTATTGAAGGCATTTAGTTTTTGGATTGTTTTTTTTTTGTTTATACCTATTTGCTGTGTGCTGTTGTCTGCTCTGGACGCTGTTAACTTTTACGTCTTTTGTACATCGTTGTTACATATTTTAAATATACATTACATTACATTTTTATTTTTACATTAATGATGTAACTAATATTTTTGCAACATTATAATTTAAAATAGTGTCTATAGAGTTTCTTGCCCTTTCTTCTCCATAGGGTCTCTACGCTTTGGAATGGGCAACTAGCTTCATATTTCTGACTGACGAATTCCTTGACAATTCAAAAGTGAAAGTTTAATTGAAATAAGTGCTTTGAGTTTGAGGTGGTTTCGGGTCTTCTCATCCACCCTACTTCGTCCAGCCCCAGGAACACCTGCCACGCGGACGTGACCTGCAGTGGACTATTTGGAAAGCAATAAATCGACTGCGAACCTATGTAGGCCGCTGGAAGCACAATCTTGTGAAATTGGCGATCATTGGCCCAATTGACTCCCAGTGCAAATGCAGTGTTCCTGAATAAACCATGTCATATGTTGGAGTGTCCAGATTGTCCATACACATGCACCTCTAAGGACCTAAAACGCCACTGATGCTGAGGTTAGCGTGGCCACATACTGAGCCCAACTCATTTAACAAAGTTATTTTTTTTTTCATCAAATCAAAAAACAGAAGAAGTAAGTAGAACCAACCAGCTCGTTAACTCGTTAGAACGCGGTTGTCGTGCACTGTAGATACCAGCTGCTCAACGTTTTGATGAGGTTCCTTAAAACAGCTGTGCGATTATCTAGAGTTGTTAATACGACACTGAGTTAGCTGACTATGGAAGCTTAAATCCCTGGGAAACCTAAAGGCACTAAGTAGTTTTTAGTGTAGGCACCTACTGCTAAATATTTCTATAAGTTTTTTTTTAATAATTCATGTTACGTCGTTGAGACTGCAGAATGAAACTAGCAAATGCATTTGTTCTATTCGTAGACGTACACGTCCATAAATGTATGGCAATACATGCACGTTATAACGTTATTGTGAACTGGAATTCGAAAAGCGTTTTCATATTTCGTACTGTATCGTTTTGCTGTGTGGGGAGGGGGGGGGGCTGGTGACCTGTAACACAGGCTTCTCCAAAAACCTACTTCAGGCACCAGTCTCTTCCAATAGTGGCATATTACATTATTCAAAAACATTGTTAATTATTAAGGAAACCAATATTGTGAAGACAGAATAAAATTAAATAATAATAATTTTCATACATTTTACTTCCCTGCTTTATAGTGATGTCGTGGAAATCCACGATAATATCGTCACATTAGGTATTATAAAAACGCCCAATGGCGTGTAAATATATAGTCCTCTTCACCGTAAGTATCGGGCGACAGCGACCTAAACTAATTTTCTAATGACATAAATAGCCAATGGACCATAATGAAATGCTTGTCGGTGGGAATGGCAGGACTTAGTTGGGTTTTCACCTCTCTCACGATAGTAATATTAACTTAAATTGCATTAACGGTCATTCAAAATAATCTACATAAACTTGTTTCATTCAACATCTCTGTATAGATCCAAACTCGATGGCCGTAACCCTGTCAGTTGATTAACCGGCGACGCACTGTAAAATTAAATTTATTTACGTACAGATACGATAGTTGAGTGATTCCGGGCTCCGACATTAACCCACAGTAGGTACTCGGAACATTCCACATCATGGATGCGTTCAATAATTTAATTATTTACATGATAACTTGCCGTTTATTACGTAATATTGATTAAAGAAATATAAAAGTATTAAGAGGGAAATTATCTTGCATTTTTTTTACGATCAACCTGGTATTTTAGTAACGAATAAAGTGTTGATACTGTATTCTTTTTTTTCAGGGTTATTAAGCAACTAATAGTTTACAACAATGTCTTTCTTATCTCGATTATTTAGTATCGTTTAGATTGTGATAAAAGAGATGTCCAGCCGTTACGATAAAAGAAAATATCGATAGACATAACACTGTCAGTGTACACGGGATTACTGTCATTATTGAACGTGTATCCAGCTAAACTTAATGGTGCGAGTGACTTTAATCCGGCGTGTCAACATTTCTGTTACACTGGTTCACAATAACAAACATTCTCTATCTCTAGAATGGATGTTACTAGTAACATCGATATGTTGTTATTGAGGAAGTAATTTAAACATCACAAAAGACGCGTTTCATTCTGCAAAGCATCCTTTAAATTTTTATTGTCACAATAAAATTAAAATGTATTTTAAAGCTTAATTGGATTGTTCAATGAGCCTTACGGATTTTTAAACAGGTATCATAAATACAATGGGCCGTTACAGTAATTTGCTTAAAGGGAGCGAATACAGTATTTTTATTACCATGTTCAATTTCCATATTAAATTGAGGTTTTGTAAGTCTGACAGAACATTGTTAGTGCGGTCACGATGTGATCCAATCTCGTCATGTTAACGGTGGAACACCTACTATGAGAGAAGTTAATGCATTTTTTACGTTGTAAATATTGGGGATTTTGAATGGCCACTTACTTATTCTGTGTTTCCGAATGACATTTACAACTACGCAACAATATATAGTAAGTCGGCATCTGCCTAGCGTTTTCCCAACTATGGGGTCGGCTTCCAACAGGATGCAGCTGAATACCAGTATTTTACATGAAGCGACTGCCGATCTGACTTCCACAAGCTAGTTACTGGGTAATACGATAGCCCTTGGTAAGACTGTTTGTCGGACTTTCGGTCTTCTGAGTTCTGACGACCCGTATCGACTGTCAAATATCCAAGATTGACAGCCGGGACCAACGGCTTAACGTGCTTTCCGAGGCACGGAACGATCTAAAATAAGTATCGTATAAAAAAGACTTTCGTAAATTAATTTAGACTTTGTGTTAAATCCATTTAAATTATTCTATAATTACTCCGAATTTCTCCAGTTAATTCTCATTAAGATAATTACACGAAATTATGTAGGTAGAGGTGAAATTTTGAGAATAGTTTAAACACTTAAGTTAAAGCGTCTATACCCATTTTAATAGTAGGTATTGCATCACACAGGTGACTCATTGGTTGAAAAATATAGGAATGGTTTTACTATAAAAATTCTTCACATATTAGTATACTAGCAGAGTCCCGTGGTTTCACCCGCATAGGTGTCGAACCTGTGGGAATATCGGGATAAAAAGTATCCTATATGTTATTTTGATGTATATTACTGTAAAGTTTCATCAAAATCCGTTCAGGAGTTTTTGCGGGAAAGAGTAACAAACATCCATCCATCCCCACAAACTTTCGCGTTTATAACATTAGTAAGATAGTAGGATTCCGCCTTGGCTATTCATGTCGACATTCGGTCCATTTCAAACAGTTTCAGAAAACAGTCTTTCAATGTACTTACAATGTTCGTAGTGCAAAAAAAATGGCGTTATAAGTACATTTTATATCGTTATTTTAAGGCCTAAATTTTTGTTGTTGAAGCTAAAATTATTATAATGTAACAGGTAGTAAGGTAGTCAAATATTTCGTAAACAATTAGGTAATTATATTATGTATAGATACGTAATAATATAGTATAGTATAAAAATATAAGTAATATCTGGGTAAAGTGAAACAATTTCCAGTTGAAATACAGCGATGTAAACATCTGACAGCTATGATAGACTGGTTGCCGAGAACGAAGACCAGAATTTTAATGCGCACTAAAACGAACTTGGGTTAGAATCTCAAAAAGAATAAAGAAGATTCCTATCAATTATATACTTACTATAATAATAAAAAAAGACAGAATTATATGATACAAAAAAAAAAAACTGTAAATACGTTCAAACCAAATAAGAGGTGCGAAAATATAATCCATTTCTAATTGAATCGTGAGATCCGAAAGTTTATTAGCTAGCAATTAGTTTAACGGATCTATAAAAACACTTTCACTGTATTCTCGTAGTAGTTATAACAAATTACATTGAAAGCGAATTCTATTGCCTAAAAAAAATATTACAAGAAAAACTTGGACACGAATAAACTGAAAGTGGTTTTTCCTTTCGATCTGTCAAAATAAACAACATTATGAAATCGAAATAAATTGCTGGAGCGGGGAATTGTATTACAAAGAAAAAATAGTGTCTTATTTATTATTTACGTAAAATATTATATCATACATAAAATCATGTTACATCTAGGCACGAATACTTTTCCAGTAAAAGATGACTGCTTAGAAGTAATATTTCACGACCACAACAACAATATGGCGTGTCGTAACAACGTGTAGACATGTTCTTAATAATTGTAATTTATTTTATGAACCAGAATGCTTCATCGTCCATATTGAACTGGTTCAAACTTGCAGCCGGGCTTGCCAAATACTGGAAGTACACTGAAGATCTGTGTTCTGTGTTCTAAATGAATGAAACATCTAGCGGTACTCAAATGGCCCGACTATGTGTGTGGGGTGTCATTGACCCGCTGAAATCACGGGTGTTCAGCAGTTATATCATTATGTCCAATAGTTGCCGATCGTTGTCGCCTGTTGACCCTCGACTCTATCAAGTAGCTGGTGTCTATCTATTTATCGTCCACTTCAATTATTTCCTTTTGTTTTTGTCCTTGAGCCTGGCGGGTGTCGTAAAAAAATCATGAAGTATTTATTGATTGGCGTCACGTGGTGTTGAATTAAAAATTAAATGTCGGTCGGTTATGGAATTCGGAATTTGTCAATGTATATCTAAATACGAAATAAATAACAATTAGCATCAATGAGCTGTCTAAAAATCCTAATTGAAAGGTATTGTCTGGTCACGTAGACCAAAAATGTCTGACGTTTGTTTTCAGGGATAGGCTGCAATTATTATTTTAAAATCCTGAATTCATCATGATATTTTCTTTGTTCCTAGGTTTTATGATTATTATTAGTTATGTATGTATTTATTACATTATGTAAATGGTACACTACAGACTACCTACATCGTATCGTCTCTACTTCCCTTTTTTAATCCATCCAAAAGTTGTCTTTGAAAGATCGCTCTTAGCGATAAGACCGCCCATTGTGTCACCCTTTGTAAAATTTCTATATTTATGTCTGTTCCTTATATGGTGAATAAAGAGTATTCTATTCTGAATTCAGCATTCTACAATACCTAAGGAAAATTGTTTAAATATGGCTACATCTTTTCTAATCTTTTTATTGAAAACTAGAATTTAAATCCTTAGGAATCATATCATCTGCATAATAATATAATGTACACAATATTCCTCTTAATAATCAAAGCATCTTCCTGTTTACTTTCTTTATAAGCCTTCAAGCCATTTAGATATGATTCAGCCGTGTTAGATGGGCACTAGAATATAGAAAAAGTTAGTATTTGCTGAACGTCGCTACAGGTTATTTTAAGTAAACTGTGGTGGACGGAATACATTCTCGATTAATGGCGATAGATTGGGTCGGCTGGAGTGCTGCTTTTTGTATGGCTCACTCGTAGTTACCGGGTTTAGGATTCATTCATAATGCGGCAGAGAACATGTTACAGGAAATGTTTGTTTTGTTTGTCGCTTTGAAACGAAGGCTTTGCAATTTTAAATGGTTTGAAAAGCTTCAGTATTTTATCTAAAGTTGAATTGCTTATCCGAAATTAATTACATATGCCATTTTTTATCCATTGTTTTCTAATTGACTTAAAGAAAATTAAAAAGGTTACCTAAATAAAAAGCGTTTATTTTAATAACACTTAAGTCGATTTTAAATACAAAGTTTTTTCAGACTTTCTATGTGTTACTTAATTTTTGACTTCATCAATTATTTTTTATTCTTATATTTCGTATTCTGGTATGCCCACAAAAATAAGAAGCGTCGCCTCCACCAAAATAGGAAATTCTAAATTACCTACTAAAGTTTACGACACACTTGCGGTTAAACTTTTACCTCACCACTTGGAAAGTGAGCGGTGTGTCACTAGCTTTACCCACTTGTAGCTGATATGCGGTTTCTGGACTAACGTGAGCTTGCAGATCACTCGAGTAGCCACTTCGTACACGTCGATATTGTGAAGTATGAGAAAAACTTGCTTTATTTACGTGTTTAGGTAAATGTATTCTTGTAACGAATATGTTTTGAATGAAAGTTTTCTTAATACTTCAACTTTTAAATATTTTTTTTTTAAAGGAAGGCCTTTGCCTTGCATCGGGACGATGCAGGCTAACAGAAACAGCAAAAAAAAGATGTAGGTACTTGATACTGTATTTAACGCTAATTCAATTACCGTATAAAATACTGAAAACTACAGTGGGTAGATAGGTACCGTCTTTCATCGCTGACCGTACCTTAATATCAATTCTAAGCTTAATTAGCGATAATTCTCTACTTATTCCTACTTTACAATACGTTCTATCTCATTTACATTTCACCGTCAACGTTGTTAACATGAACACCTTACATACTTTAACAGCCCTTAAAGTAGGTTACGTTCCAAATGTCAAACTCAATGAAAGAAAGCAGAAAACTGACGCAAAGGCAATAAATCCTACTAATATTATAAACGTAACAGTTTGTATGAATGGATGGATGGATGGGTGGATGTTTGTTACTCTTTCACGCAAAAACTACTGAACGGATTTGGATGAAATTTGGCACATGGTTTATAACCCTGGTTATAAACCATCAACATGTAGGATACTTTTTATCCCGATATTCCCACGGGATCGAAACTTATGCGGGTGAAACCGCGGGCCGCATCTAGTATAACAATAAACCTGACTTAGAACCAAGTGGGTTAGTGTATCAAGACCCTGTATGAGGTCAAAGGTTACCAAAGGTTACTCAAAACTTGCTAACAAGTGATAATTGGACCCTAACTTGCATTGCATCCACGTACGCGCATGATTCGAGTTTTATTTGCTTATACTGTTATAAGTTATCATCCATAATCGAAGATGTCGCGATTACATTCATGAATGAAAGAAAATGCTTTGTGAATTTAAAAGGGACATGGGTTTACTCTTTATATTGCAGGAAAGGCTTTCGTAATATGGAGATATCATTTGTTCATTTTAATGTTTACTTATCAAGTGTTTTAATGTATGATGTATATATATATATATATTTAATTACGTTATACATAGCATCACGCCTGGTTTCCCCGCAGGGTTAGGCATAGGTGCACTTATAGTAGCTATCATACCCACATTTTGTCAGTTAGTCCAGAGATTTTGTCATTTTGTCAGAGAGTCTATTGCGATTAACCAGGCACAAATCCAGGCATCGGGCTGCTACTGAGAAATTCCAGATGGAAAAACCCCGGGAATCGAACCCAGGACCTCATCAGTAGCGCTTGCGGCTACTAGACCAATAAGTCAGTCATCAGATAATTACAAAGTTGTTTATAAAAAGGTTTGTTACAAGACAGCACTCGAAATATTTTGACTGTCATGTCTTGAATCAAGCGTACTTGAAATGTAATTAATTACAATACAAATAACCTTAGCAGAGCATGAACTTTGTTTGTAAAGGGTCGCTTTCTCTTGTTTTGTTAACTATCTTTTCACTACTAATATCAGAACTATCTGTGTTGTGAACTGAACAATATCTATTTTTAATGTGTGTAGTTTTTCATAACAAATTGTTTTTTCAACTGAAAGAAATCTCACTTCCTTTCGTAGCAGTTTGGTACCTATTTAAGGCTAAGACCATTACAGATTGAAGCTTATCATAGACTTACAAACCATCTACATTACAAAGCATGTTGACATTAACTGAGAGTGTTCCTGCCCGTATTATGACGACTATTTATACTCTAGTAATGGACAAAGTGAAATGAAAGGACAATAAAAGTTATCAGAGGCGCGTTAATGTTCTCATTGTGTGGTAATGAAATGTATGGGTGTTAGTAGACCACCTAGCTAGCGATGAAGAAGCGCGATCGTCTCTTGTTAACGAAAGAATTGCTGCGATTCGGACATTGTATGGCGTTTTGAACGATTTGGTTTGGTATCAATGGAATTTTTTAAGGGGAAACGTTTGAATTAACACCCACGGTAGAATTTCGAATGGTTTTCTGAAATGTAGGTACTATGTCATTGTATTTGTACGTACAATACTTAATTAAAGTTTTTCTTCAGAAAGATTAACTGGACCCAACTGAATACGTATTTCCTAAACGGAAATCATGAAAACTTGCAAGAATATCTTTGAATGACTTGAACTCGGCCTTAAACGCTAGAATGCAGTTGATGAAATTAATGCAGGTGGATGCGATAGAGTCGGCGCGGGCGCATTTGCTTGGTAAACGATCCTTTAACTTTGTTTATGGAATCATGGTATGCTATGTTATTTTGATTAGAAATGCATAAAATACCGATTGTACCGAAATCCATAGTAATTTAATAATATCTATTAATTCATTACTAAATTACTTACTTATTTTCATAATTTTACAGCATGTTATTTTCTTAATTTTAGGAGGAAATAATCAAACTTTCATAAGGTACGTCCTCACGACATAAAAACGTATTTTTATCTCCACCGAGTAGAATTTATCTTCATTCTAAAGACTCGGTTACGTCATGCGCAAAAAAAATACTGCGGCCGTACCTAGCTGTAACAGTCCACAATACATATTACATTGGTTCAGTTAGTAACCGCAAAATTTTGCCCGGGCTACCACAAAACAACAATACTCGATTGATACCGACATTAATGCCCGCTTAGCAATTGAATGATAAACGACATTATTGCAATGCAAATAACCAAACATTGATTCTCGATTCGGTCCACGAACTCGTTTTTTATTGCCAATCAAATTTTTGTCTATTATTCCAGAACGAATATACGTCACGTACCTCTTATGGCTCCATTTAAAATAATAAAAGTAAAATTTTATCGATAAATTACCATATTATTCGCATTCGTTCGGAGACATTCCGTTGTGATCATAAAAATAGGCTCTTCTTGATCAAGGCGTAAATTAATTCCCGCTTGTTAATACATTTTGTGGCGCTGGCAAGGGCCAGGACTCATTTCCTTGTATTATAACGAAGTACTCTCCATCCATACCACTTTGGAACTTACGGATGCGTTCAATGTCCAGTCTGCTAAAAGCAACTCGCTCGCGCGTACATCGGGCAACGCGTATGCTTGCTGCGGGATACCGCCCTTAAGCACGCAGCTAACTTTGACAATTTTAATAATTATAATTCTAAATTCATTAACCACCTAAAAATCGTAATTAAAATTTGATAACGGCGGCGAAATATTTTTATTAAACTGGACTGTTTTATCTTTATCGTTGATAGTAGGCGTTATATTGCTAATCACAGTTAGAATAGGTGAGTTTACTTATTAATATTTTATTACCATTTTATTACTTTTTAATATTTTATTTACCCAAAAGGATTGTGTCTTCATTTAAATAATGGTTGTGTTAATAATTTACCGTGTAATAAAAATACAATTATGTAGGAATCTTTAATATCTTTACTCACCTTATGTGTAACGCCACAAAAACGGTTTTTAAACTACCTAAAGCTTACATTTTTATAGTGAAACGTGTAAATATGTTATGTATGTCAGGTTTGGTTGCGTTATGACCCAATTTACTCTCTTCGTTATTTACCTTAGCAACGCAGCGCCGGCGCAGTGATAAGGTATTGTGAAGTTACCTTAATTCGGGCACGTGTGAGCTTTCGTGAAAACTACACTTTTAGTGCGTTGATTGAGTGAATCTACAGTCTGTTCAACTGTGTATACGTATTTGTTTATATTAGCGAGTAGTGAGAAAATAGTAGTGTTACGCAGTCTCTAAATCTAAACACAGGGCAATGATTGAATGGGAACTTTCACATGAAAACTGTAACGTGTAACAGCAGCAATGATAATTTTCACACCTAACTAAACAATTCGTTACTCTGTGGTAAATTAAATGTGTGTTTTTTTCAATACAAGCAATAAGCATGGTTGTTCGTTGTTAATCAGCATGTTGCTGTTGTAACGAAAAACAATTGAAGGTGCATAAGCTTAATAAGCATAATCTTAATCAGTCTACAATGTTCCCACTGCTGGGACGCAAGCTTCCTCTCAGTGAGAGGGAGTGGGCCGTAATCCACTACGCGGGCCCAGTGTGGATGGGTTGGTAGATATCACATGTCTTAGAATTTTTGGTTCTAGGACTGCCTGTTTCCTCACGATGTAGTCCTTCGGCTTTTTGAGAGCAGTGGCAATGAAAAAATTTACATAAATTAATGCGCTTGTCTGGGTTCTCACCTACGACCTACAATTCGTAAGTCGAGGTTGTTACCACTGGGCCACCACTGCTCTTAGGTGTATATTCACGATAATAACCTCATTAAAGATGTTGGCGACACGTAGTTATCCCTAATTTTCTTAACAACGTAGAGCATCTCAATTAGTTTAGAACACGTGTAATTGATAACAGGTTGCACGGTAACACAGTGACACAGTGCAGTCATGTCGTAATACTTAGTAACACGCAGTATCACAATATTTGCCTTCATTATTGACTCTGTTCTCAACGAGATAACGCTCTCGGGAGAAATGTGCGATGTTGGTTTACTAGTATATTTGCTAGACTGTGGACATGTTTATTAGAAAATATATACTTGTTCCAGCTGGTAAGAAATTGCGAATAGTGAACTCACATACTGAAATCGTAATGTCAATTATGATGGGACTAAATTATCGTGTTGTGTTCACATTCCGATCTCATAGTCACCTTGGAATTGTTTTAATTTAAGCATGTGCGATGAGTCTGAAAGGCAGGCATATTTTACGTATCATAAATTTCAGTCTACTGGTTTTTCAGGCGCCTAATGTGTCATGAAAGCTTTACGTCAGCCTCCGCAATCATGCGGTCAAATTAAACAATTGATACTAAACAGTTATCTGCTGAAATCTACATCTATATACTAATAATATGGAGTTTGTTTGTTTTAACGCGCTAATCTCTGGGGCCGCAATCGGATTTGAAAAATTCTATTTGCTTTTGATAGTCTGATTCTTGAGGAAGGCTTATAGGCTTACATCACGCTAGGACCTTAAAAGCCGAGAAAAAAGAAAAAAAAGTCGGCAGGACGCTAAGCGAAAACGAAGTACTAGCGCGGACAGACGATGCGATGCGACGCGGTGGGTCGGGGGAAAAAAAAAATTCACGCAGACAAAGTCGTGGGCAAAAGCTAGTGTAGGATAAAATAGATTCAAGAAGGAAGGTCTGGTAGATTCATTGTTTGAAGTTTGGAAAATCGTCCTCAACAGAGGGGCAATTCTCGTAATTTTAAAAATGTTCACAGTCTGATCTCAGTCTCAATCTGTCAAAAACACGTCTAATTTCCCTACATTTTGACAAGTTTTTGACATTTGTTTGTCGCCGAGATGAGACTGAGACTAGATTTTGAACGTTTTAAATTACGAGAATTGTCCTTCTGCTTCCTGAAAAGTGTTTATTTTCAGCTGTCTGTTGTTTTTGCTTAGTTGATTCTCACAGTGGAACGTATGCATTTGAAAAATATGCAATATCGTCTTTTCCCAACTAAACAGTGATGCAGCTGAATACCAGTATTTTACAAGGAGCGACTGCCTATACGACCTTTACAAGTGCACAACCCAGTTAATAACTGAACCCCTTGGTAAAACTGGTTGTCAGACTTTTTGGCTTTTGACGATCCGTAACACTGTCAAAGATCCACGAATGACCGCCGGGACCAACGACTTAACGTGCTTTCCGTTCCATCCACGGACCAACCGCACCAAGCGTTACTTAATCTGATCGATCGACCCATGCGGCTATTAGTTATTATTTAGCTGTTTTGATGAATATTGCTTAAAAATTGCCTGCTGAAAGTATTTCTTCGGAATAGTTAAAGCTTTTATGATGACTTAGCAAAATCAGCCTATAATGTTCCCACTGCTGAGACACAGGCCCCTCTCTGTGAGAGGGAATGGGCCGTAATCCACCAAGCGGGCCCAGTGCGGGTTGGTAGATGTCACATTTCTTCGAATTTTTGGTTCTAAAACATGTTTCTTCACGAAGTTTTCCTTCACCGTTGTGGTAATGAAATTATTTACGCAAAGTAAAGCGCCTGGCTGGGTTCGAACCCATGACCTACAACACGTAAGTCGGGACCGTTACTACTGGGCCACCAGTGCTCCTTAATGACGACATATAGGCTTGAAAAGAACTAACAGTTAGTGCTACATCAATGAGAGCAAAACTGCATTGGCCTCAATTTCCTAACCCCGTCTCCTACTGAGAGTGAGTCAGTGTTCCGCTCAGTGATGAGTTGTTTGCTTCTTATCTTAGTAGGTACATGCTTCCGTTTCCTTGCCTTCATGACGTTGTATGTATCTTGCTCTATTTAAAGGCTTTAAAGAAATATGATGGAAGTGAATATTTTTTATTATATATTGTTACCTTATTTTTTTCTAACTTAGCGAGGCTTTACTTAAATCACCTTATCTAAGGATAATCCTTAGAGGTGATTTAAGTAAAGCCTCGCTAAGTTAGAAAAAAATATTCACTTCCATCATATTCCTTTAAATAGCCTTAAAAACTTAAATCACCTTCTCTAAGGTTAATCCTTACAGAAGGTGAAATCACCTTCTCTAAGGTTAATCCTTACAGAAGGTGATTTAAGTAAAGCCTAGAGAAGGTGATTTATGTAAGCCTTGGGGTTTATTTATAAACGATTATTAAAGTTAAGTGACGTTTTAACGTCAAAAATGTGTGTTTAAACAGTCGCTAATCATTATTTAACCATAAGCAACGTTTATGAATAAAGAAAGAAAATACCTATATTTATTTGCGGCAAACATGACGCATAAAAAGAATATAAACACAAAAAAATAACAAGTTGGGGGAAATCATGACCCATATCCACGAAAAACGGCCATCGCTCAGTATAATGCTAAGACCCTGTACGAGACAGAGGCCCAGCGCTGGTTAAAAGGATATAACTTTAAATTCTGTAATCAAATAAAATCAGTCAAGTTCATTTTCCATTTGTCAACCTAGTAATAGGTACTCGTAATACGGGCTGGTATCCGCAACTCCACGTCAATGCGCGTATTTTGTGACCCTAAAGCTACGGTTAACCAGAAGAGTGGTGGCCGCCACATAGCGTCCGCAATTTACCAGCATATTAAGTCACTGAAACGTTATTTATGAATGTAAGTTGTTGTGTTTCCATAGAGAGCTTTTTGACAACCTAATGTCAATCCCCGCTGCCATCATTTTCATGACAGTTGTCTGCGTCAGTTATTCAGAAACCCAGCTGTTTATTTTATCAGATATTAAAACAATACTTTGCCTTGTTTCAGAAATCATGCAAGAAAATATGAAACTGGACATTCCCTCATCATGGTGTCCAACAATCGCGGAGTGACGTGACACAAACACTTTCGGTGTTAAATGTAACTTAGATTATTCTCAGAGAACATAAATCTATCGTATAAAAGATAATCATTAAGTTGTCGTTACTCAATAAAATGAACACAGACAAGTTTGACTTTAAAAGTAATAAATATCTACAGTGAAGTCGTAAAATGGAGAAGAAAAGATATTTTCTTAGTAAAAAGTTATTATGGTAAGTATTTTTGTTATGTCTAGAGAATTAGATTTTATATATGTTTTTAACACGCTTTTATTAACTTCACTTGTGTATAACTAACAAATAATGTAATAAAATGTTAGAAGTCAATTTTAATCTACTTCTATTGTCGTATCATAATTAAACTTTGTATTTATATGTAGCTCGGAAGACAAAACTATAACTTGGTATCTTGGAGCTGATCTGATAATGGAGCCAGGAGGTGCATAGTGGAACTTTTCAGTGGCTACTAATAAACCCCTCGAGTTTGGGCTATTATGATTTTTTTGACAAATCCAATAGATTGGATAAGCGTGTTTTTTTGTTTTTTTAAAACTACATATTTTTTAGCTAGAGTGTAATGTCTGGAAGTTAAACACGTAATTGGTAGCTACGAAATTCATGTAAAAAAAACTAAAATCATGGATGGCTACGTTTAAATGTGATCGGACATACGTGATGTAGATTAAAATATGTAGATTGTAGTAGATAGTACCTGCTTTGGCCAGCCTCATTGATAAACCGATTAAATATCTGAATCTTTTATAGTCACCTAAGAGAGCCATTGTAAGATATTTACGGGAAGGTTATGTTTCACTGACCTGAAATGCTGAAACCATAGACCAAACTCAATATCTAATAAATCTCTTTGAACGGTACGTTTACGAGCGAAGCAAACGTGTGTGGACCGCTGCCACCACACTATCTCATTTTCTTTAGGGTTGTACCATTTTTCGGTAAGAGGCGATTTTTTGGATCGCAACGGTGAATCGTTGAAATTTTCAGATCGTGAAGGGACTCTATTAAACGATTTTTGAAAAATCAATTCAATAACATTATTGAATCGATCTTTCAAAAATCGTTTAACAAAGTCGCAATAAATAATAATTTTAATATTTTATTTTATATTATTATACCTTTATGATAGAAAAATATCACTTAGGCAGTTATAATTATAGTTAAATGTGATTACAGGGATAAATATATAAAATCTATTGTTAATTTGTGAAGTGACATTTGAAATCAAAATTACCTTTAAGACACCTAATTGAAACGATTTTCAAAAATATTGTATAGAATCAAGCGACGTGCATCCCTATTAGTTTGACGGTTAACAGTAGACGTCCAAATCTCGTTAGTATACATTGAATTTTTCAAGGTACCTATTTCCGAGATATAGTAAATTATTTAATAATAAAGTTTATGATCTGTGAATATGTATAATAGTGTGCGGATGTTTTGAGAAACAGCGCGTTTATAAGCAGCGTATTACAGGGTCATATTAAAAAACCTAGTGAAACTTCACAGACGTAATTGCCCAACACACTAACAGTAGTAATGCATTTCATTTTGACAGTACAACAACATTCATTGCGTTATTTACGTTGTTGAGCAGACACATTTTTAGAACAAATGAAGCAATGGATTAGCAATATCCTTTAAAATGATTCAGATTGCGATTGAAAGTCTGTTAAGCAATTAGGGTGCTGTGTAGAATAGCAGGCTAGGAATTATGTGAATGAAATGCCCTCACTTTTGTAATACAAAGAGACTTACTTAAAACATAACCTTATTGTTAGTTCATATTTATTGTTTTTGACACTTAAACAAAAGACATAAACGAACACTTTTCGTTCGTTACACCGCATTATGTTAATAAAATAATAATAATAATAATATCCCTGGACATTTCACACAGCGCCATCTAGTCCCAAGCTAAGCAACCTAATGCTTGTGTTATGGTAACAAGATGGCTGATAAACTACTTATATACATTTTTTTTTTTGTAAATACATATTATAGATAGAAAAACACCCAGACTCGGAACAAATACATGTAGGTCATACAAATATTTGTTCCGTGCGGGAATCGAACCTGCGACACGTAGCGCAGCAGTCAATCGCTTAACCACTGCGCCAACCGTGCCGTCAAAAATGGTTTATGTTTAGGTCAGAGGGGCAATTCTCGTAATTTTAAAGAACGTTCACAGTCTGATCTCAGTCTCAAAATACTTCTAATTTCCCTAAATTTTGTCAAGTTTTGACATTTGTTTGTCGCCGAGATGAGACTGCGACTAGATTTTGAACGTTTTAAATTACGAGAATTGGCCTTCTGGTGTCATAAGCATCTAATGACACTATATTCCCAGGAATACTAACCTATGCCATAATTATAGTACTTGTGTTTTTGCTAGTAAATTTCCTAGTGTTTCCAACATTCCTGTGATGCCACATCACTAGACATAACTGTTGTATACGGTTCGAATGTGATCATCTGCGTCACGGTAGGCGTGCTGATTACACCAGATTACCTCCCAGCTAGTGACCTATAATGCGACATTAATGGGCTTTACATCCAAGCACAGTCTATGTGTGAAAAGTAGGAAGGTAGTCACCTACATGACACATCAAGTTTTGTCGGTAGACGAAATAACGGACGAGGAGAGAAATAAAAACACAGTTCCACTGCTTATTTATCCACTTAATTTAAAGTGAAGGCCTCCCGATTAAGGACTCTTCTGTCACTCGTTAAACCGTGTGAACTCAACACCACAATGTACCAACTAACATCCACAATGACCGCTGTAGAAACATTTGTCCACAATAAATATTTTCCTACGTGTTCAAACGGTAAACTTTTTATGATCACTACTTGAAAGTCCTTTGAGAGTAAAAGTAAATAGAATTATACGGCCCATTCACTGCGAGGCGCACGCGCTACGTCAGGAGAAAAAAAATAAGGTCAAGAGCGAAGTGCCGTGATCTTAAAATTGTCCTTTACTTGTTGGGTCCTACATATGCGTTTGGAAACTGGTTCTGAGTGGGTTGGGACGCGCAGGGCTATCTCGTAATTCGTCGCCTTCGTGAATAAATTACGGTGTAAGCTAATTTTGTGGCTTTTATTGACAGTGTGTCGACACTGTTCACTGTTTGACTGTTTGAGCCAAACATTTTAACAGAATTCTGAAAAGGTAGCCAACTACCGAATGGTTTATTTAATGACTTGTGTGCTGACAAAGTTTATGTTGACATGGAAGTTTATCACGACTTTATAAGTCAAATAAAAATGACTTTGTAGAGCGACTAGTTATTCACTACCGACGGTTTAACCATTACGCACAATATCCCAGGGCGGAACCACACTGCATCTAACTGTTTATAGCAGTGTTGAATTGTGTCCATTTGTAACCTGCGCAGATGCAATTATTCTTAGATAACAGTTTGTTCTTGAACAAACTTCGTAAACTAAAGCACTTCGTTTTATAGCCTGAGTTATTATAGCCGCGGCAAGGATAGTGACCTGGAGCTATTTTTGTCTTTATACACGTAGTTGTGGCAATGACATAACAATTAGACATAAATCAATCTAAAGACGCTCCTAAAAGTTTCTGCGGCGTGTGCCGCAGTTTATTTCTGTAAAGCAATATTACACCATGCTATTGAGTGTTTAGTGCTATTCCAGAAAATTCTCGTATGTGGACTGAAATTGTTTGTTTACATACGACTATTATCTAATTTAGATGCAGTTAAACTAAGCTTTAGTTCCTCAAAATGTTTGGGGAGCCAAATAAACATGCTCTCGACGAGATCGTGAAGACGTCCCTAACGACCTCATAATTCCTTGTAGGTTCTCTTGTTTATTTTCAAATGTGTTCATCACCTTATAAAGCGTTATTCTTTGCGCGTGTTTCCGCGCTCAATTGGCCGCAAGCTGCCGGCCGCCGCTAGCGGTTGCAGGCGTAAATCTAATTAGTGCTATTGACATGTTTATATTTATTCTACTAGAAAGCCATTAGTTAATGTTAATTATCATTGTTAATTTTGATTTGTATCTTTGTTTGAGTTGAGGCGACTTGCACATTTAATTGGTTGTGTTATGCGTGTGCCAAGGAGGCGTGTATCAATCAAGTGGACTAATAACTCGCTACATTTATTTTGAATTATTTAAATTGTTTATTAGCGAATGTCCAACTTTTTGCTTTGAGGCAGGCCTTAGCAATAAATCAATTAAAATGAGAGGCATAAATTGTAGTGAAATAAAATTGTAATGTTTGTTATTTATGACCATAAACTTGCAAATAGTTTCGAGCCATTAAAATTTCGTCATACAGAGACACATCAAATACGAAATAATTTCTCATGTGGCAGTGGTAGACGAAGTGATTTTAACATAAAAATAACGGCGATCGGCACTTAATAAACCACTTAAGATGTTCATTAGGGCGTTTTACAGAGTCGTTTGATCGTTTTAATGTGGAGTGCGTTGCGGGTGCATTCGGGCGGTGCGTCTCGCTCCAGCCTCGGACTTCTAATGGAGTTGTCAGATTGCGCAACGCGGTGAGAACTGCGTGGGCGCAGACCGCACAGGGCTGTCCGCGAGCAGTCATCGATGACCTGATGACTTACATTATTGAAGCATTTGTGCTCATATGGAAATGATGTGACTACGTTAAATTTGGTAACATGTTTACTTTACGCGAAGAAAGCGGTCACTATATACTTTTATTCAATTGTTTTCAAAATAATCCTAATTAGGCACGGAAAACTGTTTCAAATTAGGATTTAATTTGAAACAGTTTTCCGTGCCAACCCTAAAAACAACAACCCAAATCAGGAAAGTAGTGATAAACAAAGTGTTTCCATGTCACTAACATCACCCACCAATTTACCCGTGTATGTTCATGATCATGCTTGCTTGTTAAACTTTAGACAATCACCTACGTAAGTGAATGTTGGCTCTTATTACCCGTTTATCTGTGAGAGCGGTAAATCGTGTGAAGTATGGTTAGACTGACAAATTGCTGTAGGAAAGAGATGATTATTAGCCTTTTGTTAGATCAGATATTTTTCACTGCTTGTTAAATTGTCGTAGCATCACTAGCGAGCAATTTATGAGATTTTGCTCTTGGTTTTTGTGTCCTATTTTGTTTAGGGTCTTAGGATCATGAATATGTATTGTTTACTTTCTTTTTCAGGACATTCGTGATAGTTCAAATTGCAATGTTATCTTCAGCGACGAATTTGACGACAACAGAATCTACGCAGGTAATTTTTAGAACTTTCCTAAATTCTATGTGACAGGTTCTACCTGTAGGTGTAGATGTTAATATTATGAATGTAAATTATCATGCAATTAGAAGAAAAACAAAAGAAGGACATAGACATACATAGATAAACCAAAAAAAGATAAACACGCTAGGCTGAATGTATGGCTGAAAGATGACGTATTTTCGCTGACATGCAAAAAAATGGAGGTGTTGATGATAAAACGTATGATGTATATTTCCAGGAGGTCGAAGTTGAAGTAGAACCCGATGTGGAGGTGGAAGGTGAGGCTTACGCCTGGAGCGCGTGGGGCAGCTGGAGCGCCTGCTCCAGGAGCTGTGGCGGAGGCGTTTCCGTGCAGGAGAGGCAGTGCTTACCCAGGTAAAGACTAAGGTAGAACATGATGTAGATGTGAAGGGAGAGCTTAGCCAGTTAAAGACTCAGTGGAAAATCACATTGAGCTGGAAGGAGAGTGTTGTGCAAGGGAGACCATGCTTACCCAGGTAGCAGTTTTGATGAAATATCATATGAATTTTGTATATGGGCCTTGTTCAGATGCTGGTGAGGTCAGCATATCACTTCTGTCAACCTGACCGCTTGATGATTTCATGACTGACGAATCATGACTACTTGTTAGATTAAATAGTAACGTAGACATCAAACATGCAGTGTATGAGTGTATAATATTTGCGCTGACGAATTGTTGTTGAGAGGGACTGTCCCTGGGGAGACATTTTTGAGACATTTAAGTTTAGCAGTAGGATTTGCTAGTCTAACGCTACTGACATATTACATTACACTGAAAGTTGCTTTTCTAATGAGGTGATATAAAAATATTGCTGGTGACATAAATAGACCATTTGGGCTGAAAGCATGCATTCTGTTAATGGAGTACCTAATTCGTATCTGCTTAAGGCTTTTCTAAAACTGTAAACTAAAATTTTTAAGTGTTAGAAAAACTATCAGCTTCAAAAATAAGTACGAGATTTATGTTCATGTAAACAGTTTTATGATTTTAGTAATCGTGTGATTTCTCTTTAACGAATTGCTGTAAGATAACAAATTGCCGAACAAGGCGATGCCGACAGCGCCGATGCACGTTAATATCTCATCATGTACTGCACATGAAAGCAAAAATTGTAAACACTAACATTTTACAAGCTTATTAAAGTAATTTGCTTCAGACCCTTTACACTTTCAGACTTATCGGATCGGTCGGAAAACAAAACACGATGTCGCGTAGAATAAGCAAGCTCAACTTCTAAACCACTAAAATGTCAGCATCCATATTAATAATTGCCATACTATCCAATAGGCGTATGATTTACTAGTGAACCGGTACAAAAATTCTAATCAACTAGAAGATATTCGACTGTTTAATTAAGATTGTTTCGACCACGACTTCGGTGGCATTCGGCTGTCTTCGGTGATTAGATCTGGCTCATTTGCGTTTATCAAACCGTTGACATATGCAATTTAGTAATCTGACGGCGTTTGAACCTCAATCAGTTCGGTGCCCGCAATTATTTTATTAGCTTTGATGTTGGTGGTCTTTCTGTGATATGATAATCCAACTTATATTATTTATGTAGCTATGTTTTGAAGTTTGTGAATCAATCACGCAGCTCATGCTGTAAGGGTGGAATTTGGTACTAAGTCTTTCTTGAATTTTCAAATAGAGAGCTTAAATGTACCTATCTAAGAATGCAGGCAAAGACACGAGATGGGCTAGTATAGAACAAACTCATTTTAATATGCTGTGACAGATTCCGGCCAGGATTAATTTCGCATTAATTCTTAAGTTACTGTTATTCCGTCCGTGACCATAATGCAACTGTTATTTACAGAACACTGAGTGGTTTAGTTTCATTTATATTTCCTCATCCTCATTCAAATTATAAATTAATTTGTCATTCTATTATTCGACAGCACGCTCTCAACTCTCAACCACTCTTAAGTTGAGAGCCACATTAAATATTCGCCAAGTGTAAAAGCTTCTAACGTGTGCGCAAGTTAAAGGTTAAACATGCCCTCGCGACCCGGCTCGTACGGTTTTTATCGACTAAATTAAGGTAATGGAAACCCCGTAGCGTGGCTTGTAACAAGCTGTTATTGTAGTGGGAGCATTGATTGCTTGCACTCGGCCGCTTGATTGACACGCATCAGCTCCGATACAGCCCGTAATGAGCTCGCGTTTACCGTCCATTTTATAAAGAAGACAAACTTCATTTTTGTCTACATATTTGTAGTTGCAGCACTAATGAGGGATTGCTTTTTTAACATGTGGTAATTGACGTCAGAACGTCAGTTGAATATGGTGTTTGGCACGGGGGCCGCTTCCCATGCCTGTGTGCGGATGACTCGAGTGTGGTCACGGGTCAGTGTGACGGCCTGACGGGGCTAGAATGTGTTTGTGTGAGATTTATGTTCAGACGTCCGAGATTTGAACCTAAATGGCCCTTAAATTGAATATCAAAGGCTCTGCTAAATAACAATTAAAAACTTTTCGAAAACCAGCATTCCAGCCATCAGTCAAATGATAATTAATAATACAGATAGATTATTAGAACCGTTACCGGTAATCAGGTCAGGTTATTTACGTACAAATGAATGCTTGAACCGAGATAATTGTAACGAGTCGAGGATCCAGGATTAATACGGCCAGATACGAGTCCTGTTAGATAGATAAGTAGGTAATCAAAATACCGTCACTCTTAATTAGTGGGTGCCGCCAGCGGCGCCGAGCTTTAACGGTCTCGAACGAGACTAGATTAAATACATACCTATACACATCTATGCTTTAGTACGTACCAAGTGAAACATATTATTATGAAAAGGAAAAATAAAATACAAGTACTTATTTGAGTAAGTAGAAAAGATGGGGAAAACCAATTTGCCAAACGAAAATGACGACGGTTCACTAATGATTCTTTTTTTTTGGTCCGGGCAAAAGCCATTTACTATTTATGCTATATTTCCAGTTTTAGTTCCAGGATCTAGATCTCAAATGAGTTACTGAATATTATTTAGGTAATGAATACCTAAGTAGACGGAACCTTAGATATTGTTAATGATTATCTGGATCAAGAAAAAACCTCGTAGCAATTCCAAGCTTAATATAAGGACACGTAATGATACAATTAATCAAATTAATTTCTCAATATTCCGTTAGTACATAAAGCTGTTGGAATAAGTTATAAATTCCTCCATTATGGACACGGACGTACAGACAGACGGTCGATAGTATCCTGCTGATAGAGCGTCGAGGAACATGCTCGACAAATTAGGATGGACGTCGTTTGTCATGGGACTCTCGCGCACCGTCGCATACGCATTTCATTTGGACGGCAATAAGACCGCTCATGAAATATTGCCCCCTATCTGTGGCGTTGAGAAATTTTCGTTCGTTTATATATCAAGACGGGTCGCACATCTGTTAGTTATTATCGAATGGTTTTGAGCATCCTCGATTTAATTGCATTGTACTATATAATACTATAAAAAAAAGTTAAGCAAGGAAGGACAGAGGTGAGTGTGACAGTGGTAGAGCAGTTGTGTCATCCTCGACTTACGAGTACAGGTCGTGAGTTCGAACCTAGACAGGCACTTTACTTTGTGTATTTAATTTCATCACCACTGCTCTCAAAACGGTGAAGGAAAACATTGTGAGGAAACGTGGTGGATTACGGCCCACTCCCTCTCACAGAGAGGAGGCCTCTGTCCCAGCAGTGGGAACATTATAGGCTGATTATGCTAAGGAAGGACAGTGTCATTATAATGCAACGGGAATTCCTAAATTACTTTCCTTTTAATACCTTGCCTACAACATTAAATGATAAAACGTAATCACATAATTTGCAACATAAAGTTGCAGGTTAGTTCCATAATGGTCGCTTTTCATTCACTTCTCTTACAAAGTAGTATTCAGGTGTAGTTTTAAATGGCGCCGAGGAACCTAGTGACGTCGTACTTATCTTTTTAAGGACCTCTAGATAAATGTTACTACGGGCGGAACTAATCTGTCTCTTCGTGTACATGAATATTCAAATTCGTGGATGAGTTTACATTAAATTAATGCTCTAGTCCTTTTATAAGGTGAGGAACATTTGTAAAGTCTGACTACTAATATGTCGAACGATTTGGTCGGCGATACATCACAACTTTTTATTTTTACTACCACTAAATTAGATTAACGTGTTTAGAACTATTTGTTAGCGGCTCCGTTGATTTCATTAAAGGAGCTTTTGTGTTGACGCCGCTCGAATGTTTTGTTCTGTTTTCTGTATGAAATATTAACGTAATTATAACCTTAGATTTATCACTTTTAATTAATATTGACATATTCGAGTTTGATTTATTATTCTAGTAGAAAATTAGACTGAAAGAGAAATCGTGCTTATAAAATTTAGGATTAGTTAATGTTTATTGCTAACAACAAGCACCTTTTTTTATCTAAAATCTCTTCTTCGACTACGACATACTTATAGTCCATTTATAATAGCATTAGAAAAAAGAGGCTCATAGAAGCAGGAATGCAAAACATTTTATTTCAAAGTTATGATAAAACAATTTTAAGGGAGATGCTTAAATTCTAATTTTCTTGCGTTTTTTGCAATTTGCAGGTCAGTGTAAGGTTGTATCTTAATAAAAATAATATGATGTGCAACAATAAGAAATATGTAGGCAATAATACAATTTTAACCTTAAAAATCATCAATACATCCCTTTAAATTAGAATTGCTCCGAATTCGTCTGATTTCGCGGGCTACTGCAGCGCATCCACCTTAATTAAAATAAAATTCGGTAGAATTATAGTGAAACGAATAACGTTCCTAGTATTGTTCATCCCTGCTTCTTTTAGGTTTTTAGCATTGACACTGTAATTTTAAATTGGAGTTATATAATATAAATAAATTAAAGCCACATAATTTCATAAGATAAATAGTTAAAATGGTTACAATTAAGTGTGACAGCTGCTGTAAAAATAGATCATAATAAATTCGGCGTCTATCATAATGTAACAATGTTTATTGTATTTTTGTTACAAAGTGTGCATTAAAAATAACCTTTTTTAACTTCTTTCTAATGCTATTGTAAATGGACTATAGTATTAGCAGAAAAATGTTAAAAAGTTTTAATTACAAACCGTCAGCTTATGCGACGATTCATTGTAAATATGTTACTGAAATCACTCACTAGGTTCCCCAGTAAAAATTACTTCATCAACAAAGCATTAGTTCTCCTTACCTAGTTACCAACACTGTCAACAGCAAGAACTGGTCAACTTTTTTAATTATAAGATATTGAATCTACATGTCGTTGTTACAGAAACCTTCCGCCATTAGACAACAGTAGCATCCCTCCACCGGTGATCACAGTTCGAGTGACGAGACAAACACACGAGCCGAACTGCCAGGGCGTCGACAAGAGATACCACGAGTGTAATGATATCGTAAGAAATACTTGATATACTGCTTTAATACCTGAAGAACATAAACCTTTTATAAAATTCAGTGTACTGAATGAACGTATAAAGCAAAACGATGATGCTAAAAAGTGTCAGTAAAGCCTTGAAGAACTATTTAAGAATCGAAGGGCGGGCGTTTTTGGGGGACTGTCTTTTGTAATTTTGACGTTCGAAAAGTGCTGATTCTCAGCCTAATTTGAATAAATGACTTTTGATTTTGATTTTGATTTTGAATAGCTCCAATCCTGGTAGAATATACTTATGTTAATTTAAATAGGAACTCATGCACTCCAGCATACAGTTCAGAAATTGATATGAGTGTAGAGTAGGAATGAAAAGAACCAAACAATATATGAGACTGTGCTTTAACGTGTAAGGAGCTCCGGTGCAGCATTCCGGCAACATCGAACCAGTTATCAAGTATCATGTCAAGTGATTTAGTTGGCAGTTGTCTTATTGATCAACCAATGGCATAGTTGGCATGAGATTTGACAACAGATTTATCATAAATATTTAATTAAAGTTTCAGAACCCAAGGAAGCATTTGATTCTGAAGTATCGTCACGTTCAGTATAATTATTATTTTTCTAGAGCCAATAATGCTTTTTTCGCTTTAATGTTACCCGCACTAGACAAGCGTGTTGGGTTAATTGTCTAAACCCCTTCCCAATGTTCTTCTAATTGCTTTTTCTGCAATTAAAGGCAATATGCTTTTACAGTAATCGCAAATCAACCGACCCAGAACCATCGTTTACATAGCTTTTAATTGATTCTTCACTAATGAACATGTTCCTTTCAAGTAAAGCTTTTCTATTCACATTTCTCACGTATTCGTCAATAAAATATGAGTAACGACCCTCGATCATTTGTTCGACTGCTTTGCACTAATAAAGGATTTTATTACTGAAGCACTTAATACAGGCACATTAGTACTGAATACTGATTTACGAGCAAGTCTATCGTAAACGTTTCCTTGATTAGCATTGTTCTATTCAATTTGTTTTATCACGGACGGCGTAAATGTTGATTTTACAGTGTTTGCTCGGTTTGATGTCTTGACACTGGACAAGTTGTTTGTCAAAGGTCGAGGGTCAGAGGTGGTGAAGGAGTATGATGATTTGATAGTTCTGTTGGTGGATGAGTCATTTTGCAAATTGATATTGTAAGTAGTTGAGCAGGGTTATTGCAATATCAAAAGCATCATCATTATTATTATTTTTTTGCACACGGTATCGTCCTATCTCTAATTCTCGCCAATGAAGCTATCCCTTTTCAGCCCCATTGCCACAATATTGGTGCGAATATTTTTATAGTTTCTGTAATAGTTAGGTATAATACATAAAGCGATAAAGTACTGCTAGAAATGACGGCACGGTTGGCGCAGTGGTTAAGCGGTTGACTGCTGTGCTGCGTGTCGCGGGTTCGATTCCCGCAAGGAACAAATATTTGTATGACCTACAAGTAGGTGTACTGGGCTGGCTGTTTGTGTATGTGAGTTTAAATGTTTATAAACGCACCCACGATACAGGAAAAATTCCTAGTGTGGGGCAACGTTTTAAAAACAGAAAAAAAAAGAAGAAGAAATGGTTGGTAAAATGCAGTTACCGGGGCATCGATCACTAAATATCTTTTATGACATTTAAATTAAGTAGGTATAGGTATATAATTTTAATTGAGATTGTTCGTTAGACACAACAACCAATTTCTGTCATGCGACTAGGAAGTTATGTAGGTATAGGCAATAATAGGGAGAAACACGCAAGGGAATAATTTCTAAGGGTAGTCACCATTATCGAAATTGACGAGGAGGCGACTATTCAGACGCTCAGGGTAACCTCTGTTCTTGACTTGAATGATGATAAGAGCCTCGTTATCATTTGGCTTTTCTACCCCTTTTATTTTATTTTCTTTGTGTGATTTTAACTTTTCCGGGACACCGGAATAAGATTCGATGTTGGGGACTCAGTATTGTTGTTTATTTTACGACAGCTGTATTTCTAGTTAATGGAGTACAAAATAGGGTGCTGTGAACGACACAAAGACACGCTGGCGAAAAGTATATTTAGACTCAGCCTGAAGAATACGCGACGACATCCACAAGACTAGGGAGGTTTTGAGGATGAGAGTAAAAGGTGGCTGGCTATATTTTGGGGAAGGCCTTCATCATTATTTTTTTTCGCACAAATATGGTGGATTATGGCCCACTTTCTCTCACAGAGAGGAGGCCTGTGTCCCCAGCAGTGGGAACATTATAGGCTGATTATGTATGTAGGTATGTTATGTAATTCAATAAGTAGTATAAGTTTGACCATAAAAATGTTGTCGTATACCAAATGCGTTGCATCACGTTGGCTGTTGTTTGTTGTCATGTTGCATTTTCGATTAGGTACATAATGACCTAAGTATGTTACATAATTTATATACAGTTGTCCGTATAAACTAAGTGATTTACTGCTTTATTAATAAACCTGCTTAAAGTTAAGTTATGATTAGCGTCTGTTTAACCTTTCGTTGTTGACGTTTGAATGTCTCTTAACTTTAAGAAGATTTATAAGTAAGAGATTATGAATTGTATTTTTTTGCAGCCCTGTCCCGGTGGAGTAAAGAGTAGCCGGGCTGCGCAGTGTGCGGCGTTTGACAGAAGACCGTTCCGAGGAAGATTCTACACCTGGGTCCCTTATATCGATGGTTAGTAGCATTCATATTGTGTCAATAATATTTTTATAAAAGGACAAATGCAAGGGTGATGGCTATCGATATCTTATACTGATAAATTACGAGGGCAATGACCGCTGGTAGTGTAGTTACCTACTTGAAATTATTTATTTGATTTAGGAAACATGGACTTTATTAATATGAGTCTGAAATCGCCAATTCGCCTCGAGCAATCGTGTGCGTTCTCTGTAAGAAGAAGGCTCACGTTTGCTCAAGGCACACTTCTCTGTCTTCCTTTACCACGAAGTGGGACAATGATAGCTTATCAGGTAGGTTAGGGAATCAAATTTCAACTGCCTCGTTGGTCGCAAGCGCAACTGTCCTGGGTTCGATTTCCGGGTCGGGCAAAGTTTTATTGGGTTCTTTCATCTGGAATTTCTCAGTAGCAGCCTGGAGTCTGGATTTGTGCCCGGTTGATGGCAATAGGCTCGTCCCCTACTACATGGAACTTAAACATAACTGGCGAAATGTGGGTGTACTATAGCTGTACCTTTGCCTAACCCTTCGAGGAATACAGATGTGTAATGTTATGTTCAGGAAATCATTTTTTGTTACTTTTATCATCGTCATCGTCTAATCGTCATATTTCGTGAGGAAATCACATCCGATTGGATGTTGACTGTCTTATTGTATTGTTTTTTTTTTTTTTTGAGGATGGGAAATCATCAAATGACTCCTCCCGCTCTGGGTGGAGCAGGAGGGAGTGTCAGACTCTTACTGACTAAAACCCACCGGTGTTCCTTCCTTAGCCCTTTATGTTCCAGAGCAGCGGTAACCCTTTCGGACGATCCCGCTACTTATTGTATTGATGACCTATGAATTTCTACATTGTCTACCTAAATGTTATGAATTTATAGTCAATACCATGCAGAATAGCAAATGATGTAAATATGAAATTATGTATACACACGCATAAAGTACGTCGTTCGCACCTTATGAATGTAAACACAATAACCGTTGGGATTTACAGAAGGATTTAGGTATACGTAGGTACATATTTTCCTAATTTTTGGCAAGTTGGTAAATTGAGGACACCCAAGCTTGTTAATACTGAATTTTGACACGGTCCCAATTTCTAAAAACAATTGTTCGACTACTCATTGCTTCGACAGAACATATATTCGACTAGCATTAGTCCGACAGAGCATAGGTACTTACTTCGACAACACACACCTTCGAAAAACAATACTTCGACCTTCCTTCGATATGCACTTGTTCGGCGGATCTCTATTTCGACGAAACATACTTTCGACATAATGAAAACTGCTCTGAAGTGTTTTTTACCCAAAAAAATTATTAATCCAATTTCGAAATAGTAATCTTGCATAGTCTAAGTAGGGAATGGACCTATGGGAATGGTTAACGAGAAACATAAATAAAACCGCGTCATCATCATTAGTATCATTCTACAGCCTTTTCCGTCCTGCTGCAGGGTATGAGAAGTCCAATTCCCGTAATCTATATATATAAAGAAAAAAATGGGAAATAGGGATTCCCCAATAGGAAAAAAAAAACTAAGAAACTTGCTTTACGCGGACGAAGTCGGGGGCAGAAGCTAGTTTGGAATATTTAAAATCTAGTCGCATTCTCGTCGCAGCAAAGCGTCTCAGCGAAAATGAATGTCAAAAACTTGTCAAAAGTGTAGGTAAATTACTTAAAAGCATTTTTGGCAGATTGAGACAGATTACAATGGAAAGCTCTTACAGTCCTTTCACAGTTATCTTACCTCTGACAGCAGCAACCCAACCTCAACATTATTATAACGAGGATAAAGATCATTGTGATTTTGACAGAAATGTCAGTAGCAGCAACCCAACAGCAACCTTATTACAAGGGGTATAAAACCCACTGTAATTTTTACAGTAAGTAATTTACATATTCTTTTTTTTTCAACCGACGAAAAAACGGAGGAGATTCTCATTACCTCTGATTTTGCAATAAAAAGTAAAATAACGAATGGACTGTAAAATACGGGAATAGACTCAGTTCAGGTCTCCTGTCTTTGACCTCCCTTTCTTGTTTGTGTTTACGCCCTATTAAACCAGCATCGGTTTTAATCAGTAACGGATTCTTTACACCAATGCAGAGAAGTTGGACGGCATGATGCCAGCACCACAGCCTATTCGATTACTTGTTCTGTCTGTGCCACAGACTATTAACTAAAAGCGCTCCTGCCGCTAGACAAAGCCGTAAAGAGGGTAGTCCCACTAATTGTATTTTGACTGCAAGCCAACTTCTAAAGAGTTGTTAGAATTCAGTTAGCATGAAGTTGGATCGGCCACTAGGTTACCGTACTGTGTGCTTGAAAGAATAGCCATTCGATAACTTTGCAATTTTTAAGATTACGTGTAAAGAAAGCAAAATATGAATCTGCAGTGATATATATTTTCTTTGATTTTTTTCAATTCCTTGATTTTTTCTTTATTCTTATTACATTCTGTCTTACTTTGGTAAAAAAAGAGAATTTTTGTCCTAGTTTTCCCTATTGGTGGCCATCGGGAGTAATCCATTTTGTTGCGGATTTCAAGGCAGTGTTGGTAATGAGTTTTCCTACGACACGAGTTATTACTAGGAGTTTTCATTAGTATTTAGTGATATATATATAGCAAGTTGTTATGGCTTTCTTTATAAAAATGTTGTGGAAATAATAAATATTACTCGTTTACAAGTATACATAGCATAATCAGCCTATAATATTCCCACTGCTGGGATACAGGCCTTTCTGTGAGAGGGAGTTGTCTGTAATCTACCATGCGGGCCCAATGAGTGTTGGTAGATGTCACAGGTTTTCGAATTTTTGTCTACAAGTATGCTAAAGCGATAACGAAATATTTGAGCTTGAAATAAAACCTTTTCACTGTCAAAATATTGTATCTGTTTTTTTCTTAATCTCTAGAATGGAAGGAAGAAAATAATTCCTTTCGATCTATTGGTCCTTAACTTATGTCGCCATACTTTTAAATCCAGTCTGAAAAAACAAGAAACAACAATTTGCAAGAACAATACAGTCGTGACAAAAAAGACAACACACTAATTTGTGTGGGGACAGCTAATCTAAGTTATTACATCGCTTGTCTGCGCATTTGATACGCTTGTTCTGTCAATTTGCGCGCCAATAATCTGTCAGAATTGCTACATGTTTTATGTATCGGCGATAAAATTGAATTGTCGACGACTCCTAATAAATTCCGACGCCTCTTTCCTAATGTACATATATGTCCTGTAAATGACAATAAGCACTTTTGGTCTGTATCATTAGTTGTCTGACGCTGTAATTATCGTATCCTACATTGTAAATGATATCTCGTTTGTTTCTAACGAGGTTCTCAATATCTTTATATTTTGTGAAACAGGAGAGCGGTAATTGTAGGCACAACCTATTGGTGTCAGTATTATGATCGCTGTGCGGTTCCGAAACTTGTGTTCATTAGTGTTGGGCTTGGTTCACATTTTAACCGTCATCATACTTAATATGGACAGGATACTCAGCCTTTCCACTTATTTCTATTAGGATGAAGACCTACATAGGATTGAAAGCAAACTTCAGAAAGTCTTTATTTCCCCTAGCAATTTAATCTTTTTTAAGTTCTGTGCCGCAGAAGACATACTGCAGGTAAGAGTGGAAAACTAGTGATAAATAAAAACGGGTTGCACTCCGGGAGTGCCGGCAGAAGTGAAAACTTGAATATTGACGTTGTGCATTTTTTGATATTTTGGAATGCGGTCTACTCTCCCTCCGTCTTACCAATTTTTATCAGGTGACGTGTCCTGACGCGAGCTCCGTCTTACGAATTTTCGATCAGGTCACGTGTCCTGACGCGAGTTTAAATTTTTTACCCATCACAAAAAACTCTCCCTCCATCTTACGAATTTTCGATCAGGTCACGTGTTCTGATGCGAGCTCCGTCTTACGAATTTTCGATCAGGTCACGTGTCCTGACGCGAGTTTAACATTTTTTACCCATCACAAAAAAAGTGCACAACGCGACTAAAGAAGTTTTCACTTCAAAAAAACATCTGTGCACACCAGCAACCTTCTATACAGTTATGCAATAATAATTATGGTTTATCCAGGAAATGCACCATGTACGTTGAACTGCCGGCCTCTGGGGCAGCACTTCTACGCATCACTATCGCTAGTCGCTGACGGAACACCCTGCACCCGTCAAGGCTTCCGCGCGCTATGTGTTCAGGGGACTTGCAAGGTAAGTTATCCTATTTTAAAGCTATGTAAGAACTGCGGGGTAGTTCCGTAACACACTATCAGTAGCAATGTCTTTCATTTTGACAGTTCAACAACATTCATTGCGTTATTTACGTTGTTGAGCAGATGAATTTTTCGAACATATGAAGAAATGGATTAGCAACATCCTTCAAAATCTTTCAGATTGTGATTGATCGCGTGTTACCCAATTAGGGTGCCGATGATGGTATCGGTCGGCACATTAGGTACTAATTCAATGGTGTCAATAAAGGTAATTCTTCTTTGAGTGACTCCAGGATGCAGAGCTCTCTCTGGAGTAAATATATACTGCCTGTTTTAGGTAAGTCAAAGTCAAAGTCAAATCATTTATTTCAAATAGGCACATGAAAGACACTTTTTAACGTCAAAAATAAAATTAAAATTAAATTGATTCTAGTCGCCCCTTCCAAAAGGTAGTTTTCTTATGGAGAAGAATGGGCAAGAAACTCCACCGTTACTATTTTAAAATTTTTTACAATATTTTGCTTACATTAATTATATAATTATATGTGAAGACGATGCACCTAAAAATAAAATTACTATATCACAATAGGTAAAAGAATTAAAATGGATTAATGAAACCATGACATATAAATTATCTATGTGATAGATACATGGTGCTCACATATTTACATAGGTAAGTCAGAGTAACCAGCTTCTAACTAAAAAATTTAAAGCCTATTGCAGTGGGTTGTCGATTCTATACTATTTGGTCAGTGGTTAATTACCTATGTAGTCGAGATTATTACATTAATTAGTTTTAATAATCTATCGTGTATTTTGGTAAACTCGCTATTTATGTAGTTTATGAACGTTGCGAAACTATGTCTTTTCAATTCATGTCTAAATCTTAGCGACTGCTGATCAAGTTTTACGTTTCGTAATTAAAGGATACCTTTTATTTCCTAAATATAGGTTCCTTTTAAGACTTATAGTTGTCACATTATGAATGCAAATTGTCGGACCAATTTTATAATATTCGTAGGCAGACCACGTTTCAGCAAAATGTCTACTTAGATCGGTGGAGACATGAGTGCAAAGCTTGCAATTATCAGATTTTGTCATAATGTCGCCTTAGAAAAGACTTCCTTCTTTAAAGGCTTTCATCTTACAAGGAGATTGTGGGTCATTGGAAATTGGTGGCTTACAGCATCCTCCTCACACGATTTTAGTGGTATCTAAATCACGGTCACGAATACTTATGATAGGAATACCAATATTTTCTTTCGTCTTTTAGTAAGTATTGTAGGGAGCAAGACGGACGCGCCTGTTTAGGCCCAAATAGATACGGCCTGATATAATAACAAGTCTGTTGCCCATGAAATCTTTTACTGACCAAATACCTAACCGCTTGTTAAAATTCCTTTGGTTTAGCTATTCTTTGAAGTTTTGTATCGGTCTAGCGGTCACGGGCAAACTATGATTAGTTCCTATATTTAGTAATTGACGTCATATAGAACAGTGTACAACTTGTTTTGTTCCGCTCAGTTTGTCAATCCCATTCGGATATGAACACGGTATTGTAAGGTGCATTCAATGCATTGTAGCTGTGACGTAATCGTTAGGCTACATAGAAACGCCAATTTTGCAGACTATGTAGCATTGAAGCAACATTTGTGTCCGACACACATAGGTGGTATTATTTGAGCGCGCAATAAAGCTAGATGAATTGTCTATTGGGTATTGAGCGAGCTGGTGCCGTCTGCTCCAGTGCTCTATAAACCACTCAATCGTTGCAACACTGTGGCACAAGGACGCCGTAATCGTAAATTATTTAGTGTATTGTTTATTACGTGATAATGATTCGTGTGGCGGTTGTTCGTTGTGGCTGTTTGTGTATGGTACTTTGCCCTCCTGTTGTTGTCAAGCTGACACGGTTATGCCATTGTAACTAGCCTTTAGTCTACAGCTACGGTTTCTTAGAAGAGCGGTGACCGATACAAGCGGTCGTAATATCCAAATGCAGAGCGTTTTTAGGTCATATACTGGTGAAAATGACAGATTTTCATGACGTCCTTATAAACATGACGGAAACACTGTCGAATTTTTAGAACATGGATCATCATCGTCATTATCATTTTAGCCGAAAGACGTTCTCTGCTCGCCATAAGCCCCAGATAACTTAAACCTGACTTTTCAATATCCGAGTCAAATTAATAGCTCTTTTTAAACGGTTAACGATGGAACCACAGATTACTAGTGGTGGAACTATCATAATAATTTACGTAATTTCTTTAGATGTAAAAATTAGCAGAGCTTACGCATAGTAAAAGCTCAAATTGACCGTTACTTGGCTTTCATTACCGACACAATAATAGAGATGCGAACAAAATGGCCTACCAAGCTAGAGAGGTGATAAAAATAAAGAGAGGTGTATAATTTAACACCTCTGGCGCCATGATTAACAAATAACTAAAATTAGTAGTTAATTACTTAGTTTAAGTAGCAAGTTCTACTTAGTGGTGTCGTGTATGAACTCGAGAGCTATGTTCGTGCTTATATCCAAAATTTGCAGTAATGTAATTAACTAAATTGCAATTAATCGGCTTTATGCGTTCAGTTATATTTTATAATATAATAAACTACTGTAATGGTGAAATTGTTGATTGAGATTAGTTGTATTGCGTACGGAATTTATTGGTCTTAATCAATCGATTTTAATTAGTAGGCGTATTGTTATTTAGCAATGCCTTACTAAGCTCCAGTGACTAGATTTCGTGCTTAGAGGACGGACATAATCCCACGGGGACGTACTATCGGGATGAAAACAGACTGCCCTATGTCCTAACCCAGGTCATGGTATATCCGTGTGCTAAATTGTATCCGCCGTCAACAGACTGATAGACAGAGTTACTTTCGCATTTATAATGTTAGTATTAGTATGGATTACTGTTATAGTTATAGCCTATTGTAGTTTTCTAACAGCTAATATGCATCCCATACGTAATCACCATTGTCATGATCAGCCTATAATGTTCCCACTGCTGAGACACAGGCCTCCTCTTATCGAAAAGCAGTGATGGGCTGCCACGCGGGCCCACTGCGAGTTGGTAGATGCCACATGTCTTAAAATTTTTGGTTCTAGGATATGTCGGTTTCCTCACGATGTCTTCCTTGGACGTTTTGCGAGCCATATGTAACGCACAATCTGAACTGTACAGATGGCAGGATTGTTTATGTAAGTATCATCGCCTTGATAATGTTCTGCCTCTAACGAGAATGTACCTAGAATAAAGTGGAAACCAAGGTTGGAAATTAGATACAAACAATAGTCTTGTAAGTCATAGATCCTTGTTTGTCACTGGCCGTGATTTGTGAGCTTTGTGAATACTTTACCATAATCACAAACTAAAGGGAATAATAATAATAATTAATAATATCCCTGGACATTTCACACAGCGCCATCTAGTCCCAAGCTAAGCAACCTAATGCTTGTGTTATGGTAACAAGATGGCTGATAAACTACTTATATACATTTTTTTTTTTTGTAAATACATATACATTTATAGATAGAAAAACACCCAGACTCGGAACAAATACATGTAGGTCATACAAATATTTGTTCCGTGCGGGAATCGAACCCGCGACACGCAGCGCAGCAGTCAATCGCTTAACCACTGCGCCAACCGTGCCGTCACGAATATTTATATTAAGATCTAAGTTTTTGCATTTCATTAAGATAGTTGATATACCTGTTCTTTATCTTATTCCCGCCAAACATATGTACAGGGATATCAATGCGGAAAGGGTTACCATAATCTTCATACGTTATTAAAAAAAATGCAGTTTCAATAAAAAGTCCAAACTCAAACTCAAATCATTTATTTCAATTAAACCATTTCAGGCACTTTTGAATTGTCAAAATTAAATTGTTGGTCAGTTAGTCAGAAAGTTGAAGCTAGTTGCCCATTCCAAAACGTAGAACTCTGTGGAGAAGAGCGGGCAAGAAACTCCACGGATACTCTTTTAAATCAAGATATTATTACAAAATCCTGGGTACATTATTCTTATTGCTTCTGTATGTGAGAACAATGTAAAAAAAAATACCTACCAATACCTACACCGCAAAATATATGAAACAGCGGATTTTTTTTTAAACCTACAGATTTTATATACGCTGGTGGTGGGTCTAGAATTATGTGCTGAGTTCATGGTAACAGTAAGTGTGTTAATGTTCCTTACACCGTGCATTATATGACATTTTTGTCTTTATATGTATATGCAGGCTTGTATCGGTCAGCTGGTGAGCTAGCGAAACTGTCGGTCGAGTGACGGAACCCGGCGGCGCCAGTCGCTATGCGAGAGATCAGTGATTACCGCCACCCACCGCCTCGGGCAGCGAGACAGTTTCCTATTCCGACACGCTTTTATACATAAACGTACTAAAATTGACCTATTAGGAAAATCGTGGTAAATAATCACTTAATCACCAAAATGAGTAGACAACCTACCTAACATAAAATGAAAAACTTTTTGATGCTGGAGGAACAAGGTGGAATGTTCCTCACTTCCAAACTTGTCTCCCTTGTGACCATGTTGGGATATAGATAGTTTGGAGGAGGACCAAGGTGAGAAGAACCTCGATTGAATAGAAAGGTGTCTGCAGCCACAAAACATATGTGGCTAAGAACACTTATTAAACATAAGCAACGCCAAATGAAAGTTTGGAAATAGAAAAAATAAATTGGATGATATTCGAATTCACATCTTTTTGATGATGGATTGGATTTCTGTCTGCTCCCTGGATATCTCTTAACTCAGATTATAAATGATGAATTAAGTACCTTCCTTTAATCCGTCATTTAAAATCTAAATTAAATTATATTCCTGCTTTATAATAAAGTCACCATCGTTATGAACATAACGGACCAACTAAAGTAATATTCGCGCAACAATAGGCTTCCGGAAGGTTGCGTCTAAAGCTTCTTAAAATTAATCATGTCTGAGATAATGCTTCTATTTATAGTAATGTAGATAAAAGCCTTACAAAGTGCGCAGTACATTGCCGCTTTTACTTTATATAACGAAGCATTCAAACACCTACACGCTAACAATGAGGTTAACAGGACTTTATATAGAATAGGCGCAACGCAAGCGCAGGGAGTTCTTACATTCCATCCCCTTTTACGTAGCTAGCCTCGGGCTGAGGTTTGAGACGACATGATCGGAATACCCAACACGTAGAGTTACAGGCTAATTAGTCCCACGAGGCATTTCTATGACAGTTTGCAAATGGTGCAGCTCAACATTTGTACACACATTCGCGTTAATTGCCGGTTGGTAACCGTCAATCATTTGAGCATTTAGCCTCAAGATAACACTTGTAATAGATATATAATTGCAGCGCCACTGACAGTTGTTCCTAGAAACGTGGTATTTAAGTTATCCAAATGAACAGAACTTGTAATCTCTTATTTATTAGCGGTAATGTAAATATTATGAGCTGTTTATGATATTGTACTTTATTTAATACTTTGAAGCGGGCAATTTTATGTGTAAATGTTTAATTAAAACAGGCGTTACTGGAAGTTTGTTGACTCAATCTAGAATTCTAATTAAGCCGGGGATTAGGTACTTTGCTCATTAACATAAAATCTAAAATATGATTTTGATTGACTGTTCAACAATCACTGCTATTTATTTATTATCTGTTCAAGTCACTCGAATTTCTCATAACTATGCGAGATTACAGTGACTTTGACTTTTTGAATCAGACTGATTTTGTAAGAGTGACTTTGAAGCAAGCTCTGGTGTAAAGCTTACGTATACCAAAGAATACATTATAATAGCTGCTATAGTGAGAGAAAAATTAAAAAGCCGAGAGAACTTGTGGCCTCCAACAGTTAATTGAAATTTTTCCAGTACAGCTGTGATGCCACATTATGATTTAAAATTCTAGTAAATGTTTAACTGACAATCATAAGTTTTTATTGGCTTATTCAACTGCCTACGACTTATCATAAAAACTATTATCATTTGTTTTTTTTAACTATAATGTCAAAAAAATCACAGCTGAAGTGGATAAATGTCAACTAACTTATGGAGGGCATTGTAAATGCGGAGACTATACCGTATTGTCATACTGTCAATATTTTCATTCTGGTTCATAAACTTCAGAAATTAAATGATTATAATGGCGTTTTATGAACTACCGTAAATGCAGAAGACCTTGAGCGGTTACCAATCTGTTCACGACTTTTACGATAAAATCAGAGTTATCGGACTTCATTTGTATATACGCATATAAATAAACTACTATGAAATATACTATACTACTCCACTAACCCAGAATCTATGTCAATGACTGAATTAGCCATTTTATGATGCACTATAAATAACAATATAATGTAGTATTCCGTTAGTAGTACGGTTCCCTTTACCTATTACTGCCGACTTATCATTTTCATCTGCCATAACAAAATATTGCATGGCAATAATATTTAAAAAGGTTTTTGAAAGAAGAATTGTGTGAGATTTTAACATAACTGGCGCAACGTGCATAATCAGCCTATAATGTTCCCACTGTTGGGACACAGGCCTCCTCTCTGAGAGAGGGAGTGGGCGGTAATCCACCATGCGGGCCCAGTGCCGGTTGGTAGATGGCACATGTCTTCGATTTTTCATGCCGGTTTCATCACAATGTTTTCCTTCACCGTTTTGGGAGCTGTGGTGATGAAATAATTTACACAAAGTAAAGCGCCTCTCTGGGTTCGAATCTACAACCTCTCAACTCGAAAGTCGCGGCCGTTTGTACTGGGACACTACTGCTCTGGCGAAACGTGAGTGTACTATTATTATACGTAGCACCCCTCTGTCCAACCCTTCGGGTAATAAAGGCGTGATGATATGTTAGGTGTCTTTTGTTGTCTATTCGGTAAACAAACAATGCGTACTGAGATTTCTATTTTGAGTAAATTAATTCAATAAAAAGTAAATAAGAAGTCGGTAATATCAATACAATGTTTACTAAGATGCAGGCGTGCATAACTAACTCAAAGGACGTGCATACCTAACATAAACTGTGTGATTGATGTATAAAGTCGTGATTTCGTGCCGTGTTTGTTTACCAAATAAGATATGTAAGAAATCATACTCATTTAGACATAGATGTGAAGGTGTCTAAATATAACCATGTTAATTATCATCCCTATGCTGGAAGGAAAAGAAACTCACGTTGCTCCTTTTTACAGGAAAACACAGCATGCACATAAAATACACATAAAATAAAATAATATTAAAAACTAAAATCACATTCGCTAGGTGTAATACGATGAAAATGAAAATAGAGAAAATCAATGATGAAATTTGAGAAAAAAAAAACATGGTTGAGCATTCATATTACAATGGTGTAAACCGGATAAAAATAATCTATTTTTATTTTGACTTTAATTGATTAAATTTCATGTTCAAAATTATCATTAAAATCATAATTATCATTATTAAATTATAATTATCATTATTAAATTATCATTATCATCCTACTCGTGACATTTGTATAAGTCTGTTAAATAAAGGCTATTTGAATTTGAATTATCATCCCTATTGTGGTTCTAATAGCATTTTCTCATAAATAATACATGCTATTATAATACATGATATTATAATTACCATAATTGGTGTCAAATCTATATGACCGGTACGTGATCTCTTGAGTTTTATGTGACAACAGACGAGGGTGTAAACTATAGTACAATACATTAGCGCTTTGTACACATGAATATGAATTTATGTTCACGATGGCGCCAAATTGATCCCTTCACAGTTACACGTAAAATAATTCTTAGGTGACATGAAACTAGATTGAACAATATACGTTCTCAATAAACATGTTCAAACAACGCAATAGGCGGTGTATTTGATGGAGTTTCTAGCTCTCAGAGTTATGACGGACACTTGTTTAAAGACAAATGAATATTTGCAGAGCGCAAGTAGATTTGTTCCTAAGCTTTTGTTTTAGGTAAGTGCTTGGTGAGCTAAAAGCGTGGCTTAGTTACAGCCACTCGGGTAAGCTAGGCTTACCGAGGTCAAACCGCGGATGGGTGTCCATCTATTTCATATCGAGACCCCTCCGTGCCTCGAAATAAACGCACGTTAGGCGTCCCGGCTGTCATTTGTAGATTTTTGACAGTCGTTATTGTAATTAGTAAGAAGCCCGAAATTCTGGCAACCAGTGTTACCAAGGTGTATCGTATCACTCAGTAACTTTGTTGTGGACTTGTGAGGGTCAGATAGGTAGCCGCTCCATATAAAATACTAGTATTCTTAATTGTGCTACATCCAGTTATACTGGGTTGATGAGCCCTATAAATGACGTAATCCTTACCCTATTAATGACAGTACCCATCCATGATGTCATTTTAAAGGAATGATTATGGAGTGACATTAAAAGGCGAACAGTTTGGGACTTTGAATTTTCTTCTTAAGACGTAGGTCTTCTTGAAGAAGAAGTTTTCCCTACTAGCCTAACGTAAGAAGAAATCTTCTTCTGTAGGCTAGTAGGAAAAACTTCTAATGTTATTTACTTTCTTCTTTCCTTGTACAAGAATGTGATTTGCGGGAACCCAAATGAAAACATCGTGAGAACCAAAAATTCGAAGACATGTGACATCTACCAACCCGCACTGGGCCCGCGTGGTGGATTACGGCCCACTCCCTCTTACGAGGGCTCTTAGACGAGGCCTGTGTCCCAGCAGTGGGAAATTTAAAGGCTGATAATGCTTATCTATACTTATAATAAATCTGTAGAAGTGAACATTCTGTACATTGAAAATATCAAAAAAATAAACGGCAGGGGGTGTTACTAGACCGACACCGAACCCAAAAATGTGATTAAAAAAATTTTTGTCTGTCTGTCGGTCTGTCTGCCGGTCTGTCTGTCTGTCTGTCTGTCTGTCTGTATGTTTGTTCAGGCATCACACAAAAACTACCGGTTCGATTACGATGAAACTTGGTATAATTATTCTTTAATATCCTGGGCACCACACTGGGTACTTTTTATCCCGGAAAAGTATATACAATAAAAAACAAAATTAATTTGTTTTTTATTGGTTCGATCCCTAGACCCGATTACTGTACCAACCGCAAATAATAAGTTTGTCGTAGGTTAGGTCACCCGCAGTGGAGTTCATTTTCATTCCTTTTAGTTTTTAGAGTTATTTAGGTTTATTTTTATATAAGTCGTAGTATAGATTTTAATTTTAAAGTATAGGTAGTGTATTTGTTAGTGTACGTAGTGACCGTAGGTTATTTTATAATACTGTTAGGTAGGAGTAGTAATTCGTATAGATATTAGTTTTTAGAGATTTTGCTTATATTTATTGAGTTTAGATTAGTTATCATCAGAAATAGGTTTATTTAGGTAGGTAGGTATTATTATTATAAAGGGCCTGCGAGATAGATGGCATTCTGGGGAAGCACATACCTACATTTTATCCTGTTAGCACGTTCCCGTGGGTAAATTTCCGACATCCACGGGGGCGAAGCCGCGGTCAGAAGCTAGTGCTAAATAAAACGACAGCTATAAAAGCAAAAAAATGGATTTTCACCAACACTTTTAAAAGATGAAAGTCTTTTTATTAAATAGATACGTGTCGGGTTCACAGGCCCGATGGTGATGATCAATTGAATAAATCAGTACATTCGGCGCTAGCTTTACGAAATTGAATCTCAGTAGCTATGACGTCGGATGCATTAGTATAGAGTTCGTGGCACAACAGAGATACGGGAAATAAAATTTGGTGGGAGATTGGGAACCTTGAATACCTATTGTCGTGAAAATCCTACTTCTACTAATATTATAAACGCGAAAATTTGTGAGGCTATACTCACACACTTTCGCGTTTCATCGTTTAAACATCCATCCATCCGTCTATATGGATGGTTGGATGTTTGTTACTTACTCTTTCACGCAAAAACTATTGAACGGATTTGGTTGAAATTTGGTACGCAGATAGTTTTTATCCCAATATTCCCACGAGATCGACACTTATGCGGGTGAAACCGCTGGACGCTGCTATAGTAAAATATTAGAACCGATGTGTTTTTAAAGGTTAATTAATCTGTGTTAACAGAGGCGAAGACTCCAATACAACACGATTCCTACCGGCTTCCCTTCGGAGGAAAGGAACGCTATCGCTACCTATTGAAAAAAGCCACAGTCAATAGTGTCTACTATTGCCAAAAATATTATACACTATGGGTATATAATTCCCCCTAACATGCAAGCAACAAAAACGCTTTTTCTAAAACAACCCGACACCAAAAAGTAATAAATAAAATGTAATCGGGAACTAACTAAAATGTACACCTCGCCACTGCGAGTGTTTAGTAAGACTTAGCTGGAAAATGATAGAAAATTTTGTTTAAATGTTAAACTCTAGTGTGGGCTAAATAACAGAAATGAGTATGCTCAAATCACATTTATTCTCTATATTAATCTAAGCTTAAAACTACTGCAACGTTTTGATAATACGCAAACGATCTGCATCGCGTGCAGGATACGGTCCACTGCTCAGTTTTTCTTTTTACTTTTACAACACAGTGTTTTTTTTAATTGTCACATAGCAAGAGAAATAGTTCCCAGATGATTAGCCAGTTGTTTAAAACATTGAATAACTTTGTTTATCCACATTCTTTGTGATACATAACATAGATGATCTTGGTTGTTAAGTGTTTGTATATTTTGTGCGTGATTTGTCTCGTGAGAAGATGTTGGGATGTGTGTGTGTGTGTCTGTGACGGGAACGTCCACTCAGTCAGTTTGTCGGTTTTCCACATGTGAATGCGCGGGCGACGCGTGCTTTACGCGCCAGTAGTGCACGACAACGCGGCTTGCGCGCGACTTACAGCAGCGCATACACATATCTGCCGGGAAAACTAGTGCATGTTACGTTCGATTTTTAAATTAAAAGTTTTACTAAATAAATAACTGAAGTGCTGTTGTTGGCTAGGAACTGAAAGTGCGTTTTAAGATAGGTATTTTTTTTGGCCATGGTAATGTGCAACAAGATGCATTTTTTTCAATGACATAAGTATTGTTTATCTAATTTTGAAACATCTTATAGTATCATTATTTGCTTTGATACCTCTAAAACTATCTACAATTTGAAACATTAATTTTATTCAACCATGACTTAATGTTTATTCAAAAGCAACATGTTTATTTTCTGGCGCCACGAAAGCTTTCACAAAATCATTCATCCGTATTAGCGTTTGCTTTGAAGCGAATAATTTAATTTCCGTTAATATTTCTTATCGCCTACAATAATAATTATATTCTCCGTTAAGTGATGTAACCATCGTGCATCGGTCAATGACAATCCCATGTTAATTTGACGGCTGTCAGAGTCGGTTGTTGAGAGGAGTGCAACTGGAAAGTCCCGTACACTGCGGATGCCTGGCCTTCACTAATCTTATCAGTAACTCTCGGCTAACAAACGAATATCAAAGGACAAGATAAGTTAACGATAAGTATGCCGTAAAATTGTTTTTAAGAAACCGTTAACTAATAGTGAAGGCCCCCGCGGATTGTGGTTTGTGGCTAATTTTCGTCAATCAAACGGTATGTTGGTTGTAATACGAAACTGCACTAAATGCAGTGTATCTTTCCATTTGGTTGCTATTTATTTTTATGTCTTCCTGTTTTCAATATTTTTTTTAGTTTCGTGTGAAGTTTTCGATGCAATTTAGCATCGAATAAAATTACCGTTAGGTGGAACTTTGGGAGTGGCGCAACATATTATTGGATGACTGCTGCCAACTTTTCAAAACTCTTTATTATTGTGATTGCATAACTGAAATCGTTTTAAATAGATAAAATAATACGTTGTAAAATCGAAATTGTTTACCTAGTCTACGCTATAAAATGAAGATGTGGTTGTTTGCTTCTTCAGCTTAATTACTGGACAGTAAATGTGCAAGGCATCACGTGGTTAAAATTAAGCAGAACTCACTAACTTAATCATCAGTTTCCAAAAATAATTAACAAGACCGTAAATCCAAAGGAATCCCTTCAATTCCGGCGCAAAATTAACAGTGAGTACCTACATTAATTAAAGTCGGCGACAGTCCGTTGATCTTGCTGTCTGATCGACAACAATTTTTGGCCGCGTCATCCGCGACACTGCTTGTGTTAATTTTTCATTAAGAAATTATTAAAAGACCGCTATAAAAGCTTCATCAGTGATCAACGAAATGGGGTTACTACAAGGTCGATTAACATCAGCTTTAGGGCTGGCGAAGAACTGAACAAGATACATATTTGCACTAATTAGTGTCGAGTATTTACTGAAGTGAAGTCTTTGTTAACAGTTATAGTCACATTAAAAGCTCTTAGAAGATCGTTTAGAGGGATAGTTCCTAGAGGAAATACGTTAATTTTTATCTTATTTCCTCTAGGAATTATCCCTTCTATAACTTCAGGAAAATCGAGCCAAGATTTGTGCTAATAGATACTTGTCTATTAACACAAATCTTGGCTCAATTTTCCCGAAAATTTACATGTTTCATTTGCCAGAGCTCCTGCCAGCCCTACGTGTTGATGACTTCTACCTCCTCATAGACAGAGGACATCTTTATTTCGGCCATATTGCCATTCATCATCATTGTTATTCTCTGAAATTTGTAATGGTCCTATTAACATGTCAATAGTACTTTGCTTTATGTTCTGTGACCACAGTTTATTGTGGTCATGAACAAATGAACAATTATACTGCTTCCATCATTAAGGAAAGTTTTGCATATAAAGCATACAAGTTTGCCAATAATCAAACTTTTACCGATTTAGTGAGTAGGCAAACACATCAATATCTCGGAAAAACTTTGATATTTTCTTGAACATTGTCCGATCAATGAAAATAATGAAAACCATTTAATTTGGTAGTTAGATCGCAAGCTGATTTATTTCTAAAATATGATAAAAAAAAAAACATAAAAATTTTCATAAAATTATCGACATATGAGCTGGACTCCTTTAATAAAGATTGGTCCTTGACAGCTCTGGGCAGAGAGAGGTAGAAAGAGAGTAGGGAGACCTTTGCCCAGCGGTGGGACATTAACTGCTAATAAAAAAAAAAAATTGACATATGGAGGTAGCTATCCACCATTTTCAGAGCATTGTAGAATGTTACCAGCCACATTCTCATACGAAGTCCCAAGTAGGACAGAGGTATTGTTTATTTCATGTAAATAATCCATGTGATTTCAGGACTGCCGGAAGCCATAAATCTTGAATTACTGTAATCCAGGAGTTTCAGCAACTGGTTTAGCTATTGCTGAAATTCTACTAATCTAATTCGTGGAAGCAAGTCTTGTTCAAAGATCATTATAGTATATGGTTTAATAAATCTGTCACGTTGAAATATTTATAACAAACTAAAAGCTTTATGAGTGGCCAATGACAGCATTTACTTTAGCTTCCTGTTCCCTTTGCACGCGTTAAAAGGTAAATGCATGTATGTGTACAGGTTGTTTCTTAAAACGATTTATTTTTCCATAGAATAGTCTCGCCACCGTGCTTGCTTCGAAAAAAATTGTTTCAATCAATGAAAAATAATAAGTTGACCTTCATTTCTCTCCATCCGGCCGTTATTATTGTTAATACTTCGGTAACTGTAAGAAAAAATTGTTTTCTTTTTTAGTTTTTGCTTCAGGGCGAATGTCTATCGGTAAGACATTCCTTTGTTTAAATATAAAATGTAGGTACAGGGACTCAAACACACCCTGTATAATGTCATCTAATGGTGCTTCCCGTCGAATCTGACGATGCATCCATTACTTGTTATGTTTAGTGGCTCAGCCTGGACGGTCGCCAATGTTGACATGGCGTTAATCCCGATTGTTCAAACACTGTTAATGTAAATTACACACATACATGTGTTAGGCAGTAAACTTCAGCGGCATTCACACCATTCTCATTGTGGCAGACAAGTGTCACTATGTTATTGAAAATTAACTGCTCCATTGTTGGCAATACAGTGGGTATAAGACGTCATCGCTCCCAATTTGTTGTGTTAAAACTGTTCAACAGCAAATGCATAAGCATAATCAGCCTATAATGTTCCCACTGCTGGGACACAGGCCTCCTCTCTGTGAGAGGGAGTGGGCTATCTTCCACGCGGGCCCAGTGCGGGTAGATGTCACATTTCTGGTTCTAGGATATTTTCTTTCACTGTTTTGAGAATAGTGGCGATGAAATTATTTACACAAAGTTTAGCGCCTGTCTGGGTTCGAACCCACGACCCACAACTCGTAAGTCAGGGCCGTTACCACTGGGCTACCACTGCTCTATACAACAGCAAATGGTTTAAAGCCAATTAATATCAAATAAATAGGTGTGGTCTTGTCAAACAATTTCTAGTTCTAAAACGAAATAACATGATATTATACATAATTGATTAGTAAATAAATCATTCGTATAATTTAATTTATTAGTTAAAATATACATCGGTACGTATGAAGAAGGTTTATAGTTGTTCGATCGTAAAAATATGATAAATAGACAGTTACCTCGACAGATTTAATATCTCTGTCGTTCTTCAATGATTTTATATAAAACCTTTTCTACATCAAAGGGCATACAGATTAGTTCAATTCAAAAGTTTAAATGGTCAGAAAGCAAACAGAAAAATGCCCATTTATCTTAACTATCTGAGGTTCTTAAATTTTATGGTGGCCGCGTCAGCTCGACAAATATCATTATAACAATAATTGAAATATTTAGTGGCGACACGCGACCAAATCGGGGTTAAATAGGGACACTGTCCCACTAGATTTATAGCCTTAAAACATGTCAGAGACACTAAAAAAATTAATGACTTTAAAATAAAATATATACGCTGTCTATGGTTAGGGTGGTGTCTCCTGATCTATGGTTAATTTGTTTCATTTGAAAATGGAATAGACAGGGATCACTATACCATTTAAATGGAAATGTCCTGTAGTTCTGACGTCAGAGCCAGCTTAGCGTTATCCTATAACACGGATGATTCAGATTATTAAAGAATATTTTCTGCAACGATGAACTCACATGTTGCTCATAGATAAAATTGGCATCATGTGTTCAGCAGCAAAAACCGATTAAATCTTTATTCAAGGTCACTCGAGTGCATTCTTCATTTTACGTTCTGACGCAAGACCGCACTTGTTGCAGATAAAACCTGAAAACATGATTGATTCGAGGAAATATTAATGTTGTATAAGCGAGCAAAGTGCCTGAATACTATTAGCTTCAATCAATCTTCAATCATTTGAAACAGCTGCGGTGGTTCAGTCTCTAATGCATTTTTCGTTGCTTATGTCATATGTTTGCAACAAAGTGTTGTGTGACCCACATTTTAATTTGGTAGGTGGCACATGTAACCGCTTTAATGACTGCATTGTTTTGAATCTGAATAAGACATAGTTAATCTAGGCTCCCCCTATGGGCTAGTTAGAGTACCATAGATCTGCTAGATTAGATTGTTATACGAGATCCTTATTTGCTCATTACACTTTGTTACAGTGGCCTCTGAAATTTAGGCTCGTGAGACGCAAAATACGTTGGGTATAATGGGTGTCTTGTAATAGCAGGCATTAGATGGCTCGATCTTTTCCCTTTGCACTTTCCTCCTGAGATGAAGTTAACTATAAGAGCCCGTAGTATCCCAGTTCGAATTCAAATTTCGTTCCACGTATCTTTCCATCAACAGCCCAACATGCTACACCAATTTTTGCAAATTCAGGTAGTATATATAAGGCCTTATAAAGCCTTATTTAACTTACCACAATGGTTGTCAATGTAGTATTCAATACCTTAGGAAGTTGAATGAATTCCCTACTTTGTAGTTCCTATTCATAAACGTTCCTAGAAAGTAACCTGGTCGAGAAAGCTCAGCTGCAACAAAGTGTTTAGTGATACATTAGATTTGATAGATGGCATAGCTGAGCCAGTGACCGTATTGTAGTCCCAACATTTAGTATAAAATGCACGTTGTTCGCAGTTACCTTCATGAAAGGCGGCGCGAAAGCTTGGCGTCTCGCCACCGGCTTCTTTACGATCCCTGCGATACAGGTTTAATATGTACCGTGCTCTGTATGCATGGGAAACTTATAAAACTCGGCCACTTGCACTGCTTTTAAGATGGGATATGTTCTACTAAAACATTTATAAGTAGGTAGGCACGGGTCGATTGATCAGGTTACGCTTGCCGCGGTTGGTTTGTGGACGGGTGACCATCTTTACATACCGTGACCTCTTCATGCCTCGGAAAGCACTTTAAACCGTTGGCTCTGGCTGTCGTTCGTGGTTCTTTGAAAGTCGTTACGGGTACTCAGAAGCCCGAAAGTCTGACAACCAGTCATACCAAAGGGTATCGCATTACCCAGTAACTGGGTTGTGGAGTTTAGATAGGCAGTCGCTCCATGTCACTCGTATTCAGCTGAATCCGGTTAGACTGGAATCCGACCCCAACATAAATGGTATAGATGATGAGGTAGGTAGGCAGGCAAAAAACGTTTCACTATCTTTATACCAATGTAAAACGAAGCGTGTTTCCTATAATCAGATAAGGCGCAAAAGTAATCCACCCATCTCTAGCGCTTAGCTATAAGTACCTAAGTACGGACCAAAAGCAATAACACTATTTCTAGATTTTCTAGTTCCTTCTGCCTCAGTTGCTTACCTGTAATCGTATTTAGATTGTATCTGCTAATAATCTCCTCTTCTAAATACAATCTATGCTAAAGATCAACTGTCGTGCAATGTTCTTCGGATAAATATAAATGTGAAGAAAATTCATGAATGTAAATGTTCCTATGAATATAATGGTATTATCTTGAAATACAGGAAAATGCACAATCCGACTTATGCAAAATTTTAATACGGAGTTATGACGAATGCAAATAAGTAATAATGTTGGAGCGAATGCAGGGCGTTGCGCGGTGTGGCGGATTCTACTCAAAGCCATCGTATAAAGATATCAATGTGGATTTGGCTAATACTCGTTTAAAATTCAATTCAATTCACGTAGCGAGATCAAAGCGGCCGTTACTCTTGCCAGCGCGTACAACTAACAATAAAGTAATCATTACCAGCACCGATAGTCATTATTTTATTTAAATATCTGCGCGACTTTTGGCTCGTCTCCCCGCGACTTAACCTTCATGGATATTAATTTAATTTATGACGCGAATTGTTATGTTTCATTTATTTTACGTATGTTTTTGTTTGCTAAATATTTTGACTTACCCGTTTATTTAAATGTAGACCTTTAAGACCCCGACATAAGCAAGATAATCCAGTCTTAAGTAGAAATAAAGTGTAACATTGAGCACTTTGTTTGCCGAGCTTTACTATCAAAATAATTATGCTGTTACATCTGATTCATATGACTTGATGTTTTATGAGTGTAGGTATAACAGACCGTTGACATACATCGGTAATTTTACTAGTCGTAAAATAATAAAGCCGGCTAATTTTAATTATCCAATAAGTTTGTTAAACGTCTAACCAACCATAATTATGTCATCTGAAAATTATGCATCGAATCGTTTGTTACGCAGTAAATTAATGTAGTTTTGAATTTCAACATGTGTTATTGAAAATGATAGACATCCATCAAGTGTGTCAGAAAGATCATCCGCGTGTGAATATCAGTACCTACAATCTAGCAAGTTATCTTGCACACGTCGAAGACAACACACCATGCTGACTACTTCCGGCCTAGTTTTCGCTCTCCTCGCCCTCGTAAGTACACTGTTTACCTCCATATTTAATGTTTACCAACCTAGTATACATCCAGAGACGCAAAATTAATAGATTAGCAGTAAACCTCCTGCCTAGAGCCATATATCATGATGGATTACCTTAATTACCGCTAACAAACATAATATGACAGCACACTAGTCGCCGCCACTGTGAAGTTTATTACATTTGTGAGTAAACTTTATAAATGATACAATTCAATGAGCAAGTCGAGAAGTCAAGATATAATCAGTGCAGTCCAAGAAAGGAGGTTGTGTGTATTAATTGATTTATAAGAACACATTACGGCCAATTAAAGTTTTCTGACCAATTACATGGACAGTTTTTGGTCTCGCCTCTTTTATTATGTAAAGTTGTGAACCGACGTTATTTGACTTGTCGCATTCTGTGGCAGCGCGCATTTGTTTGAAAACTCAAGATCGTTACGCCCACGCTTCATTAGTCAAACTACTGTGAATCCTCCACCGTTTACACTTTATTCGTGTGTAATTATTAATCCCACTCTCTGATACTGAGTTAAATGTTGTTTTATAACTTTTTAAACAAACAGGCATAGTTAGGTGCGCAGATGTCGAGTGTGCGGGTCAATTGTTTGTCAGAGTGTAGCAAGTTGTTCCGTAATCAGCGGCGCATAAAACACAGTTCAAAGCCGACGGTTACCGCTCACTGACAGGTGATTCGTTAACTCGCGCTTAATCCTAATTAATAGTCTATTAGTGGACGTTTTCAATTACCACTTCGAATGATTTATAATAACCATACACTAAGTATTTGCTGATTAATGTCCGTGGCATTATAGTGATCACATTCATAAATAGGATTAATGCTTTGAAAACCTATTAATTATTTATCAATGTCTCTGGAAATTAAAATAACATGAGCTGTCAAATTATTGTGGTATGCGTCTGGTTTTAATTAGGTACAATCTATTTTGTTATTCAAAAATTTCATTTTATTATCCTATTAGTAAGCATCGAGCGCTCCAATTTATTTGTTCTTTTACGGTTCTCCGCACATTATTAGCAAATTGGCGTCGCTTTGACATAAATTGGTATTTTCAACGTCCACTTAGTATCGTATAAAGGCAATAACGGCAAATAAAAGCACAAATGAAGCTTTTAGGACATGCTTAAGTTGAGTATGACATTATGGAAAGTGACATTTTGTAATCAAGTTATTTTACACAAAGAATATGGAAGCAAAAATGTTATTAGTGTTGGGCCGTTGATACAGCATCAACATAAATTAGTTGAGTGCTCAATTATCTTGCATTTGCTCATGTTTGGGTGCAAGCCAACGTATAAGAACGTAACGTAGGCGGATACAGATACCCCTAAATATTTGTTACTCATCGAGTTTATTTAGAATCGACTAAAAGAGACATATAATATACTAGCTGACCCGGCAAACGTTGTTTTGCCATATAAATTATTTCTAGCTGCCCGGCGCTACTTCGTTCGCGTGGTGTCCTACCACCTACCCTACCCCTACCCTACTCCTAACTTACTCCTAAACTACTCCTACCCTACTCCTACACTACTCCTACCCTAGTCCTACCCGACTCCTACCCTACTTCTAACCTACTCCTACCTTACTCCTACCCTACTAATCCTAGATAATCAGAGTAATGTGGATACATGTATGTTGTCGATTCAAAACCCTTAATTTAATACGTGCTTCAATTCGAGTGGACCCGAGTCTACCTTACCGAAGGGACGATCGTCAACTGTTTGATAGGAAAGAAGATAGAACAGTTTATATGGGAAAATGAAATCGTTGTTTTACTATCTTTCTCGCATTTTTTCTATATTTTCTCACCGTTTAAACCTTCCCTGGACTACGAAAAACATTTCAAAACCAAAATCAGCTAAATCGGCCCAGCTGTTCTCGAGTTTTAGCGACTCAAACGAACAGCAATTGATTTATATATATATATATATATAAAAATCAATTGCTGTTCGTTTACATCACGTTTACGTTCGTTCGTATTTACGTTCGTTTTCGTGTATATATATATATATATAGATAGATATTGTTATGTTTGTTCGTTACTTCCTTAACACCTTGATGTACTAAAGCGTCATTTACTAGAGAATTATAGTGGTGTGACTACAAATAGATTTAGTTTAAACTATTAGCATAATTATGCTTATAGTTATTTATATACAGGGTGGCAGGGACATCGACGCACAAACTGTAACCATGAATTCAGCACATGATTCTACCCTGTCGTTGTCCCTGCCACTCTGTATATACTTCACTGTACACCAGAAAATACATTTAACACTACAGATATTATTATGTGCAATGAGCGGCCTTATCGCTTTCTGAGATATCTTCCAGGCAACCTCGGAAAGGACAGTTATTGCGTGGACATAAAAATAAGGTTGTTGTATTGTAAAGTATATTTGTAAACATGACTCATTTTCTCGTATGGAAGGAAACATAATTAAGCTCTATAAACGTGTGTGAAGCTACAAGTAGAGGACATTGATTCTTATGTGATCCTTTTACACGATAAAATGTTAATAAAGACAGTTTATCCGTAAGTGGTTTGGCGCATTTAGGAGTATTATAGGACCTGGCGCTAGACGGGCAGTTTGCGTGAATATGCAATGGAGTATGTGGTTTAATAAGTAGATAACACTACTTGAAGTGAGGAATTTACTGCAGTCTGTTGTTTTTATATCGTTTTCGCATTTAAATCGGTAATATTGTACTACAGTAGATACGTAGTCTGCAAAAATAAAATGTAGGGGTGCATTTTCTTGTTATAGCTTGTTTTATGGGAAAATGTACTGAACATTTCTTGACGGACTGAACTAAGCAAACTTTGTTTTGTTACCTTTCTTTTCGTACCGTAAATTGTAACGTTCTTGTGTCTAACTAAACGAAACTTCTTAATGAGCAGTTTTTTTTTTAAGATACGTTATCGAATCACTAGATAATTATCAAATCAAATCAAAATGATTAAACACACCTATCACCTATGGTATACACAACATTTCAATTGACCAAGAGAAACTTGTTTCCTCTTTGATAAGATAGTATACATCAGTACAATATTTTCATCCGACCCAGACTTTCCAATCGGCTCGTTAGAATTCCTAATGAACATCGTAAATTGTACTTTGTTAGTGTACAATGTGTGTACAGTCAACAAAGCAGATGCGTATTCAGGCTAACTGTATCTCCTTTTTGACCCATCATGTGCACATGCACATGATGGGTCGATGGTCAATCAATAAACACAAATACTAACGGCCAGTTGCACCACAATTGACTAAATTCGTTTAGCACTAAAAATTTATTTAAAACACTGTTTCTGTTTTCTTCAAATGATTGAGAGAAAGAGATAGATATTTCAAACTCATTTATCGCTAAACGTATTTAGTCACTAAATGCTCTAACTTACGCTAACTAAACAGTAGTTAGCGGTAGTACCATAGTTTATATTAGCTCACCAAATACAACAACAACCGATCAAATCACTTGTTATGAGATGTGGTAAAAGATTAAATTCAATAAGTTTTCACAAAGCCGTGGCCGGGGGTGAGAGGTAAGTGTGTGGATCTTTTGTTTAAAAAAAAAAACACTACGCTCGCAATAACAATCAATTTAAACAGCGACGTAGTGGAAAGTGGTTATTTCTCGTTTGTACTCCAATCTTCTTTGTCAACAGTACGAGAAGAAATTGAGTGTTGTGGACATCGGTGAACAATGCATCGTAGAGCGAACCATTACGATCATGAACCATTGTATTACGATGGTCGTCACTGAGCATCTCGGTCTAAAAGTACAAGCAAATTACTTTGTTTCTACTTGTCTTACTATCGAGATTAGATGGTCGTACACTCTAAATAGGTGTAGTCTATTATGGTTTTACTTTAGATTTAGTCACTCTATCGTACATAGACGGACCTTCCATTGTTTACGTAGAATCGAAGAATTCCGTGCATAGAGAAACTTTTTAGTAGGTATTTTTCGAGTCGAGCATAGCGGAAGTAGAGCATTAACCAGATTTATGGTCCAAAATAAAATACATTCACATGTCCTACGGCCGTTTGTCGCCAAAGTTGCATAAATTATCCATGTCTTTTGAAAAAACCCTATGGTTTTGTATGTAATGGAGACAAAATCCAGTGTGCTTACCCTATCTTCACTTAGCACGTGAACTCCGCCTATGATCGAAAAGGTCCTAACTATACACAGAGAGTTTGTTAATCCTATCGTGCTACCCTGAATACGTAAACTTATGATGGACGTCAATGTCATCGGTGCGGTACGCGTAAACGTGGGTATGTCTACCATCACTAAACCTGCCACCGTACATAGTAAACTAAACGTGTTGGCCAAGCCTGGCTCGTTTTGGAAGAGGTCTATGTCATGGAATGAATTTGGTCCTCTGTTGATTTTTCTGTTCAGCCATCAACATTATTATCATCATCGAACTAGTCAGCTAATTATGAAAAAACTTAGGCATCTTTCGATAGAACTCGCTACCCTCATAATAGCCTCATATGTCGTTCCACTTATTCTTCCAGATTTTCATAATTGATTCACAAATAATTTTTCGTTTTTTAATGTGAAGCGCGGGCGTTTTGTGGGACAGTCTTCCTATGTAATTTTGACGTTTGAAAAGTGCTGCTTCTCAGCCTAATTTGAATAAATGATTTTCGATTTTGATTTGATTTCTTTATAAGTCGCCCGTTTAATTTTGCAGACAGGCATTACGGCAATCGTTATTGACATTCCTCTGATTCTGTTCTATGATCCCTGCAGGCGGTCGGTCGTGAGGGCGTGCTGTCGTCGGCGGCGGCGCGCGAGCTGCGCTGCGGCCGGCGCCTGGTGTCGGGGCTGTTCTCGCGGCCGCGCCTGCCGCTCGGCTACTCCTACGTCACTACCGTGCCGCGCGGTGCCTGCCGGCTCAACGTCTCCGAGATCATGCCCAGCGAGAACTATATAGGTTTGTACACAAATCTTGACTAATGTATCGGACAAACATAAGCAAAGAAGCAGAATAATGATGGGAAAGCAGGGGAACAAGGGTCATGGGCCATGCTATGGTCAAAAAGGAAACGAAGGGTGTAAATACATAAAGCGAGTCAATGAAGATGTTAAAGCTATGGGTTAACAACACGAAATTATATGCACGTGCCCAACCTTGCCGCGGGGAAATCGGCTCCACGACTGCACAGAACAGGTGCGACTGCTACTGATAATGATCAAACTCAGCTTATATAGGAAACATTGTTATTTTTAAATCACTCGGACCAGTCGGACCCAAACATTAATCACGAAGTGGTGAAAAAATTGTACAACTGATGAATGGAGGTTACCTATTTCCTAGACATTTTATTTATGCCATTCCACAATACTTACTGAATAGTCCTTTGATAAAGGCTAATGGGCCGTGAGGTTGGTCACTTATCAATCAGCATTGTAGACAGAGTGGTCTGTAAATCACTCGAGATCATCTGCTGCAGGTACCAACGCCCACCTTGTTTTGTGCCAATATGAATACGGCTTCTCCTGCTTTTAATGTGATGCAAAATCAATTTCGAACTTCGCTGACAGATAGTTTACAACATGTCGATCCAAGTAATGAATGTATATGTGGTACTGAGTCTGTTGTTAAACATCTGTGGGCTGATATGTAAATAAATATGTGGGTTGTAAATCGATTGTCAGTCAAATCAAAGGTAATGCTGCAAACATACTTAGTGTTTGACATTTTGGGTGCACTTACAGCTCTGAAGATATCCAACGGCTCGTACATAATGAACGGCGAGTTCGCGGTGTCGGCGGCGGGCACGTACGAGGCGGCGGGCGCGCGCTTCGTGTACTCGCGCCAGGGCTCGCTCGACAACGTGGTCGCGCACGGGCCCATACACCACCCCATCGATATCATGGTAAATACAATCTTAAAAAAAACATATCAATTCAATAGCATAAACAATAAAACAAATATAATACTCACGAAATACTTGGATCGTAGCAATACCAATTTATTACGGGCAAATTGAAAAGAAATTTAAATGTATCTTTTATTTTCAGATACTTTATACGCAACCGAATCCAAGTATAAAATATGAGTATTTCACGGAATCACTGCCTGGTGAAGTGGAAAGTGAAGCAGTAACGAAAATTGATGTTCCTGAAGTTACACCCAAGTCTGCTGCGAAACATTCTCGAAGACATCATAGCTATGAAGTTTTCTCGAGGTCAAATGCCCCTGTACCCAGGGAGCCGGAAATGAGCATTAGTGTTGAAGATGACTTAGATACAGATGTTATAGTACTACATAGAAAGTTTATGTGGAAGATACTGTCTTATTCCCAGTGCACTAGGACGTGTGGCGGAGGCATTCAAGTAAGTCCTAATTTGTAGTTGGTTTACCGACTCGTGGAGAGCGGTGGTGGCCCAGTAGTAACGGCCGCGACTCACGAGTTGTAGGTCGTAGATTCGAATACAGACAGGCGCTTTATTTTGTGTACATTATTTCATCACCACTGCTCTCAAAACGGTGACGAAACCGGTATGTCCTCCAACCATAAATTCGAAAACATGTGACATCAACCCGCACGGGGCCCACGTGGTAGATTACAGCCTACGCCCTCTCACCAAGAGGAGGCCTGTGTCCCAGCAGTGGGAACATTTTAGGCTGATTATGCTTACAAAACTTACCCTCGTGACCTCTAGCAAAATATTTGCTTGACCATAAAATAAACTAGACACAGTAACTTTGGCCTACATGCTGCCAAACGGACAATGAGGCGTCTAGTCAGTCTGACCGATAAATACCTAATTGACATCAATTTGTAGCAATGATTTATGACTAGCACAGTTAGCGGAACGATTTTCGGGCAATAGGCTATTTTTCTAAAAAATTCTAATAAGTCCGTCAGTTAGGTTATCAAAAAATATTGAACCCGTATTTTTTCTTTTGTCAATTATATAAAAAATGATGAAGATATCGCCCGTTAAAGTTCCGTGTGACGTCACCTGCTTGCGACACTTTTGCAAGCAAGTGATGTCACGACCCCCCCACTCCCAAATTTTGACGCGCTTTATCTTTGTCATTTTTTGTTTGATTGACAAAAGAAAATACCTACCTAGTACCCTAATACCTTTTACTGCAGCGTATACTGCCAGATTACCGCAACCTTTAATTTCGACAGTACGAGTATAATTTGATCATATACCCGCAGATTAAATATTTTGTAACAATTTTATGATTTAAAATAGTGTCCGTGGAGTTTCTTGCCCGTTCTTCTCCATAGGTAAATCTTACTGACTGACCGACCCTTTGACAATTCAAAAGTGCCTGTAATTGGTTTAGTTGAAATAAATGATTTGAGTTTGAGTTGAGTTTGAGTTTACTAGGGAATCAGTCAGCATTTATTTATGGCATTTCTAGAGGTATCTAAATAGGAAAAAAACGCACAAATGTGACTTATAAAGAATAAAAAAATAAAACAAAAGTTGCAAGACAATAAGTTGTGCGAAAATATGCGCCACATCCATGCAAAATGGCCATCGCTCAGCATGATGCTGTGACAGTGTGTGAGACAACCATAGCGCTGATTTTAACTCTCCTTTGAGACATTTTAGATTGATAGCATAATCGTTTTCAGCTCGGCAAGTACCGATGCGTGGAAGCAGCTCCCGGCAACCGCGAGGTGGCGGCAGTGCACTGTGCTGGCACCGCGCCCGCCCCACGCCGTCGCCGCTGTGCCGGCATGCCCTGCCCACCACGCTGGAGAGCTGCAGCCTGGTCCATGTGCCCCAGGTGTGGACCTGCTACTAGGACCAGGATTGTTGGATGTGTGCAGGATCATTCTCGGGGCATCACTAAGGTACCTACTGCTTCACACGTTTGTTTTCAGACTATTTTGTATGAGAAACGAACATGTAAAATCTACACCAGCTACCGCAGATCCTTCTTAATTGAACTATTGAAAAATAGAAAACTATTACTGAAAACTGCTACTATTGAAAATAATAACGTTTTATATAGTGAGATACTCTCTTTTCCTTCACGTTTTGGAAAAAAAAAAACTTCTATGGCTGTCAACATCAAATATTTGTAAAAGCCCTAAAGATTCCCTTCTGACATTTTGCACTGACCTGACCTGATTCTAGCAAGATATCAACCAACCAACAATATTTTTTTTTTTTAGATCAGCGACCAGAAATGCCCTCTAGCAAAGCCTCCAACATCAGAAAAGTGCAGCATCCCGGATTGCGAAAAACCTATCGGCGCGGGCGGTGAAGTCAGGCAAATCTCGTCCAAACGTGTGACAAGACCACGGGAACACACTGACACCTTCAGAGAAGGACCTGTGTATACTGTGGCAGTCAATAATACGGAGTTGGATGTTGGACCTGAATATAGCTTTAGTGCTGCTGCAGGATGGCTGTATACTGATTGGTCTGAGGTAAGTTAGTATAAGTGTAGATATAGGAAATTTACATTTCTATGGTGTAAAGGTGGTAGTGAAGGAAGGTGGAAAAAAAAAACATTAAAAAAATCGTCATAATTAGTAGAGTAGCCAATAGGAAATTGTTGTGCTAGGAATATGCTAATAACATCTTTTCCCATGTAGAAACAGTGGGACCCATGACTACTAATGTGCAGTGTCATATAAACTTATACAGACAGGGAGGGACATCGACGCGCAAACTGAAACCATGCATTCAACACATTCTAAACACCCTAGCTTAGAATTATACCGTCGGTTATAAAAAAAAATATGCTGTTTCATAGAAACCTGCAATACCTACGTGGTCAAAATATATGGAACAGCAATTTTTTTTTACGAATAAATAACCCGCGAAAAATTTCAGCTAGTTGCTTTGCGTCCAGAATCTTCTCTATGCTCTATATATCTCTTAATCTCCTATATGCCATGTCATCGAAGCGTAACTAAGCGTACCATGGATTCACCATAGTAACAGGCTGTGTGTCGATGTCCCTGTCACTCTGTATTATTATTCAATCATATTGCACGTGCAAGAGATTTTTTGTGTGGTTCTATGATGATAGAAATATTTATGAAAGATTATAAAACGGTGTTTCATTGGAATTTAATGGGTGTCTAATAAAAGGTTTGTACTGTCTTCATTGTCCAGAGTACTTCAAAATACGTGGCTGGCTGAAGCTGTTGAATACAAAGGAGTAGTAAAAAGATTAAGTTAGAAAACTTTTACATTATTTTATTCACAAATTTTAAACATGCTAACTAGTTTCATTGTTAACTTTCAAAGTTGAATAACTTAGTTTGATACATCAAAGTTATCGCGAAATGTATTCATAAAAGTTTCTTCGTTTTTGGGATGAGTACGCAGAAAAATCCGTGTCTTGGTGCTGTTGGTTTTTTACATGTATCTTTCACAAGGGCTGGCTTTTACCTTGGCTAGAGGATAAGTTTTGCTGTAACGTGGCAATGCCGCCAGTCTCTTGGGTACATTACCAGTCGACAGCGATGCGGAGGAATATTTCGACGCCATATTTTTGTTAATAGTTTTAGTTAGGTTAGGATGTTATATTTTTATTTTAATAGTTTATTTAGTATTAGAAGTTTATTCAGTCCGTGTATATATTTTTAGCCTGAGAAATAAAGAAAATCTTTCACAGAAAAAGATTTCTGCAATGATGGGCGATTCTGACTAGCAAAAACAAAAGAAGGTGGCAAGCAATTCACGATATTAAAATTTCGAATGGTAACAGCTGTATCGAAGTTGCAGTTTGAAATTCGAGTTCCTCAAAATAAACCTACCACGTGGCCTTCCAACTGGCCAGTGTCATTACCTAAGTGCATCATGATTTATTTAAAATTCTATTTTTTGCTCCGTAAGTGCTGTTCTTGCTAAATAGAATAATATGGTGGATATATTGCAACAATGCATTGATCGATCGCACACATGTAGGTGGCTTATAATTTATAGCACAGATAAGAGCATGTCAGATTTGCTTATTCAAATGATACTATTGATTTTACTCGTAAATCATTATTATTGGTGAAATATTGGTTGCTAACATTATACTGACAAATGGATTGGAATTGTACTTCTCAATCCCGAAACATATTATGGTTCACAAAATTTATTTAAGTGTGAATCTTGTATGAATCACTTAACTACAGCAGTTAATCGGTTTTTTATAGAAAACTTGTATTTAGTTGCGTCATAATCGTTTGTTTGATTTAGTGTCACATTTTTAGTTTCAATGAAGAACAAACGAATAAATAAAATTTAAGTGTCTGTTTGTAATGTCAAACTAACAGTTTTTTTACTAATTGCATATGAAAGTATAAGTACGAGTATACGGACTTTTAAGTAACAAAAAAACATTTTTTTTTTGAATTTTGTCTGTTTATCTGTCTGTTTGTTCCAGCTAATCTCCAAAACAGCTAGACCAATTTTGACGGGACTTTCACTGGTAGATAGCTTATGTTAGGCGTTATTTAGGCTACTTTACTACTTTTATTTCAGAAAAAGCTTTAGTGTTCTGCGCAAAAAAATTAAACCTATGAAATCCAATTTGTTTTTCGCCATGCACGCGATCGAAGTCGCGGTCACAGCTAGTCTTCAAATAAAAGTGTTTACGTTGAGTGCTAAAAGAGTAGCTTTGAAAGAAAATAAACAATGTTTGTGTGATGTTCATTCAGCAAGCGATTGCTACCAGACTACCATTGTGTTCTTTAGATCAGTATTTATTTACATTCCTTGCTTTAAAGTGAAACTGACGTACTTAATTGATGCTGTAACTACTCTCTGCATAATCATACATTGAGAAAGGACCACACGTATATGCATAACGTAATAGCTATAAAATTTAACTAAATTTATTTTGTGCTGAAGCTTTCTCTAAGTGTAGAAACACATCTGCTGAAATTACGCGACGGAAAATTAATTTACGTCTTGTGACACATTTGGGCGAAATTACGTCGCGTAATTTTTAATTAAAAAGAAGCGCGCGGTGTTACATTCGCGTTATTTTCAGTTGGTGTGTCACAAAGCTAACTTCCAACTTTTTGATGGTCAAGAGAACCATCAACTCAGCCTATCGCAGTCTATTGCTGGAGATAGGCTTCTGCCAGGCTGCGCCACAACACCCTGTCCTTCTTCTTCCGCATACAGACCGTCCCAGTCACCTTCTTAAGTCGGCCCATCTAGCTGCGGGGTAACCCACTCTACACTTGCCAATACGCGGTCTCCGAGATTAAGAGAAATAAGAAATAAGACGTTAATGACGAATTTGTTCCAGAAGTTAATAGTTACCTAATAAGATTCTAATACTATTACTTTTTCGTGCATAGTGCGTAGGTTGGTGCGTAGGCGGTGGGGTGCAAAGCCGAGGCGTCCGCTGCGCCGATCCATCGGGATGTTCTCCTCAGAAGGCATCCGAGTCCTTCCGGCCTTGTGCCCCGAAGATTGACTGCGAACCACTTGACGGACAGTGGTTTACTGGTAAGTCTGCCTGTTCCTGTATATAGGTCCATTTGCTGGCCCCAAAACTTTAGGCCTTACTTCAGCAGATCAGGCCTCATGACCTGTTGTCTGCACGCTACAGGAGTTGATAGACGCTACTGAAGGTAAGAAGCTCGTAGCCAAATTCTGGGATGACTGTATATAGATTGCCATCAACACGCTAAGGAGAAGAAGTAGATTGTGGGTTCGTTCAAAATCTCACAAATCTCAAGTCAGCTATCTGATTTTCATACTGTTTATTTAACGAATAGTTTCGTTTTTAATGGCTAACATTAGGTTATCTTACTAATATTATAAACGTAACAGTTTGTATGGATGGATGGATGGTTTTTTTTTTTTTGTTTTTTGTTTTTTTTTTTAATATAAAAAACGTTGCCCCACACTAGGAATTACTCCTGTATGGTGGGTGCGTTTACAAACATTAAACTCACATACACAAACAGCCAGACCCGGAACAACTACCTGTAGGCAATACAAATATTTGTTCCGTGCGGGAATCGAACCCGCGACACGCAGCACAGCAGTCGATCGCTCAGCCACTGCGCCAACCGTGTCATCAAGTATTGTTAACTGTTGTTGTTCTGTTTGTTACTCTTTCACGCAAAAACTACTGAACGGATTCGGATGAAATTTGACACACAGATGGCTTATAACTAGGATTAACATATAGGATACTTTTTATAACCCAATATTCTCACGGGATCGAAACTTATGTCGGTGAAACCGCGGAACGCAGCTAGTGGTAAATAAAACTGTCGTCTGGGGCCTAAACAAGCGGCAATCGCGTTCAAAGCGATACGTATTTCTACAACGACTTTTAACTTTTTCTAAGCTTTCCGGTAGTTTATGTCAGACCCAGACGTTTTTGATGTTTCCATGATCATTTTCGCTGATGAATGTCACTTTGTCTAGGCCCTCAAATCTTAGATCACTAGCACATTCTGATCTAGAGCGAGGATCACCGCTCGGTTTTCACAATAGAAATATAAATATCTATGGGTTTCACAGTGTGCAATGAAAATAGGCTTCTGAACATCGTTTACCTACATAACCAATTGATCGTTGACATGAGCAATTAAAAAATAAAATGTCTAATTTAATGATTATTAAATATTATGACTTTAATTTGTGTGTATTGCTAGGAACATCGTATCTGATCGCTTATTATGGGTAAACTACTAAACTTTGCTACGCAGCTTATTGCAAAGCAGATTACTTGATGCCCATAAATAGGTAAAGATAAATATTGCAACAACTGAGCCAAATGTCAACCACTGTGATGATTTATAGCTACATTTGCTTCTATATGAAGGAAATCTTCACTTTGATGCTGTTTGTGAGTTAAACATATGCAATTGGCTAAAATCATAACCCACCTTTGGTGTAGACGGGTAAAATACTTTAATTTTTTTCAGACTTTTGCAACTCCATTATAGCATTCTCGTCTATTCCAAATTCTGTTTCTCAAGTCCTAAATTAGACCTACTATCAACCTAAGGGTTGTCTAATCTAAAACCACGACATGAACTTATTACTGTGTAGTAAATGAGGAACTCTGCTTCACCAGTCAAACATTTCAAAAGAATTTCCATGGAGTTTCTTGTCCGTTCATCTCCATAGTAATATATGTTTTAGAATGTGAAAAAAATGTGAAAAAAAAGAAAAAAATATATATGTGGAATGTATTGAAATAAATGCCTTAAGTATCTTGTCATTCTCTTAGGTGACTGGTCTCCCTGCTCCTCCCCCTGCCGAGGCAAGCAAGTCCGTGGCGTGCTCTGCATCGGAGGCACTGGAAGACATCTAAAAGACTCAGCGTGCCGCGAGCACAGACCGGCTGGTGAACGAGACTGCTCGGCTGATTGTAGACCTACCTGGTACTACGGGGATTGGGGACAGGTTAGTGCACTTTATGAAGATAGGTTAATCTATGGTATTGGATGAATGTCCTGAAACAATACCGATTCTCCGATTGTTCTAAAACAAAAAAAAAAAAAACCTATAGCTGACTCTACTGATTCATGTTTGGATACATAACCAAGGAAATAATACTATCTAGTATTTAATACTAGGTAGAAAAATACTAGGTAAGCTGCAATTAAATACTAGGTAGTATTAATATGCTGACATTTATGATGGGTAACTTATCCTTCTTGACTCAATTATTCGAAAGCTTGTATTTACTTGTATATTATATTTTTATACCATAGTGTACATGTAGGTACAATAATTTTTCGTAATGACTATGATGAACATCCTATGTACAATGTTTCTGACAAGAAAATTAATTGGACTTTTGTGACTTTGTTAATACTTTGTAGCTCACACAAAATGAAAACTACCTAGTTGTTCGATACTGATACTAATAGCAATTACTCCTAGTAAACGAACCTTGCAGAGTACCCTGAACAATATTAAATAAACGCGTAAAAGGACACGCTTTGATTAATTGAACGATACAAAGGGAGCCTTGTGATTGATATTCTAATTAGCGCCGTCCACCGACCAGTTAACAATATAGCTTTTGACACTTCAACGTAACTCTTAATTACTTTATTACAACGACCTTTTCAATTAGAATAGGATCATGTTTTGCCTTAGGTTTCGAATTAATGTTCTAACCTATCAATTATAATTGTGGCTAAAGATGACAGTTTCGAAACGATCCTTATTAGTGACCATAAAATGAGTAGTGTATAGAAACATCTATACCCTGTCCATTGGGTTAACCGTTTTTTGACAGCTGTCTTAGAACGTACATATTCCAGATTACGTAAAAGTTAACTTTAAAATACGTAATAAAATAAATATATAAACTGCCTTATCTTATTGAATTATCTTATTTATGGCTTCTTACATACATTATAATACAGTACGTGTATCAATAAATGTATTGTGTGTTGCTGCAATCACTAGTTCCATCTGTCAAAAAATGGTTTTCCTAATGGACATGGTATAGTTGAATTCAGTCGAGTTCTATCCAAACTATAAATCATAATGTTCAAAATTCTACGCAAAACATGTGTTGAATTGTCACCTACCTAAGTTTTAACCGGTTCTGTTTTCTAAGGTGCCTGTGTTCATCCGTCTCTCCCTATCAAATATAAATGAAACTTACATTGTGGATTAATTTATAACTATAGGTAGCATAGATCATTGATATTTTGTTCCTGCTTAAAAGTTTCAATAAAGTTTTTAGCGAGGTTACTTTTTTATCAACCATTTAATCTGCCTAGCCTTGTTCCAACTATGTTGGGGTCGGCTTCCAGTCTAACCAAATACAGCCGAATACCAGTATTTTACATGGAGTGACCCAGCCATCCACAACCCAGTTACTGGGTAACACGATATCCCTTGGTAAGACTGGTTGCTAGACTTTTTGGTCTTCTGACTAGCCGTAACGACTTTCAAAGATCTATGAATGACAGCCGGGATCAACGGCTTAGCTGCGTCCATGTCTGCTCAATTTGTAAGGACCAACCATTACCTGCAATATTCTGTCACCCAGTGCTCCGGCAACTGCTCGAGCGGCAGCACAGGTATACAGCACCGCTCCGTTGTATGCTCACGCGGCGATACCGGCAGCGTCATCAGCGAGATTGAGTGCGGCATGCCAAAGCGCGCGAGTCGCGCGTGCGATCTTACTTGCGTGGGCGCAGCGTCTACCGCACGTGTCGAAGTAGCCACGCCTGCACAGCCGCCACCGTCTATCGGTAAGTAGCTCATCGTCATCGTTTATTTACACTTATCAAAACACATTTTAAGACTAACTCGTATGTAGCGGGATCGTCCGAAAGGGTTACCGCTGCCCTGGAACATAAAGGGCTAAGGAAGGAACACGGGTGGGTTTTAGTCAGTAAGAGTCTGACACTCCCTCCGCTCCGCCCAGAGCGGGAGGGGTCATTTGATGATTTCCCATCCTCAAAAAAAAAAAAAAGACTAACTCGTATTGTAGATTTTTGGGGTCGCTATATGTTTTATAAGTGATTTGGTCAATTTAAAATACAAATTAAAGATCATTGCTGTCTTGCCTCTGTAAAAGATGACTGAATCAATCCTAAATCTGTTTTGTTTCGCAGAGTCTCAAAAAGCTTCAGGCGTCGAAACACACAGGGACACTCCTCCACAGAGAACCATAACAGGAAGGGATCGTGCTTCAAGAGGTATGAGAGCGTATTATGTACCAAATATCCCCCCATGCCCCATATTTTATCCTCAGCAGTTAAAGTTTATGAAAATTAAGTAATCTCATGCCAAGTCATTTGACACGATTAAATAAATAAAATAAAATTAGCACTGGTGGCCCAGTGGTAACGGGGGACTTACGAGTAGGTAGGGCATGTAGGTCGTGGGTTCGAACCCAGCCAGGCGCTTTTCTTTGTGTAAATAATTCCTTCACATCGGTGAAGGAAAACATCGTTAGGAAACCGGCATGTCCTAGAACCAAAAATTCGAAGACATGTCACATCTACCAACCCGCACTGGGCCCGCGTTGTAGATTATAGCCCACTCCCTCTCGAAGATAGGAGGCCTGTGTCCCAGCAGTGGGAACATTATAGGCACAACGTTATATCGGCAAACCGATCACAACACTTATCATTGTGATTTACCATGTAGATTATCCTAACAGATAGTGAGATAGCTACTTATCAGAAACCAGGTGTGCATAACGCAGAAATATGGAGATAAAGGGGTTTTTTTTTGTTGCTTTTATCAGTGAAACTCCAGTGTGTACTCCGAAGTGTTTTATTTTAGTTTTAATATAAAGAAAAATCACTTCTGAATTCCTCAGATAACTTGTCCATTATGGATTCGACAAAGCTATGTATGTTTTTATGCGAAGTTCCGCACATTACAGCCGTAACGGGCCGCAGCGGAACGCTATAGAAAGTGGCGAAAGAGAATTTGCAATGCGTTGCGTTGCGGCGCGGCCAGCCCCAATCTGCTTGAGCCTTACCATGGTGTTCAGAAACGGAATGTACCACACATAACTATACAAACATAAGTACAACGCAACATAACTATACAATTCGTAAATTCTGGTTTAAAATACCTCAGAAACCGTGCGTTTGAATTAATAAAGTGGTTTTGTTCTAGGACACTGTGTAGATAAGCTGAACAACTGCATCCTAGCGGTTCAGGCTCGTCTGTGCCACTACAAGTATTACACGAACAGCTGCTGCCACTCCTGCGGCGGACGGTGAACACACTGCCTTATTAGTACACAGCTGTTTATATGGCACATCGATTTTTTGGAAAAAGTTCGGCTTTGTGGACTGTCGTCGTCTCACTTCAAAGTAATTCACCTATAGCGTTAGAAGGTTCCTTTGGCGCGTGGCCATAATCGGAACTAACGCCGCATCTTGTTTTTTCAATACACTTCACAATACAATTGCATAAATGTTGACCAACAGCGCCTTCAACGTCATTTGAGTTCCAAAAGATCCTTGTAGCAAGCTGTGTATCTGACAGTCTCTTAAAAGTAGATGTGCTATATCAACGCTCGGGTATTGTACCGCCTAAGACAGGGCCGAACGCACACTATGGTTAACATTATAGGCCCCTTGTCAACAATACAACATTAACTTAGGTTAGGGTAACATTATTCTTTTCATTTTCTCCGTTTACTTTCTGTCAACCGTGTTCTTCCTCGTCTTCTTTTCTAAGATTTTTGAAATATGCCTGAAAATGTAGCCTATGCGTTTTAGGCAGAAATAAACCTCATCATCATCGTCTATGATATCTTTCTGCCGATATACGTCCACTGATGGACGTAGCCCTCCCTCGAGAAATAATAGGTTTATTTCTATCTTTCTTAGTCATAATAATTATATGGTAGAACTCAGAGGGGCAATTCATGTATTTTTAATAACGCTGTTCTTAAAATTCATCAGACTGTGACCGTTCGTCAAAAATACCTATAATTACCATACATTTTTGACTTTGATGTCGCTGAGATGAGATTGCGACTAGATTTTGAAAGTTTTTAATTACGGGGATTTGCGGGCGAGGGTGCATAAGTCTTAATTTAACATGTCGTTGTTTGTGGCAGCCGTTACAGTAGTGTGCGTTTATCCTTAATTTAATTTTCTACTGCCGACTTAACTATACCTTTATTGTCTCTTGTAGTCTTCATTAAAGTAAGGGAAAAGTTTACATGATTTTAAATGTTGCTCTCTGGCTTCATTCGTAATTTCTCAACAATAATACAGGGTGGCAGGGACATCGACACTCAAACTGTAACCATGGATTCAGCACATGAGTTTAGACACCATAGCGTCGACATTTTTCGTCGGTTATTAAAAATAAATATTGCTGTTCCATACATTTTGACCGCGTAGGTATTGCAAGATTATTTTTTTTTATAACCGACGAAAATTTTCAACTTTTTGGGGTCTAAACTCATGTGCTGAATCCATGGTTATACAGTTTGCGCGTCGATGTCCCTGCCACCCTGTATAAGTCTTTAAAAGATTGACTTTTAGGATCATATAATATTATGTAAGTACATCTTAATCTTTCCGACGTTCCCTAAACTAATTATTAATTAAATTGCAAGTAGTATTATTATTAACACTTTTATTATATTTTGCTTATTCGGTGTGATATTTAAACTTAAGTTTATTTTTTGTATGAATTAATTTATATTATAGTACAAGTAAAATCATGACTCAACTTAGTACTTAGATATTACCAACGCTTTTAAGATAATATCAATGTATTGTATTGTAGTGTGTATTGTACTTCAGCTTAAGTTATGTAATTAGTGATAAGTACGTGTAAATAGATAGACTTAAAACAAGTGATGATTAGATGAAACTGAAACAATTTTGACTTTTATTTGTCATGTTTTTCTCGATTGACATTATGGAAGTGACTTTAGTTACTTTAGGCGCACTTTGCGCTCTTTGTGAACAGTGAACGAAACTGAACCATCATGGTCGTGTCGATGACTCTAAATCGGTTTTACTCGGCTCCAGTCGTGAGTTTTCACTTGTATCGTGTGCTCTCTTTTTTATTGTATTACAACACACACAGGACATATTTATTTTACGTAAATCATCAATACGGATAAGTATCCGAATGCAGGTTAACGACCAAGTAAGTATATTAAATTGTGCCCTATGTTTGATTGCATCACTTTCATTGCTGCGTTTATTTTACGTACACCACAGAAAACTTTGAAGGAGGATTTTTCTATGGCAACTAAATGGAAATCCCAGTGGATTTTCCCAATAGACAGTAATGGGAGTGCATATCGGCGGTCAAATACATTCGATACTGCATAGCCAGTTATCACCTATCATTGGTACATACTGGTCCATGCGGTTTGAATGTTACTTAGAAGTACAGACGCCAGAACATCAAGCTACAACAATCTGTCAAATTTCTTTAAAAATAATTTTATTTTAAAATAAAATTTAATAGGTTTTTATATTATTTATAAAAAAAATTTTTTTTAGATTTTCAACTTTATCGCTAAAGCATTAGGTTCAAAGTTGATTGGGAAAATTTTACAGTTTCGGATACATTATTGGTTAGCTGGGCTTTCGAACTGTCTGGGTAGCCCACGAAATACTACGTTTATTGCAATTTGCAGTATCAGGTGCTCATCGTCATCATTAACCTACAACAGTCCTCTGTTGGACATAGGAATCTCCAATTGCACGCCACTCAGCTCGATTCTCGGCAACTCTCATCCAGCTGCTACCAGCCACCCTGCGATGACTGTCGGTCTTCCTTGCCTGAGGGCCTTATGTTCACCGCTTCACGATCTTCAGGCTGGCGCCGTCTTTAGGGTATTAGGTTGCTTGTACAAAATTTGCGAGAGAGCTGACTGTGAAATCAAAATGAGAGACCGTACAATTTTGTATTTACAGTATTAATAATTATTAAAATTATCAATACAAATCTCTTAGATAATGTGCTCTTCTCCCATTAACCTCTATTCAGTAACCCATATTGGCTGAATTTCCTAGGTTTTGATAAAATGAACGCGTGCGCAGCCGTTGCCGCGCTGGTGGCCCCCGATAAGAAAACAATGTTAATACGTAATAATATTCAATTACTACGATTCGGCATGACCTGACTTAGCCTTTGTTTAGATACTGGTCTGCAATTGACAATGACCGCATTGGCAAGTACATTGTACTCTATGTACTTATCAAATAGTTCTAATTAAATCGTTTGAAGTGAATAAGATAAAGTGAGATGAATTGCAATCAATTTATTACATGTTTGATATTATTGCTCTTGTTTTCGGTTGCTTTACGAGCTAATTAACTGCTAAGGTTTAAATTAAATTTCTTTATCTATCTGTCACACGTTATCGGAGGATCATTTTAATTGCTAAGTAGCTATGTGTACCTACAATATTTAATTGAACAATTTGGTTCTCTCATATCGATAGAAGTGATATTTCGAAAATTAAAAATAATATATAGTTGTCGCGTTTTATCATGTCAATAGCGGTCATTGCCCTTTCCCGAATATCTCTCCGTAGGAAACCAAACTATAAACTATGTATAGTTTTTCGTTAGTGGAACATATTAAAGATTACGATAGATAAAATGATTCAGGACGTTTATATTAGTTTTTTTTATAAAAAAAATGCTAGAACATATAGGTGAGTCAATGACCGCTAGCGCCATGCTGAAATGCGACAACTACAGAAGAAAACAAAGGAAAACTCTTATCTTAAAACGTTTATTTAATTTTATACTCAGTTAAGTGTTTTTTAAAAGATAAAATAAATATACAAGGAATACACATTAAAACTATTATCTATTAATGTAACTATACAATGTTTTCCATTATTCAAGCTACTAAGTGCTCATATACACGAGCGGCTCGTTGTCTACGGCAGAGGCACCTGCAGCCGTCGACTCGTCAGCGGCAGTCGTCGACGCGTCACCGGCAGCCGCCAACGCGTCGACTGCAACGTGGCGCTCGTATAAATGAGTACGTGCTCAAATACACGAGTGGTATAGTGACCGGCACGTAAGTTGGCAAGAGATTTTGTAGTGGGGGAAGTTCGCGCATGTAAAAATGTATGAAATTGTGCGTGCGCGAAGTTGCCCCACTACAAAATCTCTTGCCAACTTACTTGCCGGTAACTATACGTTGCCGCCAACGAGTGTCGACGACTGTAGTTGCCTCTGCAACGTGCCGCTTGTGCATATGAGTACTAACAGTAAGTAGACTGTAATGGGAACATTTACACAATTAATTGCTCCACAAAACACAAAGTTTCTTATATTCATAAAATATAGAAGTTTGTCTGAAGCTAAACATTATGAACAAGCATGACTATCATAAAATTAATACTGTATTTATTGATCTTACAATGGTAATCTCTGTAATTTTGTCTACATTTAAGAGAAATTTCTTGTTCCCGCCCGTTCACTTGCCCGCGCTATAAGTTTGTTTTGGCGTTCTTTCTTACTTTTTTCCTTTTTGCTCGTCTCCTAAGAGTCTTGGCGTGATGTTAAATGGCCTATAGCCTTTCTCAAGAATTGGGCTATCAAATGCAACAAGAATTTTTCAAATTAGCGCGTTCAAACAAACAATCTCTTCGGCTTTAGTACTAGTATATAAATTTTAATTAAAACTAAAATATAATTCTACCTCCTACCGTCATATTGCCAACTATCATCGTCAGCATCCCTACTAAAACAAGAACAGCAAGTGCTATGGCCATGTTTGCATTTGTATCGAATATCAAGGCTCTAAACTCGTCAAATGCAAGGCAAATGGCTATGAAGGCAATTATGAGCGTCAAAGTTACAGCCCATGAATAAACAGCCTTTTGCATACTATTATTGACCACACTCGTGCTTATCAAATTTACAAGTCCTCCCACAAGGCTTACAATAGTCAACACCATGGCAACCAAACCTGAAATGATGGGAAAAACAACAAGGTTAGTACGAAACACAAGGGGGGTGCAGCACCCTGATTGAATTATCAATTACAATCGGGTCACTTTGAAGGATATTGCTTCATAATTATGTTCGAAAAAATTTTCTGCTCAACTACGTAAATAACGCAATGAATGTTGTTGAACTGTCAAAATGAAAGCGATTCCTACCGTTAGTGTGTTACGCTATTACCCCGCAGGAGGTTGATAGGTACTAGACCAACGAAGCTTGTTAAGGTAGATTATAAGTACTTTTAAAATAAGTGAAGGGGGAAACTCTTACCATAATTAATCACGCTGATATGATTGTGTGTCAAGTATGAATGTCTTTGCACTTGTATTTTTCTGGTGACTTCATAAATCCTAACTCCTATATATCTACTTATATCTCTCTCTCTATCTATATGTCTCTCTCCGGTCGTGTTGGATTGCAGTCCCATCGGAATTTGAGAGTGAGGGAAGAGTAAGTGCACCTGTGTCTACGCTCACACTTGTGTACTATAATATCTCTGGCGTAGATGGCTAGTCTCCACCGAGATTGGCCACACTGGCCGAAATTCGGTCTGGAGGACTATTATTATACCTATGTATAATAACAGGAAGGAAGGAACCACGAATGATACATTATGCCCAATGATGTTCCTCATTGGGCATAATGATCATGCGTAAGGTCCAGAGATGTATTTTTCAAAATAACGACTTTGAATAGAACTCGGTCACAGACGGTCGAATAAGTTTGGTATATGAAACAAAAAAAAAACCGGCAACACGAAGGGTTCCGTACCACCGTACAATATTTAACACTACATATTTTTCGGTACGGTTCATTGTTACGGTTCATGAGATACAGCCCATTGACCGACAGACGGACGGATGGACAGCAGCGAAGGTTTGTAATAGGGTTCCGCTGGCAACCTTTGGGTACGGAACTAAAATTGTTTAAATGTAATATGAATACTTACCAACAATTTGATGAGCCGACTGCAGATGGGCGCTGCGACCTGTGATGGTCCCGGGTAAGGGAGACGGTATAGATCGGTTGGATGCTTCACTAACTGCAACTATTGCCATAATACCGCCGATGACTGCCAGTAAGGAGCCCAGAACTTGTAAGGACCAGTATAGCTTCGACTTCTGCGGGTACTTGACATTGTCCGCCCATCCCGTGCGGGGGTTTAACGATAGTACAGCTTGACTCATCAGGAGCGCGTACTGCAAATGTAAAGGCACTGTACTAAGAGAATGCACCAACTTTTATTCAAAATATTATTAGTTCCTTATGTACATATGAAATTGGCGTTTTATCGAACTGGTCACTTTGATCTCAAGTATCTGGCGTTTGGTTAGGGTTAGCAATAGGTCAGTGCAAACAAAATAATACAATACATTTAGTAACCTGAGGGCCTAGACCAAGCGATATTCAAAAATATATGTATACAACAAAAAAACGAATTGTATTGTAACACACAAACGAATCAAACGAATTGTATACATATATTTTTTACCTAACTAATAACTAATGTTTTACTAATATTTTTTCGCTAACCTATGTTAGCGAAAAGCTTATGCAGGAATTCGAAACGCTTTGGAAGCGATTGCCACTTGTTTAGGCCCTCAGTTTCAATCCCTAATGGTCCCAAATGGTGTTAAATTATGCACGACATGTTAGAGAAGTTGAAAAAAGCCTGTTTCATTTTACGTAGTCTCGATAAAATGCATCTTATTGGTCGTTATTAAATAATTTTATTATTTTTTTACGCATCTCGTCACAATATTATCGCGATAATGGAGAAACCCTGCTGGCGCCAGTTCTTTCGTAGGTTTTCCTTTTATGTAAGTATGTGCGTAACCAAATCGTCTTAGGCGGATTATACAATCCACGCCACGGGGCGCACGACGCGCCCCCCGCGCGTGATTTTATACATACAAATTCAATAAAAATGCGTTACAGAGCGGGGAATTTGGCTCCGTTTCCCGCGCCCCGTCGCGTGGCGCGTTGTAGTACGTGATCCGCCTTAAATATCGTTTTCCCGAAAAATACAAATATACTAAACTACTCACCCCAATAACTGTTAAATAGACATGCGCCGAGAACTTTGAAACTTCTATAAAAAATACCTCATTGGCAATAAATCCAACCATGTTTATGCAGATGAATGCACAGAAAGTGACTGCTCCGAGCAGTAAATGTGTCACGGTATTGGTCACGTTCATGAACACTACGAATCCGGAAACTGGCTCATCTGGTGGTAGACCACCAGGTCTTAAACCCTGTTCTAATCTTGAGTGTGACATCGGAGGAGGAGGCGGTGGTGGTGGCATTGCCATTTTAGACAATATTCGATTTAAATTATTTTTATCGAAGTTGCACACCGCTGAATCTCCGCGAGCACTAACGCACAGATACTGATCCGATCAATAGTTTGTTATCTCGGATTTAAGATAACTTTGTAGATACTAATATTTCCTATTTCGACAACCAGATAAGGGTGACAGTTATGGCGCAATGGTTACTGAGAAACGCTTGCGATGCAATGGCGATTTTTGTAACCTCGTTGTTAATATTAGGCAGAACCTTCATAATGTTTTCTAGGAAAGTATCTGGTCTTTCAAAAATAATAAATAAGAGAATTCACCAAATAGGAGATAGAGATAGACTAGTCCCTATTGTTTTCTGAATAAGCAGAGAAAGTCGAGGCATGCTATACAAAGTCTAAATTATACACATTGCCGGTTACACATATTTAATTTTATTAGACACTATGTTCGAACTTTTCATACAAAGAGATAAAACTATTTAAAATAGACTCCGAATTTTCTTTCCAGTTATTATCCAAAAGTCTAATGACACTAGTACGGTGAATAACCAGGTAAAGAACACGAGGGTAGGAACGAAGACATCTCCATTCCCTGTCCATGTTTTGAATGATCTGTATTCGAAGGCTGCACAGAGGCTTCCGGTACCCAGGAACATGCTGGCGATGCCGGTGATGTAGTGGAAGAACCGGACCCAGAACACACCGATGCAGGAAGACAGCTTGAGAGGGTACATCGCGAGGATTCCATTCAGCAAACTTGCGAGGCAGCACACGAGGGCTGCTAACCCTGAAATTAAACGGTACCTAATGTTATACAGAGTGTGCCTTCGCACTGACGTTGGCTGACGTCACGTTGATGCTGCGCTTGCGTCAAGTAGACGTATCTTGTCAGCATGGCGAATACGTTTAACGAACGCCAACACTTGATGCAGCCGATTTGTATTGGTGCAAATCGAGTATTACAGTCCAGCCGTCGAGAAAATGCGTTCTTGACACCTGTCAGTGCATTAATTGTAGTACTTAGCAAAGAAATATCAAATTTGCAAAACACAAATTCGTTTGTATGAAACTGACAGGGGTCAAGAACGCATTCTCTCGTCGGCAACACAGTAGCTATCAATTCAGTATTATCATGCAACCAGAGGGGCAATTCTCGTAATTTTAAGAACGTTCACAGTCTGATCTCAGTTTCACTCTGTCAAAAATACCTCTAATTTCCCTACATTTTGACAAGTTTTTGACATTTGTTTGTCGCCGAGATGAAACTGAGACTAGATTTTGAACGTTTTAAATTACGAGAATTGGCCTTCTGTTCACGAACATATCAGGGGGCCTGCTCCGAAGTGCAAAGTGCGAATGTTCGGATCGGACCGACACGTGGCCGAACCGAATATTATTGAATAATGCGAAAAAAGTTCGGATCGGCTCAGATGGGTCGGGACCATAGTCAGTATTCGAAAGAGTGTAGGAGTGTAGGATCGGAACCGACCAAAAAAAAAAAAAATATACTATATTTTTTTATATCTTATGTAAAAGTAATTTAATAAAAACACAGTACCATATATGGTACTGTGTTTAAGTAATTTAATAAAAACACAGTACCATATATGGTACTGTGTTTTTATTAAATTACTTTTAGATTTCAACAAATTAATGTTTTGTATATATTTTTTTTACATCTAACATGTTTTAATATTTTTACGTCGTGTCATGATCTAAACATAATAAAATGAAATAGACTGGAACTGATAAAGAAAGAAAGAAAAATAGTTTGTTTGTTTTCGTTTTTTTTTTTGCGTAAACTTCACACACGTGATGGGTATCAATTTCTAAACACGATAAAACAAACAAACAATCGCTTTTCTAGTCATACTTCAACTAAATGAGGTGCAATCGTAGACCCAAAAAAAAACAAATCATATTTTTTTTATATTTAATACCCATCTCCTCTACACAGTTTCGCTAGCCAATTTAATTAGACCATGAATTCTGAGTTGCTAGAGATGGTTCCCGACCCCAGCACACTTGGGAAAAGCAAGGAAGATTACTGCTAAAGCAGTATTTCACAGAATTGTAAATGATTATTCATACATATACCGTTTGAAATCATGCCTCGTATAGTGGCAATAAGTTAGGCTTGTAAATCGCGGAGTGCATACATAAGTCTTCTATAAATAAGTGCTATAATAACTTATTTACTTCAGGTAACTTTTACAACTTGCACAGTTAAACACAGGTTGGGGGCAGGGTAGTGGTGCGATGGCGAGTAGATTTGTTTGTTTGTTACGCTAAAGCAGCTGAACGGAATTGGATGAGGCATATGGGTAGACCATGACCTGAAGAAGGACCAAGACTTATTTTCATCCTGGATCGCAGACGCAGTCGCGGGCAACAGCTAGTGTGCCATAAAGACTGCATTATCATGGTCAGTTCTACCTTCGGACCGGTCTAATATCACCAAAATGTGTTCCCTTTATTGCTGATAATATTGCCTACGCTGCCTTCGATGGCCGGAGCGATGACTACCTACTTACTTGAAGCAACAAAAACACACCGTACAAACCGTAATGCAGACATCTAAACATCCTTATCGTCCAATGCTCAAATTGACAGCATTTCGCATGTTCTGATTGATATCCATCTATGCATGCTTTTAGTATCATCTCTTAACTGCCAGGGCTTATTTAATCTTAGTTTCTTGCCCGATCTTCTCCATAGAAATCTACGTTTTGGAATGTGCAATTGTCTTCAAATTTCTGACAAACTGACTGACTCTTTGTCAGTTCAAAAGTACTTGTAAATGGTTTAATTGAAATGAGTTTGAATAGTAGAATAACAGTTTCTCTTTAATCTGCCCCATTTGATTGGTTTAACGATCCGAAAGAGAAACAAATACAAATTCCACATCCCTGATTGGACTGTGACAGTGATTACTTTATATATCCAAGTCGTTTTGTCCATTTCCTTTTCGTGTTCGTTTCGTTAACCGTGCGGACATCAATCGCTATTAAGAATCATGTTGCCTATCACAGTGGCTAGCCACCATGTGACGTACGGTCACCAAAGGAGATAAGTAATCAGGGTCGTCGGATATAGTTGAAGTTTAGTAAGAAACTGATGGATGTTTTCGAATGAAATCTAATTTAGTTAGTAGAACACAAACAGTTAATTTATTAAATTAAATTTCATTCGAAAACTTCCATCGGTTTCTTACTAAACTTCAACTATATCCGACGACCCTGGGTACTTATCTCTTTTGGTGACTATACATATGTATGGGTAGTTCGTAGGTTTATCTAGGGTGACTCTTTTGAAAATTCAACAAGCAAAAGCAAATCATTTGCAAAAAATCTCCCGAATTTTTAAAAATTTTAACCAATGGAGACGAGTATATATTTTGTAACCTATTACAGAATAGTCCGATTTTACCGATTCTTATTTTGAAAGGATCCTCAAAGATCCAATTTAAAATTGAAAAATAAAATACACCTCTAAGCGTTGAAAAATAGGTGTTGAACGATTTTCTCCTACTGAACTACTAACTAACTTACTACTAACTAACTTTTAAATGTTTAAATAATTATTTCCTTTTTTAATTTTCTGAAAAGTTCGGTCTGAAGTCGAAAAACCCAGACAAAGTCCGTGCGGTCGGCCAAAATACTGAACATGTCCGGACAAATAAAGACGGGTGATAACTCTAGCTTTATCAATATCTCGCTCACTGCGCTATACCAGTGGAAACCCAACCTTAGTTTCTATTTTTATCACATATCATTTTAAGTGAAATCTATAAGGTATACTCTATACTTTAAAGATTTCACTATGTAATTGACCATGTACAGGTTTGCTTTATCCTGTCTAGCTTGCATTGTGGGAACGGCTTTGAATGAGATATTTTTTCTGGACATGAAAGTTCCGATGATAAATTAATAAAAATCACGAGTTCTTAACTTGCGGTTTTAATTTTGTTTTTTGTAATCTTAAATTTATCCCTTATTTAAAGTTTTTTGTAATAATTTTCCAGCCCTTATCCCAATATGTTTGGGGTCGGTGCAACATGGCCTTTTGCCAAAGGGTAAAAATGGGATCCTATTACTAAGACTGTCCATCCGTTTGTCTGTCACCAGGCTGTATCTCAAGAACCGCGGTAGCTAGACAGTTGACATTTTCACAAATTATGTATTTCTGTTGCCGCTATAACAACAAATACTAAAAATAAAATAAAATAAATATTTAAGGGGGGCTCCCAACAAACGCGATTTTTTTGCCCTTTTTTGCTTGATATCAATAATGGCAACAGGTAGGCACTTCAAATATTCACAAAATACTCAGTTGTATTTTTACTTTTATAATAAAATTAAAATAAAATAAATATTTAAGGGGGGCTCCCATACAACAGACGTGATTTTTATAGATAATGGTACGGAACCCAACGTGCGCGTGTCCGACTCGCACGTCGTCATCTCACTTTTCAAACCATATCATCAAACACATTCCATCCATCGATCGTTTCTTTGGCCTAAATTCCTTTAATTTTTTTACAATATGGAAAGCAATAAATAAATATGAATACAGAGTTTTATTATCTTTTTACTTCGTACGCGAGGTGGTAAATTACGTTAGCAATATAGACACGTAATAATGAATCAATAAGGACTAATATTACTAAATCTTATTCTTGGCATTATTTATACCTACCAAGTTTTCCATGAATCGTGCTAAAGTGAATGCTTTTCTCACGAATAATGAGCACAGTCCCTACAGTGACCAGGACAGCTGCTAAGACCTGCAGTACCCAGTGTATGTGTTTCTTGTACCGGCGAGCTATGAACATCGACCAGCTGTTGAATGGCGACATCATCAGGGTCCCCTGGCACATGCAGAATTGGTACTGAAAATAAATATTTGTTTTTATGAATTGACGTATAAAAGTTCCGTCACCCCTCCCAGCTTGCTCGGATATCAAAAGCTCTGTACTATGACTTGACAAGAATAACCGTAGGTATATGGGTACATTTTAATGGTACCGATTTAATAAAGTACTAATAGAAAAAATACCATAAGTCACTATCACTTTTGGGCATCCACAATAATCAGCCTATAATATTCCCACTGCTGGGACACAGGCCCCCCTCTCTTCGACAGTGCGGGTTGATAAATGTCACATGTCTTCGAATTTTTTGGTTCTAGGACATGCTGGTTTCCTCACGATATTTCCTTCACCGTTTGGAGAGCAGTGGTGATGAAATAAACCGCATACCTAGGTTTGAACCCACGACCTGCAAATCGTAAGCCAGGGCCGTTACCACTGGGCTACCACCGCTCCTTGGGCCACCACTTTTGGACATGCTGACTGCCAAAATGATTTTTGCACTGATGTGTACCAATGAATGCTGCTGTCTCTAATCTCTTGCATTAAAGATGAATGAATTAGGCCACCTCATCTACCTAATTATCAGTAGGAGTACAAATCAAGGAAAGGTCAATGATAATAAACAATAATAGTAACATTATCTTACCCCAAGAACACATAGAATAATGTGTAAATCAAATAGACTAACATCCGAACTGCACGAATATAACAAACAAACAAACACTGTCAAAAATATTAATATATTAACGAACACATTGATCGCCAATCTCACTGATTTATACCAAACATTGTCCAAAACATTCGATCTCTCTTTTTCTTTATTAAATACATTGTCTGTGGTCTCTGCCATTTTGACTAGCCGTGCGTTACGTTTAGGAAAATAATCGACATTGACGGTTAAATAGTGTATGGGTTGTAATTTTATAGTAGTCTTAAGACAATTGCCACTCAATAAGAAAATACGTACGAAGCATTGATAGAGTGCTATCACTTTAATCTGAAGTACCCTTTGCTACGTGCTAATCTGCAAGTCTAAAGGTGCCTACAGATTTGACAGTCGTTATTGTTCGTAGCATGATATGCTGCTTTTTTGACAATGACAGGTCTGCCAGCTTCTAAAAGATTTGAATATAAAATATTTTTATTTGCATTAAAATATGGTACTTACAATATTGGTTTTAATAAACGGATTAGGGACTAACCCCACTTATTTAGATCAGCACATCTCTCTAATTTTCTCTCTAATCATCTCTCTAATTTTTATTGTCAAAGTGAATATTAAAAAAAGTTATCAACATTCAGTATGTGAAAACTGGAGCAGCTCAACCCTAAGCCTTTGTCCACTTATAAACACTTTTCAGGGTTTCGAGTTTTAAATTTAAGCGGTTGATCTCCAATTAAATACTTATCAATAATCCATGATAATCATTATCACTGTCTTTTTATCAAAACATCCTTTACACTATAAAAAGTATTTATTACCTACCAATAAGCTATTTATGCAATAATGATTTAAATCTTATAAGAGAAATACGTGCTTTGATAAAATTATTTTTATGGCACAATGTACTTTAGTTTGTTGACATTCAATCGTTTTTGGGTTTCAACATATAGATATCTACATTTATACAAACGGCAGGGACATTATCGTGCAACCTGTTACCATGGATTCAGTAGGTATACAATTCTGAACCGAACTGTCGTCAGTTAATCAAAAAGAAATTAGCTGTTCCATACATATTGACCACGTGGGTATTGCACTTTTCTATGAAACAGATTTTTTCTTATAACCGACGAAAAATGTCTACTTCTAGAATTATGTGCTGAATTCATGGTTACAGTATGCGCGTCGATATCTGCCATCCAGTATTTTGAATTTATGTTTGCATGCTATAAACAATGTAGAGTGAGTGCTCTTTCACAAAAACACTAACTTACATTAAAATAAAGTCCTGATAAGGCTAGCAGTTTTAATTTTGGAAAGATGTGCAGCAGGTCCTGCAGATTGCTCTTTAGCATTTCTGCACCAACAGGGCTTCGTGTAGCTCCCCAGAATAGAAGACCATACCTGAGTAACGAAAAAAACATATCCGTAATAAACAGAAAGCGCAACTGCTTCACTCGCAGTAAATCTTAAACATTTTACTGCAAATAAAAAGGTATTTGCTGTAAAACGTTTAGGATTTACTTTTTTTCATAGGTAATTTGTCTAATTTTCAATTATAATGCTGGTCAAGAATAAGCACCATAGGTATTTTTTAAGCTCATTTTAAGCTCATTTTGTTGTCCTTGAATGATTTTAGTTTGGAATTATAATTATAAAAATCTATTACCTTGTTTTGATAATATTATTACTATCGAGGATATAATGTTTCGTTGATGTGTATTATTTTTTTAATGAATTATCATCTGTTAGGCGATACGTCATATCGGTCATATTAATGACCGATATGTCGTGATATCAGTTAAAAGTACAGCCGTAGGTAAATCGTTGGTGTAAATTAGGAACGACGTCTTACTTCCTTCTTCTTACTTACTTCCCTGCGGTACTCCTTATCTGGTCGGACTAAATTTTGAACTAATGGTGTGGGCTCACCATTATTGATTGGGCTTATTTCTACTTTCTGAATTGGATAAATAGCTATTGATCCAAGCATTAGCGATTACCATCATTCCGTAGCTAGTGCATTTTTGTAGAATTAATTCATGATTGACATTGTCAAATGCTGGATTTTATCGATCGTAACTGCCGCCTGTTAACGATCGATAAATATGAACGTTAAAATTATAAAACACTCGTTGATTTATTCATCGACAAAAACGATCCACAGTGGCGATCGACACAAAATAGGATGGCGATCGTCCGTTGCTTACACATTTACTCAATTTTGTTTGATCCCACGTGTCGATCGTCCAAAATCGAGCAAATCTGAGGGCACATTAATTAATTGATAAATAGATGTGGGAAAATCTAAACAAGTGCACTCCAAAGAAGTTTTGGTAAAGAGAATACGTGAGTGGTCGGCTGTAAGGATAGTAATTAACTAGGATTGTGACAGTGAAGGATTTGTGTAAGTCCTGTCCTTGACGAGCCTCAATTTGAATCTCATAAATTGTCCATCCAATTTTATGGGCAGTAGTTAGGGGTGTAAATAATAACAACAACCAGTGTTTAAAGCTTATTATTTTTGTACATTGTTATATGCATCATTAGTACAGACAAAATTTATTAAACGGTAGGCAAAACTCTAGTTACTTTTAGCAAAAACCAATTAATACATACATTATTGTGATGGTAGAATGTTTTAACTAATACAATCGTATAAATACTTAACAGCCAGTAAGTAAATGCACTATACATATAAAAATAATTATCTATTTACACAACTCGACTTTTTAATAATACAGAACTGACTCTTTGACAATAGAATCGGTGTAATAAGTTATTATGAACACTGATGCCTGAGCCACACATCTGCAAATATCGTTCGTCACGGTAAGGGATGTGTAACGTAAGTATTACAATGTTACATCAACACCCCTTACTGACAAATTTTATTAACTTAATTAGTAGACGTGTGGAATCGGCATTATAGTTTCTATAAGTACATACCGAAGAAACTATTACAACAATAAGAAATACTATTTTGTTCTTAATCTAAATAACATAGCCTAAGTTGCATTACAAAATGCAAAATGAACTGTAGCTCCAAACATTTATGCTTTTATGCCATAATTAATCTCCTAAGTAATACACAGTATACGAAATTCGGTAAAATGCGTCTCTATTACTTGGTTACAGGCAAGTTATAAACAAATCTACGCATACAGGTGCTCAACTCGATAACATGTCGTGCAATATAATGTAAGAGATAAACAAAATATTTTTTTTATTTAAATAATTTTGAAAGTTCTACAGTTCACAGATCGACTCCAAAACTCGACTAAACAATCTGGAGATCACGAAACTATTCCTAATACTTACAGAAACTCGAACGTTTATAGTTCACTATTGAGCCCCGCGCACACTGTATGAACTCGTCGTCAATAACACCAACCGTTTTAGTGTGGAGCACAATAAAACATTGTGTAATTAACAATTTCATAGAGCATTTGAATGAGTCATTTAGGTAAGTCAATCCGATATCTAGTCTTAGTCTGTTCCACTTTGGCTTTGATTCAGACTTAATACTCTGCATTAGCATTGATACCTTTCCTAACGTATTAATTGAAGCGATGTTACGCGTTCCACTTTCATCGTGAAAGGATTCTTTGTAACAGTGAGTATTGGATCGCGTAGATCAGTTACGAGCTTATGCGTGTGAGTTGGTGTGCGCAGGCGGCGCCGCGGACCTCGGCTTGTTAAACATAACGTTACGTATTCTCACTATGCGTCCATTTTGTATCACAATACGTGTCATAGCGCCTTAGTGTTTCACTGCTTGTACCTGGGGGTGAGAGAAACTAGTCGATTAAAAATACAAAATGGAAGTCGCCATTGGATCGGAATGGTTGTAGAGCTAAATGAATGAGAAAATAAAAACTTTAGATAATTATGATAATTTTATTTCTAAAGTTATGCCTTTCTTTCAGAGTTATCTTTTGCAAAGTCATCTTAAAAGCAATTTATTTAAGGGAGAGAACATTAATAACAATCATTCTTACTCCAACCATGATGGTTTATCGACCGTGGCAGGATTTGCAGCAGTAGTCGGCGTAGTACGGGTAATGGCACAGCCGCGCTTGCACTGCCAGCGCGCAGTTATTCAACTTGTCCACGCATGCTCCTGCGCAGGTAACAGTAAGTAAACTTAAGACCGATAGAAGTGACGTCATAGGCGGCATAAGGTTAATATTAGGGTAGAGTCAGTCTTGGCGACAACGAAGATGATCAACCCAAAAGTCGTTGTATGGATGTTGTGAAGGGTGACATGAGAGACAATGTAGTAATCGTAGAGGTCAAAGGTCGTGGAAAAGGAGATAATGAAGCAAGTCAGCTGGACTATGAAAATAGCGGGGAATTATATAGCCTGGCAGAAGAAAAAGACACAGAAAAGAATGGAAGGTACTTTAAAAATGCGTGGAGACCTGGATGAAAAAACATCATCTTAGGATTTATGATTGAAAGTAAGTAGGTCTAAAATAATTACCATCAGCATAAGATCTATCTCTAACATTCTGTGCGGTATGGCTTTGGTGTCTAGTCACACGTTGTTGTGGGTCTGAAACTGCAAAGAGGGAATATTAATCACGACCACAAATAACATACATTTTAGGTTACTAAAGCAATGAAGGGCTAAATTCAAACCTGAAGGTGGAGCATTCACAACAGCCGTCTTCACCGGCGGTCTTGTGGAACATCGTGAGGGTACACAAGACCGTCTTGCTGCAGGACGCACTCCCGCGCAATCTGCGTCACGAGCCGCACCCCCTGCGCCCTCTGCCCCACCGCGTGCGCACCACACTGTTCGGGATTGTACTCCCGCTTCGCAAGGACCCTGGCACTGGAGAAAAACAAAGAAATTAGGACCTGTAATATCGAAGTCCTCTTTTGACCTTCTTTTACTGAAGTAACCTCGTCTTTTCTCGCATCTGGAATTAGCGTCACATTTTACATTGCACCCTGAAGATTGGCCTTTAAAAACACGTCTCATATAATTAATTACAATATCATGGCTACTTAGCCAGAATAAAAAAATAGGTACAGAACAATAGAGCCCTAATTAAACGAGCTATGAATTTGCAATCGCATCATCATAATTTTCTTTCAAGTTTTTGAATTCTTTCAACAGGAATAAAAGACAAGTGGGCGAGCTTTGACTAGGTACCATTATTTTCTCCTTATTGTGATCTGAATTACATTTTTTTATAGGCGAACAATGTTTTTGACAGCTGAATTGCTTCTGACGTCTAAAAGATTAGGCTGACGACAAAAAATTGTAAGGTTTGGAGTAATTAGTAGACTTGTTATGTACTCGTTGTTTTAATTAGCCATATTAGTGAGGGCGGTCCTAGCAACATTGGCGTATTTGGAATCATTGTCCTAATCGCTATGGACATTCCACTTCGTGAACCTTGCTCTTCAATTCATGGAGTAGTTGTAATGAGTCACTAGGGAATAAAATGTGACGTCATTTTTCTTTTGGAAGATTTTATTTTTCCAATGTCGAAGACCTTTCAAACATTTCAGCCACCTGCTATTACATTACACAGAGATACATACTTTATTTCAGATAAAGTCACGTGGCAGGCCGGCAATGTCTGTCAAACATCGTACGTTCATCGTACAAACGGATTTTGATAATAAAGCGTTACACACTCACAGAGTTGCAAAATATAGGGAAATTGAAGGACCAAAACTTTGAATTAGCCCTCTTCTTCTTTGCCTATCATTAACTCTTTCGAACTAGAACTCTCAAATTGTAGATGAAGAACGCCAAGTAAATTCATCCTAACATTGAAGGTTACAAATTGCGAAACCACTACCAAGCTATACTTAATGGGGCACTGCGGTTGCAATTATTTCCCTTATTTAAATTGATGGGTAGAGCGTCTAACTACTGGGTACTACATTGTTGAGATCTGTTGTTAGCTTTACAAACCTAAACTAAGCTCGTTTCGTCATTTGGAACGAGGAAAATTGTACACACTCCTTTGTCTGTTGGACCGTGAGATTGTCTCTAGATAAATCGTTTAGTCTAGCTACTCCATATAGGGGTGTTTTACCCTTGTTTTAGGAGTCATATTTCAACGTTTCATGTCTTAATAAGGTGAGTCTCCTAAACAGATTTTGTTTATTTAACCATTTATGTACACACATTTATAAACAGACAAGAAAAAACAGAACAGAAAAAATAGGAGAGAGAGTTTATTCTTCCTAATTCTCAGATATGGAACCATTTGTACCTTATATACTTACTGTATATATAATTTATTAAGGTACATAAAGGTTTTATAACACATGAGGGACTTACAAAGTATGCATTATTAATTACATGGTGTTGGTACAACGGATTGTTGGGTGAATCGCTGCTCTTCTAGCTAGATCACTAAGTAATCTGTATTCAGGAGAACTTCCACCTTTGTGAATAGACTTGAATGCAGAAAAACGAAAAATACAATTCAATAGACGAGGATAATTGTGAGTATGCGTCGTTAGAAAGGAGGACATTAATAAGGAACCGGGAAAAAAGAAAAACTGTGTTCAATCAAGTGAAGTATCTATTTAAAAAATGGCTAAGGTTTGAATAGTGTTGAACTATTCAAGCCTTATTTTTAACGACTTACCTCAGTCCAATCGCTGAGGTACCACGAGGGACTGCAAGCACCCCCGCAAGTCCGTTCAGCATCAGGCTTGGTCCCCCTGCACGATCCGTCACGTAACCTCCTGCCGTTTCCGCCGATGCAGATCACTCCTCGGACTTGCTTACCACCACAGGTAGCAGAACAGGCAGACCATTCACCTAACAAAGACGAATTGATCACTACACCTTATAATTATTATTAGAGCAGTCTTTCAGGTTCCGTACCCAATGGGTGCCAACGGAACCCTATTACTAAGCCTCCGCTATTCATCCGTCCGTCTGTCTAAATTAGCGGGCTGTATTTCATGAACCGTAACAGGTAGACGGTTGGAATTTTTACAGAGTGTGTATTTCTAATGATGCTCTAACAAATAATAAAATAAAGTTAATAATAACGAAACGGCGCTTTTTGCCTTGTGGTACGGTGCGACTGAACTTGGCAGTATTTTTTTTGTTCTTATTCAGAATTCAAGGCAGATCTAGAATTTTTTTTTTTAAATGCAGATCTGGGCTTTTAACTATTGTCAAAAAACCAAAAGTATTCAGAAATGGTCCTTTGGTTCTATCAAGAATTGTTTTAAAATTCAATTCATCGCTGAACAAACCAAATCTGGTGACCGGTAGGTATTGAAACATCTGCATTCAATTGAATTCGAATGGCCTTACGAATTTAGTCCAACATCGAATAATTTAAGGTTGACGAAAACATTTTATGTCATAGATAGAACACTAGCTGTGCCCGTGTCTTCGTCCGCGTGGATGTTGGAAAACAAATTGGATTTCAAGGGTTTTGCACGGAATCCTAATTCTTTTACTAAAATAAACGTAGCCCAAGTTACTCTGAGCCTAAGGTACTTCTTATAACATCGGCTATCTGCCTGTGAAATTTCCCGCCATAATCGGTCCGGCCGTTTCGGAGATTAACAGGAACAAACAGACAAAAATTAAAAAAAATATTTCCTTGTTATAAGTACCGTAATACTTTCATATGCATCTAGTAAAAAGCTGTTCTTTTGACATTACAAAAAGACACTTCAATTTTATTTATTTGTATATGTATAGAAGATATGAGAAGTCACTTACTAGTAAACCACTGCGCGTCGCACTGCTTCCTGACTGCACAGGTTTGCGTTTGTTCCGGAGCACGGTGAGAAGTACACCCCTTAGGATCTACACAGCGAACTCCACGAGATTGTACCCCTCCGCCCACGCACCAACCTACGCACTGGAAATAGGACCTTTATTTAAATAAGACCTATTTGACCAAAAACATAGATTAGTAGTCACAACCTTCTTGGATTACGCACCGTTTAGAAATGTTGTCGTCTAGAAATCCACAAAGTTTTTGCCAGAAAATGGTTGTAGGGGAGGGTTACGGGATCCAGGCGGTGTACCCATAAATTACTCTAGGGTCAGACCCTTATCACATTTAAGTCTAATTAATACCTTTATTGGAGAATATAATCACACTGACCCGTCGTAGGGATTAAAGATATTACGGTACTTTCTAAATATGAATTGGATTGAATATTGTGAAAATGTTATGTAAGTGTACGAATGAATTGTATTTTCAAACTTACCTGAGACCACTCGGTGTATAGCCATCCTCCGCCAGCGCTGTGGCTGTAGCTTGGTGCAGGGGTGGTCCCAATATCGTTATCAGTCAGGTTGGTCGCAAGGGATATCACTGGGCCTTCTCTAAAGGTGTCAGTCCGGTCCTTTGGTCGCACTTGACGTCTGGCATCCAGGCGAGGTACACTGGTCGTCACAGCTGTGCCATCACAGTTCGGAATGTCACACAGTTCACTGCTTTGAGGCATCGGTAGAGGACATTTTTGGTCGCTTATCTGGAAAGCACAAGGTCAATTAGCCTTTATATATTAAAAGTATTGTGATGCAAAGAGTTTCAAGATGTTTCTACTGTACCTTTGTGATTCCTCGGGCGTGATCCTGAACACAGCCCACAATTCGCGTCTTGTGCGCAGGCCCGCAACTGGGGCATGGACCCCAGGCAGCTGCCCTCCATCGCGGAGGACATGGGTTGCCTCCACAGCGACGTCTTCGGGCCGGCGGTGGAGCACCATTACAGTGGAAAGGAGACACCTCCTTATCTCCCTTCTCTGTCACTTCAGCGCACTTGAACTTCCCAATCTGAAGCCCTCCTCCACAGCTTCGCGAGCATTGCGAAAATTCCAGAATCTTCCAGATGAACTTTCTGCTGCCGATGACATTGCTCTCGACTTGGGATTGACTTTCCAAATTGTTGAAATCGGGCACTTTAGATAATGATGGCTCGGATTTCGGTTCGAGGTCTCTTAGATGTGTCTCTGTGTTGTGATGCCTGTGGTGGCGCTGCGCAGAGTGGTGAGACAAAGGGTTGGCTGTCGGTATATCGTTACTGGTTTCGTCTGGTTCTAAGTCAGTTAAGTATTCGTATTTTATGTTCGGATTTGGTTGCGTGTATAGAATCTGAAATTGAGGATATTCGTCAGTCAAAATGGCTCTTATTCTTAGAGAAGGATCACTTTTTTTATATAATGCTATACCATGATATCGATGGGGTGGTGTATGGGCCCGTGCGCGATGACGTTGTCGAGCGAGCCCTGGCGCGAGTACACGAAGCGCGCGCCCGCCGCCTCGTACGTGCCCGCCGCCGACACCGCGAACTCGCCGTTCATTATGTACGAGCCGTTGGATACTTTCAACGCTAAACAAAAACAAACATTTGTACCTATCGAATAAGCGAAATTAAACGAAAGTAATTGAATAAACAACCGTTCTACAAATTGTTGAACCCGGCTAAATTGCTAGCGGCTGCGTCATGCGAATAATTAACCACCAATTGTGCAGACGGCTACCTCCATTTATCTCACAATTTGCGGCGTAGGCGCCTCTATTGAAGAGTTGCGCCGCGGTGCGCATGTGCAATTCCCATTAATCGATTCGACATCGATCTTTGCACTACCAAACACTTCATCTCTCGATTAAGATGTCTCCTTGTGACCCGCTATTAATAATATACGAGACATTTCCAATAAAAAACCGATGCAGACAGTTATGATGACTAACTTTTTAATGAGAACTACTTGCTCGATGTACCAATTTTTTCGGACTTTGAACAAACCTAATTTGGAGGAGCCAGACTAGATTTAATTTCAGTTTTTAACATAGTTATGTATCTTACCTATGTAGTTATCACTGGGTGTGACTTCGGAGACGTTGAGCCTGCAGGCGCCGCGCGGCACGGTGGTGACGTAGGAGTAGCCGAGCGGCAGGCGCGGCCGCGAGAACAGCCCCGACACCAGGCGCCGGCCGCAGCGCAGCTCGCGCGCCGCCGCCGACGACAGCACGCCTTCGCGACCCACCGCCTACAGGTAACATAGATCCGGAATCAGTCAAATATCAATAACGATTGTTAACCAAAAGAGAGGGACATATTCCATAAATTCTGAAAAACTGGTTGAATAAATAGGCTCTTTGTATCGATAATGCTGTTTCCCTTCCCTATCCTAGAGCAAGCTTAACAATATTCATTTGTTCTGAATACCGTGCCCGCATCGCGTTTAGGCAAAGTCCAAACTTACAAGGATACTTCCGTTTGGCTATCCGGAAAAGTTTTTTTTTTCATTTCGTAACGTAAACGCTACTATCTTTCCAAAGTGTACGGTTACTCAATTTAAATGGTATAAATAAGCACCCGAGCGATTACACAACCAATTTCCCGCCCCTATCATGTCAAATGAAAGTAGTCAACTAGTCACGCTACTAGAAATGATGCATTAGATACAGTTTCATGTAGAGCTCTAAGATGATTTACACCGTGAGTATTAAGTTGTCATCGTATTACACGGGTGTCTGGCCAACCAGGATTACAACTTCATAACGTACATTGACAACAGAATATTCACCTCTGTATAAATCCTATTCCTTAATATAAGTAGATTCAAAAGTTTGTATGTTTATTACTGCATCACGCTTGACGTTGAGCTGAAGTGATTTCTAAGAAGACTATGATCTGGATAATTGGTGAACATTTGACTAGGGATATTAAATATTTAGGATTTTTGTTATCGATCCCGCTTTAATGGCTGGATGGACTTATATAAAATTTGGTACATAGGTAGGCTATATATAACCTGGATTAAAATATAGGATACTTTTTATGAGGGTTTTTTCACAAAAATGTAAAAGTTAGGATTTTTGTAACTCGATCTAATAATAATACCAGTCTATTAGTGTCCCAATGCTGGGAAAAGGCCTCTTCTCATACAGAGAAGGCATGAGCATAGATCACGGTTGCTCAAGACGGGTTGATGATTAACAATTATAATTTTAACTTGGATTCAAATTAGGGATAAATGATTTTATTTTTACAAGTTGATTTGTACAAATACTTTTACATGACATACAATTTTATAATTATGATTGACGTATTATATTATTTTTTAAAACTAGATGAGGTCGGCGTTTCCTATCTGACTTCTCTGAGAAGAAAGGCGGAAACAAACTCGGAGGTCACATTCTTTTTTAAAGTCCAGACATAATCTTGGTCCGATCATGTGAGTTGTGTGTCTGAAATGGTCTTTTGAGGAAAGAACTACACAGATTGAGTGGACCTGTCCTACTGGATACTTTTTATCTGATTACCCCTTCATAAAGAATTTGATATAAGATGCAAATGAAACCGCGAGCATCAGCCTGTTTTTATTATAAGCAACCGAGAGGAGAGAGCGGATGTCCGTAATAACTTAATTAGGGTAAGTCTGTTATGATGAAAGCTTTGTTTGTTAAAAGTTTTCACAAAAGCACCTTGTTCCTGTGAGGTCTTGATTCGGGTTCTTTTGTTTCCCTATAGGGGCAGTGATTAATCTCTTGACTTGAACTTTGCTAATTGTCAAGCTTTTGCTGGCCATTTTAGTTTAGTTCTGAAAAAATGTGAATTTGTTTTTAAAAAGAAAATACATTTATTTGCGGTAAACATGACGCACAGAAAGAACAAGTTGAGGGAAAATATGCGTCACATCCACACAAAACGGCTATCGCTCAGCATAATGCTACGACCCTATGTGAGACAGAGCCCCAGTGCTGGTTTTATAAACTGAAGATACTAGATATTTAGATATGTATACATTTGTGTATTTATTTTAGTGTATTGTATACATAATATTTGCACCAACGACAGTTCCATTTTATGTCAAAGAAAATCACTGTCCATTCTAAGGTTGCCTGGAAGAGATCGCAGTAATGCGATAAGGCCGCTCATTGTATATTCTGTAGTGTGCCATGTATTTTTTATGCTATGAATTTTTGTGGTGTACAATAAAGTATGTATACATAAATAAATAATAAATACTTTTACCATTATGTCTTCAAGATAGAAAGAATCTATGATCAGTACCGAATCTTATATAACATTGATTTGAATAAGTTGATCTATTTTCATGGTTTAAAAAGAGGTTCTTGAAATGATATTAGGTACTGACGTAGAACTTTGTTAGCTATTTGCCTCAATTCAACATACCTACTTGTTGAAAACCTATATTAACCCAGACTTACCATACTAGAGCAATAGCTTTGTTTACCTTAACTTAAATCCACTTCGTAAGCTTAGACGATACCATACTTATTTACTGTTATACTTAGCTTAGCTATCTACTGCCTATATCCTACTTAATATTATAAACGCGAAAGTTTGTATGGATGGAAGGGTGGTTGTTTGTTACTCTTTCATGCCAAAATTACTGAACAGATTTGGATGAAATTTGGCACACAGATAGTTTATAACCAGGATTAACATATAGGATACTTTTTATCCCGTTCTTCCCACGGGATCGAAACTTATGCGGTGAAACCACGGGGCGCAGCTAGTATACTTATAAACTTATATCGAACTATTTCTGAAACACCCAATATCGATATTTTGTACAGCATGCGTTAATTACAGTGGGTTGCCAAATTATTAGGGACAGCCACATTTTTTATCAACTTCCCATTTTAGGCGCACTTGACTGCAGTTTCAAGTGGTAAAGCTTTGCAGGAATGTATTATTTGCGTTCGCCATGTCTCTATAACTCAAATTTAAAGTGGATGTTAAGAGTTAAAGGGTATATTTATTTTCTAAAAAAAAATTAAGTAACGTGAGAGCAGCAGTGTTCTGTAGACGCTAAACGGTGAAAGACTATTTTGAATATTTTAAACAAAGTTATTTTCATATTTAAGCTACAAAATTTTGTTATAATGTAAGTATTATTGTTATTATATTATTCAATTATTTTTTTATGTAAATTATTACAATAATAATATTTATACTTATTTTATTTGGCTTCCAGCATGGGTAAAGGGTGCGATTTGACTCCAAAAAAAAAACCGAAATAAAAACCCTTCTCCAACATACCAGTCACTCCCAAAGGAAGATAGCAGACATGGCTGGTGTCTCTAAGTCGGCAGTAAATAAAATAAAAATAAATTTGGACCTAAATCAGCCAATTTTGCCGAATAAAAGAGGTAATAGTGGAAGAAAACGCATCACTACCCCTCGTTCTGACAGGAAAATAAGAGACATCTGTTTACAAAACAGAAAAAAAAGTGCTGGGCTTTTAACTCAGTTACTCCAGGAGTCAGGAATACCAGTTTCCAAGAGAACTGTGCAGCGCAGGTTGGCAGAAGAAGGCTTGACAGGTCATCGACCTGTAAAAAAACCTTGGTTGACTGATGCAATGAAGAAGAAACGGCTTGCCTGGGCTAGAGAACACCGCCAAAAGACTTGAAGACTGGAATAAGGTTAGTTTGCATTGTTACTGGTGTTATAGATTATTTATAAAATAATATTTTTTTTTAAATAATAAGCATTTTAATATTTTTTACAGGTGTGTTTCTCAGACGAGTCAACATTTGAGATTCTGGCCGACAAGAGCAGCTTCGTCAGGCGACGCCCAGGAGAAAAATACCACCCTGACTGCATCGTAGAGAGGGTAAAACATCCTGTTAAAATAATGGTGTGGTCTGTCATAAGCGCTAAAGGGGTAGGGCGCCTCTACATTGTCCAAGGAACCATGAAACAAGACCAGTACAGACAAGTTTTACAAACTCGCCTTTTACCGACACTTGAAGAATGGTTCCCAGATGGAGAGGAATTCATGTTTATGCATGATTCAGCGCCGTGTCATAAAGCCAGAAGCGTTACCAAGTTCTTGGCAGACCACAACATTCCAGTTTTACCTTGTCCTGGCAATTCTCCTGACATGAACCCCATAGAAAATTTATGGGAGATTACCAAGGCTGAAATAGCTAAAGAAATGATAACGACCAAGGTCAGACTTATAGAAAATCTCATTAATGTTTGGCATCACAATCCTAAAATAAAACAAAGTGCCATAAACTGCATAGCGAGCATGCCCAGGCGTATAGAAGCACTAATTGAGGCAAAAGGAAATGTCACTAAGTACTGATTAGTACTAAATAATACTTCGTTTCGCTTATTTATTTACCTATAATTTTTATTGTTTATATTTTTTAATTTTTTTGTTCTTATTTTACTTTGTCAATAACTACTCTATATAAATAAAGCTTTTGTCATTCCCAAAACGGTGTTTTTCTAATTAATTTAACACTATTACTTTACAAGTACCATTATTTTTTGACTGTCCCTAATAATTTGGCAACCCACTGTAGGTGAATAAATTTTCAATTCATGGATTCAATTCATTGAAATGTAAAGCACGATCTCGGTATTATTTATTTGTGTTTAAGATATAATGTTATTGTTGTTTCCAATCTTGTTTAATGTTAATTTTATAGCTCGATTAATCGCATTTTAATAGGCTTCTTGACGGAGCTGAAATATTGGTATATTACAGGTCGACCAAGCAGTAATAGGTACATAATTTACAGATAATGAGATGTCTAAAAGTGTTAAGATTTGTTTTCACATAAAATTAAGTCTGATGATATAAACATTCGACCATAAACAAAATTAAACCCTCATTTTAGATAAGTGAAGATTTTTAACAGAAAAGTGAATGAAGCACTTTTACCCTAAAATAAAATTGTATTCTTAAAATACTTGCACTTAGAAGAAACAATAACTGAGTTAAAAATACTGTAAAACAGCTAGGATATTGACAGAGTGAATTAGTTGAACTAATGCTGTATCTAAACACGGCGAAAGGAGACCGCTATAAATAATCCAGTAAAGAGCTTCATCCTTCATCCAGCTTGGCTAATTGACAAATTGTACGATACCAGCATATCGAATAAGTGGTCAATGTTATAATGAAGATGGCTGATTAGCATTTCGAGACGTTGAATACAGATACGGGCACCGTTGAGGAAATGCTTCAATGTGTTTGCGTAAGCGCTGAAGCCGCTGCCGCAGTTGCAGCCTTTGCCAACTTTTCTAAATTGTTAATCTCGATACGTAGAACTCTACGGTGACGCAGTGTGATTTGTTACATCGTGTTCAACTGAAATATTTTATTCACGAACTAGTAGTTTGTGACACGGTGTCCTATAAAATCCTTTCAATTCCTCTTACTACGTAGAGATCACATCTTTAAAACATCTAAACTAAGAAAACGACGAGTCAGTAGTCAGAACTGAGCAAGTACATTTTGATTTCATTGTTAATCCTTCGTACAAAACCGGACCACAAGGCCGCGAGGTCACAAGGAACGAGGGTGGTGTACTAAAACATCTGGCCTAACTGCACTCACGAACATTTCGTAATTATTAATGTGACACTAATGCATTTAGAACATTAGTCGCCTCTAATGTGCACTTTTATGAGGCTACAGTACAAGATAAGCACAGCTAAATCTCACGTTGGGACCGTAGTCGACCGACCTCAATGTGAGAAGGCTATTTCTTAATTAAGTGTGACATGATTCATTTTTAAAGGCAGTAAATGAACTTCCTTTGTGTGGCGAACCTCTTGCGCTGAACAGGAGTGGAGGGTGTCGACATTGATATATGTTCCGCACGTAAGTGCTACTGAATCAGTTTTATTGCAGGCAATAATTTACTTAATCTAAAGAGACGACTTGCAGGAAGATAACTAACAAAGTAAGAAGTATTTTTATGCTGACACAGAGATACATTATTTATTATTAAAGGAACAAAGCCGACAGTCGGCCGGGAAGGGGAGTATAAATCAGGGGAGGTACCGATTCTTGATTTAAAGGTTCCGGCATATCATTTTCGTTGAACAATTACAAACGCGCGATAAATATTTCTCAAAATCAACAGATCTCTGGACAAAGACAAGTCGTGTCTCCAGGATAATTTACGACTTAGTAGGACCGAGCAGGCGTCAATATGAATTACGTGAGGTCAATACTTTAAACTAAATAACGCGACCAATCCTAAACTAATTGAGAATGTTGCAGTAACCGTCACAATCGTTGCGGCCCTCCATAAAATAAAAACCCACTCATTACTGTTTAGGTCGGCCGAATTCAGCGGAGCAGTTAAACGTATAAAATATGAGCCTTGTCAGTTTGTCTTATAAAGTACTACCACTTGAGCCATGAACTATCCAAACGTAAAAATACATTTCCAATTAAAGACTGATTCATTTAACTCTTTGACAATGCCACCTAATTTGTACATTGACATCATTAAAATGTATTATAATGTATACCGCACACGTATTGGTTATAAAATCAATGTCTGAGATACGACAGTCAACTACCTATATAATTATACAGTTGATCTGAGAAACATTGTAATTGCAATGTATTACAATAATGTTCAGCTATAAGTACTTTGCACTAACAGCTTCGATGTTCAAAGCAATAATCCTCGGTAATTTAAAGTTATTATGATTAGATAATGATGAATAAGTAGAGGTATCCTGCGTGTGGTCCCTGGCTAAGAATAGGCCACGTTAAGGGCCAACCTATCTCTTCTCATGAGTGATCTAAGAGGCAACTAAAGAATTATTAGTGGATAGTCAGCACAATAAAATAGAAACCAAAGATGGCCCAGACAGTTGCCCACTAAATAAAAAGTAAAACCCCAAGGAGATATAAGACAGCTTAGGTCAGCAGGAACAAGTTCTGAATCAAGCAGATCAAAGCTACAATTCTAAAAAGCGATGACCTGAAGAATAAATTGTAAGAAATAAATAAATCTTTAAGCTAATAAATAAACAATGATTCAATCACTTGGCACTTACGACTGGTTGGTAATAATCTGTGTCATTGACATCTTTCATAAATCAAAGAAAATGAACGTAGAAGCTGAAAACGAGGGAAATAAAAATAGCAATGACTTTACAGCTTCAGGTAAACGATCTAATAAAACAAATAATGACTATTAATAGTATTGGAATGGTATACTATAGAATATAAATATTATTTTAAAACTATGAATAGATCATTAAAACCAGAACATTTGGTACTCTTATATCCGAGTCATACGCATACACAATTGTACAAAGTTTGTATTTTCTCTGTGCAATCAGTTGTCTAGTCTACGTATATGTTACTTTATTACTTTCAATTGTTTGTCGTTTATGGTATGGCACACACGCATGCACAAGGCTGAAACGTTTAGGGCATGCAATTCGTCGCAAACGTAGAAAAATAGGACAATGAGTTGTTAGACCTGCGCCAAAAAAAGGAAAAAATCTCCAAGGTGAATGAAATAAAAATGTCTACCATTATAATTTACGCAAGTTGTTAGCACCAACTATAATGGCTAGAGTATAAATTGCCGAGGTTACATTTATTATTCTAACTGGACCAGTCGTTGACTTTCCATTATCATATGCGATGAGGTGCGCTCATTGAGAATTATAAATTTATAAGTTCACTTGTCTCTTTGCAGTTTCACAGAGTAACACGGACAGTATCCAGCGTGCCGCCGAGCTTACAATGTTCATTAACGTGTACAACTTTAATGACTCAGACAGGACTTGACTCCTGAAAGGCCTGTTTCACATCCATCCATCTAAATACAACTGCAGCGACTCTGCTCTATCTCACTTTAGATAAGTTTACGCTTGACCGCTCGTGATCTAAATTAGGTCTGAAAGTTTTATTCGTCTTCAGGCATATAGGGTCGCGACGTTATTGATAGAGTAGCAAAGACAATGGCATGCCATCAGTATGACGCGAGCACGAAATTTATGAAACCGGAATATTCAGGTCGAATGAACAACTGAATCAGATAAGTGGGATTCTAAATTAGCCATTCAGTCGTAGTCGGCAACTAAGACAAAGGTGGCTAGGGAGTGCGTCGGAGCGACTATGCAAACACCCATGTGCGCGCAGGCAACTGGGTCGCGTAGTGTTTATCATGCAACATAATAGCTCTTATTCAATGTGAACAAACAAGTAACAACACTATAAATACTCCAACAATACCGGAGTCTCATCTAGATGCTAACCTTTAGCACTTGAGGCATTTAACAGCAATACAATACAATATATCGCAGTATTAGCAGTATTTAATATTTGCCGATAGTTATAAAGTTAACCAAATGATAAACGCGTGACTATTCAGTTCGGAGGTTTGCACGGCGTTTACGTGATATCCGTTGTCAAATTCAAACAGAGTTACGGCATGAATGGCGCCAACATTCCGCGCCCATACCGTGAGCGTGCGCACCACACACATGGCTGTACCAAAGTACATAGCACTCGCCAAATAATCACTGACCAATGTTCCATAACCACCCAAGAATTTTCGACGATAATGCTGATTTCCTGGTAGTAAAATTGAGCAAACAGTTTCAATGTCAGACTTTACGATGAGTAAATTAAATAATGCTAGAAATCTTTTCTAAAGAATTTCAAGATCGTCTTTAATCTTCGAGTAGTATTTTAATGAGGCTTTATTTCTTTGATATGATGAAGTGAAAACACGTCGTGTTTAGTAATGAGGACAGTTTTATATCAACGGTATTCGGAAGGTGGAAAACAATTTAAAACACACTGAGGAAGAAGTTTTTGGGTGACCCCAAAGATGAGATCAATAATCAATGACAAAAGAATATTACAAATTGGCGTACGTGTGACCTAAATTGTCGAATGTTCAAGTGTCGTCTGCACAATTTTTCTAATCAACGCTAGGTGACCGGAATCATTTGAAATGGACCGTCTAGACAGTTTTATAATTTACAATCATTTACACGTTACCAATGATGTGATTTATTTAATTGACAATGATCGATATGAAGAGAAGCTAATTCATTATAATATGCACACATTTAAGAGGAAGCGATATGGCTCTACCACAGTTAGAGAATAGGTTGCAGACCTCAATAACCTTAAAGAAATTTAGATTTTAGATATCTATCTATATGTATATCAATAAAATTCAATTGCCGCATGTGTGAATAATCCTTATTTGAGAATGGCTCGACTCGATTTGGCTGATTTTTTGTTGTGTTCGTAATTTTTTTTTTGTTGTAACAATTTTTGAAATGAAAGAAACAACTAGGAAAGTCTAGCGGAAATGTCAGAAATTCACCCAGTCACGAACAGCTAGATAAAATCAAGATAATAGACTAAATCATTTTCAGTTGTGTTTGAAAATAAATGAAGAACCTAAGATGAGGTTGCCTGGAAGAGATCGCAGAACGCGATAAGGCCGCCCGTTGTATGTTTTATAGTGTTAATTGTATTTTTTGTTATGTAATTCTGGTTTACAATAAAGTATATATAAATAAATAAGACTTTATTAATAGGACTGAAAAAAATAAAATAAAAAAATTATACTCACCAAGGCGATCACCAACATTATCACTGGTACGTTCACCATTTTTATTGTTCGTTTAATATTTTGAACACTCACATATATAATGTCACTTCTTACACTGGACAAACGTGTAATTTGGTCAGTAAAGAGTCGCTTGTTTGACAACAACACTATCTTTTATCGATAAAAATCCTCTTAAGATAAAAGACTGTAGTTTCCTACAAAAGTTAAAACATCTGAATGATTACATCTCTGTATTTAAGTACGATTATATTGATATAAATTAATATCTTAATGTAATATTATTGATAAGGCAAGTTTATGATTTGTTCATAACAGGTGATAACCTACATTCGTTTTTAGTATGTTTGTTTAGTAACAACAATAAACATTAGTATCTGTTTCAAATGCCGAAGTTTCTATTCAGATTGGGCATGTACGCAAACAAGAATTCGTTATGGATATAAGTGTACGTAATTGAGTGTAACTTTGTATTTACATTCATTAGTTACGTATTAATGCTTGCCTAAATCTTAAATTGTGGGCCGTATCTAATTATCTACGTACCTAACTGTTGTTTAGTCTCTTGTATTTTCCTAATAAATTAGTTTCTTAGCGAGAAAATGAAGGTAATATCGCGTTATTATAAACCTAGACGTGACAATAACTTATACAAACGGCATTGGCAGATAAAAAGGTCTGTGCACTAACTAACAATACAGATCATTCACGAGTGCATATCTTTGCATAGCTAACTCATTAACTTCATTTAGCGCAGACACTAATATTTTAACAAATACTGACCGTGGTACAAATTCAGCAAGGATATCAGAACGGCAATGAAGATTACCCCTGAGTTGTAAAAAATACATTCTTTCGTAATTTTTTTTCTCAGATAGGCTACGTGTTAATAAAACATTGAGCTAGTGCAAACATCTGAAGGCGAGATAACGAGCGAATGAGATACCGACGACGACGAAGACGCACATTTTTCAAGTGTTTACGTACATTTTTAGATTTCATTCATCGCTACAACGCCTTCGTGCAAAAACGGAAACAGTAATAAGTTGCTCGAACTCATTTATTATAATATGCAATTCCTTTTCTCATTTACATAATAATATGTATGATGTTTCTATATTCTGTTCATTTTCCTTTCTCGGTACTATTTCCCGCTCTACATACAAACTAAGATGAATATACGTAACTATTTTGTTACGTATATTCATCTTAGTTTGTATGTAGAGTGGGAAATATTCGTACTGCATGCAACAAATAGACTGTATTCGATGTATGGAATTATAGGTGTTTTCTGTGTATTATATAATGTAGGTATATGTCATTATTTTAATAGTTCGGACGCATACACCCGAAATAGACGGCAAAGGCGCATCAATCAATTCGTGACGTTTTTTATTAGCTACAAATCAAACGGCTGTATTTTTGAAAATGTTATAAATAAAATCGTAAATAATTTACGATTTAAAATGTTTCTATCGGCCAGTTTGCTAAACCTTTCCAAGGGCGTGTTGTAAAAAGCAAACAACTTTTACAGCATCCTAAAATAGATCTTCATATTGAAGTTCATCTCGTATTTTGCGTCACAAAGATTTTATTTTTAGTTATATATAATTCACACATGTCGATAAGGAAGGTTATGTTGTAACAGTTCAGTTATCTCATAGGGTTCTGTAACGATATATAGTTAGATCACGTACGTACATGGGTAAGGTGGAGCAAGATTATAAGATCGCAATTTAAATTAGAATTCAAGTACGTGTACGGTTAGACCATCTCTACAGCCTTACACACTAAACATAGATTGTCTTTCACAAAATCGTGTTTAACAGTTGTTTTAATTAAACAAGGTTTAAGCATACACGATTTTTAGGCACGGAAAATACGACACGGTTTTAGAAGACCCTGACTGTCTTCACGCAATTTAATTTCGAAACCGGCTTCACTGAAATTAGTGTTTACAATCCATTATGTCTACACATTTGTCTAGTACAGTTCTTCGTCCTATCTCATCCTTCTTATGTTGGATTGTAACAGTTCTCATGTACGTGAATGATGCTCTCATTGAGCTCCGGGCACTATTCCTGGCTTTCCTCCAATACCACTGATTACTCTGTTCTCATAATATTTTACTACGCTATTACTAATCTCTTTGTATTAGAGTGAATTCTTTCGAAAACCTATAACTCAGATCAGAGTCGGCGCGTTTAAATGTTCGTAATTTTTTTCAGCTCTAATGGTGCCATCATCGTTAAATGATTTTGATGGGGTTTTTGGAAACACCTCAATTCTTGTTAAATCTTCGTCTACATAATTTAAGTGTATTTCATCCGAGTAATTTTTTGGCCTTACATCTTTATTGTCAAAAAAGTTTTTATGAATTTATGGTCACTCTCTAACTTTTAATGAGGAGTATCGTTCATGATTTTGATTTATTTTTGTTTCATGTTAGTAGCTTTTTTTAAGTGTTAATAGTCAAGCTTAGAGTAAAGTAGTGTTTACCGCAGTTAAGTGTCGACAGAAGGAAGTTTCACACCATGATTGTTTTCATATCTTTTGTTAAGGGCAGGTTCTAAGAATATTGGGCTTTTTGTGAAGAAGTTACTTAGTAAGGATAATAATGAATAATGTTGACTTGTGTTACATAGCATGTAGGTTATTATACATAATATGAGTAATACGTTCAATTAAGTAACGCTAAATCTCGCTAACAGGAAAATTATCGTGAGCTCGTAATTCAACAACTCGAAATATAATAACAGTAATTATAAAAATTAATAAGGCAACTTTGGAAAATATATAACTTCGCGTTACACCGCTTATTACGGTCTATATTTCTTTAAAGCGACGATTAATCGTGAATTCGAAGTGCAAAAAAGCTATCAATCGTTTATTATATCCGTATTACATTACGTTATCATGTTATTAAGTCCATTCGTTTATGACAAAATAGATAAGTGTTCGACATTATAGTGCGTACGCGGTAGTTTGGTGCAACTGTGCCTTAAGTGAGTGAGGCGTGTTAATGGCCTTGTCGATGGGCCGATAGACGGTTGATGATAATAGTCCCCTTTGATAGGTGTGGTCCACACTACACGCAATTACTGCAAGATTTATTTCTTATAAAGTGTATGTGCTTCCCTATTTTTAAGCCGTCAATAGGAGTCTTGTACTATTTTTGATTTCTTCACAAATTGTTGGACGTTGTTAAGTGTTAGATTTACTTTTAGATTAGTAGTTAAGTAATTGGGCGTTGTGTTGTAACGCCTGTGATCCCCTGGGCTGGTGTGAAGTTTTCTGATGTTTTCCCACAGTTTATCAATGACAGCGTTTAGTTTCAAGACGTATTTTATAGAGGGAATTTCACAATTCTTGTTCTTCTTTAAAAAGGAGGAGGTTCTATATTCGACGCTTTTTTTTAACGTTTTTCTACAGCACTACTGTTTCTATCGTAATAAAAACAAATTAGCCTCTGGAGTTTACTAAAAATCAGCAGCCATTTTTTTGCAACTACTGGCCTAACAAGGTTTTCTAATCTAAAAAAGTTCAATAATAAATAAATCAACAAGACTGATTGGATTAAACGTGTAATTCTTAAAGAGTTTCATTTCTAAAGCGCGGATTTCTTAAACTTAACTAATTATACCAGTTTGGCTACATTTTTTATTGTGATCGAATTTATTATGACAAGCTCATAAATTATTATAAATGCGATCATTATGGTAAAAACCTATTCATAATGGACAGTTATTTATGAATAAATATGACTCTTGTCAATTTTCTGCGTAAAATATTTCTAATACGGTTATTTGTATGAAAATTTTGAAAAAAGTTTTTGTGCCTTTTAATATAAGATATGATATTGTTGTCTGAACTGACGTTTTAATTAAAGGGAACTATTTCTGTGTCAAATGTAGGCATTGAGCATGTTTATTGAATAGAAGATAAAGGAATTTATCAAATACATTCTTTAATTAACGTTTCATACCACAAACGCTTCGCAATCGATATTTAAGACGAACTATTTCTATATTAAGCCGTTCCTCTTGTGAGGTCTCGACCGTAGAGTTAATACTACACCTATAAATAAATTGGTACATAAATCGAGATAAAAGTTTTGGGAGCTAATAATAGCTTTGCTGGTAAATCTTTTTAAGATGGAAAGGGGGCGAAACCAGGCCGATATTCAGCCTCGTTTCTGATCGAATGGATAAATTATTATCCTCACTTAATACGGTAAGCCGCACACGTCGAAATTCGCGAGTTTTTTGTAATATTTTTGTAATAATTTCTTTGTAGTCTTAAATCTTGTTTTATTTTAAATATGGGGCACCATATTGGATTAATGAAGGTTAGGATATTTTGAACAAAGCAGCCTTTTCTTTTGAAAATGGTAACTTAGAACGATGGGGGTTGTTGCGACTTCATAGAAATCTCCCGGGACACGACTGATAATATACGATTCGAAGAGTCTGATTTAGGAGGGTGTTGATTATTTCTTAAGTAAGTTCCTATTGAAACTAAAAGACATAAAAACGAACTTGTTATTGTTCCAAACAAAGTACTGCTATACTGTCAGTATCTATCTACGAAGTTTGTAAAGTAAATAAAACTTTGTGGATATAGAGTATTTAATTCTGGATGTAATCGTTTATTTTTCTTTCTTCGGAATAGCAATCTAGGGTAAGATGGAGTTATGCGGTTTTATTTATTTTGACCTTATACCTAATACCTACTGACCTATTTGGCTGAGACGAACTAAATTTGTGGTTGTTCGTATTAAATAATTACAGCAGTGCGATTCTGTAACCATCTCAGCGTGGAGTGCGCTGTCATCCCAACTAATACTAGGGATTGACACTATTGACAGCTCACTCTAAGCTCACTTCACCTAACTTTTCAAGGTGAGATTTTTATAGAATAAGATCGGCTGGTGTATCTATCAGCTCGTGAAAATATCTATTTCACGATTTTCTTACTCAGCCTAGAAAATTGTAATCTATGTTATCCTACTTACAAACGAGCAAACATACCTTACAGTAACGCATCGTTATAAAACGTTTTTCTGAAAATCTATATTTCGTGAAATAAAAATAGGAACTTTGAGAAAATAGGTTCTGTTTTCCTTTTCAAAGTTGTTTTTTTCAAGAATACCAAGTTCGTAACATCATAAAATATCTAACAATACTCTTGGAGAAAATCGCTTTTGAACCTTGCTTAGATAAAATATATTTAGTCTCGTGACTGTAGGGTAACATAGATTAAAATTTTCACGTACGCCTATCGAAGTCTATACTTTAGAGTGTAGATATTATACAGAAATTTAACGTAATGCTAACTCAATGAGAAATACTAGATGTTCTAAAATCCTACTAATATTATAAATGCAAAAGTTTGTAAGGATGGATGGATGGATGGATGGATGGATGAATGGATGTTTTTTACTATAACCATGATTAACACATAGGATACTTTTATCCCGATATTCCCACGGGATCGAAACTTATACGGGTGAAGCCGCGGGGCGTAGCTAGTACAATACAATACAGCGCCAGCCATGTACTTATTAAATTGGAATTAAATATATAAGCTCGTTCATTTACAGCAAGCCAAAGCTAGGCTTAGAGGCACTTAAAGCTTGCTTACAAATACAAAATAACGGTAAAGAATAAAATTCACGGAATCAAATGACCAAGTTTACTTCCGAGAGTAAAGTTATAATATTAAATGTGTTTCCAATAGATGATTTATATTGGAAATGAGTCACGATTGTTTATTCAATTGATTCCGTTAATATAATTGATTGGACGCTCGTTTTCGCAAGTGAGTTTATGCAAAGTATAAGTCGGCCCAGTGAGTTAGTGCAAAGTATACCTAAATGGTGAGCAGTGGTGGCTCAGTAGTATTGGCTCCGACTGTGAGCAGTGTTGGCCCTGTTATATCGGCCCTGATTTACGAGTTGTAGGTCTGGTGTTCGAACCCAGCCAGGCACTTTACTTTGTGTATTTAATTTATCACCACTGCTCTCAAAACGGTGAAGGAAATTATCGTGAGGAAACTGACATGTCTTAGAACCAAAAATTTTAAGACATGTGACAACCACCAACCCGCAGTGGACCCGCGTGGTAGATTACAGCCCACTCCCTCTCGATGAGAGGAGGCCAGAGTCCCAGCGGTGGGAACATTATAGGCTGATTATGCCTAACCTAAATACGCCCAGTGAGTTTATGAAAAATATAAGTTGACCCAGTGAGTAGGCAAGCAAGGAAATTGTGTTATTCATATCTCGCACAAAATTGACATAGCGAGATAATACGGTCCCTTTAACCAATTTAGGGCAAGTAAACTGTTATGGTTAGGGCGCTTCGAGGACGCTGTACGCAAACTTTTACAATATTTATTATATTTTGTAATTGGCCCATTTTTGAGGCGTTTTATCTTAGCTGTCATAGATTAAATAATAAACGACTCGAAGTTGCGACACGGTTGCGGATAGCAATCAGTTATGTTCTACGTGGTCGGGTATTCAAATGAACGTAACGCCGACGCATAGGCTACTATTAAAAATCCGTCATGTGCAACTGTGCCCTAATTGATCATTACTCAAAAATAATTGCGAGGAAATTAAAGCGCACCGAAAACCCGAAAACTCGTGTATCTACCTATCGCGGAAAATTTACGCGCGGATTGGTTCAGAATATTTCGCAGGTAGCACTCGGTAAAGTGATTAAAAATACATGCTGTATGAGAGTAAAAGTAAAATTAGGGTTAAAAAAAACTGGATCGAAGGAGAAACCAAAATAAGTTTTTGAATATTGTGACTATCAATCTACAATTAATAAAAATAAAAATACTCCTAAAGTAACTTTAGCGGTCTTCTAAAATAACATAGACTAAGAAATTAATCATAACACGGATGCATATGATTATCTTACACTTACTAAAAAAGAATTATACAAGATATTGATAAAATTAATTGAAAATTTTTTAATTCACTTATTTCATCGGAGCCATTATTAGTCCCTAAACGCGACTAGATAATGTAAATCTCTTTTCCGGCAGTCTATATTGGTTAAAACTTATGAAATGACTGATTAGTTATAACATTAATGTTATTAGAAGGCTAATCTCAAGAGATGTAGACTTATCTATAGAAAATTGTGAATGTAGGTTTGTTCCAAATGCATCTGCACCATGTGTCTTTAACTCTACTGACCCAGTTTCGTTGCTGGGCTGATAAGAAAAATTAGATAGATGTAGGTACTGATAACAGCCTTACCTACGATGACATTGGGCACCAACAACCTTGGTGTAAAAGAAAAAAAAGAATCAATTTAAAAAAAAGAATTCATTCACGAGTTTTTTGACAGCTTACGTTTTTTTAATAAACGGTTAATTCTATAATCCGTGGTACGTATGATAAATGTTAATTCGTTTTATTATTTATTAATTATAAATAGGACATCTTGGAAAAGTTCTCGTTTACGTATAAAACCGTGCGATCTTCTTTCATAAAGTTGGCGAGTTGTCTATGACTTTTTTAAGGGAAAAACAATACTTAATAAATGTCTGTAACCTGTCTGTTTCGTGGCAGACGTACGAGACTGTGACAGTTTCGCCGTTTATTTGTAGAATGATAAGTGCATATTTAATTATTCCGTTATCTTGATTTAGACTTAATAGAACTGTATGACCTACTTTAAGCAAGTGTTATTTATTTAGCTTTTGTTAAAATTAGTCTAATAGTTTCTTAATTGAATTAGTAATAGAGCTATATTTGGTTACATTACCAAATGGAAGTAAGCTATGAAAAGCTGCGCGATACATTTTCCAATAGATTACGTTTGTTGGCATTTTCCTTCGCTCCCAATTTTTCTTGTCTACACGTTATTTTTTGTTAAACACGCGTAAGTCTCTAGACGCTGTAGTTAATCCATTAATCACGAATACTGATCAAAAATATTCTGGATTTGTGAACAACTCGTTAAGCTTGTCAAAACAAAACGAAATATATTAAAACGTGTTAAATTTTCATCTCTTAAGTTGAGGATTAGTTTTGACAAATGAAGAATTGTTGAACTCTGATAAATCTTTAGTTTTTTTTTTATTTAATATATTTTTTCCGTTATTTTATAGAAAGTCAAAACTGGCAATTATTTTTGAACAGTAGATGAATCATTCAGGAAAACTCATAGAGAAAAATAAAAACACTAATAAAAAAATGAACATCCAAAAAATCGTACACTTCACATAAAATAAGGTCCGTTGTCTGAATAAGATCGCGTCGTTGCAATACGCGAAAGCAGAAAAATTGAAACGTCAATCATGCGTTTTGACAGTTCCGCATTTTCGCGCCAATTTTCCGGTTCGCGCGGGAACGAGGCGGGTACACGGTCGGTGGCGCGGCCGCGCGCTCGTTGTGGACTGTGGCGGCGTCGCGCTGCGCCCCATCTTACTACCTTACGATTTATGAGCGTGACGCAAAAATGGACAAAATTTGTAGCGACGGTCTCGACACCGCACACCACGTGCCCGCTGGTCTTAGGAATTCGGATTAGATGGCCGGGTATATATATTTTTTATTAATAGCTATTGGTTTTCCAGGCCTATATGATATTCGACTATCAGTTTACACAATTGAGATATAGACTGAAAAGCCCCATGAATTTTCTCTTTCAAACGCTTTGAATTTTGCGTAAAAAAGCAATGTTCGGTATCTTTCAATTCAAAAAATGAAATAAAAAAAATGAAATGTTCATGTCATCCCTTGGTTATAATGGATGACTGTCACAGCAATGTATTCGTTTGCGCAGATTTCCACGTGATAAAAATGATGCTTTCATTCGATGATAAAACGTCAATAAGGAGCATTTTATTTGACCTAATCATTGAGAAAATTAAGAAGTAACATCCAGCCAGTTGTAGCAAAACTTTATTTAGAAAAAGAAATAATTTAAAGTGTTACTTAAATCCCATAATATTTCAAAGCGAAACGTTAGACGTCAATTACATTGATATAGTGCAAACAAATCTATAATGTTATGAAAGTTCGTCATAACTCATAACAATATGCTCTTAAACTTGGCCCGATTCCGCCAGCCGATAGAAACGTTACGATATTGTGCGATTGATCCATTTACTGAACAAATTGCTCATCGGTCGACTCATACGCACGCACAGGGAAGCACGTGTTTAAGTTAAGAGTTCAGTGGAAATGTATAACTGATTGTTTGTTCAAGGCTGCCCCAGTTTTCTTTATAAAAATATGTTCAACATTATCTTAAAATAATGTTTTTACAGGAGGCATTTCTGTATTTATTACCGACCACCTGTTTTACGCGTCTGTATCGATTAAAGTAATAGATGAAAATGGACTTCTTTTTTATGGAAACCAAAGTGTTATAGACATCTATTTGAACTACATCGGGGAAAAATCTATTTTCGTAAGTAGTTTAATGTTCAATGTCTGAGGTGTAAGTTTTGTGATTAACACCAAATTGAACCGTCATGTTTCTTTAATCAAGCCTAGGCAAGGAACATTGGATTTCTAATTAAGGCGAATAGAGTTCGCCTTGCAAATCCCGCTATTGTTCGAACTTCCGAACTTGATCTAACTTAATTAAGACACAATGATGACCAATTTTCCCCGTACCACGGACTAGACAGGGAAAGTCTTGCGGAGCGAATTCCTAACTAAGTACCCGGTATCTATTAAACTAGACATAAATCTTACGTAGTAGCGACAATATCAGATATTAGAATAAATATAGAGTGGTACGTCTTAACTCGGCAGCGGGTAAATGTACGATAAAGCTCCGTAGATAACTGGTATTTGACGGACAGGTGTAATTAGCCTCTCTAGTCGCTACCGGCAAATGGAAGCGTGATGATAACGGCGGGAGTCAGAATAAACAACGATGCCCTTCGTGATTACATCTCATGCTTACCTAAGTGGTTAAGTGGGATTGCGAAATGGCGTATTGATACGGATAAATGCGTATTACTCTTACTGGTAACACGAATCGTAGAAAATGTTATGAATGGATACAAATTTATGAATGACGAAAGCCTTTTCAATATTGATTTTTATTATATTGTTAATTGATATCGCTAACATTTAACGATAAAGATGTTATCGTAATTTTATGCATTTGGTTTAAATACAGAGTTCCTTTTGTACATAGTGGCTAACTGTCACAAGCTTTTTTTAGCTATGCGAGTATTAAGGTACTTATCATCTATTAGCGGGGTTGTTATCTAAATTTGGTGTTTCCTATCAATCAAAACATGGACATTATCAATCGACATGGAGGGCATCCAAGGGCATGCATGAGGATTTCCAGACGTGTAAGCTTGGCAACGGAAGTGCGAGGAAAAACACAATGTAGGCACCTAGTTTGAATTGGTGAGTAATCGGCTTATCCCCCGGTCTTCCTAAGGATCATAAGAGTTTAATTTGTTTTTGTATCTGTAAAGGTACGCCCCAAAAAGTGGAAATTATTTGGCTATTTCTCCCTCGAAACTGTTCTCTGATTAATTTCGCTGCGAGTTCCAAGACAGTTAAATCATTTCTCTGGAACTTGACGTGTTTCAGTAAATACACGAAGTAAAAATGAAATTGTGATACCTAAATTTAGATTAACTAAAACTAGCAAGTCATTTCTTATAAATAGCATCCGTTTTTATAACAAGTTGCCAATGCTGGTTACAGAACTTAGCGATGGAAAGTTCAAAACCCTCATTAAACGTGTCCTTATCAAAAAAACATATTATAAGATTAAAGACTACGTTGAAGACAAGGTAGTTTGGCAATGATTTCTTCTGCACATATGGCTTCCGTGGCACCTCATTAACGGCATAACTACGTAAATGTCTATTAACTGATCTCAAATTACGATGTTTATTTATTTTTTAAATACTTCTTTGGCATAATCTTTTTATTATTTGACATTATATACAGACAATTCTAGTTTCAACTCTTTATTAGTGGTCGTAATGGCAGTCATGTCACTTGGTTTTAATAGGTTTTTATATTTTATCTGTCCTTTTGATGGATTCTTCTATATTTTGTAAATGTGAGGACTTTGTAGGCCTGGTAGACTTTAGTTCTGTAGACCATTTTTTATTTTATCAAGTACCTGGTACTTGTTGACAGGCCTACGCTGTCCTCCCATACCTACTGTAATTTGAAAACATTGTAAAAGCCAATTATTTTTAAAAGAGTAACCGTGGAGTTTCTTGCCGGCTCTTCTCCATAGGAAACCATCAATTGGAACCGTGCACCGAGCTTCTGACGTTTCATAAGTGCCCGTGTTGCTTTATGTGAAATAAAATATTTTGATTTTGAGTGTTTCGGTCACTCTCAGTCTCCGCGCATTTCTGCAATTCTGATCGATCGCCACAAAAAAGTTAAGACTGTTGCTTGGCTTCAGAGTTGCAGTGGTATCTGTGCTCTAAGTGGAATACCTCGTTGGAAATAGTGTAGCAGGTTTGTTCCAAATTAAACTAGACTTACTGAAAACACTCTTAAAAAGGTCTTTGTGAACTACAAATCTGTGATTGTGGCGAAAAATCGCGAATGACATGGACAGATGTGCTACTGGGAAGTTGGTTGTTTGTGTGTTGGGGGATTGTCTAATGTAATTTTGACGTTCAAAAACTGCTGTTCGTCAGTCTTAGGGCTAATTTTTCCATCGCCACAATCTCATTCCGGGAATAAAATTGATGTTTGACAGTTTTTGTCAAAATTTCAAAATTTTTCCTCGCATAAAGTTATCAGATGATTGAAAAGAGCCTTTATTTTAATAAATGAGTTTTGGTTTACACCAGAAAAAAAAGTCTCTGCCGCTGATTAGGTGCAGAGACACAGGTGTTTGGTCCAAACAGCGCTTGATAATGGGCAGATATCATCCTTGATGGGAAAGATTCGGAGGCAACAGCAGAATACGATAGGTTACTTGCTACCTACAGAGGTCCTAACACGAACGCACGACGTAAGTGTAACGTAATTTCAAACGATTTTATAATTGAAAATACAACTATCCTACACCTACACCTTTGCAAAAAGCACAATAAGTATCACTCATAGATTTATAAAGCTTAAAACCACAGATAATATAATATTAGCGGGCTTCAAACTAAGATAATTTAGAATTTTAAAATCGTTCGAATTGATGTTGCGTTTACTCCGCCGACCACGCGTTCGTGTTAGGCCCATTGATTAGTTCCACTAGGTCACTATACTCTTCGAGGTCCAAAGATAAGCTAATATCTAGAATCAAGTCCAGCTTAGGGAATAACAACTGATATCAACATTAATCTTTGATTCAAGTTGTACTTAAGTTACTATAGACATAATTTATATTGTGGTTTGTTTATAGAAGTTAAGCTTGCTCAGCTAATCAGTACTTGCAATTTGTAAGAAGATATCCGATATAATTTGCAATACTGGATATTGCAGTGCGGACTGTGCGGATAAAACTAGTTTTCATTACAAACGCTTATTTGCTATACAAATACTTATCACTCGTATCTCTAATCTTGCTGATATTTAAATCTATCAAAGGAATTATCTTATGTGACGGTTGTCAAGTGGTTGCTGTGGAATTTGAAAATTGCTTGCTAGTGCCAATACCACAAGGCTAATTCCCGTAATTAAAACGTTCAAAATCTAGTAGCAAAGTCATCTCAGCGACAGTCAATGTCAAAAATGTAGGGAAATTAGAGGTATTTTTGACAAATTGAGACAGATCAGACTTTGAACGCTCATAAAATTACGAGAATTGTCTCTCAGATGCTTCACTCGAGTGAAGGTTCATTGCTGTTTCATTCCACGTTTACAAGACACCGACAAAATTATAAAGGAATGATCGGTTCATCCGCTCCTTTCATTTCATTTTTCGATTATTCTGCAGGCGAATGACAGATGTTTCACTCATTTAAAGAGTAATCAAAAGATACCATCCATAATGCCAAAATCTAACATCGTTGGATATCGGTTAACTAATGAATTCCTTTTTCACTTTTGATTCATGATGTGCCCAGACGTTTCGCTTCGAGTGAAAGGCCTTTTTTCATGATTCTGACAGCAGTGACAGCAGTAACAGAACTAGCAGACCGCAGCCTGCTGCTCTTCAATAATTCTGTTGCGGCTCTATTATGGCCAATCTAGAAGTTATTTTTGTCGTACATATAGCTTGGCAAAAATAGGCAAGATTGTGGTAACAACAATATCAAATTAGGCTCATACTCGTAGAAACCCAATACAGCTACATCCAATAATATTGCTTAGGAGACACTTCATATTTCAAAGCTTCCGCGGACCACGTCATGCAAATTTTACCTAGCTAGGCAAAACGAATCGCACGTCAGTGTGAAGCCGTTAAACTGTAAGTTGACATTATAATTTGATAGTCATTGACAACTACTTAATTCATGTTTTATTTGTCCTTATACTTCATTTGTTTTACCATATCGTTCAACGTTAAATTGGCAAAATTCAAGGTCGCAGTCTTATTCTGACGTGTGAAGTAATTTATTAGGCAGTTGTGTTACTATTGGCACATTGTTTTATGGTTTATTATTATTTTATTTTATTGTTAGCCTATATATTCCATTACAAGGTAAAGGCTTTTCCCCTTATGGTTTAGGACATATGTAAAATGGCTGCGTATCAGAAGTTATTTTGCCGACCAGCTTTCTTCAATTCATTCATTAAAAGTGTGTTTAACCTTACAAAACGCCTTTGGAAGAAAGAAAATAAAATTCGACCAAGATGATTAGATTTTCAGTTCAATTTACTTTGTGTAAATTATTTCATCATCACTGCTCTCAAAATGGTGAAGGAAAACCTCGTGAGGAAACCCGCCATGTCCAATCCTAGAACCAAAAAAGGGAAGACTTGTGCCATCCAACCCGTGCTGGGCCCGCGTTGCATGGATTATGGCCCACACTCTCTCACAGAGGAGGAGGCCTGTGTCCCTGCAGTTAGAACTTCATAGGCTGATTATGCAATTATGTTAATTTACAAATCACCTCTTTGAAAACAAATCAAATGATAACAAATATCACAATAATAACAACAGTATCTAGTCGGGAATCACAGATACTATCATAACAACAAAACCCATGTCAACTTGTCCGATACGGCGAATATTAGCACTTTATTATAATACAATCATTATGCAATAGTTTGGCAAACTGATAATAATGTTAGCTCAGTGCATTCCCCGCGGGTAATTAGCGTCACAAGCTTGTTAGGCTTATCGACGAAAATATGCGATTCACGAGTTTGGTATATGTTTGGTATGTGTTAACTGCCCCGTTGGTGTCGTGGTTGCAAGCGCGACTGCTGTGTATGAGGTCCTGGGTTCGATTCCCAGGTCGGGCAAAGTGTTATTGGGTTTTTGCATAAGGAATTTCTCAGTAGCAGCCCAGAGTTTGGAAGTTGGCGGTGTGATACCCCCGTGCCTCGGAAAGCACGTAATGCCTTTGGTTCTGCGCCCGATCTCTCCCCGGTCGTGTCGGATTCCCGTCCCATCGGATTATGAGAGTAAAGGAACAGGGACGGTTTGCAGGAGATATTATAGCGCAAAGTGCACTATAATATGAAAGAAAGAAAGAAAGAAAAAAAGTTTATTTGGACACAGTTCGTGAAACACAAAGTACAAAATTAATAAAAATAAATAATAATGTTTCAGACAACAATAGTGTGTGCCTCACGGCTGCTAATATGGGCTAATCAAAAGATTGGCCACCGTGACCGAAATCGGTCTGGGGGATTATATTTATATGTGTTTACGAGTATATAAATAGATATTAGGTAGTAAATTTTTTCTCAATTCAGGTATTTTAAGGATAATATGCGTAATTTTCTGATAAAGAAAATGTCTCTACTTCCAATAGTGCTGTAAGAAAAAGTTATTTCTGAGTCAGCTAGGCTTAGAAGAGACATGAATTTTTTAAGTAAAAAAATGCAGCAGTATATTCTGGTCTTGCTAATTACAGAATATTGCGAGCACTAGACCGCTTTTCAAGCGTAGGTAGTGATTAGTGTGATTACGGTAAACCTTCACCAGATTATTATTATAGCGTTTTTTGCGGTTATCTAAAAGCGAGCGTTTTTCAGTTCTAAAAGTTAAACAAGACAGTGGCGCCGATTCCCTTGTTCACAAACTAAACTAAATTTAAGTTTAGTGCATCTTTTTCTTTCTATTTCATTAACTAAACTAATATTTATCTTCTGTCCTTTTCTTATTGAAATATAAAGAAAAAGTTGCACTGAACTTAAATTTAGTTAAGTTTGTGAACAAGGGAATCGGCACAAATTTCTTGTTAAACTTAGCCTTTAAGAAGACATAACAAATAAAACATCGTTATGCTTAAGTAGTTATTTTAAATGAAAGGTAACAACTTTTATTCTATTATAATATGTCAGTGCGCTTGAAAAGCGTAGGTATCTGCAGCGTGTCATTCCACGCTATTGGTCAAAGTCAACTCAGGGAAAGCGTTGCGCTACACAAGTAATAGGCAATATAGCCTGGCAAATTGCCATGACGATGTACGAGAATTTTTCAACTTTAACTTTATCGTTCACCAAACATGGTCAAGTTGTATTTTGGCACAAGTTGAAAATGCTTGTTAGTGTAAAATGGCAAGCAACTTTTGGTAGAACGTATTCAAGCAAGTATAAATAAATGTGTGGGTAGGAATGTGGTGGACCTGCCCACTATGTCGCACGATTATTTTGAATTCCTATTTTCAAATTCTTTTTTAAAGCAGTCATTCGCGGTGTAGGACACACATCGTAAATTCTCTCTGGGTGAATCATCAGTTTCTTATTGCTACATCGTTTTTGGTCTTAAAACACGAAAAGTAGAAAAAAAAACAAATCTGACTAATGAGGACGTAATGATTCATTTTCCTTTGCAAAACATATTGAAATCCAAATAAAAACGTTGTCAAAAAAAATAAATTGTAATTTACCATATTAACGAATCGTGGCGGTAGGCAAGCCATATGGGTGAGATAATAGGTACCTACTTGTTATTTCATCGAAGTTTATTGATACGCCGCGCCGCTCTCGGCGGTGACAACAAAGAAGAAGATTTCCCTTAAAAGGTTCAGCAAACAGTCGGTTGATTCGCCCATAAATCATGTGCTGTGTACCCACCGACGTAATACGTACATTTTCACAGATACCGCGGATGTAAAGATTAATCTAGAAGTGGAATTTTTCACGCCTGTTTACAATGTGCACACATTGGAACATTAACGCCTTCTTGTAATTTATGATTCATAAGATCAGTGACTCTTGGTTCGAGCCATGTTACGATTGTTTCATATTCCATTGTGGTACGTTTACGACTTCATCAAGAAGCTTTTATTGAAGCTCAATAGACAAAAACAGTACATAACAGTAAATTAACGATGTTGTGAATTTCAGGTTACACAATTTTATAGCATGTCGCATATTTCATTAATTATTTTTTCGTGTTTCATAATTATTATTCTGACCGGTTTTTTTTTATAAAATAATTATCCGTTAATCGACCATATCATTATGAGTAATTTCGTATAAAATTACGCAATCTTAATTTTGGAGATGTCACTAATGACGATGATTGATAATGCAATAGGTAAATTACACGATTCATAAGTACATTAAGACTGACTTATGTATTATTAAGTTACATTTACTATTATTATGTTTGTTCGAACGTAATAATATTATTTGCGCGTATTAGAATAATAGAGGCGGCCTTTTGTGATCGATGACGAAAATATGTAAAAATATTTGCGGAGGCTTATAATAGACAAATAATATTTATTTGGTCATGTTGAGCGGAATGTACACTACCTAAAAGTTATGGAATGCGAAAGTAAAACAATACAACGGTGTTTTATTGTTCTATGAATTTGTTTCTTGTTTTGACTATAATATTATTCAACAAGACAATCACGTTCATTAGGTAAGACAGGTAGATATACAGGTAGGTATTTGTTGTTTGTCTTTGTTGTTGCCGAGCGTAGTTGCTTCCAGTATCATCCAGTGAGAGCTATCTATTTGTATTCCCACTACCGTACTTTATACGGCAAGCGAGCACTGAACTCAAGACCTTGGTCAAAAATAGCCTAAGGAATTTGACCAAAATTTACTCGCGACTTACACAAATTTGTTCAGAGCTTATCTCTTGTACAATGGTGTATTTTTCTCACTACTTACTCTGATTGAAAAGCTTTTCCCATACTGAGAGCTTCGTAGATTACAACCTACCAATGTTGCTTGTAATTGTTTTACATTTTTTGTTTTTGGCTGACGTATTTTCTTTTGTGCCAGTTGCTGATAAATTGAGCGCCATTTTTAAGTTAAGCGGAGCATTTAATGTATTCCCATTTTTAAATGTAGGTCTGTATTGATTACCTCCATTGGGGATTCAAACGGTCTCATTTACATAAAGTTGCTTTTGTTATTATCCATTATGTTTATTTTTGTATACATAACTGACAAGGTTTCCTTCAAAATTTAAACTGAATAAAATGCCAGATTAAGATGCACACTTTAAAATAAATTTTTATTAGTAACATAATTAATTAATACATTTTGATTCAAATTAAGTGCAAAATAATAAAACATATGTACAGACGCCAGCACGTCTAGCTACCCGAAACTGTCAAACTTTCCCAATCAACCTTGAACCTTAATGCTTTAGCGATAAAGTTGAAAATCTATTAAAGAAATCTGACAGATTGTAGTATGTAGCTTGATGTGCTGGCGTCTGTACAAGTGAAAAAAAAGAATCATAGGGCATCAAAAAATTCGTCCGCATCGCTGTCAACAGGAGCAGTGCCCAAAAGGCTGGCAGCATTGCCACGTTGTATGGCGATGCTAATTCTTTGGCCAAGAAACAGGCCAGCCCTCTGGTCACGTGAAAAATTAATTAATTTTAGTTTTTGCACTGCAGCGTGACGTAAATATTTTGTAAGACGACATAATTATTATTAAACAGAAAATTGTTACGAATTTACTTTTTCATGTTTAATGTCTGGTACCTACATATTATGCTTAACATACATAAATGAACTGAAACCCATGGAAATGGTGGATGGTATGATGTGTCCTAGTAAATAATGATACAATAGTACTTTTTTCCATGATGTCAGAAACCAGGAAGATTTTGTCTAAATGTTTTTTTTTTATTGGAGTAATTTTATTAACTACATTTGGTTGTGTTCTGCTCCCCCACAGGTTGGTACGGCCCAAGGGCATTCTCCTTTACAACTTGTAAGAAAGATATCAGAGACAGCGAAGCAGAGGAAAATTTCCGAAGAGTCCAGAAGCCAAGACCCCTAAAGGTTTACTGAGCAAAATAGGGACTGTCTACGTAGGTACATTTTGTTCAGTATTAAAACAACATGAACTAATCAGTCTAGGTACCTTCATAAAATTAAGATCGGAAGATCGGGCGTAACGTTTGAACTAGGAATAATTTGACCTCCTGATCTGATAATTTAGTCTTATCAATTACTCAAATGCATATTATTTTAACCGACTTTATGATTAAATTTGCGACTGGCCTAGATTCTTTAACAATTAGGCAAACTCTTCACTAATGAGGTTCCGACTCAAACTCAAAGCATTTATTTCAAAGTAGCTGTTGCTCGCGACTTCATCTGCGAGCCAGGACGAACAGTAGCCTAAGTCCCTCCTCAAGTCATAGTCTATCTGTGTGCTAAATTTCATCCAAATCCGTTCAGCCTTTTTAGCGTGAAAGCGAAATTTTACTTCCTTTCTTTCTTTTTTTTTCTTACTTTCGCATTTATAAAATTAGTTAGGATTAATAATTACAGGCACTTTTGAATTTTCAAGGGGTCGGTCAGTCAGAAAGATGAAGCTAGTTGCCCATTCCAAAGCGTAGTAGGTTTCTATGGACGGATAAGAAATGAAGAAACTCCATGGACACTCTTTTGAATCAACCTCATCCTACGAACCATCGAAAGTGAAGAGTTATTCCTCACCAAAATACAGTTACCTATCTAAAATAATAAACCTATATTTATTAATAGATACAAAGTGATACCATGACTTTTCTCGTTCATAAGCATTAAAAATAGATCATAGTATGAGATCAAATGATTTATTTGAGTAATTATGTGAATAACATCCGATAGGAATGTTAAGTAACCCCGCATGCGTGTGCGCAATGATTCAGACGATTATATTCGGTCAATGCGCTAACACTTGGCGCCAACCTACGGAGCATCATAGGAATTTTCATGTTGTAGTCATTGTGTAAACGTATAGCTCAATAATCCGTCAAATTGAAACAATTAACGTTGTAATTAATTATCATGTATGGGTTTTAGGGCAGCTCAACAAATGTAATAAAATATTTCGCTGCTAATACGTAAAGCACACACATAAAGGTTTGTACTTACGTATGTCAATAGGTACAATGTATAAAGAATCTAATGAATACATGGTAACACTTCCATTAAATGATAATCGTCGTTTATGATTGATTGAAAACTTTATGGTGTTGAATAAATAGACTTCTGCGTCTTTAAATTTATTTATAGCATCACGACTGTATTCCTCCAAGGGTAAGGCAAAGTGTGCTTTTAGTAGACCCACATTTCGCCAGTTATGTTTAAGACCCATGTCATAGTGGTATTGCAATCAACCGAGAATAAATAAATGAAAAAATAATAGAAATTTCAAATGGAAAAGCCCAATAAAACTGCCCAATCCAGGTTTTTTTTTTGATAAAAATGTTGCCCCACACTAGGAATTACTCCTGTATCGTGAGTGCGTATACAAACATTTAAACTCACGTACACAAACAGCCAGACCCGGAATAAAGTAACTACCTGTAGGCAATACAAATATTTGTTCCGTGCGGGAATCGAACGCGCGATAGCAGCGCAGCAGTCGATCGCTCAGCCACTGCGCCAACCGTGTCGTCAAAAATTGAACCCAAGACCCCATGTTCAGCAGTAGCGTTTGCGATCACTAGGCCAATGAAGCAGTAAGTAGGTATATTTAATGTTAATATCAAGATGATACCAAGACATAGTACTCATGACATTAGTTAAAATGATATATTCTTTCATGTTTAACCGCCGCATATTAAATTATAATATGAAACAATTAATACAGAAGGGATCTGCGATTCCTTAGGTATGATCTAATATTATTACGCATACATTCTAGCAATGCTATAAATTATCTATATCTTCACATTAAACTATAATATAACTAAAATACATATCTACATAGACATATTTAACGTTCATTTAACAAATCCACTCAACCCAAACTCAAAACTCAAAGCATTTATTACAATTGAACCATTTACAGGTACTTTTGAATTGTCAAAGAGTCGGTAGTTTGTCAGAAAGTTGAAGCTAGTTGCCCATTCCAAAACGTAGATCTCTGTGGAGAAGAACGGACAAGAAACTGCAAGGACACTCTTTTAAATCGAGATATTAAAAAAGAAACCTGGGTACATTATTTTTGTTGCTTCTAATATGTGAGAACAACACTACAATTAGGTACCAGTACAGAATATCTATTCTGTAAAAGTCTTACCGTGAAAACCTAGGTGAAGTGAGCTGTCAATATGGGCAGATCTTATCATCGGTTGGAATGTCAATGACAGCTCACTTCACCTGAGTTTTCACGGTGAGATTTTTACAAAATAGACCGACAGGATAGTTCCTAATCACGATGTTTGGTTGATTTATTGGTTGTCTGCAGTTATTGACGGTTAAAGTCGTGTAGACACTCACGTAGATACCGCTTAGTCAGCGCGTAGACGCCGCGTCTACGTTAGATCTGAAGGACGCCTTGCTAGCTGTTTTTGGGACATTGCTGTCCATACTTTTGAAACCCACCGATTCTACTCTAAGGGGTCAAATCATGTGCTGAATTCATGATTACAGTTTGCGCGTCGATGTCCCTGCCATACGTATAATTGAGAAATGTGGTTTCTCCAGTACGAAAATAAACAAAATGAGACAGTAAATTAATAAAGTGATTTACACAAATATGTGATAGTTTCAGTTCCAACTGAACACGGTAAATATTTTGGCATACCTGTGATACCAGGCCGCCTAATGAGACACCACTGTGTACATTCCGCGGTGTTTTGTTATCTAATCAAATTATGCATTTGTCATACATTGCAAATAACTAAATGTAGCGGACTAGTTATTATACTAACATGAAGAGCGATGGGTTAGAGGGAAAATGAGGTTATTTCTGTAAGTTAAATGTTAGATGTGTTATCGTGTTGTTATCAAGAAATCGTTTAAATTCTCACAAGGACTTCGTTATGATGTTTTTGTAGATATTGAAGCGATAACGATAGTTATAGCGGTGTTTTTTCAGGCGGGTTTGGTTCTTCGTCCTTCTCGAAATGACCTAGACCTTTTGCCATACGATTTTGAATAAGACTCTTTCTTTCCGAATGGAAACCATTTGGTAAATATACTCTTTCTTTCCAAGTAGAAACAATTTGGAAAGAAAGAGTCTAGCTTTGTAACGTAGAGATGAATCTATAGTACAGTAATATAGGGAGGTCATATCACTTATCAGGGCAGAAATCCAGAAACCAGACCATACAGAAAATATCCCAATGAAAAAATCTACACCACATTGCCTGACTTGGGTATCGAACCTAGTACCTACCCTACTCCAGGTAGGGCTTGCGACCACTGGAAATATGAGACAGTCTGGGTCCTAATTCACTATGACCACTTAACGATTCCTTACTTCGAAACCACGTCAATTCCTTAGCTAATCCCGCCAATCTCACGTTCATTTCGCGCGGTTTCATTTATTGTGTCATAGAGTATTCTCTATGACCGGCCCCAGGAAGTCTTAAAGAAAAACATTTTACGGAAAATATTTACAAACGATAGCAATCAAGATCTTATAAACTACAAATTATTAAAATAAAAATATTATATCCTATTATATACTAACTAAAACTATTAAAAAACTAAAATATTGCATCGAAATATTCCTCCGCATCGCTGTCGACTGCAATGTATCCAAGAGACTGGCGGCATTGCCACGTTGTATGGTAGGTAATGCTTAGCCTCTGGTCAAGGTAAAAACCAGCCCTTGGGGCACGGGAAGTGTCAACCAGGCGTTTAGAGAGTTCATTGAACAAGCAATGAGCACTCGGACCCCACGAGGGTTTCAACCCCAAACGGCTCGAAATACAATTTCCGATCTTATTGCCTAACCTCTTAGATAGATCTGCGTGGTAGTAATAAAACAACAGTTCAGAGGGGCCTGTCATTTGACGTCATAATTGTATTTCAATAAATATCTCTTTAAACATTTATAGTTTGTTCTACAAATCAATCTATGGTACTCAAGTAAGCTATAAAACTTTTATTGGGTAGCTGTCCATGTTCCCACACGACAAAAGGGTGTCATGTTTTAGAGGCGAAGTTGCCAGAAGAAAGGTTCTTACCAAAGAACACGTAGAACATTTATTGTCTTCAAGACCTATTCAGTTTTTATAGACCTATTTCGCTGAACAGATAAACTGAAATTTTCGGTTTTCTGTGTACGTGTGGGGTTGTGTTGCTACGGGTTTATTTAGACCGTAATTGGGGTTAAAATGTATACGATTTTTTATACCTTTTTCGGACGGTACAAAAGCATCTAAGTTTTTAATATGGATTCGTTTATTTTTGTCACAATGTTCAGTTGTAAAAGTTAAGTAATACGGTTGTTACAAAAGGTTTAATGCCTTTGTTTTCGGCCTGAAAGGTTCGAGGCGTTATTCTTAATCTTCGTAAGTAGGTTAAAATCAGACTTTAATGTCCCCACTGCTGGGACACAGGCCTCCTCTCTGTGAGAAGGAGAGGAGACCCACCACGCGGATCCAGTGCGGGTTGGTGGATGTCACATATCTTCAAATTATTTTAGTTCTAGGACATGTCGGTTTCGTCACGATGTTTTCCTTCATCGTTTTGACAGCAATGATAAAATTAAATACACAAAGTAAAGTGCCTCTCAGGGTTCGAACTCACGACCTACAACACGCAAGTCGAGGCTGATACCACTGGGTCGCCACTGCTCTCAATCTCTGTAAGTGACCCTTGCTAATTGGAACTTATAGATAATGTTACAAGTTAACATAGTGAAACCCTCAAACACACAAGCAGGTACATGTACAGCAGAATAGCAACAGCAATAAACGATTATTTGTACAGACGCCAGCAGGTCAAGCTACCCGAAACTGTCAAAATTTTCCAATCAACCTTGAACCTTAATGCTTTAGCGATATAGTTGAAAATCTATTAAAGAAATGTGACAGATTGTAGTAGCTTGATGTGCTGGCGTCTGTACACTCATACGCAGATAACAAGTGCTTACAAACTCAATTGGTGTATTGTTGTATTAAGACTGACAGCTGTCAAATTACAAGATAAGTATCGACTTAAACATTCACTTTGTCTGTGGCACGATCAGAGGTTGCTACGAATTACATTAATCAAAATCAAATCGTGTTTAAACTTGTGCCATTTGTCGGGATCGTGTTATTTCATAGATAATATTTTTTTTTTTTTTGTAAATGACAAGTGAAATATTAATTGATATTCTTTTGTCTAGTTTTGCACGTTCGTGCAAAACTTTTCCCAATTATGTTATAAGTAATAACAGGTAAATAGGCAAGTGTCATGTCAAAACTTGGCTAATTAGCCAAGTTTTCTGTCTCTTTTTCACTCCCGATTATTTCGACATGTCATCTTACTTCTATGTGTCATCTAATAGTGTGAGATTTTACCGTTTTTAAAGATCGATTGTTGGGTAGGCAACTTATCTACAGAATTTACGGCTGTCGAGAGAATGCTTTCCTGACAGCTGTCAGCGCGACAATTCTAGTAACTAATAAACATGAAATTTGCAAAACAAGTACTTATTCGTATGTATGAAATTGACAGGTGTCAAGAACGCATTCTCTCGTCGTTCGCAAAATACGTCTTTTCACTTATTATATCATTGTTTTATTTTTTGTTATCTCGACTGTTGTGGCAGTAGCAACGCAGGATTAGATTCCTGACTACTGTGACTTGCCTTGCGGTAATATCTTGTCTTAGAGCTCACAGAACAGATTTATCTGTTCTGTGTTAGAGCTAAACATAAAATAAAACCCAAGCTGCCTTCGAACCGCCTTCTGTTTATCCCTTAAAAAGATAAAAGAATAACAAGAAATTAATAATGCAGCCTTATGTTACAGAACGTACCTGTATCTGTGTACTTATTTCATGTATTAGTATTTAAATTTGGTTACTAATACTGGTATTCAGCTGCATCCGGTTGGACTGGAAGCCGACCCCAACATAGTTGGGAAAAGGCTAGGCAGGTGATGATGATGAGTATTTAAATTTGGTTCTTACAGGAATTTTAATTACAATTTACTATCAAACATGTATTGTTCAGCACAATAAATACTCCCAGATACTGCATATAAATCGTCTCGCAACAATTTATTTTGACATCCGCCTCGGAACACCACCCGCTATCAGGAGCATACCCAATGCGGAGTCGATCTCCTAATGCCGATTATTTACAGTTGCTTGCAAATAAATAATGTTTACTTTATCACCGTGGCGAAAAGCGGTAGCATGGGTAAACTGTACGAATAATAATAATCTGGTTTTAAATCAGAGTTAAGTTGTATTTACGATTCTCAGGGCGGCCCCGGGCGAGGGAACTTAAGAACCTTCTCTATTCTATCAGTTTATTTTATACTTGAACTAGCAACCTGAACCTGCTTCGCGCGGTTTTTACGACTTGACAAAATATCGAGATTTTACTATTGTATGAAAGTTCAGTACTAATGTTTCACAGACATAAAACCTTCCGGAATAAATTCTCTAAATGATGATGAAAACCGCATCAATATCCGTTGCGGAGTTTAGGAGAACAACGCGGTTACATAGAAAGACATGAAATGCGACTTTAATTTATAATCTTACTAGCTGCGTCCCGCGGTTTCACCCGCATAAATTTCGATCCCGTGGGAACATCGGGATAAAAATTATGCTATATGTAAATCCTGGTTATAAACTACCTGTATGCTAAATTTCATCTAAATCCGTTCAGTAGTTTTTGCGTGAAAGAGTAACAAACATCCATCCATCCATCCATCCATCCATACAAACTTTCACGTTTATAATATTAGTAGGTTTAGCTTCTGCCTGCGTGAGATTTCTTGTTCCTCCGACCCACTCCGTTGCATCGCATCGACTGTTCGTGCTATTCCTTCCTTTTCACTCAGCGTTCTTTCTGAACTTTTCTTGTTTTTGTTCGACTCCTCAGGGTCCTAGCGTGATATCAAGTAGTCTATAGCCTTCCTCAAGAATTGGGCTCCCAAATGTAAAAAGACTTTTTCAAATCCAACTCTTAGTTTCAGAGATTAGCGCGTTCAAACAAACAAACATCTTAAATAAGTATAGATGTATTGAAATAGATACTCTACGTAATGCAAAATAACGCACAGCACGTATTTTGCAATGTTTGACTCGTTTAGGTATAAACGGCGCTAGAGGCCTGCGATAATCTCTCAAATTAAGTGATCAGTGTTCTGTTGTACTGTAATTTTGTAATCTATAATGTATCTTGCATTGCTAATTCGATATTCCCTATTCATGCGTTGGATTTAGCTAAGATATAATTTATGCCTATAATTTTTGACTGCCTCGTTTGTCTAGTCGCAGTTACTGCTGCTGAACAGGATCTCATGGTCTTGGATTCGATTCCCAGGTCCGGCAAAGTATTATTGGATTTATCCATGGGGATTTCTCAGTAGCAGTCAGAGTTTGGATTCATGCCCGGTTGGTGGCAATAGGTTCACCACTTATTACGTGGGACTTAAACATAACAGGCGAAATGTGGGTGTACTGTACACCCACATTTGGTCTGTAATCTCCGAAGGGTTAAGCAGAGGTGTGACCTATACACCGTGTACTATAGGTACATCTCTGCCTAACCCATCGTGGATTATAGGCGTAATGTTATGTTATAGTTTATGCATAATATAAAACGAGTTGATTCATGTAAAAATGTGAATCAAAGCCCGCGTAACGTGAGCAATATGACGCATTGTACAGGACAAATAAACAGTTTCTGAGGGAAGTTTAAAATACATTCAGGCGGGACGGTTTTCACAAATACCGCACCGCACTAAACTAAGATATTTCCGCCTGTTAAAAGTCTTAAAACGCCAATTCAAAATATTTTGCATTCTTCAGAGATTTACGATTGTTTTTTTACCGCATTTCTGGAGTATTTGTTTGAGTGTGGAATCTTGCGGGAATTGTAAACTGACGTCAAGATTACCTGCGATGTTCGGCAGGTGTATTCTGAGAAAAAGAGATAGGGTTCGTTCACACGTACCACAGCAACACCACATCCGTTTACACCCGTCACCTCTCACGTCGGGTTCAGTCTCTGACTGGTATTTCAGCTGAACTTTGCGGGCCTTTTTGGCGCAGCCATGAGGAACGCTTTCACTATTTTTACATTATTTTTATTTGTTTTATCAAATGTATGTGTCTGGTGTATTGTGTGTATTTCAGTCTGTGCTAAATAAATGTATTTTCTTTCTTTCTTCCACATCGAGGCGAAAACATGTGGGTAAGAAGTGGTTACGAGTGAATAGAGTCGCTGCAACTTTTTGCAGTTGCGCTGTGGTTGAGTTGTCGCTAGTAGTTGCGATGTGGTTACGTGGCTAGTGTTTGCAGACAGATAGATCGTTGTGTTAGCGATGTGGCCGGTTGCTAGTGCGCGGTCTCGCTGGTAGTTGCGTTGTGACAGCGACGTGGCCTTGATGTGGTCCGTATCGCCCACACGATTGATCTTGACGGTCAAACGTGGTCCGTGTGAATAATATTTTCATTTTCATTCAAATTAGCGCCCGTCCACGTGTTGTCGTTGTGGTTGTGGTCTGGTGTGGTCGTGGTACGTGTGATTGGGCCCTTAGACCTAGTATGTCCGTGACTTTGTTAGCGTTAACCCACTTCTGTCGAACACGGTTCCCGCACTTCTCGTTAAGCACATAAGCCTTCCAAAGTTGGAAAATGTATTCCAATGCTTATTTGGTTTTAGTGTCGAAAGCAGAAACAGAAGTTTCCTTCATTAGCTCTGTTTGCGTAATGCTCTATTTTGATTTATGACAAATGCCGTAATTGGAACTTATTGATGGGGAAAACAGACGCGTTGGGCAGTTAAACTATTTTGAGATGGTCATTGAATTTTATGTTTCCTCCAAAACAAACATAAAAAAAAATATGAAAGTTGAAAAATAAATAATTTTTGTTGAAATATTATGAAATACTTAATATCTAAGCATGGGGAACCGATTCCTCATAATAAGGTTTTGTATATATAGACTAAACTAGATAAGTTACGATAAACTAAATAAGTAGGTATACCTAATTATTTTGTTTTTAATAATAAACTTGCTTGTCCATTGTCAAGTAAATAATTTAATGTCTTTGCTTGTCCGTAATGATGATACCTACTTGGTAAGAGATCGACTAGGTAATATTGACGTACATTTTTCAAGAGTCTGATTACAGGACGCTCAGCTTATTGAAAGTAAGTTTTGCCATTGGTGCTGGAATTAAATTATTACATAATATCACGCCTGTGTAATCCCCGAAGGGTTAGGCAGACGTGTACCTGTAGTACACATATTATTCTATACATAGTCTGGATTTGTGCCTGGTTGATGACAACAGGCTCGCCCCTATTAGGTACATAAGACCTAAACTTAACTACAGGCGTCACATTCTGCTATGGCTATACCAGGTGTCGTTTTGCATCCTCGTCAAATTCAAGTAGGTAACTATGCTACTGATTCTCGACACGAATCAATAATAAAATAAGTAGGTATTTTTTTTTCTTATTTTCGGAAATCGGCATGTGTGGGACAAGCATTTTAAAACGCGGCCTGTGTGAGACCGCACTGTAACTGCCCTTTTACACACACATAAAACGCGGCCGCTTATACGATACCATAACGCGATTCTATTCTTTGATAGTGGTGTATTCTGAAATACTATCAAACTTAAATAACTAAAAAAACAGGTATGTATTCATTATTTACCAGGGATCGTAATTTCATTTGTTTATTTATGTCTTTCATATCAGCCTCCTGAAATCTGACGAGGATGCAAAACAACAGCTTGTATAAATGTATATAGAATCTACATATTATAAATTAAATTCGCTTTTCGTGTTTGTCTGTGTGACCGCGTTGTTCTTCAAAGTAATGCAACTCAAAGATGCGGTTTTCACCATCATAGAATTTATTCCGGAAGGTTTAAAAACTTACATGTACGGACGGCAGCACATCAAGCTACTACAATCTGTCAAATTTCTTTAATAGATTTTCAACTTTATCTCTACAGCATTAAAGTTCAAGGTTGATTAGGAAAATTTGACAGTTTCGGGCAGCTTGATGTGCTGGCGTACATTATGATAAAGAAATATCGATATTCTGGCACAGGCAAACTGAAGGAACACGGGTGGGTTTTAGTCAGTAAAAGTCTGACACGCCCTTCCGCTCAGCCCAGAGCGGGAGAGGTTATTTGATGATTTCCCACCAAAAAAAAAGGGCGTGTCGCTAGTAGGTATATTAAAATAAATAATCGGTGTCACTCCAGGTTTAAAATTAAAGTTACGTTAAACTTATACCTTAACGGTAACTTCCCTAACTTCAACCAAAAAATGGAATCTATCAACAAACGTAGCCCATATTATTATCATTCAATTCAGGCTAGGGTTCAGTTTGGTTAACCGTTGACGCAAACATCGGGTATATATACGGACCCCATTTCCTTTAGTTGACTTAGGACGTGTGTGATGACAGGTGACATTCAAAGAGATGATCATGTTTTTCTTACATTCCCTGATAGGAATATTCGAGGTTAGTGGGTTTCTATGTGAAATATGTTGGATTTGGAGTATCTATGTCTATTTTAAGATGTTTTTTCACCGAGTTCAACACGAAACGGAGTTTGCAATCAATATTTTTTTTATTATCCACCATAGTCCGTCCTAATAGGTAGTAGGACAAAGAGTTTCTCCAACAGTCTCTCTTTGTAGGAAAGGGAATTCACCTTACCTGTATTCATATACTGATATCCCGATTTACGTAGCTGGGTTACATTGTACAGGCATTGACGCGCAAACTGTAACCATGAATTCAGCAGATGATTCTAGACTTAGAAATTTAGGCTTAGAATTTTTTTGTCAGCTATAAAAACAATCTTCTGTTTCATTGAAAAGTACAATACTTACGCGGTCAAAATGTACTGAACAGAATTTTTTTGTTTTAATAACCAAAATTTCAACGGCCCTGCGTTGAAATTTTGGTTATTAAAACAAAAAATTGTTCGGTTATAAAATAAAGAAATTGGCGGTTATTAAAACAAAAAAGTTCAGAATCATGTACTGAATCCATGGTAACAGATTGCACGTCGACGTCCGTGCTACCCTGTATTTGGGCATGGGTTTTTTTGGAGAATGAGGTTTATATTTTTCAAGGAATGAATGTATGCAATGTAAATAGCTGCATTGCTTTACGCAGAGTTCTTTCCCTACATACGAGTACTACCTAAAATACCCTTTGTGTTAAACATATTTTTTGTCACAAACATTGTCAGCCGCGAATGTTAGTCAACCATTTCAGAATGTTACTAAAACAAGTAACAATGTCAGTTTTAACGGTCAGTCCTGCTGTCAGCCAATAATGATTGATTGGTGTTTTAGGTTGAATAATGTTCAGTATTTGACTAAACTGCTGTCCTAGGCGTCAACCTTCAACCTTAACTGTTGAAATAAGTGTCTTTATTAACAATTTAAAAGGCACATAAATCCGCCATCCCAATAAAATGTTTCCGAAAAAGTATATTGATGGAGTTGTCCTAAAGAGGTCCTCTTTTTCTGCCAATCTTTCTTTGCAGTTTCCGATCTGTCTCTTAGAGTACGATACTACTTTAGTGTTTTTTCTGTGAGATAGTATCTATTAAAGCGAAATCGATAGTGTGAATGCACTTTATAGGATCGCCTTTTTCAAAGAATCGGTAAACGTTTATATTGAACAGAAAACTCGCTATTGCGGAACGAAAGATATAGTCTCAATCGACCTTAAGTAGGTTACTATTATTATTTCCATGAAAACCTTTATTATAATGTAAGTAATAAAAATAATAAGGCATTTAATAGATTTCTTGCGAAAATCATCACAATAATAACACGTTTACAAAAGAGACTTGAGCGGTTTAAAGCAAGGTGTAGTTTATAGAAAATTAGGTGAAATAAAATAAGCTTTTTATACCGATAATTCTATGAAATTATCTCGTTTACGGTCAATTTGCACCATAATATGCGGTCTTATGCACAGCATTAACTTCATTGTGGCACTTTTACTCATAACACAGAATCATTTTATATATAGTTATCGTAAAGCATTTTGACAAAATTTAGAGTAAAATTGAAATGGAATTCACATTAAATTATATTAAGGTCCCATAAATTATTGAAAAAGGTCATAAAAATGATAATATTATAGACCGTGTTTTGTTTACGCATAGTTTGCTGTCAGTATATATTTTGTTAAGTGCTTATTTTATTGCCAGTAAAAATAAATATCTACACAAAAACATCTAACAATAAATGTTGCCAGAACAAATTAAACCATTTGAGAGAAAAGCCGCAGACCGCCTCTGCATCAGAAGCTAATTACTTTCCCGCTTAATTTTCCTAGGTTTTCCTCAAATTGTTTAATTTTCTTGCACAGAGTAAAAACGCTGTAAGGACTATTTTAGTGATACTGCTTTTAAGTGTATGGAAAGCTTTTATTATTACTAGCATGTGTTTATCTAAATAATTGCAGATAATGTCTTCGGGTATCGCTTGCTCTATAGTTTAACATAATGAGATAGCATTCACAAGATTGTTTGAAAGATATTCATTACGTTGAGTCTGTGTTTACATCGTTTTGTATTTCTTGGCAATGTATTTCTACGGTAATCTACAACTAAGTAAATAATACAAGTATACTTATTAGTTTAATAATAATATTTATCAAACAAGAAATCGAGTTGCTGTAATTATGAGGGGTCGTTGACTCCTGCATTTTGTATTCGTTTCTTTTCGTGTAAAACAACTGAATCTGTAATCTAATTTTGAAATTCGAACGAGTTCAAGATGTTAAACCACGATTCTTTTTAAAAACAAATGAGTTTTCTTTCGAATTGTGTGCAGTCATTTAAAGCGAGATTGGAAATTATATTTTAATTATCATTTAGGATATTTATTTACGAGCTGCGCCCCGCGGTTTCATCCGCATAAGTTTCGATCCCTTAAGAATATCGGGATAAAAAGTATCCTATGTGTTAATCCTGGTTATAAACTATTTGTGTGCCAAATTTCGTCCAAATCCGTTAAGTAGTTTTTGCGTGAAAGAGTAACAAACACACATACATCTATCCATCCATACAAACGTTTATAATGTTGTAATTGGTAGGATTAAAACATTAGGTATGCTCTAGTAAAAAATACTGTACAAAGGCGGACTTAATGCCTGAGGCATTTTCTACCAGAAAACCTTAGGGTTATATGCAAAAACAAAACGTGGCAGGTGCAATAAACGGCAATAAATAGCTCGGAACTTACTTTAAAATACAAGAATAAATACTAATACATAGAACATCCCATCTGATCCCCTCTACGAGTATGTGCGCGTCTCGTAAAAGAATAATAAATGTTCGATTTTCTTTTGTCCAGTGTTATTTCACCAAGGGCGCTGGAGGAACGCAAGAATGCTCTATTGTTAGAAGTTCGCTTCATCGAGGAATTTTAATTGTTGCCGCTAAACTGATTTAGAACAAAACAATCAGTTGGGTGTCCATCAAATGGTTGCTGGACAAGCGTGGCGCTGGATCTCCTTGCGATGTCACTCAGGCTAGAGGGCGTCTATTTTCATTGATGTTGTGATCACCGATATTAATAATACAGTTAGTGTTATGTTATTATTATTAAAATATTACAGATTCCGAAACTTGCTGGGTAGTTGCGTAACGCACTAACAGGTGCAATGGCTTTAATTTTGACAGTTCATTGCGTTATTTTTGTTGCTGAGCAGACAAATTTTTCGAACATATGAAGCAATGGATTAGCAATATCCTTCAAAATTATTCAAATTGTGATTGAAAATGTGTTACCCAATTGGGGTGCTGATTCCAGTTTGTTTAAATATATTTCTGATGACCCTAAAAAGGTGGGTGAGCTGGGACAGACTGGATGTTCAAGGTGGAAGACCGAGTGTTATGATTATGACGCAACTTGGGACAATCTCATGGCCAGAAATATTCTGCGATAGTTTGCGTTAATTTATTGATTAATATTTACAATTTCTGACATTTGGCTTTGAAACTATAAAAACCTTTACAATTGACAAGGCTGTCATTGTATCCAGTATTAATTTCTGCTATGCTTGGAGTTTTAAATAATGTTTAGAAATAGATAAAATTTAAGTGTATGTTGTTCAAAACAACAGCTTTTTACTAAATGCATCTGAAAGTATGTAAGTACTTAAAATATACAAAAAACAATTTTACAAATCCAATCAAGCGTTTCAATCTTTGAAACGTCTGGACTGATTTTGACGGATTTCCACTAGCAGCTGATGTTATAAGAAGTAACTTAGCCTTATTTATTATTATCTTATCTTATTATTTTAGAAAAATAAAAAAAAAAATTAAAACTCATGAAATCCAATTTGTTTCCGACATACACGCGAACGAAATTGCGGGCACAGCTAGTGGTTATTTAAAACTCCACATAATACCACCCGCATTCAGTAAAACAACTACAATTGACGCAGAACCTCCGTTTACCTGGCTCCTAATGGTCACCTAACGGGTCAAGTTAGGTACGTCCAAACACGTACAAGTAAGTAAGTACTAAGTGCATAATGTTGTGTTCAGAATCGCCCCCGGCCGGGTGAAGGTTCGACTCGTTTCGACTAGTTGTAATTTACCTATTAGTCACTCTGATCGGACAATCACGTTTCACGCTCCTTTTGGCTATTATTATTTGAGACGACTAGGGATTTGACGCGGGATGCATTGTCTTTGGCTTTTTCAGTTTTACAGTGACATAATGGCAAATAGAATTCATGTTCGTTTAGCGTTACATAGCTAAACAAAGAAAAAAAATAAACAAGGAATTTAAAATTGATGACGTGTCAAGAGGTCGAAAATGCACCGACGAAAACACTAGAATTATTTATATAAAAAGCTACAGAAGATCATTCTTTCACCATCATTTTTTAAACCGTAAAGTACTGAAAATTATCTTTTTGTCAATTGTACATTTCAAAAATAACCGGTTGTTCAAGCCTGTTAGCTTACGTAACACACTCACAATCCCAATTAAATTAATTTTGAGTACTCAACAATATTCATTGCGTTATTCACGTTATCGATGAGACACACTTTTCAAACATATGTAGCAATGGATTACGAATTTCCTTCAGATTTTGGTGCGGATCTGATAAGTTTCTCTTTGCCCTCATAACTACTACTGTTTTAAAAATAATAAATACTCAACATACAGACAAACCAATGTTTTATTATGATACCCATAATAGATTAAGATTTATTTAACTGACATGCCATGAAATTGGCGCTAACTAAATTACTAGACGGAATTACAGTTAAGTGGTACATTAGGGTTACTACTACAGTTTAATATAAATGTTGATACTTTTCTTAAACTGTTAGAAAGGGATGTTTTGCAATGGAGTTACTGTTGTGAAATATCTATAACTTAGATAATTTTGTTGCTCATAATGTTCTGACAAACAATCTACCTACCCTTTCCAACTATGTTGGGGTCGGCTTCCAGTCTAACCGGATGCAGCGGGATATCAGTATTTTACTTCGAGCGACTGCCTAACTGACCTCCACAACTCCAAGACTGGGTAATACGATACCCCTTGGTAAGACTGGATATCAGACTTTCGAGCTTTTGACGACCCGTAACGACTGTCAAAGATCCACGAATTACTGCCGGGACCAACTGCTTAACGTGTTTTCCAAGGCACAGAGGGAGGGGTAGTACATAGCCATCCAACCGCTCATTATGTTCTGACAGTGAATTTTGAATACTAAGTACGTAGCATCTCGTGTGTTTTATACTGAATAAAATAACCCAATAGTTATTATGGTGTCATAACAAAGGTAGTTCCTGAAAAACTCTCCTTACACAGATTCATCATGACGTTGGTGAAAAATTCAACAAAAGTTTCCGTTCACACACGTTTTTTTTTGCCGTGAAAAATTACGCTTATTCTCCGTGTGTAGGCACGGTCGTCGGTGTTATATGGATCACTATGGAATCTTGTTGACAGACACGTTTTTTCTACGACGCGGTTTATACGCTGTACCGTAAAGAAACCGTGCAGTGTACAAACGGCCTAGAGAGTAAAAAGTTCTTTACTGGCCGCTCTTTTCCTTCAGTTGCCCTTTAGGATACCCACAGGAATTCCTGTTTACTTAGGCAAAAGCCTAGAGACTGTAGAAAGGTCACATACTGCGGTGGCCTAATTAACATGAAAACCACAAGCATTAGGGTAGTAGGGTAGGCCTCTGATGAAATAAGGCAACGCTATATTTAGATAAATGTTTTATGGAGAGGGGCTTGTGGCTAGGAAATAACAGCCGCGCGGGTCGACCGATCAGGTTAAGCTACGGTTGCCGTGGTTGGTCCGTGGATGGATGACCATCTTTACATACCAAGATCCCTCCGTGGCTCGGAAAGTACGTTAAGCCGTTGGTCCCGGCTATCATTCGTGGATCTTTGACAATCGTTACAGGTCGTCAGAAGGCCAAAAGTCTGACAACCAGTCTATACCAATATTACCCAGTAACTGGGTTGTGGAGGTCAGATAGGCATTCGCTACATGTAAAATATTGCTGGTCAGCTGCATCTGGTTAGACTGGAAGCCGACCCCAACATAGTTGGGAAAAAACTAGGCAGATGATGATGATGTTTTATAGGATCTATCGCACAAGACAAGTAGATTTGGAAGGAAAAAGGGAAGACCTTTGCCCAAAAGTGGTACACAAATTTTTTTTATCTATTCTACGTATTTTCACTCGATCTTCGTTAACTTGGATAAAAAGCTCGTATGCTATGTTTAACCGATAATTGTATTATTATGGTAATCCGGGATATTGTTTCTTCATGTACCAGATAACAAACAAATCCTTTAAGCTGTTTATACGTAAGTCAAAAAGTTCCACATTTAATTCTGTATTATATTAATAGTAGGGATTTACTCATGCAATGCTGAATAAAGGGATTACCCCACGTCGGCCACAAAGAACGTCCGCAGAAGGAAATTGCTATAATTACCATATTCCGGCTCATCCACCTGTAGTAATCCCTGACTTTCCCTTTACAAGTACACGTACAAGTATTTTTGGGGATTCTATTCTTAGCGGGGTAGAAGCTTTCCCTGTTTTTGGTTTTCATAATAAGTACGAGTATAAACTCTTACATATACAAATATGGAAAAAGCACCATCAATATTGTGATAAGATATCGCTAGTCATAATATTAAATAATATGCCTGCTCTTATCCAATTGTATTAAAAGTCAGAATAATGATTAGAATTTTAATCGTATTATTTAACCTAGAATTAGAACCAATCTATCGTCTATGAATATAATAGTGGTCGTGTATTTTAAATTATTTATTTTTTAAAACGACAAACATAATATTCTTATGGTGGAGTTTTAACGCCGAGAGCGTTAAAACTCCTCACCGCCGAAAGTTGAAAATACAGCAGCGCACTTTTATTTTCCCCATTAATTTAGGTGTCGCAAAAAGGGACATTAATCCACATACTTCAAAGGAAACCTATGGCAGAAATGGAGGGCGAATGTCACTTACTTCATCTATCAAACCTCTCATTCATTAGTAACCACGTTACTTAAATAATCTAATTTATTAAATTCTTCGCGCATTCTTTATTATAAATTCGATATTTGTCCTTGACTTTCATGGTGGTGACGTAACCAGCATGTCATATTTACCAATTAGGAGTCGCTATGTGGATTCTGTAGGTTTGAAATATTTGAGGGCAACTCAGTAATTTGTGTTTTACATATTTTACTACATAAGGAATGCTGTCATAAGTCTGTATGTGAATTCATTATGGATTTTCTAGTCATCACATGCCTAGCCTTTTCCCAACTATGAATACCAGTATATTACATAAAGCGAGAGCCTGAGATCTTCACAGGATGGCTGGTAGCAGCTGGATGACAGTTGCCGAAAATCGAGTTGAATGACGTGTAATAGGAGAGGCATATGTCCAGTAGTTGATGGACAGGCTAATGATGATGATGGCAGCCTATAGTATATGACCTCTACAACCCAGTTACTGGGTAATACAATATCTTTTGGTAAGAATAGTTGTTACATTTTCGAAGTTTTGATGACCCGTAGCTGATCTCGAGGGTCGTCACGAACTGTTTCGCCAGAAGACTTAACCAGTTCTAGCCGCCAGAACAAGCCGGTTTTCGTAAAGGCTTCAGCACCTTAGACCACATCCATACTGTTCGGAAAATTGTACAGAAGACCGAGGAGTACAATCAGTCGCTGTGTATGGCATTTGTGGACTACGGGACGACTGCAACGAAGCCAGCCCCATCCAACTGCTCAGGAGGGTGAGATAGGGGGATGTAATATCCCCTAAATTGTTTACAAATGACTTGGAAGACGTCTTCAAGACGCTGGACTGGTCGTATGTTTCACATGTTTGATTTGCCGATGACATCGTCATAATTGCAGAGACGCTGGAACAGCTAGACCAAATGCTGCACAGCCTAAATGGACCGTCTTAGCGGGTTGGCCTCGGCATGAATTTGGACAAGACAAAAGTCATAATTCGCACGTCTTACCGAGTCCAATCCACATCGAAGGGTGGTTTCTTGAAGTTGTGAAGGATTATGTCTACCTAAGGCAAATAATCCAGCTCGGCAGACACAACTTTGAGAAAGAAGCCGACAGAAGGATTCAGTTGGGTTGGGCAGCATTTGAAAAACTCATTCATTATATCGGTAGGAATAATACGGTATATAAGATGGAAACGAAATGTAAAGGATATTATCGTACTATTAAGTTCTTGAAGTTTTCTGCGATTGCACGTTGCGGAATTATAGTATTAAAAACAGCGCCAGAACAAACGCGCAATGGACAACGCCGTTGGAGTGAGGTCTCAGTTGCACCTGATAAGTACGGTAATATACTTTACACGATGTAAGACTTTAATTATGGTACGCATATATATATTGCAGATTTTTTGATTTTGGTTTTAAATAGAGCATAAAGCAATAACTTTTCGTAACTTCGTAAATAATTGATTTAAAAGTCTGGAAAAAATTGATGTGATGTATTTTGACCTATACATTATAAATGGATGAGCATTAAAATTGCCGCAATAGCACTTACGCGTTTATTCTGCAGGGGCGGCGATATATTTGTACACAATGACAAATTCCTTTGATCAATATTAGGTACTAATAGTTATGTCAAAGATAATGAATGAAAAATGTGTCCCTAATTGCCTTCATTTTCTTTGTTGGATTATGATGACCTAACTTCCGAGAACCGAGCACTGTAGAGTGTTAGGTAGACCGCGTATGACACGGGAGGAGATACCATTAATTAATTTATGTTCCCGAGTTTAACAATGTTATCGATCGAGCTGGGAGCATCGCGTCATGTCTGTGAGGATATTAATTTAGCGAAGGTCAATCAGCGGGAGTGGGTCAAACTGGGATGGAAGAAAAACTGAACTGTTGATTTATAAGGTAAATGGGGTAAGATACTTAGTAATCATTCTAGAGTTTTCAAAATTAATTACGTAACATATTGATATTTTGATTTTTATTTTTTCTGTGGATTTGTTTTTGTATGTGGTAACAATAGTTTTTTAAGGTTTTATGTGTTATTAACAGTACCTATATGGACTTCGTCTGAAATTTTCTTATTATTATTAACAGTAGCAATGACTTTCATTTTGACAGTTCAACAACATTCATTTGCGTAATTGACGTTGTTGAGCGGACAATTTTTTCAAACATAGCAAGCAATGGATTAGCAATGGAAAACATCGTAAGGAAACCGGCACGTCCTAGAAACAAAAATTCGAAAAGTTTTTTTGCAAAAAAATACAACCGACTTCCAAAAACGACACTACAAAGTGAAAAATAATTTTAATTTCGGAAGTCAGTGTCGTTGGGATTCACATTTTCGTTGTTTGCCACCGACTTCCGAAATCAAAGTTATTTTTCACTTTGTAGTGTCGTTTTTGGAAGTCGGTTGTATTTTTTTGCAAAAAAGTTTTTATTTTTCACTTTTTAGTTGTAATTTTTACCAGAATTTTGGTTTAAAGACCAAACTACTGAACCGTTTTTGATGAAATTTCTATGGGACCATTTGGGAAGTATACCCTTTCCAACAAAAAAAGAATTTTTCAAATCGGTTGGCAAGCGACGGAGTTATGCGCGAACAAACATAAAAAAAAATATACAAACATCCGAATTGCAAACCTCCTCCTTTTTTAGAAGTCGGTTAAAAACATGTGACATCTACCAACCCGCACTGGGCCGGCGAGGTAGGTTACAGCCCATTCCCTCTCGAAGAGAGGAGGCCTGTGTCCTAGTAGTGGGAACATTATAGGCTGATTATGGAACAGGTACCCTTTATTTCTGCCTCGTTGACCACTGAAAACTTCACAAACATCAAAGCTTTTGAAAAGTAGGTAGTTGCATACGAGTACATAACAACAAGTACTAAACACAGTGACTGATTCGTACTCTCACGGAAGGAAAACCATAGAGTGATGCGTCACACTATGGTTAACCATAATTAAGTTTTGAATGGATTTTACAGCCAGTGTTAATGGCAATTTTGGTTTAGTCATAAACATGATTTTGTACTCATTAAACTAAATATAAATTAGTCTTTATGAAATTATGTAACAGTTCTCACACATTATTAATGAACAAAAAAAAAACAGCCAAGAAATATTTTTTAATGACATTGAATTTGATACCAACTCATCCCTTCAAAATATTCTTCAGCCACAGAAATCTAAATTGAACTAAGATTAATTTGTTCTACGTTTATTACGTTACACTAATATTTTTCAGAGAGATTTAATTTCATGTCGTGTCATCTTTAGGCTCAACAAACATTTTTTTTAAAGATTATCATCTTTACTAATAATAAAGCTGAAAAGTTTGTTTGTTTGTTTGAACGCGCTAATCTCTAGAACTACCAGGCGGATTTGAAATATTATTTTTGCATTTTATAAAAAAAATTGGAGGAAGGTTTGAAAACAAGAAGGAGAAGCCGCGGGTAGTTAATATCTTCAAAATCATATAAAACCTCGGTGAGGTGACAGTTAGTTTAAACAAACTATTTCATAAATGGTACAGACGCCAGCACATCAAGCTACTACAATCTGTCAAATTTCTTTAATAGATTTTCAACTTTATCGCTAAAGCATTAAGGTTCATGGTTGATTGGGAAAGTTGGACAGTTTCGAGTAGCTTGATCTGCTGGCGTCTGTACTTATACCCTGTCGGTTAACCGTTTTTTGACATCTGTCTTAGAACGTACATATTCCAGTTTACGTAAAAGTTAACTTTAAAATGCGTAATACTCGTAAATGAAATATAGAAACTACCTAATCTTATTGAACTATCTTATTTATGACTTCATACAGACATTGTAATACCGTACCTGTATCAGTTTATACACAATAAATATAATTGCTCACTAGTTCGATCTGTGAAAAAACGGTTAACCTAGTGGACAGAGAACACTCAACATTTATGATAGAAAAAGTTAGTTTAAACCAAAGGCTTCAGAGAAACCATTCACGTACTTTCTCACTCATAACCTTAGTAAGCTTGTAAACACAACCCCTTTACTGTCACTGTCATTGTTAATTGGCAATGTAAATAAAGCATTTAATTCAACTGTAATAAATACGACGTTTACGAGTCCGCGTGCCTCATCTATAACAGTTCGAACGAGAGTGCCTTGAAGGTGTGTTTAGATCTAATGGATCTACAATAAGAATAAGAACTCTTAGATATATCGTCTCACTAATCTTTGTTATAGAAGAGTACTCATAGGTCGATATTCCCTATGTTTAAAGTTGCAATGAACAAGTCCCAGCTCTGTTCTAGCTATGCTAATTTCATCTAAACGGACCTTAGCGAAACCATCGCAGTGATTGCTCGCCTACACTACTGGCTAGATAATTGGTCGGTGTTTCTAGCGGCACTTTCAATTATGCATGAGTCCACTTTTATCAGTTCACTTAACGATCTGACAAATTATATGGCAGTTGTTGTTAGCACAATTTCTAACGTTTTCACTGAATCTACGAGTACCATTCAGCCATTGAATGTTAATTATATTTTTTTTCTAAATCTATTAAAGACATGTAGGCATGTAAAACATATTTTTTAGAAGCACTCGTTCGAGTAAACAAATGTTGACTCAGTAATAAACAAACCGATAAGCAAGTATGAGTAATTAAACAATGTCTTTACTACGCCGAAACCAATTGTGTAAGCAAATTAATGTAAGATGTAGGTTTTATTGAAATAGATTGTGCTAGTACAAATATTTTATAAATTCTAGGAAAACAAGCGGAATAAGATGAGTCGTCCGTGTCGTTAATATAGGGATTAGTTGTGACTATTAAACATACACAAAAGGAACAACAACGGATTATTTTATTAATCTGAAGGTGCGTTTAGAAAACGCACCGCAAAGGCATTTGTACCGCAACCTCTATGTAAAACCTAGCATCAAAAAGCCAATTGCTCACTCAAAACAACTAGTAGTTAGTGTACCGGCGGATTGGTAATAAGTAATAACCGACCGATAGAAATCGACTAACAAGTCGTACCTGCACCAAGCACAGCCGGCTTGTCATTACTGTACAATTAATTTGTCGTTCTATGCAAAGCAAATACTGCTGCGGGCGATCCACCACGCAATGCTTCTATAACATTTTACCAATGCATTTCCATCGCCACTTATATCAAGATCTGATCACAACTGTCTTTGCAATCAACAGCATTGGATATCAAAATCATCAATATATCCTCTGCTGTCGTTTTAGTAGGTGGTAGTTTGCTACTAATTTTGTCATCTACTAGTGATGATTTTGCATTACCCTGTCTTGCGAACTCTTCTGGAGTGTGAATCCGATCCTCTGGTTAAGATTTCTAGACATTTTTACTATTGCTTTAATGTCTAACATTATCCTTGTCAGTTTTATTACCCCAAGACATGCGATGTTTCTGACAACTTGATCAGTTTTGTAACAAAATTAATAGTTTTAACGTGTTTTTACAGCTCCGTTTTCTGTCTGTCTCAATGTTTGTTTTCTAAGCTGTACCGTCGACGTTACTCATACAAAGTAGGTCCCGCGGAGACCAAGCAATCAAAAGCTCCGGAACACTCGGGGCGCCATTGAAGTGAGTCAAACGGGTCGATAAGTTTGCACCCATCTGTGGCTCATTACAAAACTATAACTTCGACAAGTACCTATTCCGTATTGTTCGCCGTTTAATCTGTCTGACGATGACTAACGTTATAGTGGTCATGGTAAAGACTACAAACTATGGCGCCTTAAGAAATATAGTCACTATGGGACTCAGCTATATGATGTAATGACATGGAGCCTAGCACACGTAAATAAATTAGTACTTCAAAGAAACGTCCCACCTTAAGCGATCATTAGGGTTGAGAAATTGCATATTCCACAGCTCTTAAAGTAGTGTCAACTTAGTTTATGATTGGGCATTATATCCAAAACCTAGCCTCAAAATTACGGCGTCATAACTTATGGAAATATCATTAAGTATATTAAGTATAAATTCAAGAAAGACACGACCAAAACCTGTAATATGCACATGATTTACAACACCAGTGACAGAGATACCTTCGTTTGGGTAAAGTCCTGTATGTTTGTAGGATTAAGAGGGTAGGTAGGGGTCAGCTGAAACTGGTGTTGTGTAGTCGGTGGGCAATCGACAACAATTACTGTCAGAACAATAGCAACCGATCTTCTGTACCGTTAGCAGCCTGCGGCCTCTCGGTCAAGTGTGGCCAGATTCTGCGATACCTACACTGTCTGTGCACTTGCCTTGCGGACATTACTGGTCCTAAGAATGTATTTAAGTATTTTCTTGCTCCCCTATCTAAGGCGTTATCATCTAGTTTGTTCCCTATTTTATTTCTGGTAGATGACTGAATTCAATATAGTAAACATCCATCCATCATTGGATTTTGGCGGGAATTTCTGACATAGACTGAACACACCAGAAATCGATGACGCTAATGTATCTTTATTTATGTAGACTGATACATCACTTTCCAATACATTCTCAGGTACCTAAATAGAAATATCTGTGAAATAATTTTCTAATAGACAGCTTTTTACATTACGATGCCAAAATAATATGTTTATGACGTCAGTGGTTAGGTACCTAATTCGTAACCTCGGCCTAATCACATCTTAACGCCACATGTATTGAAAGCTGGGCAGATTTAAACATAATTCATATTAAATGTACATTTATGACAGATGTATTTGATTGCGTCAGAAAATGCGGCGTCATTATATTTATTACTGTTTCTAAAGTGAAATATTTGATAAAACTCATTGAAGGTTTTTGAAGACTGACGGTTTCTGGGTGCCTGTTTCCGTACCAGGAGACAGATCAGTGGGTGAAGTGCTAGACCAAAGAGTTAGGTTATCATTGTATCTAAACCATTCCTCTCGCTTGAGATGTTACAGTCAAATTGTGGAATCTGTTTTTTTTTATTTGCAATTTATATAATGCCACATTTTTTACAAAGCCGGAAAGCTTAGCAAAAGTTAAAAGCACAGTTAAGCTCAATATTTTAATGTAGAATAATAATATGTTATAACATAGTTAACAAGTTATAACGTATTATTATACTACAGTGGGAACATTATAGGCTAGGTTATTATGTTTATATGTTAACTATAACTCAGATTTCCAACTTCATTAATTCGGACACACTTACTTATAAGTAAACATAAGTATCATTTTATTATTATTATTTTATCATTTCCATTTGGTATGGGGGCCCCCATACCAAATGGAAATGATAAAATAATAATAATACCAAGTCACATCTACGTTTGTAGACCTTCCAATTAGGGAGTGATAACTATCAAACTTCCATATAATTATTTGGAAGTTTACCCAGAAATCTGTAAAAGGTACTGTGTTTAGCTTTGAGAACAATTTGAGCCTACAAGTTGCTCCAAGTAAACTTGCCCCTACATCTCGTTAAAGCAAGCACTAATTAGCCATTGTTTTAACTAAGCCTGAGGGGATTCAACCTGGTTAATTACTGGTTACTCAAATATTTGTGTTTGCTGTTTAATTATGGTAGTTTTGGCTTTGTATTCAGAATTAACTTGTACCTTTTGATGAACTTTGTGTTGTGCTTGGTACGAAGCTGATTTACGAACCCACGTCCACGTTGAGTGGACCCACGGAAAGTATTAGCATCCACTTATTTGGGGGTATTACTAATATTTACTAATATTAATAAGCTTACATTATGAGCTACATACTTTCTTTTTATTTTTTTTATTTGTTCTATATTTATGCCTGTAATTTATATGGTGTACATAATAAAGTGTATTCTATTCTTTATTTCAGCTTTTATTCCAATTATGGCGGTACTTACCTAGTTCTAAACGTTCGTCCGGCGGACCCTGAGTGTCTAGCTTTACAATCTCGTATGGCTCATGCGTAACAAGAAGAGTTTTTTTTACCTCTACCAATAGACCGAGATAGGTACCTAAAGCTTGATGAAAGACAGATAGTTTTACAAAAAAACTTTTATGAAATCGTCGAAGTCACAATAATTATATCAGATCTCTTAGTATAAGATTTTACGAGTTTACTTACTTCTGATAATCTAGCCTTTTGCCCGCCCAATAAGATATCCTATCGGCAAAAAATTGTAAGACTCCAAAAGGCCAATTCTCGTAATTTAAAACGTTCAAAATGTAGTAGCAGTCTCATCTCAGCGACAAACAAATGTCAAAAACTTGTCAAAATGTAGGGAAATTAGAAGTATTTTTTGACAGATTGAGACTGAGATCAAACTGTGAACGGTCTTAAAATTACGAGCATTGCCCCTCTGATCCAGACATCGGAGTTTTCAAAAATCATTCTTTTGTGTAGTAACAAAATACTTTTGTTAGAAACAGATAGAAAGTATATATCTAACTATTTAATCATAAGGAAAACCATAAAAGCGCTCTTCCTCTCTCCTACTTATTTAAAATTTTGCTGTGCCCGACAGGGTCCGTAATTGATTCTATTGATTTATTATTACCACCTGTATGTGTACATTATGGATGCAATAAAGATTGAAATGAATTGACATTTAAATAATTGAGTACATTGCCTTTTTGCCTAAGATAATTTTATTTTAACGTCTAGAACCAGCGGTTATGACTACGCGTGGTCTGTCAGTGAATTTTAGATAATTATTTTATAGATTTAAAATGCGTCTCTGTTGCATGTGTAAAACAAAATAAATGATAGATCAGTGCCCGTGGGTTCGTTACGGCCCGGGTAGGAAGTTGTCCCGCTCGGGACACGAACATGCGCCCGTGGGACATTCCGACATGCATTGCTGATTGCCATACATAGGTAGCTATTAGTAAATGCATGTAATGTTTGTTTATGCTTATGTCTGTATTAGTGTGGACTTAGACCTAGAATATTGTACCTAGGTGTATGACTTCTTCTAAATTGAGAAAAACCAACAAGGCGTTTATAAGTACCTACTCACAGTATGTTAGTGCTATATTTTGATTTTCTTGTCACAAACTCAACCGTAAATCCGATACCTGCCTACCTTAAGGATGCAGATATACAATCACCTGCAGTCACTTTGTTCTCTAAGCATTTTTTGTTGTGATTAAATGGGCACCATTGCCGATTAAAATAGGTAATAAACAAAAACGAAAAATATATATTTATTATTTGTCTTAAATATAAAAGCTCTAGTTTTATTTATTTAAACTTTTCGCACAAAAAGGTACAAAGGCGGACTTAATGCCTTAGGCATTCTCTACCAGTCAACCAAGGGTGGTGAAGAGATTAGATGGCAGGTGCTTTGGTTTTAGTTTTCATCTATTCGGCAATAGATGGCGCTGCTAGTTATAAAATAACAGGAACGGGCTTCACTGTCAATCTCGTTAACCTAGTTCATAGATAAGCTTATACTATTGGTCACTAGATGGCGCTGTATTGCCACACTATTGCTATTTATTAAACTTTGACTTATCAAGTCATCGGTGTGTTGTAACTTATTGTTCTTAATATCGTTCCTTATTTAAGGTATTTTTGAGTATTTGTATGGAAAAGCAGTGCCAAGAGTTAACGGAGATAACTAACAAACCTAGAAAGCGAATCTTAGACACAAGAGACGAAATGCTTCATGTGCCTGTAACATTCAGCACCCATGTCTTCGAAACACAAAATACTATTTGGCGGCAAGAAACAAGTACCTACTTTAACTGTAACGCAGTTTGGCGGGGTTTGTAAAATGTGGTTGTATTTGGTGCCAAATAATATTTTTTTTTTTTTTTAATCATTTTTTACCTATATTTACCAAGAGGCTGAACCCTTTCAAGAGGAAACATCTTACCTATACCAAAACTAAGCATTTACCTTACAATCTCCCTGCACGCAGATAGCTCTGAAACCTGGCTTGGTACATGGCGTGCCGTCCACCACCAGCGCCAGAGACGCGTAGAACTGCTGCCCCCGCGGCCGACAGTTCAGGGTGCATGGTGAGTCGCCTGTAAATAAAATAGAATAATTAATTATTTTAAGAAGAATTTGGAGAAAGGAGTGTGGTTGTGAGGAAACGAGGGTGGACATTAAGGAACTAGCTGCGCCCCGCGGTTTCACCCGCATAAGTTTAGATCCCGTGAGAATATCGGGATAAAAAGTACCCTATATGTTAATCCTGGTTATAAGCCATCTGTGTGCCAAATTTCATCAGAATTCGTTCAATAGTTTTTGCGTGAAAGAGTAACAAATATCCATCCATCCATCCATACAAACTTTCACGTTTATAATATTAGTAGGAGGTAGGATGTAATAACATGTCGAGAGAAAATGGTCCAGATCAAAATATAGCCAACCCCTAACCCAACATCTTGCGCGCGGTCTGCACGCTCAGTTGACATGATCAACGGGACGTGACAACTCGCTTCCACAGACATCACCGTGACGGACGATATTACTCTCTGATTCAATAATTAATTGTTTGTTGAGAAAGTTATAATTTTCTAAGATTAGGCGGCAATATACCATACCTTATTTAATACAGTCCACTCTTTTATTCTATCTTGAGTTAACAGCTAATAATATAATTATGGTATAGACACTAACTACGTTATGGATACAATTATCCGGCATACATACCTACTGATGACCGGCATAAGTAACACAACACCACCTGTAATGGAAGGTTTGTCCAACACCTTTCAAATCCAGGGGTTTTCTGATGGGTTTTCCGATTTTAGAGGCAAAGTTCGGGGAAAAATGAGCCCTTTACACAGGGAACTCTACTACAGTGCGTTTATTGATAAGAGAAAGAATACAAATATTGGAACTCACCATCAACATAAGGCACCCAAGTGTAGAACCTGCCGCGGAAAGGTCTTCTGTCATACACAGCGCATTGCTCTGCGCGTGCGTCTCGAAGTGGACCGGGACACAGCTGAGGACAAGAGATGAGATAAATTTAAGGACAAGTCAAGATATAACTCAAGATGGATTTGATAGACCTCATTGGATATGTATCTCACCCTATGAGAAGCGATCGAACCTGGACAGGCGCTTTACTTTATGTAAATTACCACTGCTCTTAAAACGGTGAAGGAAAACATCTTGAGGAAACCGGCTTGTCCTAGAACCAAGAAAACATCCCGCTGGGCCCGCGTGGTGATAACGGCCCACTCTTTCACCCCTCACCGAGAAGAGGCCTGTGTTCCAGCAGTGGGAACTTCATAGGCTGATTATCTGAAGCGATGATGCGGTGTAGTACACTTGCCTAGAAGTAATCTTAGAATCTCTTTATGACTCCTTGATTTTAACTCTGATTGAGGCTTTAAAAGGCTCTGAAGTTTACCTTGCCAAATTATGTATCGTTGCTAATGACCCTCTGGCCGATTTCTCAATTGAAGCTCGTGCTTCCAGCTAGTCTTTGGCATATCCTTTAGAACTGGGGGTCTATTTTCTGAGTCCACCAACGAAGATATGGCTCGGATATGGACCCGTCCAAAAGTAGTTGATCCGTCGCAACAAGGATCAAATTCCATTTTTTGGACGGGCAAATACATTTCGGAAGTAGGGATGGCTGTGAAATCGTTTTGTCATTCATTTTTAGTTCGGTCCCTGAAATAATCATAATTATGTCCGTAAGTGATACAGAGTAGGAAAAGTCCGTAACTTTGGCTGCAACTACGGATTTCGTGCTTAGGGTAGTAGACCCTCTGATTGCAAAAGCTACATGTCAATCACCAAGCTCTTTAATTAACGAATAATACTCCACATTGCATTACTTTGTAAATCCAGGTAAGTACAAACCTTGGCATACAATTGTGCATGACTAATAACTACTGATATATTTTGAACCGGTCATTGACCTCATACAGAGAGATTGCCGCCTCAACAATGATTTGTATTTATTTAGCATTGTGTATCGTCATGCTCCTTTCGCCTGTTGCTCAGGAGAGATGTGAACGTATCAACAGTGGCCCGGGGCGAATAGATAATAGTATAATATCTTTTGAAACTTATCCTGATAACGGAGACAATGGTATCGCGGTAGCCCATCGACATTTTAATTTAGTATACGATGTATTGATGGGCCGTCGATAATTGCTCAGGTAGGAGGTATACAATAAGAGAGGGGAAAAACTTATGTGTAAACATGTGCATTCAAATAAGACTATTGGGCAGTATGAAGTAGAAAATCGGCGGGGTAATTGCGTAACATACTAGTAGGAATGGCTTTAATTTTGACAGTTCAACAACATACATTGCGTTATTTGCATTGTTGAGCAGAGAAATTTTTCGAACTTAGGGAGCAATGGATTAGCAATATCCTTTCAAATGATGGGGTAGTGATACGAGAAGCAATTACTGTTTTTAGTTTTGTATAGAGGCTTAATTAGTTTTGATCCACTTACTTAGTTTCAGCTTGACTTAGTTTTAATTGGGTCAAGGTTACATAAGAAAGCTTTTTCATTGTACTTACTTTACCTTTTAAAACATCTTATTTAGAGTGCAGATTTTTTATGTATTTTGGTCTCAATAGGACTTGACGTTTTGGTAGGTATTTTACCGACTGATAGACTTCTTGACAAAGTATCTACCTGTGAATGTTCCCTTTTATATATGCAGTAGGTATTGAACTGTTCTTCAACTCACCCTCTATAGAACAAGGTAATGGTTCGCCGGCTGTCACTGATAACCAGCGCTAGGGCTTTTTTTTTTTTTTTTGAGAATGGGAAATCATCAAATGACTCCTCCCGCTCTGGGTGGAGCAGGAGGGAGTGTCAGACTCTTACTGACTAAAACCCACCCGTGTTCCTTCCTTAGCCCTTTATGTTCCAGGGCGGCGGTAACCCTTTCGGACAATCCCGCTACCCTGGCAGGCTACGGCCCTATGGGGCCCCGTCTCTCATGCTGACATCTCTTTGAGGCGCGCGTGGAACACAACACGCCGTCCGGCACGGGCCTGGTCCTGATCGGACGGTGAGTTACCCATTACTCACCGCCCGCAGGCCCGCGCCTACGGTGGCCGGGAGTCGTCACGCGGCTCCCGACGCCCGGAGCGTCTCCCGCGGCGGCTGAGGCGTGAGGTGCGTTCCCTCGCCCACCCCGCCACCTCCTTCGCTAGCATGACTGCTTCGCAGAAGGAGGTGACTGCCTCCCACTCCCTCTCGCCCCGGACCATGGCTTGAACCAGGGCCGGACGCGAGAGGTCGCCGCCACTGCCGATCGCCTCTACGAGGACACGGCGGTGCTCTGCCCAAGCAGGGCAGACCTCCACCGTATGCTCCATCGTGTCCTCTGGGCGATCCTGACAGTGGTGACACCCGGGCGTCTCCTCCCGCCTGATTATGTGCAGGAACCTCCCGAAACATCCGTGTCCGGAGAGGACCTGCGTCAGGCGGTAGGTGAGAACGCCGTGACGTCTCTCTAGCCACTCCTCAAAGAGGGGTCTTACCGCCGCTATCGTGGCGTGCCCTGCGCTGGGTTGCGATAGTCGCTCCTTCCATGCCGCCATGAGATCGCGCCGGAGGTTCGTCCGCTCCGCCGCAGTCTGCCGCGGATGCGGAGTTTCCCCCCGGCGTAGTGCCTCCGCGCGCCAATCATACAGGCGCGCGAGCACTATCGCCTCCAGATCCCAAGGCGGCAGTCCGGCAAGGAGGCTTGCTGCCTCGCCCGAGATCGTGCGGTAGCCCCGGATTAGCCTTATGGCTACCACCTTTTGGGGCGCGTTCAGGTAGTGTGCGGCTCGTAGCCGCAGTGAACGCGCCCATACCGGGGCCCCATATAGGGCCATGGACCGCACGACCCCCGCGTAAAGCCTCCGGCAGGAGGCGTTTGGCCCCCTCAGGTTGGGCAAGAGCCGCTTTAGGGCGGCCCCGGCCCAGCGCTAGGGCTCTGTCTTGCAAAGGGTCGTAGCATTATGCTGAGCGATGGCCGTTTTGCGTAGATGAGACGCATATTATCCCCTAACTTATTCTTTTTTGGAATTTATGTATTCTCTTTGCGTCATGAACGCCACAAATAAACGTATTTTCTTAAGGTACTTACTGCGGTGTTACACTCGTGGTACCGGCGCGCGAGTCCGGGACAGTCGGGCCCCGAAGAACTTGGTGCGTGGATCACGTTACGTGCTCGTCTTGCATGCTCTATGCTTCGTACCAGTTTCCTTCTTTTTCTGCTTCGCCGCATTCTGGAACGTGAACAGTTCATTTCAGATGATTTTATCTTGGAACCAGCCTTTGGGATTATCTACCGTCAGGATATACAGTGTAGCAATTAACAGTTCCTTATTTAAATAGGTAAAAAACAGTTGACACTGGACTCAAAACTCAAACTCAAATCATTTAAAGGGTACTCCTAGGAACAGTTCATACTGTGCTTAGGAGTACCCTTTAGAAGGTCGGAAGAGTAGACTTTTCTAACAACAGGCAGTTTGACTTTCCTGCAGTATAAGGATATTGAAGGGTGATTAATATAACTTGTCGGATCTCATGCACATATTTCAACTTAAGTGGACCCCTGAACACTCACAACTAAAAAACCCATATATACTTGTACTCAAACCAGTGAATCGGTAAATATACTTTTCGAAGAAGCTTGTAACCTTCTACGAAAAACTTGTGTAGGTACAAACATCGAAGGCAAAATCCGTATGCACGAATCGTAGTTTGGTATTGAGGTCTATAATGCGAAGTGGAACACAATCCCGTCAAGATCCGCTCCATTCAGACTCCGATTCCAATAATCCTCATGAAATGAAAATCTGTGATGGACGTGAGCAGCTAATTGTGTCAAATGTTTATACATATTGATAGGTACTGGCTAGCATTAGTATGTAAAGTGGCACAGAGACAGAACTGGAGATACTCTCAGACATCCTAGATTCCGAGCTTCTATACGTCATATTGTTCGCACTTAGCTTAGTTAGTACCTACTTAGAAATCTTCACGTCACTCGGTTTCAGATTGAAAGCTTCCGCATCAAGGAGGATCAAGGGAAAAAGTAAGGCACTAGTTGTTGGTCTTGTAAATTAGTGGTTTCGGTTAATTTAAGGAGGGGAATTGTGAGAGTACGCAAAGCTGCTGAAAAAGAAGGTAATGACGCTTTTTTCCAGATCAATTCGATGTCAGTTGCATATAGACCGTCTAGTCTGTAATTATAGCTACATCTCTTTTTCAGCAGTCGAGCTGGTCCACAAATTCAAGGTCGCTCAACGCGCTATGGACCAGGCTATTCTCAGAGTTTCTTTGATGGATAAAATCAGGAATGAAGTTATCCAGAAAAGAACCGGAATAACCGACATAGCTTGCAAAGTAAGCAAACTGAAATGGCAGTGGGCTGATCATGTTTGTCGGAGGGCTGATGGCCTGTGGGGCAGACGATTCCTAGAGTGGAGACCGTGTAACAGCAAGCCTAGTGTGGGAAGACCCTCAGCTAGATGGACCCACGACCTTAAGATGGCTGGGACAGACTGGATGCGGAAGGCGGAGGGCAGGGTACTGTGGCGCAGCCTGGGAGAGGCCTATGTCCAGCAGTGGACTGCGATAGGCTGAGCTGGAATATAAACCGGATGAATTGGTAACATTGACCGCTTTTTTCGGTCTGGATAATGGTGATCATTCCTATACGGCACAACACGGTTAAATAACTAGTTATCTTTGTACACATTTGTTTATTTTCCTTGTAACTGGGGGTAACCTGAAAAGTCTTAAAATAAAAATAATGAATAATATGTCTAAAAATATTTGTTCAAACACTAAACGCTCAATCATAACATTTTAACGTCAAAACACAGAAAATGTATTAGCGATTCTTTTTGTTTTTGTTGGAGTATATTAAAGTGTATTAGTACGAGTATTTCCTTGAAAATTTCTCATTTAAGTACCTATTGTTTGGTGAATATTAAGTTAAGAAAATAAAACGGCGTCAAGTGTTTGCTTTAAGCAGCTGCTTAGCGATTTTTTTGCAAGAAATTTTAAAATATTCACGTCTTTACTTAAATATTGACTTAGGTGATCCTTAAATATGCCATGTCTTTTAAATGGCATGCTATTTATCAGAATATAATGGTTTTATTTCTTTTTGTAAAAATATGATGGACTTAATAGACCTATCTTGACTGCAAACTTGTATTTGATTACCTGGATATGTTGAAATAATAATATGTGTCAAGCATGACTCTTCAATTTTAAGGTATTAATTTTGAAAAACTTTTTTGCAAAAAAAAACAACCGACTTCCAAAAACGACACTACAAAGTGAAAGATAACTTTAATTTCGGAAGTCGGTGTCGTTGGGTTCGCATTTTCGTTGTTTGCCACCGACTTCCGAAATTAAAGTTATCTTTCACTTTGTAGTGTCGTTTTTGGAAGTCGGTTGTTTTTTTTTGCAAAAAAGTTTTTATTTTTCACTTTTTAGTTGTAATTTTTACCAGTAATTTTGGTTTAAAAAAACCAAACTACTAAACCGTTTTCGATGAAATTTCTATGGGACAATTTTTACCAGTAATTTCGGTTTAAAAACCAAACTACTAAACCGTTTTCGATGAAATTTCTATGGGACCATTTGGGAAGTATACCCTTTCCAACAAAAAAAGAATTTTTCAAATCGGTTGGCAAGCGACGGAGTAATGCGCGAACAAACATAAAAAAAAAAAAAAAAAAAAATACAAACATCCGAATTGAGAACCTCCTCCTTTTTTTTTAGAAGTCGGTTAAAAATCTATTCCGTCTTATCACAAACCGAGTTCTAACTTTAGGCCTAGCCAAACCATCGAGCCAGTTGCTGTATTTTGGACTTTATTCCGACAAACGGTAAAGTTTTAAAGCAAAATTGACATCTTAGACTCGGGTTTAACGTCAGTTTTTGTAAAAAGAACTTTAACTTTGTCGGATTATAGATCGTTCAAAAATGGCTCCAAGGTTTTAACCTAGTTCTAAAGATAAACCTTGTTTTGTAATAAAGCCGTATGAGTCTAAAAAAATCGCAAATAATATGCGCAATATGGATGGAATAATTTTATTTATTTAATTATTTTAAAACCGATACTGTACCATCACAGGCTTATCTATTACAATAGTGTAGTTATAGTTATAATAGCTTACAATTAGACTTACAATTACATAGGCGAGCCAGACTGAGCGCCGTAGGCATTTAACGCGTACCTCTGCCCCCGCAACGAGTAGCGATACGTAACAAATTACGATGCGCGGAGACACACGCGCGCGCCAAGGCCAAGCGCACCGCACATGAGTTCACGAACTCTAGTAGGTACTAAGTTGCGTCACAAAACAGAGCAATGCAGTAGATCAACTTGAATGAATTAGTATAAGTTTATTTTGGTTATTTTTCTAGTAAGTATTTATGAAGTGAAAACTTCTTTAGCGGCGTTTTGCACTTTTTGGGATGGGTAGAAATGTTAAACTCGCGTCAGGGACACGTGACCGTAAGACGGACACGTGACAGTAAGACGGCTAAAATGAGATAGACACATAAATTCATAAAATTTAACGTGTGTGTGTGTGTGTATATATATTATGTATGTTTGTTTGTCTGTCTGTCTGTTTGTCACAACTTTCTCTGAAAGGCTTGTTACGTCGTGGGTGTCCTTTTCATGGTTTTCAGGGTCGGTAAGAACGAATTTGCTGTCAAAATTAAAATCCAAGATGGCGTCGACTAAAATTTCGTCATAGGTGTCTATTTCATGGTTTTCGGGGTCGGTAAGAACGAATTTGGGGTCAAAATTAAAATTCAAGATGGCGCCGACTAAAAAACTTCTTTAGCGGCTTTGTGCAGTTTTTGGGATGGGTAAAGAATGTTAAACTCGCGTCAGGACACGTGACCTGATCGAAAATTCGTAAGACAGTTTTTTTAGGGTTATATACATGTAGGTTAGGTACGTATTGTATAAACTTGGACGTAATTACTAATAATTAAAAATAAGTAGGTGGATTTAAAATTTGACTGACACGAAGATCATAAATACGGATACGATTCAAAACCACGCGCCGCGTGCCATTTGACTTTCACTAAGGGTGCGAAATCTTCATGCTACAGTATAAAAATCAAGCAATAGGTAGGCAACCTTACATTAGAATTGTGTTACAATTCTTGAATTACAATATCAATATTGTAGTTCAAGAAGGCTTACAAGTATAATTTATGATAATTTTGTGTAAAACATAATGTGAAGCGTTAGTTGTTAAAAAATAATAAAAATATTTTTATTTTATAATCAAAAAGTTATGCTAATAAAGGAAACACTTTGTAGAAATAAAAATAATTTATTTGGTTTGAATAATAATAAGTGAAAAATTTAATAAGAGCCTTTGTATAGGCTTATAATATTTGTACATTTTCACCTAAGCTACCCCTAATGTAATGCCTAAATAAAAGCGCGAATTTTCTACGCGAGAGTTGAATATTCAACAGTGCAATAAATGTATTTTCTTTCTTTCTTTCAATAATATTTAGATGTTCATTTTATTTTATGCCACAATTTCAATTTTTTTTCACCATGGGTGTAGTTTTCATGGTTTTCGAGTGCTAAAGCCGATAGTGAGGCCAAAATCTAAATCCAAGACGGTGGTTCCGAAAATTTTCTAATTCTTTGGGTGTCGTTTTCATAGTTTTCGAGGGCGGCCAATAGTCCCCACTATGTAAATGTAAATCCAAGATAGCGGCTGCGAAAATTTTGTTTTTTTTTTCATCATACGTGAGAAGGAACTTCGTTCCTGACGAGGGTCCCCCGGCCGCACACGTTTTCTATAAAGTAAAAATCATTTATGTACAACTGGCTAAAATTCGTTAAACTGTAGCTGCCTCGGTTTGCAGGGACCTATCTGTGTAGATTGAATCGGAATTTGGTCCTGGGATTTGCTTGGACCTGGCTGCGGCTTATCATTTACATTTTCCTTGTCACCTTGCAATGTTACTAGTTGAGTAGATTGAATCGGAATGTGGTCCTTGGATTTACTTGGACTTGGCTGCGGCTTATCATTTACATTTTCTTTGTAACCTTGCAATATTATGTCTCGTATGGGCATACCACGAATTTGTCGCGGATCCACAATCTCTGGCAATAGACATTTCAAATAAAAATCTATAATTTTGTTCTCCATGTTCACCCTCCAAAATTCGTCATCTCTTAAGATATTTTCTATTACTAGTGGATGATTTTCACCGGACCATATTCCAAAAATGCATTGGTTTCTTTCTGTTACATGGAGTTGACCTTGCACTTGGTAATACCAATTACTTTTTCTGTTTATGACTCTTGTATTATTTTTTTTATCGTATTTAAATATTTGAATTTTGTTTTCTTTAATAGCAGCATCTATTCCTTTTTTAAATGCCGTTATTGGGCATTTAATTTCTATTATTGTATCGTCCCCAACTATACCGTCGGGTGTAGCCCCAATAAATGGGTATTTTTTGTCAATAAAAAGCCCACAGGGTTCGATCACCATATTTTCTTGTCGTTCCAGTTGTTGTATCGCCTGCTTCTCATTTTCCACGCCATGAGCCACTGACAATATGTGAGATATATTTTTTTTATATAATAAATTTTTTACTGTTGTAGCAGTACTTCTAGACAGTTTTCTTTTACAAATTGTGCCAAAATTTGATGCCGTTATTATATTTTTCCTCAATTCTATCCAATCACTGCAATCCCTTTGTAGGACAGTGCTTCTTTCAATATTGTGCCTATCATTTGTCAAGACTTTTAAATTGTTGAGGAAGTCTTCCTTGGCTTTTTCTAATTGAGCTGGACTCATATCGGGAGCTGAACTTGTAGGACCATAGTTGTGCTGTACAGAGGTTCCTTCAAATCTTCTTACTTTTTTTGTGGGATGATCTCTGTTCAATTTTCTTTTTAGTGCTCTCTTCTTCTCAATTTCTTTCACCTTTCCTCTAGGACTGCTTCCAAGAATCGCCCTTTGGACAGATGAAACTGCAGACTCACTGTTAAAAGAAACTACAGCGGCTGAACATCGTCCTTGATAGCCTCGTCTCAGTGAAAAATTTATTCTTTTTCCACCTATAAATTTGGCAATAACGCTATTGAACCTCTCTACTACATTTGTGTCCACATCTTCTATGAGACTTCGAGCTTTACCTGCTACAGTAGCGATGATGGCATTGACCCGGAAGAAGAAAGTAGAGTTTTGAATTTCTCTCATTGTATTTTTATTCAGATTTTTATCTTTTGAGCAGTTATAATCATAACAAAGTCGATGATCACCATAAGCATGTGCCACCGAATTAGTGATGTCTTTATGCAGCAGATTTATAGCAACATTTTTCGGCTTTCCTGCATGTTTGTGAAATTTTATTGATTTAACTATAACTTTTCGCATGCTCATTACTTTCTCATTAGTTAATGTTTTCCTGTCTTTTACTGGATATTTTGTCTCTTTTACAATAGCGCGCAATTTATTACAGAAGTTTCGTAGTATATGATTTCTGCATTCAATTTTTTCAACGGTATAGTTAAGGTAGTCATAGGGTTTTGCTTCTAACACTTTGTTATAAGTAGCTGAGTCTCCATCTCCAATCATTCTTGCATATATTATACCATACATATCAACTGATGCTTTAAAGCCTTCGGCAATTACGTCAGCTTCCATGGCACTAGAGGATCCGCTATAGTTTTTATAACAAGCGTGATCTTTAGGCGCGAACCCTTGATTTTGGGCTCTGGTACAAACCAGACAGTATTTGTTTTTCACTCCCATATATAATACTTCTCCGAATTGTTTTCCTATGATTGCTGCTGTTCCTGACATTGATCTATAGTTATTACCATAAGATCTTAAGCCCCAAGCGCCATCAACATATACGTCTACGAGAGCCAATCCGTTTTTCATTCGACCTTCAGCCATTGCCGCTTCTTTCTCACGTTTGGCAGCCCTTTCCATAGATTGTGCTGCGGTTTTCTCCCAATTTTCATAAACAAAATCTTGTAAACGTGTATAATATTTTTGTGAAAAAACCGGCACATCCATAGCAGAAAGTATCTCCTCAAATTGCGCAAATCCAACACCAGCAGCAACAATGCCAGTGGTGGCAGCAACATTTATGTTAACATTTTCTCCACTGTCACAATTCTCTGATTCGATCACAATTACTTTCCGACAGACATTACACTCAAACTTAAATTTAGAAATCAACCCTATCCGTTTTTCCCCTACTAACTTGAAATATCCAACTTTGCAATCAAATAAATCTATATGTTGCGTTTTTTCTTGGAGCTGTGACATAAGGTAATTCATGTCAACAATTCTTCGTCCACTGATAGGTTGATAGTCGTTTTCGAGTTCGTTTTCAATGGTCAGAGTATAATTTTCGATTTCCTCCATTGTTCTAAAACAGATTTTTTTTTAAATGTAACCTATTATATACCACATAACAATATATGTTAAACAAAAAGTAGCAACTTACTCATTTATATTATTATAAGGTGATATATGATTACGTTCATCTGAAGGCATTTCAGCAAGTGTCACATGAGCATTGGCTGCATTAATAGTCGTTCTGTAACAATAGAATAAAAATGATGTTTAGTTTCAATATTCATCATCATCATCATCATTGGCAGCATTTTTCCACCCACTGCTGAGTATAGGCCTCCTCCCTTTTTTGCCATGATTCCCTGGTGTGTGCGAGTCTCTAACAGGAGTGCTAACGCTCCTTCTACCGTTTTTCGGCAACCATTTGTTCCATTCCAGAGCCTCTGCCCGCTTTCAATATTCATATTTTTAAGTAAATGCGATAGTCATCAGTATTAACAGTATAATTATTTATTAATAAGTAGGATTCAGATTGCAGTTACTTACTCCTCAATCCCAGGGTTATTCAAATAAACAGGCTCTAAATTCATCAATGGAGACACGTTATGCCCTTCCGCATGCTCTATTGACCTGTAATGCAAAAGTTGATTTTGATTTGTTGGTAATCAAAAAGTTATAATAAATAGGTAATAAGTGGAGGTATGTGTTTAATTTCTTTATGTATTATTATGGTGTTACAATAATGAGTAAGATACTATTAAATTCAAATAGTAAAAAAAAAAATTGTCCATGAAAACTTACTCTTTATCCGCCGAATCATTACTTGGTACATGCGTATTGCTCTTGGCCTGCAACTGCATTGCTCTAAAACATCAAAAACCGACGTAAACATTTCATACATGGATAAAGTATGTATTGCCAAACTAGACATACTTATAGTTTTTTTTATGTATTTATAGCTTAACATAACCTAATACAGTGTTTAGTAAGTAAGGGTTGACTCTAGTGTACTCCGCATAAACGAGCTTGAGCCTCAATGTTACCGAAATCAAAATAATAAAAAACATGTATAAAAAATAATAATATTCGCAGGAAATAGTACTTCTGTCACATTTCTACACTGTGGCAATAGTGAACTGCGCGTATTATTATGGCATAGACGAGACCTATACAAACGTTGCAGGTACCATAAATATTATTATTTGTTGTGTTGTGGCACAAAATAAATAATACTAACGTGGTTGCTGTGAGTAGGTTCACACGGCATATCAAGTCACAAAATTACCAGTATAAGCTGACCTCGCATTGTATATGATTGCCGTACAATGAGAGGTCAGCTTATACTGGAAAAAGATTGATATGTAGCCACGGAATAGAAAAAACAGTGGAAGTGCCCCTCGGGTATCGCGCGCGTGTCACGAATAAGCGGAGATGTTCAACATTAGTTCATTCGCAATAAATGGATGATTTTTCAAACTTGCTTTTATAATGCCATGTTTACCTAATTTGTAATGTGTGTAGGTACCTAAATAGTAAAGAACTAATGATAATTATCTTACTTCTAAAATAAAAACATAAATATTATTGCGCTGTTGAAATTCGCGCTTTTGCACACTATGTACCTATTTGGAATTTGAAAACAGTAAACCATTATATCATTTGCGCGCGTGGCGGCTTTATGTGATCTGAGATAGGGTTCAAATTCAACTGTTTTACACACTTGATGCGGTTGGTAAATCTATGCGGCAAATGAAATAAAACATACAGCCGACATTCGCACGGACGTAAAAATATCCCGGCGGGGTCTTATCGCGCACTGGTTTTTCAACTCTCGGTGTTGAGCCGAGCATTGAGAATCCAAGAGTTCATTCCCGCGCGTCGAAAAAACACACTGTTGCATTTTCAACTTTCCGCCCTAAGCCGAGCGTTGAAAATCTAGTGCGCGAAATAAACTCGCTGCGATATGTTTACGTTTGTGCGAAATTCAGCATATATAGCTTTTGCGCGCGTAGTGTCTTTATTTACATTGACATAGGGCTTACATTCAACTGTTTTACACATATTTGCGGTTTGTAAATCTATTTCGCGTATGTATATGGTTATATTCTCTTTGATACCAACTAAGAATAGTAAAAATATAATATAGGTAAATAATAATATTGTCAAAGCATCCTTACCTTTTTTGTTTATTCAGCCTTCGAAGAGCCAGCGATGACAATTTTTTATTTTTTTTGGTTTTGCCCATTTTGTGTTACAAAATTATAATTTATAACTATAGGTAGGTAAGTACTACAAGTAGTATTTAAAACTAAACTTTAAGATTTTAATAACAACAAACTATTATTTTTATAAACTATTTTTGTCTCAGCCGGTAACAACTTAGCGGGAGTAACGAGTTTGAAAAAATTGGCACACGTCCGACCTCCAACACGTTCCGCTCGGGACTAAATGACACGAAGCGAGCGCAGGAAAAGAGAATACGCTGGATTTTGGAATTAGTGATCTAGATATTTTGATATTTCAAATTATGTCGACCGTTTAACCTCCTATTTTTTACGACCTTTATTATGACATTAGTTTCATTTTTCAAAGCCTAATATAACTGAAAGGAAATAAGAAATAGATCATAATTTAGACCTGTCTTTGCGATTTAATTGGATGCAGTAAAGTGTAAGTAATCGTGTATCACACGGCTGAAATATCTAGATCGAAGTGTGAAATATGTAATATTTTTTTTTCAACACTTAAATCCGTGTTATCTAAGAATAAAACACAGTACAAAATGACGTTTATTCGAACAACCCCGCCTTAACCAAGAGTAATTTTACAAAATGCGGCGCGTGTGAGTTCACTCAGAGTACAGTTGAAGGAGTAATGGAGCAATGGAAGCATGGAGAAGTCCACAGAGACGCACAGGATGGATTGAAATCAGCACATGTAGTATTGCTCCATGGGTGTAATTGTTGTATGGCTTCAAGTAGAAGGATAAATAACGTCATCAATGTTTTTTGACCACAATACACTGTCTTTTTAATCACGAAATATCCACGAACTAGTCTTAAGAGGCTATAATAATGATTGTTTAGTTAGGGTTATCGTTGTATTCCACAATGGAAATTAAGAAAACATTTTTCTACATACGTAAACCCCCCCACGCCTTCTTCACATGTGGGGAGGCAGAAACTACAGAAACATCATCTGCTACAATCCTTATATACTCTTTTGACTTCATTTACAGTCATATTTTTCTAGTCTTTCATATAACCGTATTCGTTGGTTTGTTATGTTTCTAATACACACATTACCTACGATAGGATACTAAAGGCTCCCACAGAAAGTCGCGATGCAACTCCGATATGACAATTTCCATGAAGTTTTCAAAAAAATTGTTCCACTACATTATCTACCTATATACCTTTATAAAACGGTTCAAAACGTACCTACGTAGGTACCTAAGTATGTACGTTGTCAATATATGTACTTGAACGTTGTCAATCGTTTTTTTTAAGACTGACGTACTAATAAACACTACTTACGAGGACTAAAGATCAATCAGCCATTGACAACGATTGATTTGTCATAGACAAACCTATATGCAGAGCTAAATAGATAATTAAAGTCCTTATAGTAATGATTATAATCAATTAAAACTGTACTATAAATTAATCAAGACAGAAATGGCACGGAGATGTCGAAATGTCAATAGATAAAATATTGACGCGTTTAAACAATGTTGCATTGTATAGAATATGCATGCTTTTGGAATGTTATTGTTACTGCACGAGTAAGGTTCCATAAAATTCATTCGGTTACTAACGTGCGAAAATTAAGGCTCTTTGCCTCATCGTCACTCGTTGGTCAGCGCATCACTTGAGAACGTCACCCTTATTGCGTAACACACCAACAATCTCAGTACTAATAATGAATCATTTTAATCCATTGTTCGAAAAATTTGTCTGAAAGATAACTACTGATAGTGTTTTTTGCAGTTACCCCGTGGATGGACGATTTGGCTTTTTTTTTTATTTGTTCTTGTGCGTTTTGTTTGTGCATAATAAAATATTTTTTCTTTCTTTTCTTTTCTTTCTTAAAATAGCCAAATCGATCCGAAATAGATTTTTATGGAAAAAATTGGAAGGTTCCCGGAAAATATACATACAAGTTCGAAGAATAACTGAACGTCCTGTTTTCAATGGGATTTTTGTATGAGTTATTGTAATTTGGACAGGACAACGGGCAGTCTGCAGGGTCAGCTATTTTAATATAAAGACTAGTTTAATCTAAATTCCGAAGAAGGAATTTAGATTAAACTAGTCTTGGTGGAAGTTAGATATCGAATAATCCTATTGGAGGAAGTTAGATATCGAATAATCCTATTAATATTATAAACGCGAAAGTTTGTATGGATGGATGGATGGTAATAGGAGGAAATATTTATTCGGTTGACTGAATTGAATTTCCATTTTCCAATGACCCGAAAAAGGAATGCGTCTTTGAATCAATCATTCCACTCCAAAAAATATGTGACATACCGCCTACATTATTGTTCTGAAGTACTTATATAATTTTCGTACGTTGGTTGGTACATAATATAAAGTAGTAGGTAGATATACACCGGCACGCGTATACTCGTAATGAAACCTCATTGTTTCAGCTCATCATTAGTACAGGAATCCGCCGCGACGGGGCGCCACACACGACTTTTGTCTAGTAATTAAAATTATGAAACTGCCTCGCCTTATAATACGCCTACAAGTAATCGGTTCAGATATTGATACTTCATTCTTTTGATGATATGTTTTAATTAGTGGTTCGCGCCGCCAGTCATTTGTTTATTATTAGTCGGGACTTCGGGAGTGATATCTAGGAATGTTTATTGTTTATCATATTGTATTGATCTGTGAAGAATTTCGACTTTGATTTTGAAGATAGTTTTACAGAACATACATGACATGTTATTGTTATGTTACGTTTTCGGGACAGGGACGGGGCTTACGGGAAATTAATATTTATCAACTATTGTGGCGACAAAAAATCGGAACATTTCATTACATATTTGTTAATAATATTATCACACACATTCTTATTATCTTATTTAACACTTCAAATATTTAACTACTGATCTCGCTGACGTACAAGTCAATAAGAGAATTTTGATGTGAATTTGAGTAACGCATCGTATGGCGCTGCGTCAAGACATCACCATCGTAAAGCTTCGAGTATTGTCGGTTCCGCTCGTTAAATAGTTGTAAAAACCAATTGGAAAGTACATGTAAGTTTTTGCTTGTCCATGGTTAACATGGCCATTTAGCTGATTAAATATGTATCTACAAACGCCATGACAGATTTGGTACATGCTTGAGAAATTCGATTCAAAAGAGTTGATAATACTTAAATAGGAATTACTATTATTGCTTGTACATTATAAATGTAAATAAAAAGATTACAATCATGTAACTCCTAAAGACCATTTTGTCCGTCAATCAAATTGTTTGTAGAAAAACAGTTCAGAGTTGTTACCAGTTGTTCACTTGTCCCATTCAGTTCTATATTGCCTTAATTTGGCATGTTCCATGTGATCAGGGCGATAGGGTCACTGAACGATTTGTTAGCCTTTGACTTTGGAGCCAAATCAATGTTTGATCAAACACTTGGACGAGACGTGGTCCAAATGTTGTTATCTGTGGCTGGGAAAATAAAACTGTGACCTATGTTGATGTTGTTGTTGCAAATACACCAACGTGAAACGTTGCCATTGTTTGCAGGATTTCTGGTGGCAACTTAGATATTACGACTTATGTAGGTCGTAAGTTCGAACCCAGTTAATATCGAGCCCTCAGATACAGACTAACTGTCTAGTTTGGGGCTCACTGGCAACACCGCCTATGTAAGCTAGCTTTAGGTAACATTTTAAGCCATAGAAGAGCAGTTATGGCCCAGTTGTAACGGCTGTAGCTTACGAATCGCATCCAGCGGTTTTGCGGTCGTAGGTTCGAACCCAGACAGGCGCTTTACTTTGTGTAAATTATTTCATCACCACTGCTCTCAAAACGACACATATCAGCCCGCACTGGGCACGCGCGCTGGATTACGGCCCACTCCCTCTCACAAAGAGGAGGCCTGTGTCCCAGCAGTGGGAACATTATAGTCTGATTATACTTAGATTTGGATTTCCTCACCTAATGTGATGTGAATTGTACAGTGTCAGTTGATGCGATTGACGATTGTGCATGACTGCGAGTCAAAGACTCGTGAGGATACGTTGTAGTTCTTGTCTATCATCAACATCATCAATTTTTTTTTTTTTACATATTGAATGTTTTTTTTTTTTTTTGCTCTATTTTGTTGTTGTTTTTTTTTTTTTATATACACTGACATTAATGAATTTTACATATACTATGACATTTGCTTACTTTGTTAAGTATTCTATTATTTTAATTATTGTGAATGTGAAGACTAAGTGGGTCATTTTATTTATATTATTTTTCTCTTTGTTCTCTTAGTTTTTGTCATGGTCTGGCAGTTTGAGTAATTAATGTGGCCTACCCAAATGTCCTTTCTTTGGTATTGTTCGTCGAATCGTTGAGCTCCTTAAGTTTTGTGAGTTGAGCTGCACAATTTCTGACAAATGCGTGCACTGACTGGACAGGTCCTCTCAATCTGTGTGGTTCTTTCCTCAAAAGACCATCTCAGACATCGACCTACATGGTCTTCATATGATCTGACCAAGATTATGTCTGGACTTTAAAAGAGACTGTGACGTCTGAGTTTGTTTCGGCCTTTCTTCTCAGACTAGTCAGATAGGAAACGCCGACCTCATCTAGTTTTAAAAATATGATTGACGTGTAAAAGTGTTTGTACAAACCTACTTACAAAATAAAATCATTTATCATTTATCATTTATCATTTAACTGCCTAGCCTTTTTCCAACATGTAGGGGTCGGCTTCCAGTCTAACGGGATGCAGCTGAATACCAGTTATTTACATGGAGCGACTGCCCATCTGACTTCCACAAACCAGTTACTGGGTAATACTATATCCCTTAGTAAGACAGTAGTTCTTGTCTATGTATTTGGTCATTCTCCGCTTCTGTAAAGTACTAACACTATCTACCTGCAAGATTGATAACAATGACAGCCTTGTACCTAGGTCTTATTATAATTAGGTTCCTATTTCTAAAAAAATATTTATTTCTATTGACCTGAGTTCCATTTATCACGCCTTTACATATTTGCTTTATTGAAAAGGAGTGTTGTTAAGGCCCGTACACAACACGGCGGAACAGCCTAGTCGAGATAAAAATGTGAAAGTGTTGATAATCCGTCGCTAATGTTGTGTGATAGGCGGACGAAATTCATGTGTCCAATCGCTGTTCTAATCACATCACATCTCATTCCAATCGATCGTGTGTACAGGGCATTAGGTCGGCTTATTGAAAGTAAATATATCCCGATTTTAAATAGGAACGTGTTGAACTTTGGGTCACTTTGGAAGAGGCTTGAGTTTTGTTTGGATCCAAATCAAGTCCTCCAGACCGAATTTCGGCCATGGCGATCGATCTGAACAGAGACTAGCCTTCGGCGCATGAGATATTATAGTGCACAAGCGTGTGCGCAGACACAGGTGCACTCTCTCTTCCCTCACTCTCATGGTCCGATGGGACAGCATTCCAACACGACCGGAGAAAGATCAGGCGCAGGACCAACGGCTTAACGTGCTTTCCGAGGCACGGGGTACCACATCGTCAACTTCCAAACTACAGGCTGTTATTAAGAAATTCCCAATGCAAAAACCCAATAACACTTTGTCCGACCCGGGAATCGAACCCAGGACCTCACGCTCAGCGTCTCTTTTGACCACGAGACCAACGTGACAGTAGTAGTTTGGATATACAGCGCAAGCTAATATGGTGCACAGTATTTAAAGTTTTTCCCTATTTAGCTAGCTAATATTTAAACCCAGTTCTTTCAGTTGTTAAGTCACACGTATCGTACTTATACTATTTTATAAGCCAGTGTGACCTACTGTGTGTATAAAAATGGACTACTTAAGTCACAGAAAAGCGTGACATAAATGCGGGTTTAGGTCGCATAATGCAATAAAGGCCGTTAGTAGGTCGTTGAGCTTTTTAACCACAGAGTATTGCTTTTGCTCTTAATCCGTCTTATAAAATGGGAACACAATGTCAAAGCGATACAGTTTCAACCACAGTTTACCTTACAACCTTGTTATTTACCTGTTTATTCTTCAGTACAAAACCCTCCATTAACGTCAAAGCAAATGATTAGACCTTTCCCATTCAGACAATGTATTTCATTATCATTTCGGTCGCATCCCTCGATGGTAAGGAAGCGATACGTTTTGCGAGTGCCTGGCCCGTTCCGATGGGCCATTAGTCATGGCCAGTCATGGGCCATCGTTTGTCTCAGTACCGCTTGATCCTCTATTATATCTGAGGGTTGATGACTTGGCCGTGATGTGGGAAGACAGGGCTAATCTGAATGTTGAAGATTGATGGATTGAGAGGGTAATGGGAAAGGAGGGGCGGAGTGAAAGGAGGTTTAGATGCGTGTGTGTATTTGTAATTGAATTGTGAATTGATTTATGATTGAATTAAACATAATTCATTTGATCCCAATAGTAATAACTATTGGGATCAATTTTATTGGTTTGTAGAAAAGGATTCTCGATTGACATTGAGTAATATTTCGTGGGAAAAGGAACTGTATCCTCCTGTGTATTAGGAACCCGATCTTGGCGATCGATGGCTAACGAGTGGTAATTTTGACAACTTCCCCAACAACTATTCATTGTAGTGGTCAACCCCCAGCTACTATTGATCTTAATTGATTGAAAGTGTCGAAATGAAAATTGATCTTGTAAATAAAGCAATTATCATAATCATTCCCATTATCGAAAAATTATCTTGTTTTATGCATATAGCATAAAACAAGATAATTTCAGGCAAGAAGAAAAAAAAGACAAGTCAAAACCAGCGTCACTTCTTACTATCACAAGATTTAAAATTCAGACGTGCCAGTGGCACCAAGAAGAAGATGACCGCTTTGAAAAAAATGTTTGAAAAAATGGAATATAATTATTTTAACTGACTGTTGTATTTTTTTTTTAATTGGGACCAAAACGTAACTTTTTTTTGCAGTAAAGATACTTATAAAAACTTGAGAGGTGTCAAGGGACACCCGGATGGAACGAATTTCCTTTCGATTAATTAGTGAAGGAATTGTAATAAAATTTTATATTTAAAAATTTTAAAAAAAGTGTCGTTACAACTTTTGGTCTTAATTTATTCCGTCTAGTTTTTTCCGTCGCAACGCGCGATAAGGAACTTCGTTCCAATAATTTTCTGATTCCTCGGTACCGTAAATCTTCATAAATGTAAACCTACTCGTATAGTTTTGCTCGCCCTCAAATTCAACGCTTTGTCAAACACACCTCGCAAACAAAAGCAAATCTCCTCATTAACTTTACTATTTCAATCTAAAATAAAATATGACTCAATCGACTTTCCTGAGTACCGCTATCTAGTACGTAACTACTTGGTCGGCGCGGGCGCAGGTTGGAAGGCTCTCCCGCGGTGGCCAGCCCTCGCTCCTTTATCGATCACGCGCCCTATCATTAGATATCATTGTGATCTATGATCAATGCGCCCGCGACGCGATAGGGTTGACGCTGCAATAGTTTGGATTACTTTTTGTTTATTTGGGTGACAATGATTAGGAATTTTGAACATATTATTATATTTGGTTTAAAATAAAAACAATACAGAAGTAGATGAGTATTTCGTTGGTTTTTTTTTTTAATTTTAATTAACTCATAATATACAATAACACCACGTCTGCAATTCCCGAAGGCTTAGGGGCTTTATTTAAACATAAACCTAGCCCCCCTAGGATTAAAAAATGTTGTATGGATCACTATGACGGACACGTTTTTTCTACGGCGCGGTTTATATTACGCCTTGCCGTAAAGAAACCGTGCCGTGAATAAAGGGCGTCATAGTTTTTCTCAATCTCCTTTTTAATTCTAAGTAGGTAATTCTCATTCTTCTATATTTGGTATTAGTTTTTGCTTATTTGGGTCAACGTCGCAATATTTTGCGGTAAAAAAAATAACCTCAAAATCTAGTACAAGCCCTGACCCACTTCAATAATTCTAAAGCGTGTTACAAAAAGAATTAGTGCCCTCACTATCCATACGACAAGCCTCCGTATCTTAATAGCGGCTCTATAATGAAACAATTAATACAAAACCTCACGAACAATACAAAAACTTAACACATTAATCTTCCTCACATGTTCCCTTGTTTGTTTTATATTGTTCTACACGGATACGGTTTTTAAGACCTTTGAGAAATTAGAATAATGACGTATTTATTTATTAGAATTGTATCGTCGCTTCGACTTTTTGGTAGCTTGTTACAGAGGTATTAATTAAATGTAAGGTTTTAATTTTGTAACACTTTTTCTTTTATAATCGATATTATGCGCTTAAATGAAATTGGGCTGGGAACATCTGCCGCATGTCAGACGATCAATGGGCCAAACTTACGACCCAGTGGGTCCCGCTTAATGGCAAACGACATCGTGGCAGGCCCAGACGGAGATGGTGGGATGAGCTGGACTCCTTTAATGAAGACTGGTCCTTGGCAGTTCTGGACAGAGAGAGGTGGAAGGAGAGTAGGGAGCCCTTTGCCCAGCAGTGGGACTTTAAGGGCTACTAAAAAGAAAAAATATGTGCGCTTGGCCCCCGTCCACGTCCATACAATGTTTAAAATGACGTGCACGTTATAACATTATCGTGGACGAAAATTTAAAAGCTTCTTCATATACAACATGTCCCGGAATTAACGCACACCACCATACAACCCAATTAGAATATTATCTTATAATCATAATACATACACTGAATTTTTATTATTATGTAAAAATCATTGTTTTTTTAATAAATTACTTATACTGATTGTGGGAGAAAATTATGGTCACATTACAAATTTACGCATACACACAGTCGCACTCGTATAACGGTCTAGCTCAGTGTGTATTTCATCCATTTTGGTTTGTTTTAACTGCACAGCGGAAGTGTGACAGTAATTTACGTAGTTTTAATTATTTTTGGGATAAAATATTACCTATATTAAAAATTACAGAAATCGATTCAGTAAACGATTCTGAACAAACTACTTTCATAATGTGCATTAATTCAGTTACACATTGTATACTTCCATACATTTTACTTCCCTGTGTAATCATGATGCCGCTGATAATATCGCCGCGTTAGAAGTACTTAATAAAATCACCGATTGGGTTTCGACGCATTTCTTTTACCTATTAATATTATTTTGTATCTTACAATGTTCACCAAAGATTTTTTTTTTTTTTTTGATATATTCTATGTAAAGGTACACAAATAATTATGTAGTTATCCAAACAAAAGCCTGGACTTAGTGAAACTATGTCATACTCATTACATTGACACTTTACATGCGCGTACGCCTTCAAGTAAAAAAGTAGTTAAAGTTGTCAAAAAATAAAAGGCCCGTTTTGACATTGACAGTTCTAGTAGTTAATAAAGATCAAATTCGCAAAGCACGTATTCGTTTGTATGAAACTGACAGGTGTCAAGAACGCATTCTCAAATGTCAAAACGGGCCTTTTATTTTTTGTCAATTTTTGAGAAATGTTTTCACTGTGAAGATCTTGAAGATTTTTGAGCATATCATGAAATAATAGTCTAGTAGTAAAATCCAACATTCAAGCCTTTTTATAAAGTGTATGTACTTTGGTATCAAGTTGGGCAAGATCTAAGATGTCAACCTGGCAGGGTATAAAATCGTTCTTACCTAGCAGGATCCCTGGGCAGACAGTGTCGTTCCTGCACAGCCACTCCACCCCCACAAGTCTTGGAGCAAGGGCTCCAAGTCCCCCATGAGCTCCACGCGTACATTGTCGTGTTCGTTCGAATCGCTTCTGTCGTTCTTGGCACCTGGAAAATTTTGTATAGAAGTTTTTTTAATTCATCATCATCATATAAACTGACTAGATACTGTCTACTGCTGGATGCGGAGAATAGTTACAAGATTAAATGAAAGTGATGCTGGGAGAAGTCTTAAGCTGCTACAAGTACAGACGCCAGCACATCAAGCTACCCGAAACTGTCAAATTTTCCCAATCAAACTTGAACCTTAATAGTTTAGCGATAAAGTTGAAAATTCATTAACGAAATTTGACAGATTGTAATAGCTTGAAGTGCTGGCATCTGTACCTAATAATCAGCCATGACGGTGTTTCTGGAATCGATAGGTACCTCTTATTTATTGGAATAAATCTGACCTTATAATTGAAGATTTATATAAAAATTCCTGATATTATTACAAAAATAAAAGTGTCTGTTGCCTTGGTAGGTCTACATATATTTTTGTATTGGTTCAATAGAACTACTAAATCATAAACTCAAAAGATTAATGCTAACAATTTGAAAAATTTCCTCGTATTGCGTGATTTGACAGAATTCTTTGATGTAGTTATTGATTTGTGTTAGTAAACACTATTTCAGACGGTTTTCGTTAGAAATCTGTTATTATGTCAAGGCCAAAAGCTCAATTTAACAATGCAGACATAACTGAAATAACATCATTAGTCAAGACCTCTCCTCATAAATATTTCTAAATTATGCCAATTGTTCCAGTATGTTCGTGTACAGTCAAGGAAACATTGATTCAGCTGATACATATACTCATTTCTATTAAATGAATGGCGGATAGATTGATGGGTCATTGACGTTACATGAAGTGCTCCACTTGGCCATATTATTGTCGAAATTGTGCCTAAATTGGCCCAGATGTTCAGTCTTATAGGCTACATTGTTTGAATTGTTGTGGGGGACAGTGGTGAAATAAATTTCAGTCACGTCTCTTTGAATACAGCTGTATCATATAAAGTGACACACATATATTCAAATGTAGCCACTGCAGTCGATATTATTCCATTATTTATTTACAGAAGCATACAGAAACAAATGATTAAACTCAAAGCTATCAATGTTGCAATACTCAGTGTATTGCAATATGCAATTTGTTTAAAGAGAGCTTTCTCCGAGATCAGTGTAAGTCAACATCAAAGGGTTATAATTGATGACGTCAGTAACTCACCGGTCGTCCAACCTCCGTGCTAGTCGTTTGTGCGTGTATGACTGGATCTCGCGAACAAGCGAGGAACCTGTAACAATAACAATTCAACTCAACATCTTCAACTGTACCTAAACACCCTGTTTAGTATTACTCACATGATTTATTACATTTATTTAGCTTGGGAATGCTTTGTACGAATTTGCAGAGTGACGAAAATGTTGCTAACGGAAATAATTCAACGGTCATGATGTCGACTCATCTCGGGTGAACAAAGAAAATATGTTTTCACTTCGAAGAGCTTTGACAACAAGGTTTCAGGTTTTATTGCTGTCTGTCTTTAGTTCTTAGCTTTAAATGTCAGCTGTAGCATTACTTTTCTGTAATAATACGTTTATTTGTAGTCGGCTTAGATATTAAATGTGGAAAAACAAAGGCTTTGCGTTGGCTAAGTATAGACCTGTCTTCTGGCGAGTGTCGTAAGACAGGAATTATATCAATTTAGTTCTGCGATGACCAATCGGTTTGTTCAGGATGGTACTTGAAATTATAGCGTTGTAGTTTTATAAGTTTTGGTTGCGTTGTGCTTTGTAAGTGGTTTTGTTAAATAGGACTAGGTATGAAATTGTTTGGTTCTTTTTATTAACCAGGCTGTACTGTGTTTGCTTGTGGTTTTTGGCAAGAACTCACAAAAACAAAAATCTCTTGTAGTTTCTTTCAGTGTGATGAAAATAATCACCACGTGCCTCCGATACAGCCATAAGGCGTCGCGACAGACCCCGTAGAAGTTGCGGGACGAAAACAAGCTACCAGCGGTCCACTTTAGCCCTGTATCGAAATAACTGGAAGTCATGGGGAGAGGGTCTGTGCCCAGCAGTGGGATGATGCAGGTTAACAGTAACAGTAGCTTCTTTCCAGAGATTTCACATCAACATTAACATTAGTGATGTAAAAATTTTGTCAAATAGAAAGGGACGTTTGATAGACCGAAATTTTGACGAAAGCGCTGACGTATCATCATCATCATCAGATTATACCAGTCCACTCCTGGACATAGGCGTCTCCTATGTCACGCCATTCAACGATTTTCGGTAACTCTTATCCAGCTGCTACCAGCCATATATAAATCCGCTGACGTCTATGATGATCCAAAATCTCCAGCTCGCACTAAGTAAGCGTGCTAATCAATGCCGTGTTGTGGGAAATTTAAAAGCGGTTAGAGATAGAACGGAAATTCCTAATACTTAATAGTAAGTTGGCAACAGCATCAAGTTGCACCAGTTTGTACCAACATGATAGGTGGTCGTTCTCAAGCATTCCACACGTTTAGAATTTATATTTTGTACGTTATTTTGTTCGCTGTGTATTCCTTTAGCATTTAAATGGTTTATATGGGCCGTTACTGTTTTAACTTGCATTTATAAAGTTATAGATAATATTCGTGCTTACAATATTACTACTACTTCAGCCCTTTATGTAGGTATACCAAATGAGATGGGTAAAACCAACGACGATTTTTTAAAGAAAGGAAGATAGTTTATTTTGATTTCAGCAGCGTACATTCTGGGGCCTCTTTATTAAAACCTAGAGGCGACAGGTGACAAGCGACAATCTGACAATTTTGTCAGTTTTATTTTTTATAGTTTTCTGCTTTATTATACAGCACCTGTCGTCAAAATGTGACAGTTACGTATTTTTTTGACATTTATATCAATTATATTAGCATTGCCAGTTATATTAAATCATCGTTTCAGCCCGGAATCACCCACTGACACCCCCCCCCCTGTCCCTTCCTCCTCTTTTCCTTTTCTTGGCTTCCCCATTCTTTTGACATACTTACCTGTTCTGTGGCTCTCTCATCCAGGTATTTCTGCGACTTCGACGATATCGCCAACCCAACGCGCTTTTAGACGGCTCTGGTTTCTTTTTTATATTAAACTAGGTTCTGCCCGCGGCTTCGCCCGCGTGGATGTCGGAAAGGATAAGAAGTATGTCCTTCCCCAGGATGACTATCTCTTTGGCATCTGCTGGCAGGCAATTTTATCGTAGTTTACTCTTTACTTTACTTTAAAAATTTCGAAGATTTATGTTTACGATCTTTATCATTTATTTATTTAATTCGGTTCAATTTTAAAGTTTACAGATCAAATGAATAAGATTTTTGAAATAAACCTTGTCGTCCCCTTTTACCACGACATAGGCTTTGTTTTAAAAAAAACGTTTGATATGTTCCCATTGTATGACTTAAAGATTATTTATACCCATTTAGAGTTAATGGAAGCAAGCAGTAAAATCCATCCCTTAAACTTTAATGCTATTTTCCACCCCGGTAAGAGACGAAAACCCTAACCCTTTTTGAAAAACCCGTAAAACACATACTAAACCTTTTTGAAAAACCCTTAAAACACATACTTTTGTTTTAAGTATTAGTATCGAGTCTCGAGTTAATTCGTCCGAGCGGTTTAATATTTTTTCTTACATATTAACTTTTTCGCCTTCTGAAGCCTCTGTGAGAATTTTTTTTAAACTAAAAGTGACCTACTGTATTAATTAATGAGGCAAATATTGCCAAGTATCAAGTTTATTAACCAAAGGAAAAAGATTTTTCATATTAACTGTATCCCGTCTTTTCACCCCACTGGCGTAAGAAAACAAAAACAAAAAAAAAATATTGGATGTTTCCTTAATTTGACACAAAGCTGTTGTATACCAATTTTTGAGTTAATCAAGCCACGTAGTAAAATACGCCCCTTAAAAAATTAATTATCCCTTTTTGCCCCGTCAGCGGTCGATTATCGAAAGACCCAAAAACTTATCATCGTTACTTTCTTGTCAAAAGTATTACTGAGTTTCGAGTTAATCGGATCACTCATTCAAATTCTTCCACACAAACTTTAACACCAATATATCCCCCTTTGGGGGGTAGTTTTGAAAAAGATATAATGATAAACTTTATTACTTACGTAGGCAAGTATTCTTGCCAATTTTCAAATTTATTAATAAATAGAATAAGATTTTTCATATAAACTGTATCCCCACTTTTCACCCCCATAGGGCCACCCCTATCTCTATCTATCTTTAACACATCTCAAGCGATTTATCAAAATTCCACAATTTTGATAAATCGTTTGAGGTGTGTTCATAACTTGACACAAAGATTATTTATACCAATTTTCGAGTTAATCAAGCTACGCTGTAAAATCCCCCCCTGTAAAATTGACTACCCCTTTTCAACCCGTCAGGGGTAGATTTTCGAAAAACCCTGATACACATTATTCTTTATTTTCAATCTTAGGTATAAATACTGAGTTTCGAGTAAATCGGACCGCGAGCTAAAATTCTTCCATACAAAATTTGAAACCCCCTAATCCATTGTTAGGGGGTAGTTTAGAAAAAACAAATCTGGCAATCTTCATAATTTATTTAGGTAAGTATTTGTGCCAAGTTTCAAGTTTATTAATTCAAGGAATAAGATTTTTCATACAAACGAAATCCCCCCATTTCACCCTCTTAGGGGTGGAATTTCGAAAAATCCTTTCTTAATGGATGCCTACTCTTAACGAAGAACACACCCTCCAAATTTCATGTCTCTAGGACCAGCGGTTTAGGCTGTGCGTTGATATATCAGTCAGACAGTCAGGACTTTGAATTTTATATATACCTTTTGATGAACTATGCAAACAGTCAGTATTCAAGTGAATCGCAATAATCGAATGCAACTATTATACGTGCGTTCGCTACGAATAACTGAATCCTTATGGCAGCGGCGCGTTTTTTTTTTTATGAATGACATCTCGTAGTTGACCTTGAGAGGTCGTGACTACTTAACCGGACTATCCTGTGGTTGCCTTAAGAATTCTAGGGCTACATCTAGATTAAAACTAAGTGACTGCGCGCTAAGGGCACCCCCTGTGGGGTACGAACCTCGGCTTAGGGCGTCGCTGGAAGAGGGCAGCAAAGGGACAGGCTGGATCGAATTGGACAGCGGCGCGGCTCTCACCGCGCTTTATATAGCCACGGACGCGCAGGCGCGAGGCGTGTAAATGTTCGCCGTGATTCTTTAAATTGACATAACTTTTTTATTTATGAACCGATTGACATGAAATAAACACTAAATTAAGTGAAGTTTACTACAATATATTAGTGAAAACCGCATCTAAATCGAATAAGCCGTTTCTGATATTAGCGTGCACAAACACACAGACAAACAGACAAACAGACAAACCGACAAACAGACAAAAAAAAATTTAATTACAATTTCGGGTTCGGCATCGATATAAGAACAACCCCTGCTACTTTTTTTTTATATATTTCCATTGTACAGACACCACTTTTCTACAATTTTATTATATGTATAGATATGGGCCCTTTTTAATATAACCAGTCCAGTTAGGTTATCATCACAATCCATCTAAAAAACGGCACTGTTCAAACATCGCATCGAACCACACATATGAGCTATGAGTCATGAGCCCTAAAGGGCTTCAATATTCGGCAATCCAATACCAAGAACGGCGAACAAAACAATACATACATTACAGATATACCATTAATACAAAGGGCTCTTAATATCCCATGGAAGTGTCAAATGATAATTATAATTTCCATCACAACCGGCGCTAGTACTTTATGTCGCCGATAGAGGGCGCCTCTGAATACTAAGTAAGTGATAAGATCGGTTGCTAATGCTTTATTAAAATAAGCCATTCATAGCTAGGAAATAGTTTTGCTAATATGTACCTATTTTGAATCAGTCTAAGTATGAATTAGTTTGAATTTGAATGTGATTTGCGTTTTCATTCATTGTTGGCTAGTGGATTAGTCATGAATTCAATGAAACTATGAACTGTGCTACTAATATAATTAATAGAATAGAATACTCTTTATTTTGTACACCATATAAATTACAGACATAAATATAGAAATTTCACAAAGGGTGACACAATGGGCGTCTTATCGCTAAGAGCGATCTTTTAAGGTGGATGCTCCAAGGTAGCCCGCGAAATTCAAATTTTGAAATAAATATGTATTTACAGAATTATAACCATTAAAGTTATCAACAGAACTCTCTAAGATCAAGTAATCCTACTGAATGACTATTTCATGAAATCTTGACATTTTAGGATTATGCTAACTTAACAAGTTGTATTACTGATTGTAATGGTTATAATTCTGTAAATACCTACATAATATTTGTTACGACCGCGAATCATATTTTAATCAACGTACAACTTAGTACTTGACCAGCAAATTGCAGAATCGTAAGAAAATTTGAATTTCGCGGGCTACCTTGGAGCATCCACCTTAAAGACAAACTTTGGATGGATTAAAAAGGAGAAGGAGGCATTAAGTCCGCCTTTGTACCTTTTTGTGCGAAAAGTTTAAATAAATAAATAAATAATAAGGAGAGACAAACCTTGTAGGTTAATGAATTAACAAATTGATTTCTATGTTTATTTCATTTGTGGTTTAGCTACCGCAATATAAATTGCGGTAGGTAAGCAACATAGCAAGTACCTACCTACATCGTTGTTTATTTAGAGAATCCCATTGTTTGAAAGTTCTCGCTTTCACCCAGGTACACATGTTTACAATTTTAGGCTTCAAAAACAAACTGCATCAATGCTACCGATCCTGATACAGGAGTTCAAAAGACAACGCCAAGAGAAATACAGTCACAAAATAAATCCAGACCCAATATCCCTCAAAATTTTAAGTAAAACATAAATTTCCAAGCATTCCTTACACCATAACTCCAGTCTTTGTCCCATTGTATCATTAAATTTGTCCTTATCTAACTCGCATTTGAATATTTGAAACGTCCCACCAACTTCCGCGTAGTTTGTATCTCCTGAGATTCGATACAGATAAGATAGGAACATTTTACCTGTAGTAAAATATACGTAATCCAGGGCATAAAGGGAACTGTTGTCTATTCAAATTTATGGGCTTTACGACTATGCGTTTGCACGAACATCCGTTCGAACGATAGATTGGTTTTAGGTTGATTTAATTTTGAAGCCGGGAAGTTATAAGTACGAAAAGATCGTGGGGTAACCCTATCATTTCAATTCATGTTGCGCTAAATTCAAATTTTACTTACGTTTTTTTTTGCAATAATATATGCAGGTCAGTGTCAGGCTGTATGTTGATTAAAATATGATTCGCAACCGTAATAAATATGGCTTTACAGAATTATATCATTAAAATCAGCAATACAACTCTAAGAATTGGCCTCAAATATTTAGGCCTATAAATTGTCATTCAATAGGGTAATATGAACTAAGAGAGTTATATTGATGATTTTTATGATTATAATTCTACAAATAAATATTTCTAACTTTCGGAAATCGTAAGAAAATTTGAATTTTGCGTTCTACCCTGACGGGTTTTGGCAAAGGTTTACCGTCTATGCTTTTGGTGGTGGTTGACCCAAGGTGCTACAATGCTGGTGCTGGTGCTTTTGGTGGTATGGTTTCAAATTTCCTTAGTCGACGATACCCATGGGATGAGATGGGGTGACCATGTTTTAAATCCGAGACCGCACGGAACTACGCACGCAATGGTAAAGCCATCATCAGTTTAGCCAAAAGACGTCCACTGCTGAACATGGCCTCCCTACTTCGACCGGTTCTGTACTTCTCACATCCAGCAGATTCGTCATGGTTTTCCTTATAATAAAGTATTAATGGTTTTTTTAACCAATTGAAACATTATTTAATTTGATTCAGTGATCAAACGCGAAGCTCAGCTAAGTAGTTAAATTTATATGTAGGTCTTTCAACACGTTATACCAACAAAGCCAAATGCATCGCATTTATATTAAATCAATCAGTTTGATTTTGCAGTGCAGCCACAGAGTAGGAGCGGGTGACCCAACTCATTGCATTCGACTGTCAGAGAACGAGCGTTTACTTCGGCAATCCATTACACTGGACGCTTCCCGATCGACGACGTGACCGAACCATTATCACTCCTATTACAATTTATATGGAATTATAATGTTTGCTATTTCATGTTATGTTTGCTAAAATCGGTTCAGCCGTTTCGTTGATTAGCAGGAACAGACAGACAGACAAAATTGTCTTTTTGTTTTAAGGACCGTATATATTTTTATATGCATAGTAAAAAGACATTAAATGTGCTGCGGTTAGATATCTTCTAATTTGCACTGGATTTTAGTCTCATAAATAAAGCTTAAATCCTTTGACCAGCACAGACAGACGTCACCAGTGTCAATAACGCCGCATCTTGACAGAATAATGTTTACAAATCTTAAGTAAACACGCGCATGGCGTCATTCAATGGCATTTTTCAGTTCAGTGCCATGTGTAAAAATAGGACACATTAGGTACAAGAGTACTAGTCATCAAGGAGTGTTCGACGGTCATGGATGGGTGGCCGGTTGCGTCAGCGCATCGACACGGCCTAATCTGACGATAAATCACTCGATTTCTGGATCGGAATGAGATCACGGGTCCAAATCGATACCAAATGAGAGACGCGCTTAATTGGAGTAAACCATTCGTTCGTGCACGATTTATTTTGTTCGTTCTTTTGTTGTTTCAGATCAGTATTGTTGTACGTTTAGTGATGTCCCCTTTGTCTGCATTTTGTGCAGCAAGTGGTTAATTGGCTAGTGCAATTTGTGCAAATAATGATGAATGGGATTTAGTGTTTTGTTGCTTTCTCTGATCTTTTATCGCGAAAGAGGATGGTACATGGTTGATTTGTTGCAATTAAATTTGAAGGAACAGTTGTTCATTTGAATACAATGAAAAAAAATCTTACATTAATGGATGCTATGTATTTTGTTTTTATAATGTTTTAATATTGTAATTGTGTGCTTAATTTATACTAACATTGTTTTTAAGTTACTTGTAATACTAACACGTTATGGGCCTACGGTGCCTGCCAGTAAAAGTTTTTGTTTAATTTAAAAGTTTCCTTCTCCGTTAGACGACCCAAATTATTTCCAACGTTGGTCCAGTTCGTAGGTCATGACACGAATTAGGACAAAGCTATTTAATGAGCTATTAAATATTTTCTAATTGCTATTTCATGGCTTTTTTTCATACCATGTCTATTTCAGTAACGGAATGGTTTTCAGTCCTATAATTAGGACTGGTTCAAGTTCACCTCATCTGGTTCAAAGGTAAATGCTCTCACAGCTTTAACTACCGATAAATACCTGCGATCTATACCACACACGATTAATGTGAGGGTTACCAGTCAATGCATTTAAATAAGAATATTTTTTTTTTTTAAAGTGGGCAAATGCTACTTGGGTGTCCGTCTATCCTGCACTCGGACGAAAATGTGCAATGTATCGAAACGACTCGCTGAAAATTACCGATAATTTCGGTTCGTGTCAATGATGATATTCCAATGCGATATGATGGTGATTCCTCCTAGGATCAAAGAGGTCAAACGGTGCAATCAAATAGTTCGCGAAAGTCTTACAAGTTGTGTAAAATAAGCAGGTATCCGTGTAGCGGAACTTCAATATTGAAAACTTTCATCAAAGCCTAAGAACATTCGCAGGAGTTGATGATAAATGATTTATTTCTGTCAATAGGTTTTAAAAAGACTGGGAGTGACTACCGAGATGACGATTAATAAAGAAGTAAGTATGGAAGAAAAAGATATTATGTGCCGACCACAAATAAATTGGAATATTGGCAGGAGAATAATGAGTTTAAAAAACACCTTAACCTACTCGTCTATGGGCTGATTTTTCCAACGACAGATAATTTTTTGACTGTTCTTCTATACAAAAACTGTCAAAAAAAATCAATCAAAACACGTCAATTTTGTTCCACGAATAAAAGTTATCTGTCGATTGATAAATCAGCCCTAGACTGTAGTTGAGGTCGGAATAAAACACAAATCATTTGCGTAAAAAATCGAACTGGCATGAAACAAAAAAAGGAAAAAAAAAAACACTTTTCATTATCAGACAGCTTGCGCTAGAAGCAACCCTAAAATGCCGCTTGTATTTATTTATATGAAGTGTGTTACCGGCGATAGATGCAGTGGCATTAGTTACTGCGGTGATAAAATCTTTTCCGGCGCCTGATACGGTTCCGGGTCATATTAAATGCTACAACTGCTCTTGAGTTTAGGGGATCTGTTGCGTCTGTTAATGTGTTAGTATAGTTTATGGTATCCATTTTGTTGATTTTGTTGGAATTACAATGTTAGTAGAACGAGAAGAGTGTATAATTAATTATACAATCACATAATTAACGCAAGACCTCATACACCCCAATTAGAGTATTGAGTTAAAAGCACTATATAATGCCCAAAACTTAAATTGTTAAAGCTATTATTAAGAAAATCGTGTTGACCCTAGCTTTACTTTATGCATTTAAAATTAAGTCTTATTACCATGAGATAAGATTTAATTTTCTTTGACTCAATCGGCGGTCAGTATAGCAAAATCCATAATTTTTGAAAAAATACCTGTATTAAAAGTTACTGAAATCGATTCAGTAGTCAATTATGAACAAACTACTTTCAGGAGTTGCGTTTGTTCTGTTACACCTTGTTACCTACTTAAAAAATTTAAGCTGCTACAAATTTACTAGGTGTTTTACTATGGCATTGAAGTTTAAAGTCTCAAGTAACGTTGGTCTGGTTCTAACGTTGAGATGACGATTAATATTAACGGTGACTGCGATAATACGATAACCTTATTTAATTACTCAATTAACATATCAAATTACAAAAAAGTGACATTTAACTAAACAAACAGAGTCATTCATTCTCGCCACAGCGCATTCTCAACAAATTAAAATTATATTTTACACAAAAAAACATTAATTAGATTAACGTATCAACATTAACGTGACTCTAATTTACGAGTGGAATATGCAAATGTGTCGGCCATTGAAGCCCGCACGGTAGCACTGGCTCAGAATTATTAATATGTTTACAATTCAGATAACAGAGGCCCTTTGTGTAAACGACCATAAAAGTAATTGGTGTAATTCATCTCAATAGCTTATGTTTGAAAATTGGGGTTATAACGCGGGCCTAAAGTACCGAGCACGTGACCATTATACGGTTAAGTCTTGGGGTGCAACCGCACCTGGATTTTTTCGTAATTTTTATAGTCATGATTGATGACTTGATTGGTAAAGAATTGATAATTTTGATAATAACTGTGATTTTGTTTTTAATGGGCATGTATTCGACCCTCTGGTTATGTCATGCCTATGTTTACTAAAAAGGGAGGGGCTAAATAATAACAGCCGCACAGGTCGATCGGTCAGGTTAAGCTACGCTTGCCGCGGTTGGTCTGTGGATGGGTGACCATCTTTACATACCGAGACCCCTCCGTGCCTCGGAAAGCACGTTAAGCCGTTGGTCCCGGCTGTCATTCATCTTTGACAGTCGTTACGGGTAGTCAGAAGCCCGAAAGTCTGACAACCAGTCTTACCAAGGGGTAACGTATTACTCAGTAACTAGGTTGTGGAGGTCAGATAGGCAGTCGCTCCATGTAAAATACTGGTATTCAGCTGCATCTGGTTAGACTGGAAGCCGACCTCAACATAGTTGGGAAAAGGCTAGGCAGATGATGATGTTTACTAAAAAGGCTGAGGTGTTATGTTCACCACACACGATCAGCCTTTATTTTTTTGCGGTACTAAAAGGAGGTATACTGGCAACAACCCTAGGCTTACTCATTTGCCTAGCCTTTTCTTAACTATGTTGGGTCGGTTTCCAGTCTTACCAGATGCAGCTGAATACCAGTACTTTACACGGAGCGACTGCCTGTTTTACCTCCACAACCCAGTTACTGGGTAATACGATACTCCTTGGCAATACTTGACAACCTGTCTTGACAATCCACCTGCAACGACTGTCAAAGATTCGCGAATGACAGCCGGGACCAAGGCTTAATGTGCTCTCCGAGACACGGAGGAAGCTTGGTATGTAAAGGTGGTCACCCATCAACTCAACTCAACTCAACTCAAATCATTTAATTCAACTAAACCAATTACAGGTACTTTTGAATTGTCAAAGGGTCGGTCAGTCAGAAAGATGAAGCTAGTTGCCCATTCCAAAGCGTAGGTACCTATGGAGAAGAACGGGCAAGAAACTCCATGGACACTCTTTTAAATCATAAAATTGTTACAAAATATTTTATTACATCATTTGAAATTAACCATGTGAGAACGATGTAGAAATACGTGCAAGTTAAAAGCGTCCGTTATAAAAAAACAAAAACAATTCAGAAATTAAAAATTAAAATAAGCCGAGGCAGCTAAGAGATGACCAGTCCCTACTGGCGGCGCCCGTTCACGAACATGACGTATGGATCAGCACCATTCAGCTCAACCATTTTGGAGGGAACTTAATGATCCAACACACACGCCACCACCAGGGAGACATTTGAGTGAGCATGACATACTCACAGCTGCCAGGGCACATTCAAGTCAATGAAAGTCGTACCCAGTAAATGGTAGCTTTATAGAAAGTACATAGTGCTCACACGTGTGCTATGCAATTATACAATTCTAAGCAATTGAGTTTATACAATGCAAAGATAGTTTTTCTTTTCCAATGTTCAGCAGCTCCAACATTGTTTCCGAATGCTAATTAGTTTATGCGCCTCTGTGGAGCAGGACCAGCATTGAGCCAAGCATTTTTGTCAACGATGTAATCTCCTAACTTATAGTATGCTTGGCTACATAGTGTGCGTTTAATACAAGATTTAAATTTCGTTTCATTCAGTTGGAGTATGTGGGGAGGAATTTTATTGTAACATTTTAAACAGTACCCCATGAAGGATGAGTCTACTTTAGCCAGTCTGAAACCTGTTTGAACTAATTGGTCCCTATTTCTAGTCCTATAGTTGTGTCTTTCACCTCTTTTATTGAAAAGATTTAAATTTTTTCTTACGTACATGATGTTTTCATAGATGTATTGACAAGGTACCGTCATGATGTTAATATCTTTAAACAGTTCCCTTAAAGAATCGCGCCTGCGGAGGCCATATATTGCTCTGATGGCTCTTTTCTGCAGAATAAAAATGGACTCGATATCTGCAGCCCGTCCCCATAGTAAAATACCGTAAGACATGATACTATGAAAGTAACTGAAATAGACTAGCCTCGCGGTATCTACATTAGTAAATTGACGGATTTTTCTTACAGCATAAGCTGCTGAACTTAGCCGTCCTGCAAGAGATGTTAAATGAGGACCCCATTGCAGCTTTGAGTCGAGCGTGATCCCCAAGAAAACAGTTTTATCGACGAATTCTAGTTTCTCTTTGTTCAATACTATGTCACAATCACTACTTTTAACATTTGGTAAAGCAAATCTTATGCATTTAGTTTTTTTCCCATTTAATACCAAATTATTAGCAGTGAACCAATTTTGTACCTGCAGTAGGGCGTTATTTACGTCGTCAAGATTTGATGCACGCCTATTTATCTTAAAAATTAAGGAAGTATCGTCAGCAAATAACACCATTTGTGGTTGGTTCTTTAATATCATCCTCGGACCAACCGCGACAAGCGTAGCTTACTTGATCGATCGAACCGAGCGGCTGTTATTACTTAGCCACAAGCTCCTCTCAACCCTAAGCTACCAAGATTTTAATTATTTTTTTTTGTTGTTTTAATAGAAATATTATAATTTATTCAATCTTACATTGATGTGGAATTGTCCATAAATGTTGTGTTAAGATAGGACAGACAACGTTAAATTTATCCCATCCGTTCCCATCTAAATCATTGATAAGTTATCAGGGATTAGGAATATCATAGACACGATAACGAGGCTCGAGAAGATCTATGATACCCTTGATAGTTGTAGTAGGTACAGCCAGTATCGATGAGTTGTTTTGTTATGATAAAAATAAATAAGACACACAGTCAACACAATCTACGGTTTAATTACGTATTTTGATGATACAGATATACAGGATGGCAGGGACATAGACAAGCAACCTGTTACCATGGATTCAACACAAATGATTCTGAACCATGAGTGGAAATTTTTCGTCAGTTATAAATAAAATTGCTGTCCCATAAATTTTGACCGCGTAGGTATTGCACTTTTCTATGAAACGGCTTTTTATGACGAAAAACTACGCTGGGAGTCCAGAATTATGTACTGAATTCATGATAACTGTACAGTACAGAGACAGTAGTTTTGAAGAGTTTTTTTTAAACATTAGTAATCTTCGTTACTTTTGCAAAACCTTGCAGTATGAAAGCTTATTATATAAAATGTTTCTAAAAGGTATTAATTTTGTTAGTAGGCATATTAATTTAAACTAAAACAATATCACAATAAGCTTTTCGTAAGCATAAAGAAAATTGATTTCTTCACACAAAGTCAAACTTTTATGTTAACTTTGCCCCTCTTGAAGATTCTCACAAACCGTGGGCGCGTTTACACACAAATCTCACATAACATAACACAAACACTAAACCCTTGAATTAACATTTAACATACATCAGTCGAAATATTTTCTTTCCATTATGACATGACAAGTATGACACAACCATACGTGACAACATGACATCATGTGAATCTACCCAGGTACACAAGCACAGGCGAATCTCAGGACCACTCCTATGGAATAATAACCGGCTGGAAGTCGGTCAGACCGACATTATAAGCCATTGTCTTTGTCACTGACTAATTACTGTAATTGTTATACAATTACTATTAAATCGTTTGCATATTGTCATGTCGGTAGCGGATTTCGTTGAAAGCTTGCTGAAACTTTTCAGTTTGCTTATAATGGAAGAAAAACAAAAGACGATCAGTTATTTCTGTTTGTTGAAGCTTTTATGGAATGCATTTTCCTCGCAGCTTGAAAGAATATAGACTGATATATTATATTTACTTACCTAATTATTATCATTCATATGATAATAATTAGGTAAGTAAATAATTATAATATATATATGTGTACCTACGTGGCATTACCTTGTTGGTTTCGGATAATTCCTTTAACAGGATACAAATAGGCTTTAAGTACTTATCACATTTAGAAGCCATAAACAATTAAAAGTACCATCTTTTGTTTGAAACAGTTTTGAAAGATGGAAAGCTTCTTCTTTTTTCCTTTTCCATCAATATCTATTACTAGCGTCTGCTGGCGGCCTCGTCCACGTGTAATTTTTTGTTCTCCCGACCCATCCCGTCACATCACATAGTCTGCTGCCTGCCCGTGCTATTACTTCGTTTTTGCTTAACGTTCTTTCTGTTTTTTTGGGCTTAACTCCTTAGCGTCCTGCCGTGATGTTAAGTATCCTTGAGAATTAAGCTATCAAATGCATTTTTTTTTAAAGCCGACCGAGAGTTCCAGATATTAGCATGTTCAAACAAACAGAGTAACAAAATCAGCTTTATCATTAGCATAGATATATGTAGAATATTCTTTCGCGTAGAAATTACACATGGGAAAACACTTATATCCCGATCTATTCCAATTTCACGAGACGTATGCTCCGTGTCAAAATAACTTCCCATAATCTGGCGAATGCCGTCCATACGATAAATATGGCCCAACCCGGATATATTGACGTCTGCCGCTGTCTATATATCTCTGTATATAAACGAGTAATATACACGTAATGCGATGCCTGCTTATTTGTCCATATTGCGAATCTATTTCGATTCGGTTTCCTTTACATTAACGGATGAGGTGTTAATAAGTTTAAGTCGTCATGGATTTATAATTGCAGTGTCTGAAGATTTTGTTTGTTTTGGGTAAGGACTTATTAGTCCGTCGATTACATATGCATGCCCACCAATAAAGCTGTTTTCAGAATGGTTTGTTGTCTTAAAAGTGCTGTCTGCAGTACGGAGCTATACTTTCCCGAAAGTATATACAATATCGATTTCCATATACACGTAGTTCTTCAGCTTTTGCAACTTTTTGAACATCGGAGACATTGTATAGTGATGGACAATTTCGGGAAAGTGGTCCCGAAATAATTGGCATGTTCATTGATAGAAACCTACCTCTATCCTGCGAAACCAACAATTTCTACGCCATAATCAAATACCATATAATAACTTGTTTATTATAAAGCAATTAATAATACAGTTGCATTAAATGAAGTGATCCCGATACTAAAACAGCAATTCCAATTATCTAAATTACTTGGCGGTAGTATAATACGACTCCATTTTACTTGGAGAGTGGTTTAATTGTTTGACCCAGTACTTAATTCAAACAAGACTAATTTCTGAGCAATAATAAAGGGATAGCGCGGACTTACCGATTTCAAGATCGTTAAGAAATTATTCGTACTGTGTATAATAAACGCGGCGTTTTTAAATAACCTTGGGTCATCATTATCATCATTAGCAGCCTTGTTTCACCCACTTGTACATAGGCCTTCCCTTTTTGTGCCACACTGGTTCATTTGTAGGTCATCCACCAGGCAGGGTGTTGGAAGTTCAACAGCCCGATGAGGTGGTGATCTACCAACACTCTTCTTCCTACCGTATTCGCCTTTGCAATCAATTAGAGCTTTGCTCCACTTTCCATCATCACGTCTAGCCAAGAGGCCTAACTATCTCCAATTATCATATTACCCTTGAACCTTGAATTTGAAACGCCAACTGACAGCAGCCGACTGTTTCTGTTCTGTGCTCGTCATTATATAGATTTTTCTGTTTTGTTTTTGTTTGAGTTAATATATTTTTCTTTATATGCACGTATTTCTGTGACAAGAAATGTGTTTAAAACTGTGTTTTCTATCATCATGTTTATGGGAATTTCAGGACAATCATTTTCTTTATCTTGTTCCTCATACATGCAAGTTGGTCGTGTGTTTGCAATTTGATAGTATCTGTGCTCAAGTGGATGCTGCTGTTCTTTCTCCTAACATAATCCCTCCCTCTTATGAATCGGTACGAAAATGGCCTGTTATTATTTTAGCGGTGAAATTATTACGGACTAATTATTGAACACTTGTACGCATATTCCATACATAGGTTTATAACCCTTTAAAATTAGACATGGTACTTCTAATTACATCCGCTTTCATGTTACTAATTAGTAGGTCCTGTTCCTGCTCGTAATTATTAATTGCCCTCATTTTAGAACTTCTAGTGAGCTGGTTTTATTAAGTTTTATGACGAATGATAAGATGAAGAAAAGAAAAACTTTCTTGGGTCACTTTATGGTTTTGATCACAGCCTGTTTTTTTTAGTGTACCTGATTTGTTTCGAACTTCATCATAGTTTTAGGGGACTGTGAGTCCAACTAGAACTAAACACCGCATGATCTTAACTTATCTTGTTGGATAAACCGTAAACATTTAATAAACGGTCTTCTGCCGTCAAATGTATCAAGTTCGGATTTTGACAGCCTCCCTATTTTATAAACGTGTGACGGTTCTTAAACAGAGTGCGTGTACGCAAACTAAATAACGGTGTGCACCGGAGTGGGCTCGCAATTAACAAGGTCTGGTTCAAAATGGGACGAGATGTGGTACATAAGCACATGTACTAGTTTATAAGCGAATAGGTACTTCATAAAGAACCTATGTACCTACGTAAGTACATACATAATGTTCGCTTGCACGCTCATAAGATTCCACAATCATTACCAGTTACCCTGCAGGTTTATAACTATATAGTTCGTGTATTAGCCCTATACGGTGATTAAATTTACATAAATACAGAATATAGATTAATAGTATTATCTAAATGGGGATGTTTAATTCTAAAGCAATTCGTAAAAGGTATTTTAAGAACTTGGTACAATTTTATTACGCTTGATTATAACTAGTTTGCTTCATATTCAATTTAAAATAATTAAAATACCTACTCGGTTATAAACTGGTCGAGTGCGAATATGTAGATTAAGAAGCAGACGGTTTTATATTTTATTAATTGCTTATCTTTTTATGACTATGTTATTCGTTTAATGTCGCCTAGGACCCCGTAGACTCGTTTTCAATTTGTATCAAAGTCAACTAACTATGGTCTTCGTCTATACAGGGTCACATTAAATTAGGTAGCGAAATTATGTAGACATGAGAGGATATTTAAACAAGACAAAATAAAAAATGAAATGACGATAACTATGACTTTTTTGGGGTCAACGACCGCCTGTAGTTTTATTACATGAAGTTTGAGTTGAGAAAATCGGTTTTCTTTTGTTTTATCGGGTTTGGTTATCGAAATCCCTAAAGTCTGTGAAGTTTACACACAAAAAAAAATCGGATCTTAACTGATATGTCAAGTGACTATTACTAACTGCGGTCGATGAATATCAAATTATTTTATTTTTTGTCTGCGGAGTTTAGCTAGCTAATTTAACTTGGCCCCGTATAGCTATAAGATAGAGCATAGACAAGATAAGATCACAATAATCTCGAACCCAATTTTCACCTTACTTGCGGAACTCAAAATAGGAAGGGAAACGATAAATTGATAGCCTTCTCAGACCAACACGAGTACAGTAAGTTCGCAGTACCTTAGTTAGTTTATCATAACACCATAGGAGGTGCACAGCCGTCGGACTGTGCAAAACAGGTTGAGGCGAATGCAATTATTGCAGTCATAGATAGATGCATAGAATTTTAATCATAAATCAATGGGTTTATGCGGCTTTGGGCATTCACGGCGTGTTTGGCAATGGCGCCAGAGACCATAGAGAACAGTAAGGTTTATGTCATAGATGCATGCTGTCATCGGCATATTCTAGCGTTTGTTACACGTTATATTGCTTCCACGTGTTGCGAATTGTGCATGCCCACCGTTTGACCCAGTAATGCTAACATCGCTAACCTGTGGTACATTTTGTGAATGGAAGTCTGTCTGATTAAAACCAACCTCTTATTGTACTCGCGAACTGTACTGCACGATCAAATAAATCTGATAGCCGCTGTATATCGTATCATAAAAGTTTATTAGGATTGATATGTTTGTTCGGTCGAGTGAAATCGGGTCATAGTCTCGGTTAATTAAATGGTGTTTACCTTCTCGTTAGTTTCACTTAAAGCGATTTGCTATGCTTGCTTCTTTTGCGTAGGTGTATTAGTATTAAAATCGTACGTTTCTAAGTTGAGTTGAATTTAATGACGTTTTCTTTATGGTTGATCACTTTTGAACTTTCTGTTCCGACGAGAGAATGCGATTCTGGGGGTGTACTCTCTAAGTCCGTCAACAAATATATGGGCCCGTCCGAAAGTAGTTGACCCGTCAAAACTAGTGTCACATTAATTTCTTCGGACGGGCATACACACATCGCGAGTAGGAACAACTGTTAAATTGTGTTGTCACTCATTTTTAGTTTGGGCTCCGAACTATGCTTATATATCCGTAGGTGATACGGAGTTGGAAACGCCCGTAACTTCGAATGAAACTACGGATTACGTGCTTAGGGAGTAGACCCCCTAAAACCTGTCAGTGCAACAATTGTAGTAGCTAATAAAAATCAGATTCGCTAAACACGTATTCATATAGTATGAAACTGACAGGTATCAAGAACGCATTCTCCCGTCGGCCGCACTATAGGTGGGTTAAATCTTACTGCTTGCGACAAAAATGCTGTCAGTTTCACAGTTTCCTTTTATGGAAATGAAAATTAATGCAAGAATGTTTTATTCTAACAATTTGTCATCATTACTGTTTTATCTCGAATTCTTGTCGGTTTAAACAAGATTTATTGCCATTTAGCATTTTATTGAGTGTGTTCATCATTTTCGCAAGTAAATAAAAAAGCATGTAGGTACCTACCGTATTTGGAAAAATATTGCCACTTAACTTTGTCAGTAAATATTCGTTCAATAAATCCATAAATTCGCTATGTTCAATAAAGTTTATACCTACTTCTCGAGAAAGCTGTAGTTTATTGCGACTATTTCTAAGCTTGTATTACAAATTGTGCTCATATATTAGGACGCTTTTTGCTGCAAATATTTTGACGTTAGATATGTAAATAACCTCGCATATGAAGCGTTTTTCCTATTTGGAATTAGGCGTTACAATCAGGCTAGAGCGTCATCCATAAAATTTGAATAGTTAAATGAAATATGAGGCCACATAGGTAATTGTTTTACAACGAGTCTAGCTTGAGGCGGCCATCGGCGCCGGCCAAGGAGACGAAAAAGTGATTTGGCAAAATTAATGTCTTGCTTCCATTTAGTCAGGAATCTGATAGACGCAGAGTAATGAAACAGACAGAGGTTATTCGCCTACTTGTTGCAGAAAAAACCATAACTGTCTCGATTATTTTTAGGCTCATTTAACCTACATGAACTCGAGATAGACCCAAAATTAATAGATTACGGCCAGTGACACTGACATCATCTTCAATATCTGATAATACTCGAATCCATTAACTTGTTATGTTTGTCTACATCGTAACGTCATAAAGTAAACATTTGACAGTTATTAGGTCAATGTGCGAGTATGTACGCGTCTTGTGAAGTTCCGTAGGTACTAACAGAATTGGGCAGACTTATTGATGATGATGATGATAATTTTATGAGCATGGATTTTATTGCTCCTAATCTACGAGTATACAAATAAGCAGTTCCGTGATTGTACGGTAGACTCGCTTTGCCTAAACAACATGAACATCCACAAATACAATGTGGAGATGACGATACGACAATAAATTAAAACACTGGTAATACTAATTCATAACAGTATTTCGAACTATCAAGTAAATCCTAGTATCAAAATTAAAAAAGTGATTTTTTAAACAAACTAGTGATGGGCCGGCCGACTAATGGGTTGCTAATCTTTGACTAGCTATAATCTAAAGACTATTTGGAAAATTTGATTAAATTTTCGGATGCATACTGGGAACGATATTGGATATTATATACGCAGTTTAATTTATTGTCGTATGGTCGTCTCCATCTTGTATATTATTTTTATGAAACTGCCACGAACGGGACAGACGATCGACGGCTGCTTGACGAAATTCAAATATGAACCTAAGATGTCAAAGATAAAATGATTCAGTTTTAAAAGTACATAAGTACAGAATTATCACAATTACGAATCCATTCTCACCGTTACAAAAGTGGAGTTGTACCCAAAAATGTAAATATTGCCCAATTCAAAAGACGGTGACACCGTAAACAGGCCATGTGTTAAGAAACTATGATAGCCAGATACGGAAGATAAACTAGTTGATAACGACAAAACAAAAGCTGATACAGTTAGACTTGTTATCAAGATTTTTACTAGATTTTTTTCTTATTGTTACAATTTAAGAAGCGTTTAAGTTTAATTCATAAATCTCGACTACTATGTAATTTCTCAGTTACTTTTTTGATTTTTATATTTAAAAAGTCTTCATGCTCTCCAAGGCGTATCGTGTTACCCAATAATTGTGTTGTGGAGGTCAGATAGACCATCGCTCCATATTAAATACTGGACACCGACACGAAAATGGTTCAAGAAAATGGTTAGGCGAATAATGATTAAAAATGTCTTCATTCTCATCAAGAGGTATCGTGTTACCCAGTAATTGTGTTTTGGAGGTCAGATAGGCAGTCGCTCCATGTAAAAAACGGCTAGGCAGATGATGGTTTCAAAAGTCTTCATTCTCTCATAAAACTTGAAATTAAATTGGAACTTTTTTTTGCGTACCTACGACATAGATCTACATCCTTTTCGCAACCTTTCTGCTGCAGCTTCTAAACCTTCTTTGTTCTGCATTTTTATATGAAAATAAACACGGCACTAGCAACATTGTATAATTGAGATGTGTCTCGTTACGGCCACTCTGTACGTTTGCACAGTTATTAAGATCAAATGGCTGGCGCTCGCGCAGCATATGACAAACATTGGCCCAAATGTTTACGTTATCCACGATATAAAATATTCGTTGCAGGAAGATATAAATCGTGATCGGCTTTAACCAAGTTTCGTTCACTTCCTTATATGTGTATGGAAATAGTGGAATGTTAAATTTATGGAAGGAATTATTGTTTCTTGTACCACGATTATTATAATAGTACGAATTAATTATCTGGACCGTGTGGTGAAAGCAGTGTCAACGCTAATGTTAGATTGTTATGCCAGTATCTGTGGCAATAGATTTATCTAGACCAAGACATACGGGCTGGTTTGAAATAGTCTGAACGTTCAGTTTTCTGAACACCCCGTCTTATATTTACATCGATTTTTTCCCTCTCTGGTGGTTTTATACCCTGAGGCATCTATAAATCAGTAGTCTACAGCCCGATGCAAACTTTATGGCGGCTCTGAACACGAGGCGAGTAGCTGCGCAGTATCAAATTAATGTGACCGCGGGGGTGAGGGGTGGGATCCTGCGCAGTGAGTACCCCGCCACAGAACCGCCATAAAGTTTGGCGCTCACAGAGTGCAGTGGTACTGCAAAGCTTGGAGCCCACAGGCTCCAAGCTTTATGGACAATTCGCCAAATATCTACCCATAATTGGTAAATACCCGAATACATTGTAACTGGGCTGATTCAATAATCAAATTCTTTAATCTGCGCACCTAAGTACCGAATGCCCCGACCCAAATTGTGGTCAGTTTGTGATAACTAATCAGTGATGTTTTCCAAATTCATCAATATCACAATTAACTCATAGGTCATAATCATAACTGAAAGTTGAACTGCTAGTCCTCATGTTCTTCAAAAGAACCACAAACAACTTAATAACTATATTGGGTTTTCCCCATGAGGAAGTTTTTAGTAGCAATCTGTTGAGCCATTGATCCGGAATTCTGGCTCGCTACACCCCCATTTCGCCAACAGGATATATGAAACGCTGGCGAAATGGGGGTGTGGAGCCTTACATCCAAGCCTACACACACACACATAATCAGCCTATAATGTTCCCACTGCTGGGACACAGGCCTCCTCTCTTCGAGAGGGAGTGGGCTATAATCTACCACGCGGGCCCTGGGCCTACCTTTGGAGAATACAATGACGTGTCTGATTTAACGACTTTATGGTTCATAGCAGTTAGGTACGCTAATAATGAAACGGAATCTCACCTTGAAACCAGACGAAAAATCCCGTCTGCAAAAATCTCACCCTGAAATCTTAAGTAAAGTGAGCTGTAATTTCAGCTAATTCTGGGGAACGACACCAATATTGACGGCTCACTTCGAGCTCACTTCACCATAGTTTTCATGGTGCGATTTTTACAGAATAGGTCGGCAGGTTATGTTCGAGATCTGTCCTAACAATCCTGAAAAACTTCAAATCTTCTCTATACTCGTACATATTTCCAAAAACCCGAAGCTTTTGGTATGTTAAACGAAGCCCGATTTTCTCACTCAGAATCAGTGAGAGCAGACTATAAACATTTCCGACAAGGCCGACGCCATGTCAAAACACTGTAAACACGGGCCAAGCTTGTAGTTTGCATTAGCGAGACCAAGGGCTGTTTGCTGAGAAAACTATTAGGTACAGCCGTTCAAGCTGTGTTGACGTTTTTGTTCACAGCTTTTAAGATGTTAGGACTTGAACAATCATTGCTGAAAGATGGATAGAGCTAGATTTATGTTCTAATATGTTTTTGTAAAAGGAAATGAATGGTTTAGCAAATTGACTACCATCTTAAATTGTTCGTATATTCAAATCACAACTATCATTCTTTGACAGTGGTTACTTTAACACGGCAAATTGACCCTATAACAATTTGCTTAGCAATAATTTCTTGACTATACATTGTTGATAATCTTCGTGATTTCCCGTTCCTGCGTTGTAATTGTGAAGTTTTTCAAATAACAATTGAACTTCACTTTGAGGTAAGTTTGATATGTGATGTGTCTTTTGCGTAGTGCTTGATTTAAGTCAAAGGTTGACACAATAATCTAATTCAAACAGGTAAACAATGTCCCAATTTGTTCAAGCATCAAAATAGGACACATTCAAGAAAGGATCACGTCTTTTGGCACGTGTCGTTTTCGCAAAACAAATTGTCATTCAACTTGTCGAGTTTGCGTGCCAAAGCAAACTACGTTGTTTTGCTTTCAGACTTAAACGACTAGCTAGAAACATGCACAACAAATTAATCAATGTATTACACTAGTTTAAGCTGTAGTACAAGGTGGCACATCAATTCACTGACGTATTTGCGTCAACACTGACCGCGGAGCAATCAGACGCATCTAACTGGTTCTGGGGATTATCTGCCGTCGAAATGTTACAATTTATAAGCCCCGCAAAAACACGTGCTATGTTGCAAACAAGTAGCTGATGTGCTACTAAGTATAGTATGAGATAATAGTGATTAATTTCCGGGCTTTTTATTTATAGAAAGTTTACTGGTCGTGGGTTTAAAGTTGATTGTACTAAAGTGGCCAATTGCTGCCTACCCAGACGCTGGTACACATGCCATTTCTTAATTGACTCGTCAAAAAATCACGCAGATCATTGTCAATCAATCATTTAACCTTATAATAGTCTACTATTAGACGGATCTGCGACAGCTGCTGTCAGTGTGCATGGCAATAAGCCTGATTTTTAAGTAAAATGTTCAACGTACCTATGTTTTGTTGGAATTTTGTCCCATATCGGATTGATCTAATCACGTCAGATGTGATCGATCAACTAACTTCGCTATAAAAGGAATGTACGACATAATGTCCTCCGTGATATGAATGCTAAGTTAACTTAAAGTTAAATGTTGTTTCAAATACTTTTCTGCCGACTTTTAGTAGGGCATGACATATGTAAGTGACATAAGTGTCAATAATAGATGTGTCGCGTCATTTGTTTAATAAAACACAGTCTTTGTCCTTTTTAAAAGTCATTAATTTAGGATTTTTTATAGAAATGAAAATGAAATCAGTCGCAATTTGACATCAATTACGGGCGTGGTGATTGAGTAGCATTCATTAGAATTTTGGAATTAATAATAGGATTCTGTATCATTGAAGTCTTTGAAATGTCAGACAAATAAATACTACATCATTCTATCATTCAATGCTTTTGTAAATCATTTATGTACTTTATTCCTCCTTTATTTATTTATATAATAGAATGAAAGGAGCATTTTCACAAGAGAGGATTATTAGGGTTCCGAGGATACGTGCTGAAGACGAAGGCGACGTTAGAAGCCTCTTTCATTATTTAAAGTAGTTTTCCCAATAGCTTTATTTAAGTATAGCTGTATGCATAAAACAAATCAGTTGCTTACACAATGTGATGATTTTGAAATAGGTTCGGCATTTATATGCTGTTTGGATCACCAAATTTACCTATAAACTTTTAACGATATTGCCGACATTGCTTCACTGGGTAAAGTGCTTCATGCTTGGTCACCATAAAGCCATACGGGACCCTTTGATGTTTATTCTCACACGTAGTTTAGTATTAAGTATTGTTTTATAGCTACTACAATTGAATGATTGGCGGTCTGAATGTTAAGATTAACCTATGTTATAATTATGGTGAACTGTTTATACAGGGTGACAGGGAAACTCGACGTATTCCTTCCAGGGCGTGATAGTGTGACCCATTTGCAACAATTAAGCATTACAATTGCATTACTGATTATTTTATTGAGTTTTATATGCGTGTTCCGCTGTTTAAAGAGATACTTAAAATTATATTGAACGACACTCTTTCGTAGTTACTAAAGAATTGGATGCACGCATACGTGTGAAGATCAACTGGACTTTGAGGGTCGAGAAGTTGGAGTCGCGTCATAACACGAACTTCAAGTCATTCGGGGTGCGTGTTCCGACACATCATCTCGAGAAGTTCCTCAAGGAAGAGTTCTGGCCGAAGGGTGTACCGCCGGTTTCGTGGCCGGCTACATAACACCAGTCAGCGAAATACGACGCAGACACTTCGTGTGCGTTAGTTAGTAGTTTTTAGTGTAATTATAATGTTGTATGTATTTATAAGTTACCTATATTAATTTTTTTTTCTTATTTTGTAATTTAATTAATATTGTATTGTATGTGTTTATATGGGCCGTGATGCCTGAAATAAATGCAAAAATAAATAAATAAATTAGATTCTCGTGACGCCTCCTTGCTATCGTGCCGTATGGGTGTTTGTCCACCGCAACCATAACCGGGAGGTTACCAAAAATGAGTTGAACGCGCCGAAGTTACAAAATTTACGATGGCCGCGTGTCCATCAGTGTGTTTGTGAGCAGTGGTCGCCCAGTAGTAATAGCCGCGACTTACGAGTTGTAGATTGTAGGTGTTCGAACCCAAGCAGGCACTTATTTTGGGTAAATTATTTCACCACCTCTCGTCTCAAACGGTTAATTAAAACATTGTGAGGAAACAGGCATGTACTAGAAACAAAAATTTAAAGACATTATGACATGTGGGCTCGCGTGGTGGATTATTTCCCACCCCCTTTCTCAGAAAAGAGGGTTGGGAATAATAAAGGCTGATTGTGATTATGCGTGTCCACTGCACGGTCGGTTCGAATAATCTCGTTTCTCGGTGACGTCTCGGTGACGGTTGCGGTGGACATGCGCCCTTTTCTAAGATGTGTCATTGTTTGTTGTCATTGCGACACTCGTCACGTAGGTAGGAGGCATATTTGTTATTTAATTTTAAATGAACAGCCGTAATCCAGTTGAATTTTTAACGTTAAATTAAATAATAATGAATACACTTTTCGTTATTAATAACCATTGGTAGCCCATTAATGATACAAGAATGGCAGGCAAATCACACTAAACGCTTTGCCTTCACATCTTATTACGAGTTTCACACATCATCAATCATAAAACTTGCTTACCAAATAAACAGTGCAATTAGTCAATTACCAAATACACGTAACATTTGAGCATTGTGCAATATGGTACTAAACTGTCAGACTAATCGATCAATCATTGCGTTTGTCTACACGTGTAATCTGTCTTTACAGTATGATTTAGAGCTAAGCTGATTATACACTGAGTGTCGAGTGAGCACGTGCCTTTTGTTTCAGATTTTGAGTGGGTTTGTGTTTAGATTTAAGATAGATGTCTAGGTAAAGTACGTCGTCACGATCTTTGCTTAACTTTGCATATTCATAATGTTGTAACTACAAAGCAAAATAATATGGAAATTAAAGAAAGAAAGAAAAATATTTTATTTGGGACACACACAGGAAATATATATAGTTAAAAAATGAGCATTCAAAACTTACAAAGTTAGATTAAAAACAAACAAAAAAAAAACCGGCCAAGTGCGAGTCGGACTCGCCCATGAAGGGTTCCGTTTTACGATTTATGACGTATTAAAAAAAAACTACTTACTAGATCTCGTTCAAACCAATTTTCGGTGGAAGTTTATATGGTAATGTACATCATATATTTTTTTAGTTTTATCATTCTCTTATTTTAGAAGTTACAGGGGGGGGACACACATTTTACCACTTTGGAAGTGTCTCTCGCGCAAACTATTCAGTTTAGAAAAAAATGATATTAGAAACCTCAATATCATTTTTGAAGACCTATCCATAGATACCCCACACGTATGGGTTTGATGAAAAAAAAAAAATTTGAGTTTCAGTTCTAAGTATCCCCATACTTAGAACTGAAACTCAAAATTTATTGTTTTTTTTCTATTTTTTGTGAAAATCTTAATGCGGTTCACAGAATACATCTACTTACCAAGTTTCAACAGTATAGCTCTTATAGTTTCGGAAAAAAGCGGCTGTGACATACGGACGGACAGACAGACAGACAGACAGACAGACAGACATGACGAATCCATAAGGGTTCCGTTGCCATTTGGCTACGGAACCCTAAAAACAAGACTTGTGCGAGATAAAGACTGCAGCGCTGGTATTCTGACGCGCTGGTAAGACGAAGCTGACTTTTTCTCGGGTGCAAAATTTACTTATCCTACTAATTAATAATACTCGTATAAACGTGAATGTTTGTATGGATGGATGGATGGATGTTTGTTACTCTTTCACGCAAAAACTACTGAACGGATTTGGGTTTTGGAAACTTGGCACACAGATGGTTTATAACCAGGATTAACATATAGAATACTTTTTATACCGATATTCCCACGGGATCGACACTTATGCGAGTGAAACCGCAGGGTGCAGCTAGTATTTATATAAGTAAACTAGCCTCTGCCCGCGACTTCGTCCGAGTAAACTTTCTTGTTTCCCGACCCACCCCGTTGCATCGCATCGCCTGCTTGTTTCGGTTTGCTCGACTCCTAAGGACCCTAGCGCAATGTTAAATAGCCTTTTTTTATTTTTTTAGGATGGGAATTATCTAATGACTCCTCCCGCTCTGGCTGGAGCAGAAGGGAGTGTCAGACTCTTACTGACTAAAACCCACCCGTGTTCCTTCCTTAGCCCTTTATGTTCCAGGGCAGCGGTAACCTTTTCGGACGATCCCGCTACCCATGTTAAATAGCCTTCCTCGAGAATTGGGCTACCAAATGCAAAAATATATTTTCAAATCTGACTGGTAGCTCCAGAAATTAGCGCGTTCAAACAAACTGTTCAGCTTTATTATTAGTATAGATTTCGTTAATACAGATAATAGCTTCTAGCATAATCAGCCTATAATGTTCCCACTGCTGGGACACAGGCCTCTTCGGCCTCTTCTCTGTGAGAGGGAGTGGGCCGTAATCCACTACGTGGGCCCAATGCGGGTCGGTAGATGTCACATGCGTCCCAAAGGTTCTAGAACATGCCGGTTTCCTCACGATGTTTTTCTTCAACGTTTTGAGAGCAGTGGTGACTTATGTTAGGTATTTTAGACTGAGATTTTTCGTTAGTTTGTGTGACTTGATAAAATACCCTCTCTAATGTGATGTTTGTTAATAGAGTATGTACAATACGGTGCCTACCGTTAATTTTTCTGTACGTGTTTATTTGTTCAGGTAAATGAGCGCAGAAAAAACACCGCAAATAAAATGGGTCGTGAAATTAACGGAATCATGTCTATGCCAATTGCCACGCTTGCCGATACTCAATAAGAAGCCGATTGCTACTCGAGTGCCATTTGAGGGGCAATTGACTTACGTATCCAATATGTTTCCGTTACAAGTATGTTTCGACCTCTCGTTGAAAATACAAAACGCTTTTTGAGTACACTCAACTCGTGCGCACTTCATATAATCAGCTAGAAATAAAAATCATTTTCTTACCGGCTCCAAAAGAGAGAAACAGATCGTTCGTCTACAGTTACGGTTTCCTAGAAGAGCGGTGGCCGCCATATAACGGCCGCAGTGACGGCTCTCATGAAAATGATAGCAGCGGGGTTTGACTTTACGTTGTCAAAAAACGCACACGCACACGGTTGGCGCAGTGGCTGACCGATCGACTGCTGCGCTGCGTGTCGCGGGTTCGATTCCCGCACGGAACAAATATTTGTATTGCCTACAGGTAGTTGTTTCGGGTCTGGCTGTTTGTGTATGTGAGTTTAAATGTTTGTAGACGCACCCACGATACAGGAGTAGTTCCTAGTGTGGGGCAACGTTTTTTTTTTTTGTTTAAAAAAATAAAACAAAAAAATACTTTTTTTAAAATAATGCTGGTTTATTTTCAAAGGCATTCTATTAATAAACTATTAAAACGTAGGACTGTCATTAGCGATAAATACGACAGGCGCTTAATAAACGTTAAGATCATTGTAAATCGAGAATCCCATTAATGCAGTCAGTAATTTCTAGTCATGCATGAAGACTACTGGTAAGGTAAATCCACCTACGATAAATAATATACACGATAATATATAATAACAAAACCTTCAATAACTACCTTTCACAGGCAGTAATGATGATTTATAGTCATCGTTATTACAAGATTACTTAACACAGAACAGTAGCCAAATATCGTGATACTCTGAACCAAGTGAATACTAATTGCTGAACTAAATACTTGTATTCAAGCCGGAATATGACCGAATGTTCATTGTGGGACTAACCATCCCGACACGACTTGCTAATTATAATCAACAATGCCACAAAGACGAAAAATATGTTAGAACTGACCTGTCTTTAGGATATTACATAGTTGCCCAACTCTGTAGGCTTGCGAAGGTCAGGTTGTAGCTGACAGTAAGTAGGTATTAAAAACGAGTTACTGACCGATATATTACAAGGCCTCGACATACCCCTGATTCGTACGGATTTTATGGTTTGACAAAACATGGTTATTTATTACATATGTAAGTTTAATATTAATGTATTAAACACACAAACCTTCCGGAATAAATTCTATAAATTATGGTGAAAACCCCATTAAAATCCGTTACATAGTTTAGAAGAACAACGCGGTCACACAGACAGATACGCAAAACGACTTAAATTTATCATGTATAGACGAGTTCAAAGGATTTTGGAGTGCAAACGAAAAAATTTAATGAGTATTAAATACGGTCACATTACGAACTGTGAAGTAAACCAGTTGACTCAAGACATGCACCGCAATAACAACATATACATACTTATACGTCTCAAAATTAAAAATGTCATTGTGATGTAAAATCCCAAAGATCGGTACTACAATCAATTTTGACCAACACTTAATAAGACCAGCTGGTAATTGGGAAAAGTTGCCACGAATAAACGAATCAAGCTTTTAGAACTACATCAGTAATCTTTTACGCAGAACTACAATCCTGCCGTTGCTTTCTGTGACTGTACGCTGATAAAAGTGATTACAAAATAACCACATCAAATCATCTACCAGCCTGCTCTGTGATTCCCTTTCCACGTCCGACTTGCGGCTATAATTTGCAACACAAATTACTGGACCGCAATACTTCGAATAACTCGCATCGTTGGCCAAAAATTACACGGAGCGCAGCTTTAATTATACCTCGGGCCAAAAATCTCAATCAGGATGTGCCATGAATGACACGCGTCCCATATTTGAGACCGATGATCCGAATCGTCGCGCCCGTCAGCCGCGTTGCGACACTGAACAAAGGGACACTGTTTCTTTGTCGTTTCAGGATCTACTGTTTGAGTGTGGACGAAATCGAATTCGTTTCAATTTTAAACGTTCAAATTTTGAAGCTCGATGACAATTCATTTTTTTTTTTTGGAGCGTGTAGAGTTGGGTTTTGGAATAGTTTAGCCAGCAAAAAGGTTGAACGTCCGAAATACGGTGTGGAAAAGGTAAATAACGTTGGTAATGGAAGAATTGTGTCCATACGGATATGTCGTTACATATTCGAATAGTAAAACTGTTTCCTCAACAACACGGTTAAACGTCCTAAGATAACAGAACTGGAGATGGGAAATCGTTTATCAGCTGTTTGTATTCTTGCGTAATGTGTAACCGTTAACTTGGAGACTGGAGATGGAAATTAATGGAATATCTTGATGCATGTAGGCGCTTGTAGGCATATTCATGTAGGTATAAATAATTGTGACGAGTAAGATCCTGGTCCCGAGAGTAACAGTAACGTTAATTATGCAAGAGAAAATAGGACGTAGGAACAAAGACTGGAAGGATGACTGGACTTCTTGATGGGAAGCAAAGCTTTTCTTGTGCAATGTTTTAATTTAGCAGTTTGGTTGTTTTAATGACTAAGGAACGAGAACGCTATAATATTTAATTGCATCCTAAAATCATAGTTCTCTTGTAATCGTTTTCTAAGAACCGGATGCTAATTATTAAAACTAATGTAGGTACTGAAAATGAAAACTAATACGATGAAAATGAGTTTAGTGAAAACACTTCAGTCAATAATAATTTGTGCATCGAATCCTACTAATATTTTAAATGCGAAAGTTTGTGAGGATGGATGGATGGATGGATATGATGGATGTTTGATACTCTTTCACGCAGAAACTACTAAACGGATTTCGATGAAATGTTGCACACACATGGTTTATAGCCAGGATTAACACATAGAATAGTTTTTATCCCGATATTCCCACGGAATCGAAACTTATATGGGTGAAACCGCAGGGCGCTGCTAGTTATAAATCAAAGAAGCAACTAGATCAAATCGACGAATTTGTGATTGATTAAAGTCAAAATGTAGGTCAGAGTCTCGATTTGTGGCCAAATGGTACAACCTTGGTCCCAAACAGAATCATTAACTTGTTCAATTCGATCTTTAAAGACCATTAAAGTCGCATTTCAAGAGAAAACGGTTAGATTTACAACGTTCATTGTAACAAGATAGATTTGTTGGGAGGAACGGATTCATCGGTAATCATTCGCATTGGAAATACATTGGTCATCATTAATATCAATGAGTTTGAAATAAGTATTGTCCTATGTGTTGTACGTTTACGTTTAGCATCGTTGTGGAAAAATGTGGTGTGCTGTTCGAAATCCTGAACCTAGTACGAGTAGATAAAAGCTTTTACGAGAAAAGTGAGAAATGTAAAACTTAGAAATATACAGGGTCAAATTAAATTAGCTAGCGAAACTCCACAGACGAGATAGATATCGATATCAAAACATGATAACGTAAAAGTAACAAAAATTTAATGTTTTATTTTGGGGTCACCGACCACTTGTGATATTCCTTGAGGTATGAATTGAGAAAATGTTATTGTTTCGTTCTATCGTGTTTAGATATCGAACCCCGTCTGTGAAGTTTAAAACAAATGATACTTTTAATTCATAATTCATTTATTTATTTTTTTTATTTCATTATTTTTCACAATAAAATGATATTTTTACATCGATCACTAATTTATTAGTGATCGATGTATTTTTATAATAATAATAATAATAATAAATGTTTTTTTATATCTTATTTTTAATGTTTTTTATATCTTTTTTTTTATATTTTAAAAATATAATTTGTAAGTATTTAAATGAAATAAAGGAGATAATAAAAAAGTATGTATTCATTATTTACCAGGGATCGTAATTTTAGTTGATTATTTAATTAGTGGGCTACTACTTTTTATATTTTTTAATGTTTTTTTATCCTTTTGTTTATAAAAATATTTGAAAATGTATTTTGTAAGTATTTAAATGAAATAAAGGAGATAATAATAAATTCATTTATTTCAGGTAATATAACGCATATTAGAAAACGATTACAAAATCATAAATTCAAAACATCACACATAAATTAGATAAAACAAATTAAAATTAATTCAAAATTGCTATTCAATGAAATGATGAAAATAATGATTTTTCAAGTGACTTCACTACTTGCTGTTGATGACCCCAAAAAAAAATCTCATCTGTATATTTTGTATTTTATCATGTTTAGATATCGATACCCATCACGCGTGCGGAGTTTCGCTAACTAATTTCATATTATATATGCATATTTTTTTTGCATTATGAATTATTATTTCATTATTATTATATATTTTTGCTGTTATGAAAGACATAAATAATCAAGTAAAATTACGATCCCTGGTAAATAATGAATACATACTGGTTTTTTAGTTATTTATGTTTGACAGTATTCAGAATAGGTACAGTCAACAGCAAAAGTAGATGATCAAAATCAGAAATTCAATACTAATGAACGGAGTTCGCAGCTATATGGCAGCTGTATTAGTAGTAAATATTTGGTATAATTTACAATCGCATACTTTTAAATCACTTCGACGCCACACAGTTCTGACGCGAACTCCGTTCATTAGTATTGAAGTTCTGATTTTGATCATCTACTTTTGCTGTTGACTGTACACCACTTTCAAATAACAGAATCGCGTTATGGTATCGTATAAACAGCTGCGTTTTTTTGTGTGTGTAAAAGGGCAGTTACAGTGCGGTCTCACACAGGCCGCGTTTTAAAATGCGTGACCTACACATGCCGATTTCCGAAAATTAGAAAAAAAACCTACTTATTTTATTATTGATTCGTGTCGAGAATCTGTAGCATAGTTACCTCCTTGAATTTGACGAGGATGCAAAACGACACCTTGTAGAGTGATTAAACAAACGAAGAAATAATAATGATCTTCACCTACCTACTCGTACGTTAAAAATATTGGGCGATGACAATAAATATGTAAATAAAAGTAAACCCAATACATCTAGTTTTAAGTGTCAAAACATACCACATCTTTGTAAATAATTATCAATACCAGCTGTAACAATATTTTATATAAGAACTGTATTGTTTTTGGACTAACGGCAATTTATTAGTGGCCGTTGCTGCATGGCTATTAGAACTGTTATTCAGGCTAGCAGAAATGACACAGTTGTTAGCTGAAGTGTCAGTTGCTGAGAAAGCTAAATTGAGAGTTCGGAATACTAGTTTTTCTTTTTTTTCCGAAGTATTTTTTTAATTTTCGTCCACATTGTTAGAATTGACATTGTGATTTCAAATATTTGGGGTTTTTTTATCCATGTATGGTCGTATTTTGATACAGAACTAGGTATTCTCGTCCTTTTGAAAGTGGCAACTAGAATCAATTCTATTTTCTTGTAAATTTTGTCATACAAAAATGAGTTTTATGTGCCTATTTGAAATAAATGATTTGATTTTTCTCATTTAATTTATTATTTTATTGATTATAATAAAATATGACTGTGCCTGAACTCTACATTGAACTCATAAATCTGAAATAAAAAGCCTTTAGCGACGTGTTACACGTGATAATATTTACTAATGCCCCATATTCTAATGTAACGGACACGCTGCCCCAAATAATATTTAAGATCCATTGAAAACGTGACTAGAAATGCGTACATTTCACAGTAAGGCGCCTTCGTCCTTCCAGGAAAGACATTCCATTGTTTAATTAATCCAAGTAACGTCTGTAAAGTGTAAACAAGACATCCGACCGTCGTCGTGCTGTGTGGCCGTTCTGTAATTGTAATAATTATTGTGATTATTATTACCAGAATTATAATTACATGTTAACAAATTGGTGCTAACTCCGCAGTGAGTAATGGTTCCTGTACCATAGTCCCACGGACCTTAACAGTATAAACAGGCGTCTTAATATAGTTTTATGATTATCTTCCTGTTAGTAACAGTGGATGGTCAGGAGCGCAATTTTCTTGTAGCCTTTGCTTCGTTAAAATATTTATCTTGAATCATCTCTTTTAGCAATCAATATCAAGATCGACGTTTGAAAATGTTGGACAGTTGGCATTACTGTCATTTATATGCATAAAATAATAATATTTTAAAATTTTTGCAATAAGTAGGTATAATGGCATATTAAATATTTTCGTTTGAGACGTCATTTATATTTTTCTGTTCTTATTTTCACACACTATTCACTCCATTTCTTTTATGTTTCTCCTTGTGTAGGTCTGCTGGAAGAAATTTCTTAAAAGCTAGATATCGTATTTCTCTTATATTTTACTGTGTGTACAGACGCCAGCAGGTCAAGCTACCCGAAACTGCCAAATTTTCCCAATAACCCTTGAACCTTAATGCTTTAGCGATAAAGTTGATAATATATTATTATTTTATAATATATTATATTATTAATATGGCAGTTTCGGGTAGCTTGACATGCTGGCGTCTGTACATAAATAATGAAATAAAATAAAAAATCGAATCGTTAGTCGATTTTTTCACCTTCTGTTAGAACTGCAGACCCGACGATGTAAGTATTTGAAATTTTCAAACAAATTGCTACTTTTATGGGTTTTCCTGGTAACGTAACTCCAATAGCTGTTACAACTCGTGTTACTCCCGTTTTCACATTAAAAGGACTATTCGTGTTAAAATTTATATTGGAATAGTTTACACATAAGATCCTAAGTGCGGGCGCACGCGAGTTGTTTAACAATATCATTATAACGCGATCGCTGTATAAACGCAACGTTTCTAAGCGAAAAAGAGCCTAATTGTGTGAATATTGCCGTAATTTTGTGAGCCGTGTGAAAGTGAAATTGTTGTAGGAAATGAGATAAGCTGCTGATATGTTTTAGTTAGTGTTATTGGGGTTTTCTATCTGAAATTTCTCAGTAACAGCCGGTTTTGTTCCCGGTTGATGACAATAGGCTCGCCACCATGGGAACTTAAATATAACATTCGTAATGTGGGGTGGGTGTTTTCATACTTTAAGTGCACATCTGCCTAACCTTTCGGAAAATACAGGTCTGATGATGCTATATTGTTTTTATCACGTAATTATTGATATTTACTTGTAAAAAACTTTTTTACAAAAAAAAAAAAAAAAAAACAACCGACTTCCAGAAATAAACACTACAAAGAGAAAAATAACTTTAATTTCGGAAGTTGGTGTCGCTGGTTCCGCATTTTCGTTTTTTGACACCGACTTCCGAAATTAAAGTTATTTTTCTCTTTGTAGTGTTTATAAGTTTTTATTTTTTACTTTTTAGTTGTACCTACCCCACACAAATTCGTATATACTTACAAGATTAGAGGTACCCCAATAACAACTTTGACAGAAATGAGGGTGTACCGTGGTATACTGAACACATCTGCGTACCCCTTTAGAGGGTACAGGCGTGACGTTATGTTGTGTGATTGCGTAAACAATACATACGAGTACATAAGCGATAGCAGCAATAGCCGTTGATTTGCTGGCATTTATTGAAGAGTTACGTTGATTGTCTCCGAAACTCATCATCAGATCTTTTCGAAATTTCAATAGGACCATATGGGAAGTATAAAAAGATTTTTTTCAAATCGGTGGGCAAGCGGCGGAGTTATGCGCGAACAAAAAAAAAAAAAAAACAAACATCCGCACTGAGAACCTCCTCCTTTTTTAGAAGTCGGTTAAAAACGCGCACAACACATGCAAGTAGTCATAAAAATAAAATTCAACAATTAAATGAATAAGGCTCTAAGTAACGTGCGATGAACGCACACTAAGTATGGTAGGGCCGCACCATACTTTTTTGTATCTATAAAAATGCGTTACACTGCAGCCCGTTGCGCCGGTAAAGTTCTGTGCTAGACTTTACACTGCTATTGTAGTTGAGGCAATTAACATAATTTTTATTGTCAATTCAGAAGTAGACGCGCTATTTCGTTAGATTTGGCACTGTTAGGAAAATGTAAGTAGAAGCTGACCTAACTATATTTACCTAAGCTGACCCTTACCTATTTCACTAACATATCGGACACTTTAAAGACATTGTACGCACATGACGGACATAAATGTCGTGAGAACGACAGTAAACGGCGTCGGCTACTCGCCTGTCACACTAGTTGTGAGCTACTGGTGGCGAGTACTTGCATTCAAGTGCCAAGAGTTCAGTGGTGACTGACGCTTGTTTACAAGATATACAGTGTCAAGTGCACACGGTACTTTACTTGTACTATGCAAGTGTGTACGGTTGCTTTAAATCTATTTTCTGAAAAGTAACGTGTTTCTGAGTTCTGGCCAAGTTCTAACGCCTACTGGCCCACATGGCTTTGTTTTGCTTAGTACCTATCCATAAAATGATTTAGGTTTCCTAACAAGTGAAACCAAACGCAGGCGCAACTTGAATGTAAGTAATGTTTTGGGGCTATTTCACGAATTGGGGCGGTCTTTTTAGCATCAGAAATGAAAGTATATGTATTTGTACTGAAAATGCAACAGTCTATTGGTAACTAACCCTAAAATACAGTAATTGTTCCTTTGATTTCGTAAATCTATTCCGTTTTCCAGAAAACAACAACAAATCGACACAGCAAAATATAAATACAAGAGAAGCTTTTCAAATGATTAGTGCTGTAGGTAACTTTTTTTAATCTAGTGTCTAGCCATTGATTTTAATAGGAAAATATTTTGCATTTATAATCCCCATAAATCCTTGTTAATCGGCGGCATAACCTTAACAAAATCCTAACCTAAGTCTAAAATAATAGATGATAAATTTTCATTTTTAGAATATCAATAAACTTTTCCGTTTGCCAGAAAATAATGCAAAGCTACAAGTTATAGTCGGCAATCCACTCGGCAATAACATAAATACAGAAAAACCTTTTTGAATAATTGAGCTCTGTAACTTTTTCAAAGCCAGTTGCTACCCATTGATTTTAATAGCAAAATGTTTTGCATTTATAATCCCCTGATATTCTCGTTCATCGGCGATTTTAATACAAACTATGAGCTGTATGTATTTACAACGAACTTGTACTGGGTCTTGCTTTCAATTTGCTATAATTTCATATAAATGAGCGCTTACAAAGTTAATTGCGAGTTACTACCGCGCGGCAGCGCAGGCGCACATAAAATTGTATTTAGCATTCATTTATAAATCGTTTACCTACTGTTTAGTGTTATATGTTTTATAGGTTTTATTTATATTGTTCGTGTTTAGAGCTCTTTTGTTATATGTTGCTATTATCAGACGTAGTTAAAAAAAGCAAGATCCCTGACGAATTTGTGTTTTCTAAATTACATTATAAGTATAAGTCATTGGTCATCGGTCTGGCTCGAGGTGGCGCGGGAAAAGAGTTCCTGAAAAGACTTGGGGGAGGCCTTTACCCAGAAGGGGGACAGCAGGGGCTTAAAAAAAAAAAGGTCATTGGCCAGGTTCCCCTCGAATATATTTTTTTTCTTACAAAAATTGTTTATTTTAAAAACGAGGTTAAACCTTTAACGGCATTCCTACTACACTCCTTGTGAATAAATAAATATAAGTAAAAAAAAGTACACAACGATATAAAGTTATTCCAATACTTACAAAAGTGTTAAACAAATCGAATAAAAAAGCTCTGTGAGAAAATATTGAGTCATACACCATAATAGATATGGTGAGGAGGAAATATTTTTAAAGTTCTTTTTTTATTGCGTTGACATGTTTTGTGAAAGTCGTTGAACCAGCGCGGGCGCAACTCTATGTCAAGTTGACATGTCAATGTCCGCGTTGATTAATTCGCTATATTCCAAAATTTGGCGCCAACTATTTTACATTTTATCTTTAAAATGATTATTATATTAATATTAAAAAGCGCGACACCAGAATAGGTACTAATGTTTTTATCATCTAAATATTTTATACGTAATTAATTTTAAAGACCACTCTAAACAAATAATATGCTAAAATTATATCTTAGAATAATAGCGTTGGTATAATATTGGCATAAAGTAACACAATTTTCGCAAAATTATAATATAATCTATAAAGTTATAATTATAAAACTCTACGCATAAAATCGTAGTGAAAATCTACTTTGTACGGGCTATGCATATATTAATAATATTAGCATATGCCTATAGAAAATAATAATGATCGGGCAAAAATTATGTCAATCTTACCTACCTACTCTCAGCTTGAGGAATTATACCAATAGTTTACGTCAACATTTTTTATTTGCTATAACTCTTATAATCTATTACCATAAATAATATTTAATTAAGTGAAAGTTCATAGAATTTGGAATTACTCAAATATTGATCTATAAATAAACATACAAATATTCCTTTAATCGATTTTATAAAATAACTAGCGACCCTCCCCTGCTTCGCACAGTTTTTACGACTTGACAATACGAGTATATCGACATTTCTTTATTATATGTAAGTTTAACAACAATTTATGATACTTACAACCCAATATAAATAGATTCTCTAAATGATGGTGAAAATCGCATCAAAATCCGTGGCGTAGTTTAGAAGAACAACACGGTCACACAGACAGACACGAAAAGCGACTTCAATTTATAATTTATATTATAATATAAGGTGCTACTTCCCTGTGCAATTAGCAAATTGCCTATAACTAGACAAACCTACCAATAACGAACTATTAGAAGTACCGTGGCGTTAATTACTTTATTAAATAATCAAGTCAAATTAAGCTGTTAAACTCCCAGGAGAAATATAAATAATAATAATAATAATCATTTATTTGCAGACGTTGAAGTCCATAGAATTAGATTAGTAGTAAATAATGAAGCCATTTGCAATTTATTGTCCTTTTATTTTCATCGTATGTATAGTATAAAGCACTATGTATCACTTGGAAAAAAGTGCGATTCCCAACTCATATGTATTAAGGCCCTCGGCTGAGCCTCGGGCCTCAAACTACACCTTCGTTAGTAATCGGTCACTTTCTACCCTTGGTGAACAATTTACTATTGTAATATCGATAAAATGAATATTTGTGTACTATACCTGCAGCTTCGCATAGTTTTTGCGACTTGATAATACATCGAGAATTCTTTATCATATGTAAATTTAATAACAATTGACGATACAATACGCTTAAATCTTCCGAAATAAATTCACTAAATGATAATTAAAACCGCATCAAAATCTATTGCGTAGTTTAGAAGAACAACACGGTCACACAGACAGACACGAAAACCGACTTTAATTTATAATAAGCATAGATAAGGTGCTACTTCCCTGTGCAATTAGCAAATTGCCTATAACTACCTAAACCTACCAATTACGAACTATTAAAAGAACCGTAGTGTTATTTGCTTCATTAAATAATCAAGTCAAATTAAGCTCTTAAACTCGCAGCAGAGATATTTATAAATAATGAAGCCATTTGCAATTTATTGTCCATATATTTAACATAAATCTAATTTTCTAATGCTTAACTGCCAACTTTTTAATTATATCACAGGAAATTATATTCAAAACTGACGATGACTAATTAAGCTCAGTGTTGAAATCTTTCAATAATTTTATTTATCTACAATTTTATTTTATTAGCGAGATTAAAACATAATTATAAAAGTGCGGGTGCGATATTTTAACACACGTTAATATAAAACGTTGTCAACGACAACTCACAATGTTTCATCTTTATAGTTTCCAGGAAATTAAATTAAATGTGTGATTTTTAATGAGTATAAAGTTACTTAATTGGAATCAACAGGTTTTTTTAACATTACCGTAAACCATTTTGTATTACTTACCATTTTTGCGCTGCAACCGGATGGTAATAGTACAGACGCCAGCACATCAAGCTACCCGAAACTGTCATAATTTCCCAATCAACTTTGAACCTAATTCTTTAGCTATAAAGTTGAAAATCTATTAAAGAAATTTGACAGATTGTGGCAGCTTCATGTGCTGGAGTCTGTACCTACTCACCTTATCCTGAGATGACGACATGTTATCTGAGGATCTACGCATAACGTGTCATAACATTATCGCTGGGAAATCTAGGAAGTAGTTAGTGGCTTGACATAACTCATAAACTATTATGCAATATTATACGAACACTTGGGTAAAAAGGTGAGCCCGCTTAACGTGGCCACATACTAGACACACACATTCAGTATAAGTATCGATACAAGAGAAAGAAGACGATGAAAAAGAAATACAATGTCATTTTGCTTTTTGACAGAGACTTTTTGACTGTCAGGAATCAAATATTATAAACTATGCAATATTACAACACCTCTTGAGAAAATATCTGAGCCCGCTTAACGTGGCCACATACTAGACCCGCACATTCATTATTCAGTATGTGTACTGATACAACTGAAAGAAGACGACGAAAAAGAAAGACTATATTATTTTGATTCTTGACAGTCAAAACTTAAAACTTTTTGACTGTCAAGACTTTCCGACTGACTTGACCTTTTGACTGTAAATAACATTATTTTAAGGCCCAACTCCATAAATTGACCCTGTTCCGGCAGAAGCTGCCGCAATGGACTATAATTGAATGATATAGTGTTTCTATTCAGATAAGACCTATTTACATTAAGTGAGCTATATGCTAAACAAACAATAATGTAGTGAAAATGAGACCTATCTAATCAACAAGACCAATCTAATTCAACAAACAAGAGAAACACAGCATCTCGTCTCGTTTGATCTCCATCACATTAGTTAAATCTAATTTGCTCGCCGTGGCAACCAACAGCGCGTACGCAATAAAACCAATCGAGAGAACCATATTCGCACGCCTCATCGGGCTCGTCTACTAATTTATTTCAAGCACCAACATTTGATACAATATAATACAGATCAGATTCACCCCGTACTTCCTTATTGCCATGCAAATTTTAGTTATTGAGTTACACTTGGCCTCACAAGACGTATCAAGATCATAGGAATGATGGAAGGTGCTATTTATGTTGAGCGCCCCGGGCGTTGCGGCGCGGGAAATACGATGTGATGACAACGCCGTACAAGTTATGTTTATGTATGGCGCCACTGATAAGGTTTTATCGTCAAAAATCCATTAGCGAAACCTATTTTTGCTAATACATGGAGATAGTGTTTTGCTCTATTTTGGCTATCTGTTATTACTTCACTTTTAAATGTCAGTTCGTTAAATTAGAAATTAAATGAGAGAAGCGATTAGGCAAAATGATAATTGTTTTTACCTCATTCGACACGATCTAAGTTGGCTATAATATTAGAACATACTACAGCACAAACTTTTGTTACATAATCAGCCTATAATGTTTCCACTGCTGGGACAAAGGCGTCCTATCGGTTAGAGGGAGTGGGCCATAATCCACCAGGCGGGCCCAGTGCGGGTTGGTAGATTTCACATGTCTTCGAATTTTTAGTTCTAAGATATGCCAGTTTCTTCACGATGTTTTCCTTCACCAGTTTGAGAGCAGTAGTGATGAAATAATTTACACCAAGTAAAACGCCTGACTGGGTTCGAACCTACGACCTACAACTTGTAAGTCGCGGCTGTTACCACTGGGCCACCACTGCTCCACTCAACCTTTTCCTAAGCTCAGCATTTCTGAAATTTGTACTAAAAAAAAGACTCCCATTAAAAAAGTAAACAATAACTGTTAAACTTAAGATGGATGCACCAAGGTAGCCCGCGAAATTCAAATTTTCTTACGTTTTTTGCAATTTGCTGGCCAGTACTAAGTTGTACGTTGATTAAAATATGATTCGCGGCCGTAACAAATATGTATTTACAGAATTATAATCATTAAAATCATCAACACAACTCTCTAAGATCAAGTAATCCTACTGAATGACAATTTTATGAAATCTTGACATTTTATGATTATGCTAACTTAACAAGTTGTATTACTGATTCTATTGGTTATAATTCTGTAAATACATATTTGTTACGGCCGCAAATTGCAAAAAACCTAAGAAAATCTGAATTTCGCGGGCTACCTTGGAGCATCCACCTTAAACAGAAATATTACCAAGATCTATTTCCATCGCCACGATTTTAAATACAGCTATATTTATCTTATCTTAAAGGCAGACCGTTCAGTTCAATAGTTATCTATGACGAAATAGACCACCCATTGTGGTACACAAAATATTCGCGAAACACACCTTGTATACAGTACCGCCAACTTTTATTGTTACAGCTGAATTTATTTGTACCCAGCGAGACTTTAATGTCATACCAAAGAATTATGCCACGCTAAGGCCCCGTACACGGACTCGGGCCATGCGACTTGCGATTGGGACGCGACTTGCGTCAAGCGACACGTGCGCGTGTCACTTGTTTCCGTCCGTCGCTTCGCAAGTCGCGTCGCGGCGACTCGTGACATACTTTAGGCCCTTTGTACACAGCACGGTTTCATTACGGTACGGCGTATAAACCACGCCGGAGAAAAAATGTGTCCGTGTACACGTACAGATGCCAGCAAAGTTAAAAATCTAATAAAGAAATTTAACAGATTGTAGTAGCTTGATGTGCTGGCGTCTGTACAAGCTTTCATAGTGATTCACGGCGAATAAACAGTAATTTTTCACGGTGAGAAAAACGTGTGTGACGTCATCGTTGTCGTCATAATCGTCTCTTTCATTTGTTTTCTCTGCAGTAATAAGATGAGTGTCGCTTGAGCGTGTTGCTCGTGGCCACGGGCTAAAGATTCTTCAGACGTGTCTGCGCAAATCGTTGACTACAGAATTTGCATGTGTATGATAATAATGGCATCATGTTTCTGACAATGCTTTTTGTGTTACGTAAGAAAAGGTGTGTTTGAATTTGTTTGATTGTCTTGGGAACCTTATGGTAAGATTTCTTCGTTTTGTCATCACCTAAATATAAAACTAAGAACCGGAAATTCATTAGTTTTATTATCTATTGTAACATCGATTTTAAAGTTCAAATCTAACAGTAAATTCATGTTAATTAAGCTATAATTTCTAGACTAGAGTCCTATCGATCGATGACTTACTTTCGAGAGAAAAAAGATTTTTCTTTGGAATATAATCAAATCGAAAACTTTTTATTAATTTGCAAAGATTTTCAATACTACTTCTTTCAAACGAAATTGGGGTTCATGTGCAAAAACAACCACAGTAATCAAAAGCACCCTTTTAATAAAAATAATTGCACCGTGCATGCAAACAGCCCCTAACACTTTGTGGCAGCAGCCTGTTATAAAATAACACGAGCAGAATGTTACCGTAACGAATCGGTTTGAGTAGTCTCATTTCGAGTCTAAAGGTTATCGCATCGTATCGTAACCGCATAATATTACGACTGTTATGAGGCACGAGCTGATACTATTGGAAGGATACTTATTGATAGAAGTAGGTAGTATCACATAGATTTCTTCTTTCGTGTCACTATGGCATTCGGATTGCCATCGTGCCAAAGTCTCCCACCAGCCGATCCATTCAATAAAATGTCACCGTGAAAACTTAGGTGAAGTGAACCATACATAATGTAAATTCCTTTCATAAGCCGATCTATTCTAGACTTCCAGGCTTGCCAAGGCAACTCATGTCCAGCCGATCTATTCTGTAAAAATCTCAACGTGAAAACTTAGTTGAAGTGAGCTTGAATGAGCCGTCAATAGTGTCAAATCCTTATCTTGTTGTGTGAGTTGATTTGGCTAACCTGGAAGTCTTTGACTCCGGTTCCAGGTTGGCCGAAGCGAGAAAAACCTGTTCAGGTGGAGAATCATAGATGTAAATGTGGTGCTGTTCCAGGAACGACGGGATACTTAATATCGTGTCCTGCGTGTCCTGTTGTTTGACAGTACACGCAGGACACACATATTAAGTGGTCACGTTACAGGAACTGATGGACACTACGGATGGCGCCAAACACCTAGCCGATTTCTGGGCCAAGTGCATCGGCACGCTAAGAAGCGTTTGAGATTCTTGAGGGCTTGGAAACTGGGTTCGTAAATTCGTACTAATATTAGTACCTTCCGCTGATTTTATGTAAAAATATACTGGTTGATAATATGCGCGGTTGTAGAATCTCGTGTTAGTAGATACGAGATCTAGGAGAAAAACTTGTAGGTATGTTGTGATGAAATAGCTAACTGCACCTTTGGCAGATAAGGGGACGCATTTCGAAGAGATTGGCCGGAAAAGGCATTTGAACACTTAGGTACTTACGTGAGAGAGATTTTTATCAGAATGTCAGTTTTCAGGGTCAACAAGCAAACACTACTACTACTACTACAGGACTAAAAGTAAATGGAGCACCACGACCCGCGACACACTGCGAGTCGAATTTACCGAAAAATGTTTCATTTCAAATTAAAGTCAAAAACACACTGTGTAAAGGTAACTAAAGAGATACAAGTTTAACAAAGTCATACAAAGCAAACTGATAAAACTTCCGATCACTATCGAAACCAGATGGCGGCCTCAGTAAACAGTACGCGTTGCTGAATTTTGCGCCGAACAAAAAAATGCTAATTTTATAAATGCGAAAGTTTGTATGGATGGATGTTTGTTACTCTTTAACGCCAAAACTACTGAACGGATTTGGGTGAAATATGCCAAATATGGTACACATGTGGTTTATAACCAGAATTAAAATTGTATAGGATACTTTATATCCCGATATTCCCACGGGATAGAAACTTATGCGGGAAACCACGTGGCACTGCTAGTAAATTATATTTTTTTTTGTGTTATTTTTGCCATCGACACGCTAAGAAGAAGAAAACTATCGAAACAATTTGTTTCGAATCGACACCTAAGACAGGCACCTGCTATTTAATCATATTATTTACCTAATTTGTAACGTCAATATAACATTTATATCTGTAATAAATCACCAGAATTTAGTGCCGTACACATCTTATTAATTAGTGATATATTCTCTTTAAAATTAGCATGTAACTTGCATAACACGTTTTACTACAGTAACAACAAAATGCCACCGTATAATAAATCATATGACAGTACAACCTGACCCCATTATCTTAAAACTAGCTTTGCAATCAGTAAACCTGATGTCATGTGCTGATGTAAATGGATTAGTAACTAATGCTACCTTTTCACTTAACCAACATTTGAAAAACGAAACGTCCTATCGGTGATCAGTCCAAAGGAGAAACGACTGTGAAAAAGCCATGTCGAAACAATCGTAGACAGAACGATCTGTCGGCGAAACATCCATAAGTAAAACGTTCTATCGACGTATCACTCAAAAACGAAACGTCCTGTCGGCGAAACATCCATAGGTGAAACGTTCTATCGACGAATCTCTCAAAAACGAAACGTCCTGTCGGTGATCAGTCCAAAGGTTCTCCGACAGTCGTTTCTACGATTGTCAGAGAACGCTTGCAGAATCGAAAAAAAAAAATACTTCTGCTTCTCTCAATAGTTTTCCATAGTACAATTTTATACACACAGGACACATCTGGCGAAATGTGAGTTAGGTAAACCGCTGCCAAAGGATTTTTGAGGATTTTAGGAGTGATGTCATCATCATCGATCTCTTACTCTCATCCCAATTTATTTGGTGTCAGTGCAACGATAACATCAAAAGTGTACAAAATCGAGTATTATACTATAGTGCAGCAGTTCACTCATAGCTTTTAGAAGTGCTAATTCGCGTCGGGTGGGCGGAATCCAGTGCAACATGTACTTTTCTTCCATACGTCTCTATTAGTCGTCATCTCGTCACCCCGTTTCAAGCCATATCATCTTTTACACAGTTCATCCATTGTTTCTTTGGTCTGCCCCTATTCTTATGTCTGTGAGTAATTTTATCTACCCTAGTAGCATGGCACAGAGACTGTTTACGTGCTTTATGACATACTCGTATGCAGGTTTAGTACTTACCTAATTATATCCTTTATTTCACCATTCATTGCAATCTCTTGGATCAGCATACCGGAGTCTTTGACTGTCAAGAAGACTGGACAAAAGGCAAGACAGTATCTGTTGCAACACTGGGTAATAACTTATTGTCTTCCCTCTTCATTAATGGATTTTGTGGATTCATTAATTTGGTTTAAAAAGGATTTTTTAAAATGTTAGTACGTCTTTCTTCTATCCATCATTCTAACTGGTAAACTAATCTCATCACCATCATCAGCCTTTCCCAACTATGTTGGGGTTAGCTTCCAGTCTAACCGGATGCAGCTGAATACCAGTATTTTACATGTAGCGACTGCCTATCTGAACTGGTAAACTAATCTATCCTAAGGAATTATCTACCTCATCCAAGAACTATTAAATCGTCCGTTTCAGATCTAAATACTGTTCATAGCGCACTTCACCTTTGCCATTGAGATTCCAGTTGGAATGAAAATTTATGCTGAAATTATTATAACAGTAACCAAATGTACTTTAACTCGGCATTTACTAGCATTACGGCTCTGTCTAAACCCAGCACGCTATTGTATTAAACTGACTTCAATGGCGTTTGTCTTCTAAACACGAAAAGCTATATTTAAACTAGGGCGCACATTGACTTGTTCACATCATAGTGCATATTGACTTGCTCTATGTGCACATTCTGGTCAAACAGGACTTTCTGAGTTTAATTTGGCTCGAGACATATTTTTGCCGTGGTATCTGTTAATCCTGATCCCTTGGTAAAAAAATTCCTGTCGAGATGTTCTGGACCAGCGGGGTGTGTAATGCGCTTGCGATGCCGATGCCGTGCCTTTCAATTTGACAAATCAACAATATTCATTGCGTTATTTACGTTCTCGAGTAGACGAATTTTTTAAAGATATAGAGCAATGGTTTATATATTTTCTTCAAAATCATCATTCAGGTTGTGATTGAAAATGTGTTAAACAACTGGGTTTTGGGCTTTATGTAACTCAGACGTCACTTGGGCAGTATCATTTATCAATCACTACTGCAGTTTCAAATACTATTTTACCAATTTCCTTTTCATATTAATATTATACTTAGAATGTTGCGACATTCTAAGTCATACTGAGATAGGAGCCCTTTGGCCTCGTATAGGACTTTCTGTTTCATTTTTCTTTGTTACTTTTTTATATAATTTGGCTATTTTATTTTTGACTGTGTTTAGTCTATATGGTGTGTTCTTCGTGAAGAGTACGCATCCACTAAGAAAGGACTTTTCGAAATTCCACCCCTGAGAGGGTGAAAAGGGGGGAATTCGTTTGTATGAAAAATCTTATTCCTTGAGTTAATAAACTTGAAACTTGGCATGAATACTTATCTAAATAAATTATGAAGATTGTCAGTTTTTTTTTCTTCTAAACTACCCTCTAATAAGGGATTGGGGGGTTTCAAAGTTTGTATGGTAGAATTTTAGCGCGCATTCCGATTTACTCGAAACTCAGTATTTATACCTAATATTGAAAGTAAAGAATAATGTGTATCAAAGTTTTTTGAAAATCCCCTGACGGGCTGAAATGGGGTAGTCAATTTTTCAGGGGAGGATTTTACTGCATGGCTTGATTAACTCGAAAATTAGTATAAATAATCTTTGAGTCAAGTTATGAATACATCTCAAACGATTTTTTTTAAATTCCACCCCTGTGGGGGTGAAAAGCGGGGATACAGTTTATATGAAAAATCTTCTTCATTAGGTTAATAAACTTGAAACTTTTCAAAATACTCGCCCAAATAAGTAATAAAGTTTATCATTATAAGTTTTTCAAAACTACCCCTCAAAGGGGGATATAGGGGTGTTGAAGTTTGTTTGGAATAATTTGAATGCGCAGTCCGATTACCTCGAAACTCAGTGTTTATACTTAAGACCAAAAATAAAGCGTTACATAATTCACGGTTTTTCGAAAATCTACCCGTAACGTGTTGAAAAGGGGTTGTTAATTTTACAAGGGAGGATTATAATGCGTGGCTTGATTAACTCGAAAATTGGTATAAATAATCTTTGAATCAAGTTATGAATAATCCCAAACGATTTTTCAAAATTCCACCCCTGTGGGGGTGAAAAGCGGGGGATACAGTTTATATGAAAAATCTTATTCATTTAGTTAATAAACTTGAAACTTGGCAAGAATACTTGCCTAAGTAAGTAATAAAGTTTATCATTATAAGTTTTTCAAAACTACCCCTCAAAAGGGGATATAGAGGTGTGAAGTTTATGTGGAAGAAATTGAATGCGCGGTCCGAGTAACTCGAAACTCAGTATTGATAGTTTTGACAGAAAATAATTAATAATAAGTATGTAAAGTTGTCGAAAATTTACCACTGACGGGACAAAAAGGGGTAATTCAGTTTTTAAGGGGAGGATTTGAACTTGAAACCGTATGTTACATTTTCACGCCTAAACCACTGAACTTCTGATTTGGCGTATAGATAGATGGCATCCTGGGGAAGCACATACATTTTATCCTGTAAGCACGTTCCCGTGGGATAATTTCCGACATCCACGCGGGCGAAGCCGCGAGCAGAAGCTAGTTCAGTATATGATCTTCCTGTACGAGTCGCAATAAATACTTTTTCTTTCTTTCCTTCTTTATTGTAAAGTGCAACAGACATGTTAAACAAATCAAGAAAGTTAAACTTCACAACAAAAGGAAACGACCAATTTAGTTCCCATTTTATAGTTTTATAAAGATAGGATTATACTAATTTACGCTATTTTAGTACGACATGATGTCTATAATAACGCCTCGTAAAGACCAATCTTACTGCCTTACCATGTAATGGGTTTAATAAGAAATTGCACTGGTAATGCAGGGAGTGTGAAGAGAAAGAGTTGAAATTCCGGTATGTTGTGAACTAGGGTATACCTAAAGTAGTGAAACGTAACTACCTGTTTCCAAATCTCTACTTTTTTGGAGATGCTGAACTATACAGGTACCTAAAATGACCGGCACCTCCATCTGAATGATTTTGAAGGATATTGCTAAAAATCCATTGGTTCATATGTTCGAAAAATTTGTTTGCTCACAACTTCAATAACGCAATGAATTTTGTTGAACTGTAAAAATGGAAGCCATTGCTACTGTTAGTTTGTTGCGTAACTTCCCCGCAGGGAAAAGCTCTATCGGCTCTTTGCTTTTTTTTTGGATTGAGTATTCTAAGCTTAGTTAAACAGCATGAAATGTGTGAGCATATTTAAGGGTGTGTGATACAGACCATCAAACTGAACCACGTTCTCCATGGGACCATCGTAATCACCTAAAATAATCAGCTGTCTCATACATTTGGGTCGAGTAGGTATTGAAGTTTGGTAGTTGTTCAGTTTGATGATCTGTACCTGCGGGGTAAGTGCGTAACATATGAACAGTAGCAATGGCTTTAACTTTGACAGTTCAACAACATTCATTGCGTTATTTACGTTGTCGAACAGACAGCATTTTCGAAAATATAAAGCAATGGATTAGCAATGTAATTGAAAGTGTGTTACGCAATAAGGGTGCTGGTAGTGTGTCCCTTTTGAATATGACCACGCATTTATGATACTGAAGACTTTACAATACCAACGACTTCAATACAATTGACGATGGGCAACATAGTAAGTTACCTCAAGTTCCTCTCACACAAATATCTTTGTAGGAAGTATTAAACAGCCCTGGAGTTTACTTAATTAACGCCATTATCTCCTCCGACAACTTTGGACGAGTTTATAACAAAGAGAACCAGGTTACCACGCACCACTGTTGGTTCAAACCACTTAATAAAACTTAACATGTGTATTGTGTGGGCGAAATACCTTCTAAATTAATATTTATGTAATTTTAATCAGCACAGCCAATAAATTACTTATAAGCCTTGCAGTAACGACGTTAATAAAGTTTTTATTACGATTTTTTTATTTGATTCCGCCGCCATTTTGAAATGAGCTTTTTTGAATATTCTATCTTTCACGTAACTCAATATAGAAAACAGTTTACGCTGTCATCGTGAATTTTAATTGGAACTAAAAATATTTTTCTGTAAATAGTTGCTTGCTCTGCTCGCGAACGCCAACGTTCAACTCGTGCGCAGCCGACAAGTTAACTTGCTTTATCGTACAGTCATTAATCAAGTCTCACACTTAGCTTTTAATAATTATAATTAATAATTTTATCACCTATTCAGTCGGGGCGCGTCCAGCTTGCCACTTGACAGGACTCACATACGGTAATAGTTACTTTACCGATTTATCATAGATAATGAATAATTTTGTTTTTAAAAGTTATTTAACCATCATTAACGTCTGTTGGTGTATTGATGATTTGAGTGGGAGTCACGAATGCGGCATGTCTTTGAGAATGTTAAAATATATGTGAGTTATTGTCTACTTTTTAGCCACGGGTCAATATGCTACGATTTTCATTGTTTGTCTTCCTTCTATGTGTTACATAATTTAAGAATAAGAATAATTAATAAGATAAATTAAGTATACATTTAGCCAACAGTAGTAAATTTAAATTAAATAAATTAAAATTTAAAACCCATATAGACCATAAAAAATATATATTTTCATATTTTTTTTTTTAAAATATTTTAGCAACTTATTTTAAAAGTTTATTAAGCTTAGGTATTGCTTGTTGCTTGTGTTATTATCATAAATCACCACAAAAAAAAACCAACCCAAATGAATGAATTAACTAATTTACATAAATACGTGAACCCACTCTTATTAACAAGAACTGATATCAAATTACACTTAAACATTGTAAACATGGAAGTACATCACTGATATTTCTAATTGTCACTAGGAAGACATAAACACGTTAAAAGATTTTCGATAACATTCTAGATTTAAATCGACGCAAACTCAGTACAAGGAGTCAGCTCTATTCCGAAGCAATAAATCTTTCCAAGTGGCCAGTCTTGTTTAGATTCCTGCTTTCGAATTAGACTGATATTCTTGGTATTATAATATTATTGCGTAATAAAATAATCTTTACTCGTTCATGGGGAGAATCAGGAAACTAGACGGATATCAATCTTTTTTGTTTACCTACAGAGTTAGTATGGTAGAAATAAAATCTCAGGCGATACACGTAACACGCTACAAGTAAAACATAATAAATTATGTAGCATTTTTATGCTGTATCCTTAATTTTCCTTCTTTTTATAGGCTTCTTTACCTCATCTAAAAATCAATTAAAAAATCGTAGTGTTGTTCCAAACAAGAGCATTAATAAGAGGGCAAACATTTTTTTTTGTGTTTGTGGTGTCATAACAACTACAATAAACAACAACAAAAAATCTACCTAGCCTTTTACCAACTATGTTGGGGTCGATTTCCAGTCTCACCGGGTGCATCTGAATCTGTCATACTTTTGGGCTTCCAACTACCCGAAATCGGAACGACTGTCAAAGATGCACGAGTGACAGCCGGGACTTTCCGAAGCACGGAGGGGTATCTATATGTGATAGATGATTATCCATCCACGAAGCAACCGCGGCAAACGATTGACCCGTGCGGCTGTTATTATTTAGCAACATGAAACGTTTTTAAATTATTTTCAGTCGTTTTAATTTCTTCTATACTTAATTCCAACATTTTTATAATTGACGGCATGCATGAAAGAGGAGGACCTCTTTTCATATAGATTTATATTAATGAGTCTGTATTGTATATCATGTTTTGTCTACGACCATACGAATACATAACGCAGCAGTCTGGCTACTGGCCAGTGTCTTACGGGATTTAGAATATAACAGTACCAGTGTTACACAATACGCAATTATCATTATCATTTTATAGTCCAAGCTCTTGTTACAGTTCTAACTGTATCCGAAGTGGTGATAGGATTTCCATTAAAATTTGTATCTGTGAAACTATAGAATAGGGTAGTTGCCTGGGTAAATAAATGATTATTACTTTTATTTAGTCCGTCAGTTAGATTATTGAAAAATAATGGACACGTATTTTTTCTTTTGTCAATCAAAAAAAAAAAAAAATGACAAAGATAAAGCGCGTCAAAATTTGGGAGTAGGGGGTCGTGACGTCACGCCTTGCTAAACAGTGTAGCAAGGCGTGACATCACGCGGAACTTTAACGGGCGATATCTTGATCATTTTTTATATAATTGACAAAAGAAAAAATACGGGTTCAATATTTTTTGATAATCTAACTGACGGACTAATTAGATTTTTGTAGGCATCTAGCATAATGCCCTTATATTTGTAACGTTTAAAATATGTTCAGACTCGTAACTTTTTCATGGGACGAACGCGACTCTTTTATGAACGATTTGCCATAAACAGCAATAGATAAGGATAATATATGTGGAAGGAGGCAACGGAGGCCTTTGCCCTGCAGTGGGACAAAAACGGTTGATAGTATAATAAACAGTGATAGGAATAGGTAGTGCCAATTTGCCTAAACTTCAAAGAACAGAGACAAGAAACGGAGACTTCCTTAGGACTAAATTTTTTCCGGGACATCTGTCCCGGAATATTTTTCCTTTAGAGCCCATAGAGGATAAGTTATTATTATGGAGTTATAAATTATAAATGTTATGTCTAGTCACAAACTAAATATAGACGAATTACTTATTCCAAATAACATATTTTTTTTAATGTATTTAAAAGTGTTGTCCCGAATTTCGGGACAGATGTCCCGGAAAAAATTTAGTCCTAAGGAAGTCTCCGTTTCTTGTCTCTGTTCTTCGAAGTTTAGGCAAATAGGCACTACCTATTCCTATCACTGATAATAAAAAAATAGTGATCATATTTTTTTTCAGAATTGAATGACACTAAATTTAAAAGGATAACCCTGTTCTATTTTATAGGTTGCAATAGTTATCATGAATGAATAAATAAATAATTGAATCATTTCTAAACAACAACAAATATCAACAAATTATGTTGTTGTTAATGGACGCTTTGATACCCAGTCTAGAGTCACAATCGCTTGTTTCAAACAAACTAATTACCATTAATTCAGCTTTCATCAACCTCATATCTACGCAATAAACGCAACAATAACACCGCACAATGTTCTTGTCAACATTAATATTATATCAATGAATATTTAAATAAGTAAGTATCCGGAAACATTACAAGTATTTGACCAAACTAGATATTACGCCTAAAGGGCCTATTCTACTTGGCTTGGCACTAGTCATCTAAATGGTTCAGTCACTGAATTCAGACAAGTGTGATCGCATTAAGCAAGTTAGTCTTCTGCTTTGTTTTTTTATTATTTGAGCCCAGTTGATTGTGGCATCAGTGGCATTCTTTAGGTCATCCGAGGTGTGAGGTGAGCGGTGAATGCTTATGCGAATCCCGCACCCTCGGCCATAGGCAGAAGTGGAACACCGCGGTAGTTTTAGCCGGTAAGAGTCACCTCTCTGTCACCCACATGCCCCCATGATGGAGGAAGTCCATGAGAATTTCCATCGCGTACCAAAAAAAAAAAGGTCATCCGAGGTGCAACTGAACGTCACTTAGGATACTCCAGCAACTGGGACATGGTCTAGTGAGCCTCCTCATTGTAAAGAAGAAAGGTCGCGTTTCGACCCTCTGTGTGCTCTTTAATCTGCGAACTGATTCTGTAACTAACTCAGTTATCAGTGTAGTGTGTTCAGAGGCATGCCCCTGCTTGTTTTTTCTTAAAAAGACAACTGAATTCAAACAAGTGAATTAACCTCTTAAGCCATTCATCCTGTTTATGTCAACCAAAAGTAATGTCAACAAATATGCAGTAGGTGGTATTTCGTAACTCGGATTCAAAACTGCTATCTAGATCTGCTTTCTCGATTATTGAAATGAGACTGCCTGTTGGCCTCTACAAGCACGACTCTGGCTTTTGGGTTTTTCCTGTACCTAGGCATTCTTAGTAGTAGCCCAGGGTCTTGAAGTGTGCCCAGTTGATGGTAATACGTTCTTCTCAAGCGACTTTTAGGGCCAGTTTATCGAACGACAATTGAAAATGACTTGACTTGATTTGTTATTGTCAAACAAGAGTGTGTAATTGGTTGTTCTCAGTTGTTCTATTAAACTACTACCTAATCCTTCAATGTATACAGCGGTGTGATGTTATATTAAAAGGCTCGTGGCCTAAATATGCGCACTTTTATCTCAAATTTGGTTCAAGCTCAAATCATATGAGCTCTTTGAACGTTGTAAAATTAGCAGCATCTGTATTAGAAGTGTTTTCTGTTATGATGTTAGAAGGCTCGGTTATTTATTCTTTGGCGTGAGTAGGTCATCAAAAGGAATGAGTTATTTCATTAACTGATGCTTAGAACGTTATGTGATCATGATCACTGATCAGTAGTAAAAATGTTGTCTATCATTTTGAAGGTTTGTTAGAGATTTTTTGGAGGATTGCGTGCATGATTCATCAGTAGACTTTTGCATAGACGCAGTCATTCATCATAAACATTAGATTAAAGAGTAAAATAAATTAACATATATCTCTCATATTCTCATATCACGCCTACAGTAAGTTGACAAATACCGCGTAATATAAATCATTGTCTCGTCTAGACAGACGACTTCCTAAGAAATTTCTTTGGCGTTAGTTTCTTATATAGAACCATCATATCCGCTACAGTTTCTTAGTAATTCATTCACTTTAACACAACAATAGAGTACTCATTAAACTAACTTAATTCAACACTGGTACAGATAGCTACATCAATTCAACATAGCCATACAGGAAATGTAATCAATTACCTACTGCAATACTACTTTTATAATAGATCCACATTTGTCAAGCATTGTAGTATTAGAACTGGGATTTCAATTAAGTGTATTGAGGTGAGTAGGCAAGGCAGCATTGACATATGTTTTGACATTTCAATCATTGTTACATACGTATCGGATAGCAAATAAATTGATTTGTGTTTATTTCTTTTCGTGGTAAGTGGAGCCTGCAAGCCCAATATATTATGTATTGATGCTTTGGACGTGTCTGACAATGAGGTAAGTACATCGGGTTTTTAAAGGGTCTGTTGCATTCAGTAAACACTTTTGTCGGCGAACTTGTTGGACAAAGAACCTTAAAATTAGATCTAAGGATAACGCCAATCTTTGCACAATTATGCTTGATGTTTTGGTATATCTAGGAATATGGGCTAACTTCTTAAGCTATCGTATTAATTTTCTAAAACATAGTATTACTTACTCTTTTTTTCGTCTGAGTATAGGTAGTCTGACTGCTACATTTCGCCTAATAGCTTTCAGTGATTGCCTACTGAAAGCTCGTAGGCGATCAGATCTTAAAAAAACATAAGTGAGTTGAGTAGGCACAAAATCGTAAACCCTGATTTCCCTAGCATCCCAGTCCTACAGTCTCATCTAAATTATCAAATTAAAACCGAACCAGTCATCGTTAGCTAACGAAGTTTTCCACATTACCATTCTGGATTAAGCCCACTCAGTCAGGCAGTAGTAATAAATTACACGTACATTTGACACCCCCCGAGCATTTCTCTAGTAAGTTGGGAAAGAGGCTGCTTGCTCCGGTTGCCGGTGACACAGAATTCGCCGGACGGGACCGGATCGCCCACCGTCCGGCGACCGCACCATTCATAAATATCGACCACGCAATTACGCAATTTAGATTAACACTTAGTAATGGTGTACTGAATTAAAACGCGTTTAATAGAGATAAGAGATCGTGCGGTAATATTTCTGGATGAAGGTTAAGAAACTCCTGCGTAGCGAGTCCCTGACGTTTATCGTGGTGTGAATAAAACTATAATTGTATGGCAAATGAATACCGTATATTATTGCCACTTGATACTGGTTTCGTTTTACCCATTATAGAAGTTATAAGCTACAAATTGTATAAATTGTAGTCTTTAGCGTTTGAAGTAGGTTTTATTTCTGGTGTTGAACTGTGAGGGGAAGATAAGTTTGTTATGTTATGGATGCGATTATTTTATAGTTAGCAATAGCCAACAGCTTACCCGTTGGTTTACATACATATATTTGCGTATAGTCATGTCCTCTCATGGGGATTGACGATACGTTAGAGTTTAATATTGATATTCGATACGCGGAGGTTGTTGCGATTTCCTCCCAGCGAAAGCACTAGGAAGTGGTGAAGGATGAGCGTTTTGGAGGATTGTCTTTTGTAACTTTGACGTTCAAAAAGTGCTGATTCTCAGCCTAATTTGAATAAATTACTTTTGATTTTGATAACATATGACACGAATCACAAAGCACAAGCACAAGCATCATCATCTGCCTTTTCCCAACTATGTTGGGGTCAGCTTTCAGTCTAACCGGATGCAGCTGAATACCAGTATTTTACATGGAGCGACTGCCTATCTGACCTCCAGTTACTGGGTAATACGATATCTCTTGGTAAGACTGATTGTTAGACTTTCGGGCTTCTGACTACCCGTGACCACTGTCTAAGATGCACGCACGAATGACAGTCGGGACCGACGGCTTAGCGTCCTTTCCGAGGCACGGACGGGTCTTGGTATGTAAAGATGGTCACCCATCCATCTTTACATACCAAGACCCCTCCGTGCCTCGATCAATAAATGCATATAAATTATATTTTTAAATATTAGAATATAAAAAATATAAAAACATTAAAAAATAGTATCCCACCGGTATCGGGAACAGGGTCCAAGGGGCTCCAGAGAGAGGAACCTCCTAAAAATGCGAGCCGTGTCCAGAAGTACCGCTTTCTAAATCAAGCCCAATCAATCTTTAGTACCTAAAGTGGTTTTAAAGTTCCATAGATATATTGAATGGTACTGATAGGTACTAGAATTGCTAATTTAAAGAGTCACGAGCAATGAGTACTCAATACTCAAATCTTTATTGCATTCCATATGAGTTACATAGATGGTATATGAGTACATAAGGTAAAATATCAAAATGGACCCTGTCAGGCACAGCAAAATTTAGGAGAGAGGAAGAGAGCTACCTAATACCTAATAAGACATTAACTCAAATAACTATAATTCTCTTACTGGGCATCTTAATTAACTGTAGACAGACTTCTTCATTGCTGTTATCCTAAAGCCATTCAAAACTAAGTTATATATTTATTAATACCATATTAGATTATCTTAAATTAATCTTCACGTCCCGAGGCGTTGGTATACTCGAGCTTCGACCAGACTTTCATTCAATCGTTTCATTCAAATGGAAAATATTTCTAAATACGAACACAAGCCTACGGCACGCCATAACATTGTATTTACATAAAATAATTGATATTTTGCTATCTCTATATAAACGAGTGTTAAACTAGTTAAACAAGATCATATCTCCGATACATTTGTGTTAGAATTACACTAGAACTTATTACAAACATAAATATTATTTACGAGCATGCGATGCCGCATAAATTCGATCATAAGTAGTCGAGCCATAAAATAAATCTTGAAAGACAATAAGCTAAGGCGTTGCTCGACAGCTCCGCGACTATTTACAATAGTCCGTCGATTTTATAGCGATTTATAAATCATAATTAAATCTCTGAGACTTTTATAGCTGTCTGAGACTGATTGGACGCTCAAATACTGTACCAGAACATTTTGATAGCCCAACCTATTATGTTAAGATAAGCCAATAAACGGTAGTAAAACATTTCCTAATAAGGATCTATTATTGACTTGCTTTTGCCCGCGTGGATGTTGAAAAATATCTCACGGGGACGTACTATTGGGGTTAAAAGTTACTGTGAGTTAATCCAGGTTATAAACTACCTGTGTGCAAAATTTCATCCAAATCCGTTAAGCCGTTTTTGTGCCAATCTGAAACATACATCCAGGCAAACAGACAAACGGACAAAAATTCCTCGTTACTATCCATAATAATATTATAAATTCGAAAGTAACTCTGACTGCCTGTCTGTATTACCTTTTTACACCACCACTGAACGGATTTAGATAAAATTTGGCAAGGCATCCTGAGGAAGGACACGGACTTTTTGTCCCGTTAGCATGTTCCCGTGGGATAATTTTTGATATCCACGCGGGTGAAACCGGGGGCACAGGCTAGTTTTATTATACATATGTATAGATAAGTATAGAAGATACGTTTTAAGTAAGTGATATAATGGCACTCAAAGCAGATGTTGTTCAATACTCACATTATCAAAATGTAGAACAGAAGAGGCCCTTGAAGCATCATGGCGGCACTGTATCGTTTCACACACGATCACCGTAACGAAATATCACTTATTGCAAGCGAGTTTATAGTGATATGATAGCACTGAGTCACGCCACCGATTTAGCATTAGATTGAAAAATTCCACTTGATTGAAACTCGAAGAACTGTACATAGATTGCTTGTGTTGTAGACAAAAGTTTCCAAACTCATGTGACGCCGGCCATCTCGCAGACGGCTCGAGGGCGCACCGCAGACCTGCGAAGAGAGGAAATGGGTAAATTATTCATATCTGACACTGAATGCAAAAATAACGTAAATAATAAGTGTTTGCTGTCACCGACTGCGGCTCGGACGGCGCCAGTAGACAGATATTAAACATTATTGCTACCAAATATGGAAAACGTTAGCCTGAGTGTTTGTGATTAAGTGGACTGGTTATATCCGGCTTCTATTGCCCTTAAAACATAAGTTTTTACGCCTACAGCAAGTCAAGGTTAGTGTCAAACAACTATTTCTCAAGCTCGTAGTACTCTACATCAAATATACATTTTCGATATTCCCGACTTCACTCGTGACTATAATTACACCAAGGATAAGACATGAACTATGTGAGCGTGTTATATCGACTGGAGTTATAAAAATAGAGAAAATATCGACAACATTCAATGATCGATCACTTTGGCGGAAAACCAATAACTCGGTCTATAAATCGTATATGTCTGAAGGGCATGAATTCCTATATAACCTGCATAATAGGATAAAACAGCAGGCGAGACACGCACTAAAACAAGACAAGTGTCACATTTCATTTGGTTTTTTTGTATGACAGATGCGACAAAACCCATTTTGTCACTGCAAAGTGTGACCAGTATGTCTTGATACTTCATGGCGCTGCTTACAAATGTAAACGTCAATTAGCTGTCAAATTAGGAACATTGTAGTTCCTTATTTTGCTGCATGCCACGGTAGAGTAGTTATTATGGGCTGAGTACATGCTAGGCCCATAGTTTAGACTATAAACGGACACGACATGATATTAACAATTTTTTATGAGGCTATGTCTAAATTCAGAGGCTCTAATATCGTTGTTTACCTCATATCAAGGAAATTAATTAATTTAAGTCATTTGAGTATTGTTTTGTAGGCCGTTTAAAATAGGTTTTATACGTAGTAGGTTGAACAGGATAATATTTTAATAGAAGTTTATTGCCTGACGAACATACTCACAAAGTAGACACTATTTTTGCACTCAACAAAATACTTGAAAAAATAAAACCAATTCTATTTACAGTTCAAAAATCTCATCCATCTTGTAGTATAGATATGGATAATGACAAAAAGTCCACTATACATAGGTAGGTAGTCATTGAAAATTAAAATACAAGTATCAACGACATACCTATCCATGATTCACAGTACATTGTTATAGGACGTGATCTTATAACAGATCAAGAAGCTGTGAACACCTAACTGAGTAACCTACGAAAAAATATATACGTAGGTAATTAACAAATTTTTTACTTATTTCATCGAATTTTTCATGGTGAGTTATATTCAGAGTCCAATTAGAATAAATCGATGTTGTAGGTGCAATGATTGTCATAAGAAAAAAAAATGAGCGTTAGTTTTTTTTTTTTTGTAACTGGCACTAGCTGTTTGCCCACAGGATGGTATAGCTGTACTAGGATCTTTTGGCGCGTGGCCAAAATCAGAGCTAACGCCGCCATTTTGTTATTTTAATACAATTTCACCGTGCCACCCTGCCAATGTCATTCAAGCGCCTAAAGATCCTTATAGTATTGTAACTATGTGGTCACCGCTGCCTGTGGACGGACCGCATTGCCTACCCTCTCCTTGTTATATATTTTGTCATGGTTCTACCTTTTTTTTTTCGATTTGTATGTAAAATTCCTATGGGATTTATCGATAACTGACTTATACTTCTCAATCTGCCTAGCCATTTTCCAACTATGTTGGGGCATCCAGTCTAAACGGATGCAGCTGAATACCAGTATTTTACATGAAGCGACTGCCTGTCCAACCTTCACAAACCCAGTTACCGGGTAACATGATACCCCTTGGTAAGACTGTTTGTCAGACTTTTGGGCTTGGACTGTCAAAGATCTACGAATGACAGCCGCGACCAACGGCCTAACGTGCTTTCCGAAGCAACAACTGAATATTACTACTAAAATGTTATATTTGGCTATGACCAAATCGATTGAACCCAACCAAATCGATTGTTTGGCCCATATTTACCTACATTATATTATAATCCTTTGATTTACATAACACCATATATAATAATGATTCTTTTGTTAGCCGAAAAGCGTATATTATAAACAAGTTATTAATATGAGTTATTTCACATAAATTATGATATACAGCATTATGAGCTGACCTAACGCATTGTTGTCGTTTAATTATCCATTTTTGGAAGTAGACAATAACTTTCCCATTTTCCCGTTGAACTTCATTGTTATGCAAAGAAAATAAGGTTATAAATTGGACTGGAAAATTATGTATATAATAATCCCTAAGTAAGGATATCTACGAAGGCAGCACTTCTGTAGTGTGTGCACTTCTGTGTGAAAAGGTGTATAAGCACGATAAACGAAAAATGTAGCAAGTGCATTTAGTCGTGAAATTAGAAAAGCAGCTGAACTCGTTACAGCCTCTGATGTCAATCAAGCAAACAAATCATCATTAACAAATATTTAGGTGGTCAGTAACTCTACAAGAGTATCTATCAATAAAATAAACAAAGACCTTAAAAGAAAGGAGATAGATTTAACGTCTGTTATCAACGTACCAAAATATACAGCGGCCAAGCAAGGGAACTGCCCTGAAGCTGTCCACCAAACTAAAACTAAACTATTCTAAACAAATAAAAAACTTTCTCGATCTATTAAAATCATGAAACTATTAAACCCAAACAAATATAGCTCCGCAAATTCACATGATCAGTTTAATATCGCAATGTTCATTTTTGGCCGATACCCGATCCCGTCGGGTTCCTGACAACATCCAGACGATGCGACCTGACAGGTGAGTCTCGCCAACTAATAGCAATGTGAAGCATTCTATTCTTGGATGAAATTCTAATGCTCTTAAACGAAGATGTGCTGACAAAATATTGAGTGGAAGGAAATTGGTGGGTGGAAAGTTTAAGGACTGGCTAAAGATCCTGGGGGTAAATTCTGCTATTTACATTATTAGTCACTAAGACAACCACACCAAGGCTACGCCATTACAACGTGCAAAAAGTTCGCAATCTCCTAAATTCCTAATGATGTTTCAGATTGAGAGATTGGTCAAAATAAAAGGAGATTCAAGACTTGTCATATGTACCTATGAGGTTACCAACTAAGAACAACACATATTTCTAATGAAGTGTCAGAGGCACGCCATCAGAAAATCTTATTAACGCCTTTCAATTAGGAGGAGATTACCTAGCAAAATCTACAATTACCCAACACTTAGTTCCCAGGTTAGAGGCTCAGAATATTTAACATTATTATAGTTTTTACTCCTTTGAAAACCTTTACGAAAATATCGGTGACAAGCAAAGCATCAGCGTTATGATCATGATCAATACTGATTCGTTCTACGTATCAGGATGAGAAGTTCCTTTCAACCTGCAGTGGTAAAGGCAAGTTAGACGATATAGTCAACGAGATAGAAAGTAAGATGTAGTCAGAAACCCGGGGGTCGCAGAGTAGCATTCAGCAGTCCTGCTCATAATATGAGATATGATTAGCATAGCAGTAAACTATAATAATAGAGCTTAAGATGAAGCTTCACAGATGTTTGGAATTTCATTACCTATAATAAGTTTTATTTCGCAATCTGGCTGATAGGTTGTGTATGGAATAGGATGTATGGTTTATTTTATCAAAGCGATTTTCTGGTCTATGTCTTGAACTCTATGAACTGTTTATATCTTTCTTTAATAATGATCTATTCACGAGGGAAACCCGCAGTTTTCAAGAATAAATATTATTTATTGCCTAATTTTAATACGTAGCCATTATAAGAATAATATTACATAGGCGTTACATACTTATGTCTACCAACTTGGAATGTAAAGATTAATTTGATGTCTCTTAGCCCTCAATTTATTCGACTTTCATTGGAAGAAACATTCTCACTCTCTAGCTCATCGTCTGGGTAATCAACCAGCATTGCATTTGCAATCTTCTAAACGTTTTATTGTTTACAAATGTTTGTCATTTTCAAACATTCTTTCGCAAATAGCCCGTTGTCAAACTTAATGGTGACCATCGAACATCATTATCTTTTAAAGGTTCACAATTTATTACCCATCTAATGAGTCCTATGCGTTGACTGGTTTTGTCTTCACCATTGAGACTCCATAAAAGATGTATTCACATCGGTGTTATAAAAATCCTCCTACACGCGAAATCCTCATAGTATTAATATTTAATAAGATAATAAAGTTTGGGTTTTGTCACTATTATACGGTGTTGAATAGCGCAGCGGTTTGTTATTTCAGATGAACTACTACCTACGAATTTTATCTTCTTTTATCTAAAAATTTAAATACAAAACCTGTATGTTGGTTTTATTTGTCAAATGGGTGATGTTGACGTCTTATTCGAGCAATGATTTCGTTAACGGCTTAATTATCACCGTCCAATTTGCATGAGATAATAACAGAATATTAATCTTCGAAGTCAAACAAGATGATTTCTTTTCTGATCAATTGGCTGATAACTCATTTTATGTACATACATTTAACTAGATATTGGGTCAAGGAATTTCACTCCCGTAACGTGACCTCTGGCGATAACAAATCAATGTATCTGACGTTTCAATTTGTATATTGACACGTTTTTAATCTTCTCTTATTGTTTATGTGTTCGGAAGCTGCGTCGAGTTTGTCTTAATAAATATCTCTCATAGTTCCGAGTTGTAGATAATGCGTGCGCGCGCGGCTTCCACAGTAATGACTATAAATCTTCACCTGTCTTTCACTGTATCTTTTTCTTTTGACTTTGATGTGTATATCAACGAGACGTCCTATTACACGTATTAATCTTGTGGAACCGTGATGCTAGATGGTTTTTGTTTTTATAAATTACGTGTAATTTGATTTTTAAATTCATCCTGTTTCTCTATCCGCTCATAAACTGGAAATCGGTATTCTTTTAATTCACTAACGTTACGATTGAACGAAACGACAATATCTAGAAAATCAATTAACCAGGTGCCCTTACAAGCCTTCCTCTTTCCCTTACCTATTCTTTTGTTTCCTCTGTTATCAATTCTAATAATAGAGCCAGCTAAATGTATTACTTACATTTCAACATTATCTTTCTATTGAAATGTTCTATCCCTGACCGGAATTGGAAGAAATGATGTCAAATCATTATAGTTACAGCAATTGTCTAAGCAATGTAACAACTGCACAAATATGAGCCATGAACCAATTTACACGACAAATATACGACTATTTAGAGACGGCAATACGAATTAACAGAAACTGTTCTTTAGACATTCTATAATCGTTCATTGACATGTTATTTCTTCAGACTGTTTCGTCGAGTATCTTCTTTAATTTTAAATTCAATCCATATTTTATTTTATTAAGGGCTGGTTTTTCAATAGTCAGATAACATATCTGAAGAATAAATATGACAGTTTGACATATTTTCTCTTCAAAAGTTGTCAAACTGCAGTATCTATTTATTCCTCAAATAAATTTTATCTGATTATTGAAACATCAAGAGACTAAGAAAGTAAAAAAATAAAATTTAATCGAACACGGATTTTTAGCCAAAAACAAATAAATATTAGGGGTTAAAGTATGAAATTGCCGATTTGTACTGAAAAATTGAAATTAGTTTTTTTTGAAATTTAACATATTTATGTAATCAAAATAACTACCATTATTATCTATACATTGCTGCCATCTAATAGGAAGGTCATTTATGCCTTTGCGATAGAACTCTCGTGATCTAGATTCGACAAACTGTGTGAAAGCATTTTGTACTGGCTCCTGAGAAGAAAACTTTTTATCACATAGAAAATTGTCCAAATCACGAAAAAAATGGTAGTCCGTTGGAGCAAGGTTGGCGAATACTTACGGAGGGTGACGAATGGTTTCTAATTGCAGTTCCTGTAGATTTACAACGGTTTCTCGTGCTGTATGAGGTCTCGCGTTATCATGGAGCAATAATGGTGAAGATCGATTCATGAGTCGGGGCTGTTTCACTGCTAGTTTTACTATCATTGTTCGGAGTTCGGCACAGTAGACATCTGCCGTTGCACCACAACACAACACCATGCTGAGACCACCAAACAGTTACCATTACCTTTTTATTGGTAAGCTTTGCTTTAGGACACTGTTGCGGCGTTTGACCTCGGGTCAGCCATTGCATTTTTCACTTACGGTTATCGTAAAGAATCCACTTCTCATCATATGTCACAATTCGATCCAATATTCCTTAATTTCTGTATCGATTCAACAAGGCAACACAAGTTTCAACACGCGTTTCTTTCTGCTGATCAGTCAAATCATGAGGCACCCATTTCTCATATTTTTTATTTTATTTATTTGACACAAATGAGTCAATATTGTTAGTAAGGTAACGTTAAACCATGCCGCTTATTCCTGGGTAGTTTGGCTCGGATCGACTTCCACCATCTCTTTCAATTCATTGTTATTCGTGTCGTCGGTCTTCCACGTGGTTCGTTCTTCAATTCAAAGTGTCCATCACAAAAGCGTTTAAACCAAAATCACACGGTGCGTTCATTAGAAGTCCCCTCTCCAAACGCAACATTGATATTGCGAGCTGTTTCTGCCGCGTCAGATCCGCGTCGGAACTCGTATTAAAAAATAAATCGAATTTTCGAAGTAGGTATCCATCTTTCTTGTCTAAGCTGAATAAAAAAAACAACTGAAAGTCGATAATCGAATGTTGCACATTTTTTAAAAGAAGAATTTCATAGATACCATGTGAAAAAAGTTTCACTCAAAAATCTCAAACCATGAAGGCTCTATGTCAATTCGAAGTACCTATTACAATAAAACGGCAATTTCATACTTTAACCCCTATTAATTATTCAATATCAATATCAAGTTTTTTAGGAAAGCGTGCGCTTTGTATTTTTATAAGAATAAAAGGAATAATAAAATTTGATTTTATCTTTCATTAATTTATATTTCAATAAAAGTAGGTCAAATAGAGTCGCGTGTGTTTTTATTATGTCCTTGTTTTATTTTTATCGAATATGTTATGCAGGTTCGTTGAATCGATTGAGTTGGCGGAGCATGGCGGATTCATCGACATATGAAGAAAAGGAGATTTTTTTTACTGTAGTTGCCTAGAGATTTTTCTTGGAAAATTTATGAGAGAGTAATTACTTCTCTTAAATCTATCTTGTTATTGACAAAAACTGACAAGGCCTAATTCAGATCAATCGTTTATCTGGGTTAAGCCGCCCGTTGTGTTTTGAACAAAACTTTGCTCATTTAATCAGGTATGTGGTCTTAGATTTTTACAAGGTTAGGTAAGAAATCAGATATAAATTATAGGTAGACAAGACATTGAACTTTAAAATACAAAAAAATAGGCATATACGTTGTGACATTTAATTTATCTATAGGAAAAATGATAATATACACATTAAAATTCTTTACAAGATCTGTATCAATGTTATGCTCTTAATTCTAATATAATGTGGCTATTCAATCTACTTATATCAACTCTACGATCCAAATTCAAAATTGACACGCCATAAAAACTTTTTGCGAATATTTTCATAGACAATTTATGATTCATTCGGTATCACTGACCGATTATGCAGATTACACAGTGTTAGGTAACTCGTTATCTGTACTGTTGACGTTCCTTTTGACGGTCTTAGCTCAAGTAAATATGCGATTGCGTTATTACACGTAATCTTTGCACGAGTCGTCAAGTGAAATAACTTGCTTTTGTAACTGTCCATGTAAAGATAACACGTGACGTCACTATTTTGCTACGGTCAATATAACCGCTTTAGCTGTCACATTTTTTATTCATAAGACTATTCTATTGTAGAGTGATCGTCAAATATGGATACCGATTCTTTTGTAGGTTTTATAGCAATCTATGGTCAAATTGAACCATAAGACAGGTTCCATTCTTGATAAGTTACAAGGGGTTTGATTTTTTTTATTTTTTTTATAAAGCTCTCATGCAGATCTTTTGTTAAATATCTTTATAAAGCTGTCAAGAATTTTGAGTAGTTAATCTATTCTAATTTTGAATTTATCCTTGCGTTTCATATTCCGTTTTAATCCTATCCAATTTAGTCTATTAGCGAGGGCGTATTTTATTGTTTTCCTCAAACAATCTGAATAATAAGCTAAGAACTGTAACAATATGACATGACATGTGTTGACATAAATAACTTTAGCTTATTTATGTTAACAACAATAGGTACCCATCATCTAAAATCATAGTTTAAAGTAATTATTATCCTTATATTTTTGATAAACAGTGATTTAGCGTGAAAACAATTACGTGTTCATTTAATCATAAAAACAAAATTAAGAACATGTATAGTGAACAGATCATAAACATCTCATTCATGGTCTGTTGTAAGAACGCGCTGAAGAAAATATTCTAATACATTGTGCGATAAGCGAACGTAATTGGGTTATCTATGTAGTACCCATCTCGTAAACAAATAGATTGTTAGAAAAATATACTACATCGGAGAGCAGACGCGATTTCGTAACGTATTCGGTGCATAGTACAGTGATACATGGGCTTGTAGCATATTTACAGCAGCACGTGTCATCTAAGGTAAAGCTATGCTTGTCGCGGCCGGTTCGTGGATGGGTGACCATCCATTATAACGAGACCCCTCCCTGGCCTCGGAAGGCACGTTAAGCCGTTGGTCTCGGCTGTCACTCTCATCTTCTTCTCATCTTTGACAGTCGTTACGGGTAGTCTGAAGTCCAACAGTCTGACAACTTGACTAGTCTTACTGGGGTAAATAGGCAGTCACTCTATGTAAAATACTCGTATTCAGCTGCATCCGGTTGGGCGGAATGATTTTAGTACAGTGATATTATAAGGCGAAGAATATTTCAAACGGTTCGAACGTGGAGCATCACTAGTTCGAAAAAAGAAACCCATTCCATTGTTGAAATTTTTGTGGCTCACAGTAGGTAGCCGGAATTTCAAACGGTTCAGAGTTTTTATCATAAATGGCAAAAAGTACGTTTTATAGGTGACCATGTTAAGTAGGTATAATGGCAAAACATGAGATAATCTTATTAGATCTAACTGAACAAAAACCATGAAATTCTTGTATAATTTTTTGTTATTTTTTACAAATAAAGTTGGTGATACACAAACAGTCTTATGCATTGTATCTATCAACATAAATAAAAATGAATCATCGAAATGTATGTACCTACGCGCTCAACTTCCGATCGAATGCACCAAATTAAATAATTATTTTTTTTTGTGTTTGTTATTGTCAGGACAAGGTTTGTATAGAAGAAAGTCAAAAGAGAAAAAAAAATATAGCGGTGTGACGTTCGCCGGGGTCAGCGAGTTTGTAATAAAACAGTCTTTGGCAACATACTATTAAAAAATCGGTTCAAATAAAAGTTTTCAATTTATCAACCGTCTATTGGTAAATGTAGACTTGCTCAAACCAATTATGTTATTCCAAGCAAAAACTCCTAGTCCCGACGAAAGTGGTCTATAAGTGGAATCTTTATTGATTCGACGTTTTACGGGATTTTTTTCTAATTACACTAGTTGTCCACCTTTCAATTACTGCCAGTAACGATACGGTAACTGCTATTACAATAATATACCTTTATAATTGTATAGTAAAGTTTATAATGCTTTGAACACAGTTTTAGTTTCTATCCTTCGATTGAAAGTCATCGAGTGACCACACATGAAGAAGTTTAAAAAGTTGTTTTTACACTTTTCATACCTACGCACGTTATGAAATGGATGTAAGTTTTAGAATGCAATCATAATTTTCGAATCAAAACAGCTTACACGCACAGTACGATTTCTAAGAAATAAAAATGGCGTGAAAAGATGCCGATGGGTGAGTAATTGGTTATCAATTGATCAGTGATTATCGACATTGCATTTTAATCGACGATCGATTCTGGTTTCATATAGATAAATGACAACTGGTATTCTAACGGACCGCACTTATCAAGTTAGTAGCTATAATCAAATAAAAAAAGAAAACGATTTGAATTTAGAATCGAGAAATAAATGTCCGGAAAAGAAAAAATATTTTCCGACCAGTGTCAAACTGTCACTGTCACAAGACGAAATGATACAAAGGTAAAAACTTTTCAGTAAAAAAAATATTGACAGATCACAAGAAATGAACCGTTTCCTCTCCAGAGTTCAATGTCGTTAGCACTGCTATACCAATAAACTCTTCGCATTCGTTACGTAATCTGCTTGTGTCCAATTTGACCATTTTAATCTTCAACTAGTTCATCTAAAAATAATTCACAACGCAAATAACTCTGGAGTTATTTCTGTCAATGTCTGTTAATGTCTGGACATTGCGTTAATTCAAATTACATTCTTGTGTAAAATATAGATGGGTTACGTAAAGTCAACGCACTTTTGGTTTCATGTTACTGTCGTTGACAGTGAATGAGCGCTTTTATAATTTCTAACGTGATGATTTTATCGTAGACGTTCACGGCATTACGATAACACAGAGAACTAAAATTGGGAAATAGAAGACGCTTTAAATTTCCGTCCTCGATGACGTTATAAGGTACACGTACATTAGGGCCAGCATCAGTCAAAACTAAAAAAACGTTTAAAGATTTTATTGGAATTAGCGGGATTAACGTTGAAAGACACCTTCTTATACACTTGAAATACCAGAAATCTATTTAAAAAAACATAATACAGGGCACATAGAAAAAAAATAAGTTAGTAAATTTTTAAAACCTTTCTCTATCTATCATAATTAGTTGGATTTTAGATAAATTACCTCTCATTACATCTCAATATTTCTAAAAATCAAATCAAACCTTCCAAACAAGGAAACGAAATCTAAACGTTGTCATCTAAACGTTAACATATTGTTACTAATTAACGTATTTGCCTTACAGCAGGACGAGAACCATTAATCACTAATTTTAAAGAGTTTATAAATAAAAAGTTCACTTTAGGAGAGACAGGTTCAAAGTAGCATGTCTAAAATGGACAGTTTTTAGTGTATTTAGCCTAAGGATATTTGTGATTTATTGTAAAGCATGTTATTAAGCTACAATAATCATGTAATAATAAATTAATAAGACAGGCGGATATATGGGGAATAGACAAACTTAATAGAGGTGTCTTTATAAAGTCATCGCAATAATTCATAAGTCTCTAAATTGGAGAATGAACTGATTTATTAATCTGCAAACATATTTCAAGATCAGGCTAATAAGCGATCTTGAAAGTTCTCCAATTTAGATATTTTTGAATTATTACGATGACTTTATGAAACCATGTCTACGTAATCCATCGAAGGGCACCATTGGCAATTGACAAATGTCAATGGTAAGATACACATAAGATAATATCGCTCCTGTATTTCCCGAAACTTTAGGCAGAAGTCCCACACCCACACCACCAGACGCACATTTTGCCAGTTATGTGTTGAAGTCTCATGTAACATCGGATGAGGCTATGACCATCAACCGTGCACAAATGGAAACGCCGGGACTGCTACTGAGGAATTCCAGATGGAAAAACCTAATAATACTTTGCCCAACCCGGGGATCGAACCCAGGACCTCATGCTCACCAGTAGCACTTGCAACCACAAGAATAGAATAGAATACTCTTTATTATGTACACCATATAAATTACAGGACATAACTAAGTAAATTTTACAAAGGGTGACACAATCGCTAAGAGCGATCTTCTCTCCTTAATTTTAATCCATCCAAAGGTTGTGCCTTTGGATGGATTAAAATTAAGGAGAGACAAATACTGTAGGTGGTGTACCATTTACAATATACAAGACCAACAAGGCAGTCCTATAAGACCTTTAGTAATGTGGGATGTCTATATAAACCAGTCGACAGTCGATTGTATTTAGAAACATCTATGCAAAAAAATTACATCGTCAACCTTGAAAAAATTAAAACAAAATCAACAATAGCACGCGTGAATGCGCAGACGCAACCTGCCCTTTCATATCACAGTTACCGCAGCTTATCGCTTCACATCGTAACCGAGCGACCTACATGCAAAGCGAGCCCAATAGAAAAATCACACGATCGGGCCCGTTAAACCATCCGACGATAGCGTTATCGGTCGGCCCTAAAACATGTCACAGGACACTGCAGAGCAAACGGCTAATGGAACCAATTACAAATATCTATTGGTAAAAGCAGATCCGTGAATAAAGAACAGACAAAACAGAGTATAAAAAATTAAATTATTAAAAGATGCGATCAAATCTTTAAAAAAAAAACATACTTACATATTCATTCATTCATCAGTGCACTTAGAGTGGATGTTTCTAAAAAAAAATATCAGCTAGAGTTTTCTAAAATCACATATTTTTCAATTGGAGTTTGCTAAAATCAAATCTTTTTCAATTGGAGTTTTCTAAAATCACACATATTTCAATTGGAGTTTGCTAAAATCAAATCTTTTTCAATTGGAGTTTTCTAAAACAAACCTTTTTCAATTAGAGTTTGCCAAAATCAACCCAATTTCAATTGGAGTTCGCTAAAATCGATTTCAATTGGAGTTTACTAAAATCCACAATTTTTTCCTAACGATGCAACAAATATTGAACTTCTTACGCAAAAACCGGAAATGTACATGGACAAAGTCGAATTAAAAGCTAGTTAATAAAGAGCATCGTATCGATTCACATCCATACAAACTGCAGGGCTGTGCTCGACGGAAATAAATGTGATTGCACACATCGCCAGGAGGCTCGCACGGTGCACGAACGCTGACGAATCGAAAGCATTTGTTTCAAATAACGTGATATTTTATCCACATCCCTAGCAGTGTGAGTTACAGCCACTTTAGCGAGGGAAATATTTACGTAATCCGTCTTCTCTGACTTCCCTAAATCGCCAGTGATATTAAATACCAATCTGAGCACAAGATACGGATATAATGACTTAAAATGTAAACATTTATTGGATGCTTATCTTATTATCTAAATAATTTACAACTTCGGTCTAATACCGTGATATGACCTACAACAGTGCATTAATTTTAGTTTTAATAACTTTATCAGCAATTGCGTAACACACTTTCAATCACAATCCGACGGATTTTAAAGAAAATTGCTAATCTATTGCATATGTTTGAGAAATTCATCTGCTCAACAACGTATATAACGCAATGAATGTTGTTGAACTGTCAAAATGAAAGGCATTGCCATTCTACGCGTGTTACGCAATACCCCGCAGGATTACTAAAAACTGTTCTAAGTTTAGATAAGTATATTTCTGTTAGTAGAGTTTTATCGAAGTATGTTAATTAAGCAAGAAATGCTTACATTTATGATTCATAATGATAGCAAGCGGTGACGTCATCGAGCGTGGTGTTAATTGTGAGAGCTAAGAAATTATTGAACAACTATATACGTACTGGTAATGGGGAACGGTAGAAACGGAAATATAAACAAGCTTTTGTTTACGATGATACTAGTATTGCAACTGTACCAACATAAAACGTAGTGTGAGGAAACAGAACACTACGTTATTATATTTTTATGTAGTAGGTACTTAAGTAAGTCATTCAGAATCAGAATGTTTTATTTTTATAAAGTGAACTAAAACTTTTTTTTTTGCTTGAAGGAAATAGTTTTTGTAACATATAATATACTAGCCGTGCCCCGCGGTTTCACCCACATAAATTCCGACCCCATGGGAATATCAGGATAAAAGTACCGTATATGTTAATCCTGGTTATAAACCATATGTGTGCCAAATTTCATACAAATCTGTTCAGTAGTTTTTGCGTGAAAGAGTAACAAACATCCATCCATACAAACTTTCACGTTTATAATATTAGTAGGATAAATAAGAAAATAAATAAATATATTTGTAAAGTATTTACATAATTTAAAAGTTAAATTTTTAGATGCCCTGTGATTCTTTTTCCCTCACTTTTTATAAACTTGTGTACCGTATATAATAAATTATATCTAAATTTAAAATATACTACTGATAAATTGTCTATATAAAAAAAGAGTGGAAAGAATCACAGGACACCAACAAATTTACCTTTTAAATTATTTAAATAAAATACTTTACAAATACATAGATACATACATACATACTTTTTTTTTTTTTTCAGGATGGGAAATCATCAAATGACTGCTCCCGCTCTGGGTGGAGCAGGAGGGAGTGTCAGACTCTTACTGACTAAACCCCTTTATGTTCCAGGGCAGCGGTAACCCTTTCGGACGATCCCGCTACCCTGGCAGGCTTCGGCCCTATCGGGCCCCGTCACTTCTGCTGACATCTCTTTGAGGCGCACGTGGAACACATACGCGCCGTCCGGCACGGGATCACATACATACATACTTACTAAAACTTTATGTCGTTACCAAAATTTCCACTAACTGTTGAAAAAGGTAATTTGTCTCTAGACAGAGTCCACATTATTTGAAGACACTCTGTCCATTGCCTAGAACCGTTAGTTACCCATTTTGCCGACAGTACCTACCTACGTAACTGATGTCATAAAGTTATACGTAAAAAACCGGCTTTTCAATTTGGTCAACTCATTCAGATCACCGCATGAAATGTCTGCGCTTGTGTCTCAGAAAAAAAGTTAGGAAAAAAACTAAATTGTTACTAAGTAGGAAGTACATACCGAGTCTATAATATTTTGAAAGTCGCATTGAATGAAATACCACAACACAATACATACGTCATAGACATATTATTATTATCTAATAGCACAACAAGAAATAATTGTTCGCTACTTTTTTTTCAACCGAAATCGTGAATGGTCATTGTCCTGAGTCCTGACCAGAAATACTTCAAGTCATCAAAAATGACAACGTCACTGATAACTATATCAATTTAGACATATAAAGTCATGACATCTCATTTATGAACGCAAAAAGCGCAAAAAACCGATCGAACATTCATTAGGGACCAATAGGAATCAATAATAGGCAAACGACCGTAAGAAAAAACCATCGTGCCATATAAAAATTATAGCAAGGGAAATTGACGTAAACATTATCGATCACACAGCTGATCGATAAAAAACGATCCGATAAAAACTATCGAGTGGAAATATCGATACCTACCACATGTCAATTTGCTGATAAGTCGTTTGAATAAATTTACATTTTAATGAATGAATCGCATTAATTAATTAAATATGATAGACTTTAATCGTCTGCGCTACAGTTCACAGTTTTGTAGATTATTATTTGATGCTAATTGCTAATTACACGCCACTTCCCGTGAGATTTCAATCTGAAGACATCACTTCTCTATGGTTAAGAATATTCGCCATTAAAAATGTCAGTTGTCAATTAATTTTAATTCATAACTACGAGAAAATGTAAATACATTCTCTAACGTCGTATTGTGTTCGTTAGAGGGTTAAGGTTATACGTTGAACTCTGCACATGTCTAGGTAGCGACCGACGCATTTCCATTGATAATTTTCAACAGCGTATTTTTTGGAACAATGTTAATTTATGGAAAAACATACTAACCTTTCAATTACGGGTCACTGGAAAAATCATTCACTGTTTCATTCACAAACTAAAAAAAAACCAGACAGACTGTTGTCGTGTCTATGGTCCGAATTTCGAACAACAACAAAACGAAAACAAAGAAAGTTTTTAGTGTTTTTTTGGGACTGTTATGTTTATCACTAGATCGAATGCGTGCAAGTTGCCTTCCGCGTGCTCTTCGCGTCGGGTTGTCGAGCGGCGCGTCCTAACACTAACGCGCCTTGTCGTCGACTATGACCGCTTCTCGTATGAACCGGCATAAATTCTACTAGAATTTTACTTTGGTACGCGACGCACACCTATGTATGTACCTAGTACCTACCGTCGAAATTCCTAATGTAAAATATGCATACTTCATCAATTTTTGTTGTAAAATGGAAATTAATTCCTGATACCAATGTCGTTTCAATTTTGACGTAGGTACAATAGCGTAAATAGAACGTCATTAGATAATTATCATTACTGTTCTATTTTAAAACATGTTTCATTTACAAAAACATTATAAAGAACAGCAACTTACTTGCTTTGTATCGTATGACAAAAGACTTCCGCATCAGACTTTTAATCATTTGAAGATCTAAAATTTCGCCTTCAACTGTTATTGTCATTGGCAATGACAATGTAATAGACAGAACATCTGAAATTCAATATTACAGAATTTAACATACTCGTGCCAATATAGATTCATTTCGCAAGTATTGTGTCGCGTCGCGTCGCATCAAGTATTTCGTTTCCCGTCAATCTGTCAGTGTCTCCATTAATTTCCTCTCAAAAGATCTTTTATATTTTAATAATGTAAGTAGAGTATCTTTTTCTTTCCTTTTTGAAACCTCATTTCAGATTGTATACTTTTGAAGTCCTATCTATGTACTACATAATGTGATTACCTAATGACAAGATGTAACTTTAGATCTCAGCCTAGTAATTCATGAAATCTTTAGTAAGTATTTATTACCTACATTAAAATTATCTTCTATAATAATTAAGTAACAGATATTAAGTTTATGTAATTGGTTCTAGAGTATTGCTTGGCAAACAACTGAGAGGCCATTCCCGTAATTTTAAGAACGTTCACAATCTGATCTCAATCTTAATCTGTCAAAAATATCTCTAATTTCCCTACATTTTCACAAGTTTTTGACATTTGTTTGTCACCGCGATGACACTGCGACTAAATCTAATACGCGTACCTTTGAACTTAGAGGGTTGTATTGATGATTATAATTCTGTAAATACTTACTTGTCACGGTTGCGAATCTTATTTTCTTCATTACACAACCTGATATTGACCTGCTAATTTGCGGGGTACCCTGGCGCTTCCCCCATAAATCTTAAAAGTTCGAAACATTTGAGTTTTCATACAAATGAAAAGACACAGAACTTTTAGCGAGTTATGTTGCAATCTATACCCTACTTTTATTTAGTTTTATAAGTTTGATGCGACAACGCAACAAAAAAAAAAAAAAACAGCAGTTGTAACTGTAAATTGAGGATAGCCAAAAGCAATAAAAAATAGAATAGAATTGAGTAGAAAACTCTTTATTAAAATGACAATCTTTGAAAACACAACCAAAAAATTAATCTTAAAAAATAGTCATCGAATCGTAAATTAATATAACAGACCCCTCCAGTCAATGACCAAAGCACAATACTAACGAACACATTTCCTTAACACCTCCGATTCGAAGCAGAAGCGTAAACACACGTGTCAATTAATAGTACACGATTGTTACACATGCTATAACTTTCACACATAGACACGTGCTGTAAACACCACGCTGTCAGGAATGTGTCAGCATAAATACCATAGTATAAAGTTTATACTATGTAAATACCTTATTGAAGGAGTGCTTTGGATAAAAGAAAAAGACTACCTTAAACCTACCTTCATATCTAATGTGAGTACGTTAATTTAAAGTTATTCAATGTTTCCAATGTTTGTCATAGGAAAAATTTATGGATATGCTTTAGAAATAAAGTAGTAAGCTCTGGTTAGAACAAACATAATTCATATATTTATTTTCATTCTATAATGTTGTAGAGTTACAATGGCTAGCTAAGGAACAATTATGGACCCTGTAGGGCAAAATTTATTTTGCACATAATTAATGATCAGTACAAAAAATTGGCAAATATAAATTTTACTTACACAGACGGACGGCTTTGGAGTAAATGTGCATGTTGTTACACATGACATAACCTTCACACAAAGACATGTGCTGTAAACATTACACTGTCAGGAATATGTCAGCATAAATACCTTATTGAAGGAGTGCTTCGGATAAGAAACTGACGTGAATTAAAGTTATCCAATTGATCCAATTGAAAGTCATAGGAAAACCTGATGGACATGCTTTAAAAAGAAAGCAGAAAGCTGTGGGGTAATTGCGTAACACACTCACAGTGGCAATTGCTTTCATTTTGGCAGTGCAACAACATTAATCTATATATACTTATAATAAATCTGTAGAAGTGAAAATTCTGTACATTGAAAATATCAAAAAAATAAATGGCAGGGGGTGTTACTAGACCGACACCGAACCCAAAAATGTGATTACAAAAATTTTTGTCTGTCTGTCTGTCTGTTTGTTCAGGCATCACGCAAAAACTACCGGTTCGATTACGATGAAACTTGGTATAATTATTCTTTAATATCCTGGGCACCACACTGGGTACTTTTTATCCCGGAAAAGTATATACAATAAAAAACAAACTTAATTTTGCGGTTCGATCCCTAGACCGATTACTGTACCAACCGCAAATAATAAGTTTGTCGAAGGTTACGTCACCCGCAGTATTATCTGTGCGACCTTTTTATTCCTTTTAGTGTTTAGAGTTATTTAGGTTTAATTTTATAAGTCTTAGGTATAGATTTTAATTTTATAGTATAGGTAGTATATTTGTTAGTGTACATAGTGACCGTAGGTTATTTTATACTACTGTTAGGTAGGATTAGTCATTCGTATAGATATTCGTTTTTAGGGATTTTGCTTATTTATTGAGTTTAGATTAGTTATCATCAGAAATAGGTTTATTTAGCTAGGGTATTTTTTTTTAATTAGGTAGGTACTTAGGTAAAGATATCATATAGGTACCCTCTTAATCACCACTAATGAGACACAATTAATTTTCTATTGTAATTAGCCACAAAGGGCCCGCGAGATAGATGGCATCCTGGGGAAGCACATACATTTTATCCTGTTAGCACAATCCCGTGGGATAATTTCCGACATCCACGCGGGCGAAGCCGCGGGCAGAAGCTAGTAAATAAATATTTACGTTTTCGAGCAGACGAATTTTTCAATCTTATCAAGCAATGGGTTTGCAATTACTTTCAATTGAGGAGTGAGTTACGCAATCAGAGTGAAAACATTGATATTTGCCAATTTTTACACAGTGATTTGTGCAAAAATTGGCAAATATCAATTTTACACTTCCACTTACGCAGTTAACTATTATATTGCTTTGAAACGTTTACCTAACAACCAGTTTTATCGAAATAAAAGCTTAAGCGAATCGTAGGTGTGATGCGTAAGTAAACTTAACACTTATTGATACATCAAGATGCAATATCAACACAACAGGTAGCGTTTCCGTTCTGAGGTATCACTTTCAGAATTTATTACCGACATACGCTTTTCAATTCTCTTTCGTTTAGAGCGGGTCATAAATTATATTGTATCTGTACAGTCACGAGCACCAATATGTCAACACTTGGCAACTTTCAATTCCGATTTTTTCGCTTTTCTTTTCGATTTTTGTTGAAATATGACACATTACATAAACCTTTGGGTTCGAAAATGCTGTGTTCGTAACAACATAAAATTTCATTAAAAGTAAAGGAGTAAATCGCTTTTGAATAAAGCCGAGTGTATACATACTTTTGCTCGTGACTGTACTTTTAGTGGAAAACACACATCAATTCATACGACCAAAAAACCAATGGAACTATCAAAAAATATACTTTACTAGCTGCGCTCCGCGGTTTCACCCGCATAAGTTTCGATCGCGTGGGGATATCGAAATGAAAAGTATCCTATGTGTTAATCCTCGTTATAAACTGTCTGTCTCCCAAATTTCATCCAAATCCGTTCTGCAGTTTTGCCGTGAAAGAGTAACAAACATTCACCCATCCATCCATACAAACTTTCGCGTTTATAATATTAGCAGGATAGCAGGATTTACAGTTGATGTTTCTATTATATGTGTATAATACTGGTATTCAGCTGCATCTGGTTAGACTGGAAGCCGACCCCAACATAGTTGGGAAAAGGTTAGGCAGATGATGTTTCTATTCTATGTGTTGCTTGGGTGCGTGACTAATGGATTTTTTTAAAACATTAAAAACAAAATCAGTCGATCGGTTCTGTAAAAATCTCACCATGAAAAGTTAGGTGAAGTGAGCTTAGAGAGAGCTGTCTATAGTGTCACGCACACTACGCTCACTTCACCTGAGTTTTCACGGTGAGAAGGTTACAGAATCGCACTGCTGTTGTATATATGTATAAGTTGTCATTGGTCCCTGGCCCTGACATCAAGCAATAGACAAAATTGACAACATTTTTATGCTTAAGTACGAGTCTTTTGACTATGTGTATCTTATGTCTTTTTTTATTTTTTATTATTATTATTTTTTATTTGTAACTGTGCGTTTTGTTTGTGCAGAATAAAATATTTTTTCTTTCTTTCTTTTCTTTCTTTATCTCGACTGCCTCGCTGATCTAGTGGTCGCATATGCTACTGCTGGTCATGGGTTAGATTCAGAAGGCCAATTCTCGTAATTTGAAACGTTCAAAATCTAGTCGGAGTCTCATGTCGGTGACACACAAATGTCAAAAACTTGTCAAAATTTAGGGAAATTAGAGGTGTTTTTGACAGATTGAGGCCTAGATCAGACTGTGAACCTTCATAAATTTACGAGAATTGCCCCTCTGTGGTCGTCAAAGGTACGGTTTTTCTATCCGGAATTTCTCAGTAGCAGCCTGAAGTCTGGATTTGTGTCCGTATGATGACCATAGACTTGCCCTCTATTATATGGGACTTATAAACTGGTGAAATATGGGTGTAACCTCTGCCTTACCCTTCGTGAAATACAGGCGTCATGTTATATAAAAATAATATCAGGCTTAATGGCAGTAGCAGACAAGTTAGTACAATAATAATTATGCTAACAACTTAAACAAGATTGTTTCGTTCATAATAACACATTTCAAATAACAGCCGCTATTCTGTTGGTCAAAACTTTCCTGAAAAACTTCGCAATTTTAGTATAAACATCTTGCCTAAGTGTTAAAGCTACAAATACACAAAATACCTAATATCTACTTTATTTATCTTCAATCAAGCAATCAACTCAGCCTATCGCAGTCCAATGCTGGACATAGGCCTCTTCTAGGCTGCGCTAAAACACTGTCCGCCTTCCGCATCCAGTCTGTCCCAGCCACCTTTTTAAGGTCTTTGGTCCACCCAACTGGGGGCATTCCCACTCTACGCTTGCCGAAGCGCTCCACTCCAGGACTCGACTCCGGCCATCAGATTCAGTACATTTGACAAACATCGCCAACCCACTGCCACTTCAGCTTACTTACTCTGCAAGCTATGTCGGTAACCCTTATTCTTTTCCGGCGATTTATTTATCTTATGTGTCATAATATAAATGGAACCGGCTGAAAAAATTCTAGTGCCATAATACAACTTAAAAGCAATACGCCTAAGTTTCAGTACCGGATATGTAAAGTAATAGCCGTTACATGAAAAAGAAACCGGAATAAACAACAAATTCCAGGACTGCTTAAAGTACATTCACACATAATAATTCACATTAAAAGTATTTACTATCATAACTATGAAGAACTGTGTCTGAAAATGTAGACGTTAAAAATGTAGGGTGTTAAACTCATTTTCGTAGAGCAAAGTCTAAGAGAAAGAGCTTCGACCTAATTTTGTTAATTGTTTATTGTTTCTTGTCTAGTAAATACATAAAAGATGTTCTTAAAAGAGTGTATTTTATTGCGAATTATCAGCTGTTAAAAAATGAAAAATTATCCGCAAATATTTATATGACTTCATCATACCTGGTCTGTTAAAAATAGATTCAACTATGTAGTTTAGTCTGAGAAAGAAAACACGCATTGATTTGTTTACTAAAAATATTTAGAACACGGTGAAGTCACTGATTTTTAAGGTCAGCACCCAAATTGCGTAACACACACTCAATCAGAATCCAAGAATTTTTAAGGAAATTCTTAACCATCGCTTCAGTTATGTCTGAGGGAGTTTTATTTCAACAGTTTAGCCACGTTAGTTGCGATATTTACGTTGTTGTACAGACGAATTTTTCGAACCTATGAAGTAATGGATTGAATTCGGACTCGCCCATGAAGGGTTCCGTTGAGTTGATTGAATGAAAGGTAAATTGCGGCTTACGATTTATGACGTATTAAAAAAAAACTACTTACTAGATCTCGTTCAAACCAATTTTCGGTGGAATTTTGCATGGTAATGTACATCATATATTTTTTTTAGTTTTATCATTCTCTTATTTTAGAAGTTACAGGGGAGGAGGGGGGGACACATTGAAGACCTATCCAGAAGCAGAACCTATCCAATACCACACACGTACGGGTTTGATGAAAAAAAAAAATTTGAGTTTCAGTTCTAAGTATGGGGAACCCTCAAAATTTTTTTTTTTTTTTCTATTTTTGTATGAAAATCTTAATGCGGCACAGAATACATCTACTTACCAAGTTTCAACAAAATAGTTCTTATAGTTTCGGAAAAAAGTGGCTGTGACATACGGACGGACAGACAGACAGACATGGCGAATCCATAAGGGTTCCGTTTTTTGCCATTTGGCTACAGAACCCTAATAAAGCAATGATTGTTATTGAATTTTCAAAATAAAAGGTATTGGGCGAATCCATAAGGGTTCCGTTTTTTGCCATTTGGCTACAGAACCCTAATAAAGCAATGATTGTTATTGAATTTTCAAAATAAAAGGTATTGTGAGTGTGTACATTATGTAATTATCCCACAGCCTTTACTAATTCTTATTTTTCTTTTTCATTGCCAAACAAATTCTTGCACAGAATAGTTCACGTGCAAATACCAGCACTAAAAAACAAACCATCGCAAGAACATGACACTAAAGCGGTCAGTGTGTCAACACAGTCGATTCCTTCCTGCTAGTTGTTCGGTAAACTTATCCCTTTGTTGTTCGCCCAAGTTGTTTGTAGTCTGCTTTACTTGGCCACAATAATTGATCGTCACTCGACACGTGAGCGGCGGAGTCACTAGCATTTCTGTGGACAAAAAGATTTGTGCCACTTTGAACCATAACGATTGAAACTATCCAATTAATTCAGCCTATCGCAGTCCACTGTTGGACATGTAGGCACGTCTTTCCCTAATTGAACGGGTTTGATCACAACATGATCCGCCTTCTGAATCCAGCTTGCCTTTGGTACGTAGGTACTAGGACCACACTTACTTCTGAGTAATGGAGCCGGTGAAATTGCGCTTCAGACATTTTACCATTGTCTCTAGCATGTAAGGCAAGTGCGCTCTTTTCCTTAGGTACAGATGTCCATTGGTGATGAGGCGCCTGATTGCTTTCCATCCTTTTGTTTTGAAATCGCAGATTATCTTGTGAGACTTTTTGTTTATTCTGTGCCCAAATACCAACTTAGACCGCGATGACACGGATTGTTTGCCATTCCGTCAGCACGCACAGTTTCGGATTCTGACTCGCCTTTGGTTCGCGCGCTCGCAATACTGAATGCTCTCCTGGCATCGACACAGGAGTGTGATTTTCAGATTGGACGATAGATGTTTTATTTGTTAGTTTAACTTGTTCTGTGTATTATTTCTTATTCCTTCCTTATTATAAATATGTCTATTTTTATTAATATTTAACTGTGCAATAATAACTAGTATTTTGGTCTGTAATATTTTGCATGTTTTACCGAATAAATCTGGAAATCTTGAAAGTGTCAAAAGATGTCACCATGCACTTTCCATATGGTCATAAAACAAATAGTGAAATGTGTAATCTAGTATCGTTGTTACTTTTATTGATATCAACAGTTATCAATTCATAGAATTTGCACAGGATTTGATAACATTACAGATTAGGTGCATTGTAATTTGTTTTGTGAGCAATACTATCATATCGGCGATCTATTGGAGGCTGATTGATCGCTCTAAATAATAGCTTGCACTCTTCACCTACTTTGAAAAAACTAATTGTTTATGATATTTACATAATAAAGATTTTATCGGCCACGAGACTAGATAGTTACTTTGAGTTTTTTCCTTAACTGGTGGTCCTCATTATTCACTGATAATTTATTATTCTAGAATATATTGCGTTTTCCATCACACATATCGTAATGTACTATTAAAATCTTGGCATCTATGTATATTGTAACATCCTATAAAATCATCATTATTGGTAGTCTTGTTCTACGCTTCTCCCTTTTATGCCATACTTTCTCGGTCTGTGCGAGTCTCATCCAGGTCTTCCCCGCGATCGTCTGTAGGTCGCCACTCAAATGGCCGCCCGCCGTAAAATTATAATGAGCTTGAAATTAAACTTTCTGCAAATTAGTCTACTTGGCGAAATAGTCTGAATTTGGAAAACCAAATTAAATTGTTCAAACTCACTGGATCACAAGCCCTTTTATTTGATACCCATATTGAGGGAGTTGTGAAAAAAAAAATGTTATTTGCCATTTTGTGGTGGCGGCCATCTTGGATTTGAAATTTATCATCGTGTATAGTATTCTACTAGTCAAGCCCTTTCATTTGATACCCATATTGAGGGAGTTGTGAAAAAATATATAATCCGCCATTTTGTAGCGGCGGCCATCTTGGACCGATTTTCATCAAACATAGCTAAGAACACTCCCGACAAATTCACCTTTCAAACAAAAAAAACAAAATTAAAATCGGTTCATCCGTTCGGGAGCTACGATGCCACAGACAGACATACACACACACACACACACACACACACACACACAGACACGTCAAACTTATAACACCCCGTCGTTTTTGCGTCGGGGGTTAAAAAAGGACCACTCCATTTCTAACACAAATAGGTTGAAACACGAGATATCACCAAAAGACGTGTTGTTTCTCACGCCCCACGGCGCGTCGGGTAATCGAATACTGAGCAATATCATTTATCACATTCGTTACCGAATTCTCCAACACCTTATTAGTGCTTTTGATCGCTAAATATAACCATTAGCTGCGGTTTATGTTGAAGAGCTTAAAAATTGTTAAATGAAGACTCGTATGAATCAACTGTATTAATTATTTATTCTTTAATAGTATCGGAATAAAAGTATCGAGTATAGTATCGATACTAACTCGAGTTTCGTTTGAAAAGTATAGAGTAGGACTGACATCAAATTGTACCCGACTCAGGTATCGATACATTTTGTGAATCACTTAGTGGAAAAGAAAATCAAAACTGTTTTAGTATACATATACTAGCGGACTCGGCAGACGTCGTCCTGCCCGAAAAAGCACCGGCACCTACCGGCTCCAATTGTGTATACGAACCTTGTCCTGACAATAACAAACGCAAAAAAAAAGCATTAGCGTACATACATTTCGGTGATTCATTTTTATTTATATAGATAGATAATACATGTTTCATAGCGTTTTCCAGCACAAAATAGGGCGCTCACTATTCTGAACTGGAAAACGCTAAACAAACAGTGTACTCACATACCTACCACATAACTAACCAGCGACCATTGTAACTAACCCTACATGGTGATTTTTTAACTGTGTCTCCTTCAAGGACTATAAAACTGTTAAACAGACCCAACTTATTTACAAATGCAGAGCAGTGATGGCCGTAGTGGTGGCAGGTCGTAGGATCGAACCCAGTCAGGTGCTTTACTTTGTCTAAATTATAAGTCATCACCACTGCTCTCAAAACGCTAAAGGAAAACATCGTGAGAAAACCGGCATGTCCTAGAACCAAAAATTTGATGACATGTGGGCCCGCATGGTGGATTACGGCCCACTCTCTCTCGCAGTATGTAATTAAAATGTATTTGTATAAATACAATCTTAAGTATGCAATTAAGGGCACGAAGATCGACATAAATATTTCGCTAGTTTTGACAGATGTTTAGCTGATATCCAATTGAGGTTATTCAATTAGTATTTCAATCCTTCCCATGTCGATGAATTACATTGTCAAAGAAGTTTTGAATTTAATTGAACTGCAACAAGGGAGTATCACTCTTTGTTCCTATTAAAAGCGACTAACTTCTTAATTATAATTAATTAATGTTGAGTTGAAAGTTTTACAATCGTTGCAAATTGCCATTGTTTGTAACTGTTAGTGACAAAGGATGTTGAGCTAGGAGTAAAGTAGGTCAAAAGCTTTCAATTACAGGGTTGTGTGTCAACCTTTGTTTTACGATAAAAGCGACGCTTTTCGTGAAATCATGGCTGGAAATATAACTGATTTGATTGGTAATATAAAGAGAAATGATCTTATAAAGGCTCTGATTTTCCTTTCAGACCGGAACCTTAAAAAGTTACCAAGTTATTGTTGTAAGTTAAAAGCTTTTAACAACTAATTTGAAAATGTTTAAGACCTTCTTATTGGCTAAGCTTTAAGTCACACCCGGACTTATTACTCCTTATTTATTTATGAAAATCGTCTACTTTTGGAATGTTTGTAAATATGTGAGCACCATGTATCTATCACATGATTAATTTACATGTCATGGTTTCATTAATTCATTTTAATTCGTTTACCTATTGTGGTATAGTAATTTTATTTCAGGGGCATTGTCTTCACATATAATTATATAATATGTATGCAAAATATTGTAAAACACTTTAAAAGAGTAACGGTGGAGTTTCTTGCCCATTCTTCTCCATACGAAAACTACCTTTTGGAAGGGGCGACTAGAATCAATTTTATTTTTGACATTCAAAAGTGCCTTATATGTGCCTATTTCAAAGAAATGATTTGACCGTGACTTTGCTGCTCCATGTCATATCCAGTCATGTTATTATATCAAAACACTATGCGGTTAGATGTTGAATAAACATATTGTCATTTTAAGATTTCCACGTCTCTGGTAATCTTGTAACCACTAACTGTGAAAGAAATCATGCTGGGAACCTAGACTTGCAGTATTCAAATATCGTCCATGCGCAGTGAGCAGGAGAGCTGGCTCGTTCCTTCTCTGTTTAAGTCTTCTGTACTTCTGTGTCCTTTGCCATAATACAATAACAGGACCATCAAATACTGTAAGACCTTTCTGGATAGGTTATGTGCACAGAAAATCAATAAGTACTTAATGTAAATGCCAAAGTATCTCTGTCGTTCTGTTGCTTTTCATGCTTTCATGGCTCAACAAGAATTGGCTACTCAGGTAAACCATGACCTAGGTTATTTGAAACATTTATCTCAACAATACCTACGATAATTTCCGACTTCCACGCGATCGAAACCGTGGGTGGGTAAATGCTTGTAAAAATAAATTCTAATACAAAATGTGCGCGACTTCCTGAAAGCTTTCAATGCTTAGTCTTGCAAACAATCAAGCTACCATCTCCTATTTAGGTGCTATAAATGAACTGTCAGACCTCCTAGCACACGAGTTCATTAGCTAGGGCGTCTAGAAGTGTCCTGTCACGATGATGTGTCGCGAAAGTCGCACTAACAGCATCTGAGGAGCCGCCACGATGACGTCACCGAGGCGCCGCCGCCCGCCGAGTCCGCCCGTGCGAGACTGAACAGGAGTGGTGTGGAATACCACTTCAACTAAAAAAATATTAAAATAATATTTTTTTATGCACTTACACAAAAAACACGTAATGAAGAAAAAACATACCGTCTCATTACAAAACGGGTTGTAACCTTAGACTAAGCTCAAACCTTCGATCCAGTGATTATATTTTTAACTTTATTCCGACAAATGTAAAGTTTTTAATACAAAATTGACATCTAGACTTAATTAGAACTTTAATTTTGTCGGAATAAAGTTGGAAATTTAAAAATGGCTCGATGGTTTAAACTCGCATGTAAAGAGAAACCTTTAATCAGCCTTATCACAAAATAAGATCGATACAGATAGAAGAGCACGTATGTACAGTCACGAGCATAAGTATGTACAGTCACGAGCACCATTATGTCAACACTTGATTTTTTCGTGAAATAATGAATGAATAATGAACACATTACATAAACCTATGGGTTCGAAAATGCTATGATCGTAACAAAAAAAAATTTCATTCAAAAATAAAGGAGTAAATCGCTTTTGAACAAAGCCATATATACATACTTGTTTATATACTTTTGCTCGTGACTGTATCTATACACTTGGCTTTATTCAAAAGCGATTTACTCCTTTATTTTTTAAAGAAATTTTATGTTGCTACGAACATAGTATTGTCGAACCCATAAGTTTTTGCAATGTATCGTATTTCATTGTTGTTTTTGTTAAGTAATTCACATATTAGTGCTCGTGACTGTACTGCTTATTTCATCGGAAATTTCTTCCAGCAGACCTGCGACTAGATAATGGGATTAACTTAATTGTTGTGATCGAAACTACAGCTGATATCCCTAGCCAAAGCCTTCCCGTGCTAGAAAGCGCAATTAAATTGTTTTTTTTTACTGGAACTACCATTTTGTCTGAAATTGCCAAGAAACAAAATTGATGAGGCGGTGCATGATTAATTCACTAGTCTAGATACCCACTGCATAAAAAAAAACAGGAAATCAGCTATGCTCTAGCATGTAGATATATTAGCATGTAGCATATTGATTTGAAGATATTTCCATACGGTTTTTAATGATCCTAGATTATTTTTTTAATATTATCTACACTTGTAGTGATAAATCTTCTTGACTCCAAAAATACAATCAAAATTATTTTATTTTATGTAAATAAAAAAAAATCAATACAAGTACATTCGTAAAGATCAAATCAAGATGTCAAAATAACCATTTAAGTTAGCCTAGAAACAATATTTAATATCGAGCCCTAAGATATAGACTAACTGTCTAGTTTGGGGCTCACAGGCAACACCATCTATGTAACCTAGCTTTAGGTAATATTTTAGGCCACTTATGACCTTGCTTATGTATTATAATATTACCTGGATAGCAATAAAAAAAAAAATCTATCCAAACAAAATATTTGATTAAACCCATTGATTCAGATAGCGACTCCACACCTCTCACATCTCGATCCGATCTCCGCGGAGTGAGAAGCGGCGATGACAGCTAATTGTCCTATAACGAGGGTAACCATAAAACCGTTCACGGCACATACATTTACATGAACACGGCCTGTCCCGCTATGATGCATTCCCCCCTTTCAACATGACGTACACTACCAAGATAGGCAAAGATATTCAAATAGATAGATTACAATCTTTACAGAAAAAGTACTTAAGTCATTCTAAAAGTTGATGGCAAATAAATATTGATAAACTAAAACTCTAAAGGATGCAGGCATCCTGCATAAGCGTGTGAATAATGTGATTTTAGCACAAGATTAGCAGTACGATTTAATTGACAGTCGAACCATCAATAAAAGTAGCACCGTCTAAGCAGTGTTGAGTCGATGTAATGTAAGTCATTTGTTGCTTCAACTTTATTGTGCCTATGCTCATCATCTCTTGCACTTATAACAATTTATTTGGACTGCGCAACATGTCTTTTTCTTCCATAGCTTTTGATTAGTCCTCATCTCGGTAGTCACCCCCTTTTTAACCATATCATCTTTCACACAGTCCATCTATCGTTTCTTTGGTTTTCCCCTACTCTAATAGCCATCGACATTCATTATTGTACCTATTTCTACAGGCAAGAAATGCCTGTATCGTGTAAATGTGGCTTTATTGTGGTGCTTTCCTATAAGCTCAACAACACATCTCTTGGGAGGTATGTAACCTTGATATGATGGGTGTGTTTGCCAATCTGTACAATCATATCTAATCTTCTATAATATAAAAATGAATCACTGAATGTGTTGCTAAGCACAAATCTCGAGAACAGCTGAACCGATTTCGCTAATTCTTTTTTTAGAATATTCCTTAAGTACGAAGATGGTTCTTACGCAGAGAAAAATTTAAAAAATTGCTTGAAAAAGTCTAAAAACAACATTTTTCTATACTTAAAGTTCAAATTGAATTTAAAGTAAAATTAATTTAAATTCAATTTGAACTTTAATACCATACCATAAAGTTCAAGTGTTAGTGGAGAGGTTCCGGGAAGGCAAAACAATTGAGTGATGTTAGTATCGTATAAATATTGACATTAGTCAAACACAAATTATCTGTCGTAAAATTTCACTTGAAATGTAAACGTCTCTTTGATGTGCATCTATAATATTACTAAAGTAGGGTAGGAGTAGGGTAGGGGTAGGGTAGGGGGTAGGACACCACGCGAACGAAGTAGCGCCGGGCAGCTAGAAATAATTTATATGGCAAAACAACGTTGGCCGGATCAGCTAGTTATTCCATAAATATAGAATAAAAAAATATTTACCTGAATACAAAATGTCACAAGCAATTCATCATAGTCAGCCTATAATGTTCCCAATGCTGGGAGAGAGGCCTCCTCTCTGTGAGGGGAGTAGGCTGTACCACCACGCCCAGTGCGGATTGGTGGATGTCACATGTCTTCGAATGTTAATTGTAGGACGTGCCGGTTTCCTCACGATGTTTTTTGATTTTTGATGTTCTTCAGCGTTTAGAGAGCATTGGTGATTAAATAATTTACACAAACAATACAACTCGAAAGTCGCGGCCATGCCTACTGGGCTGCCACTGTTTATTAACTCTCAAGCTTTCATAACTAAATTAAATCTTATCCAAACAAAATAATTAATGTGAGACGCTCAGAAAAGGCATGGAAACGCAACGGATTTGTTTTTATGATTTATCATACAAAACGCTAAAATATATATATTGTGATACAGTTCTGTCCTAAAAACCAGATATATATTAACGTGATATAGTGAAGCTATTATTTTATATTTATTGATACTTTGGGATATTTAGGCTGGTCCAGTTTAAAATAGATAAATAACTTTATCGATCTAATTAAACTTAATGGTTATTGGAGAATTTAGCTAAATTAACATACGAATTTGCCAATACATTTCTGCGGCATACTTTACATTACAAACAAAATCATTAAAGCCATTTAGAAGTCGTTCGCACGACGATATGTCAAGCTATACATTTCCAGTATAAGCTGACTTCCCATTGTACGAAAAGCCTATACAATGCGAGGTCAGCTAAAACTGGAAATGTATAGCCTCATGTCGTCGTGTGTACCAGATAAACCTTTTATTGGCGATAAATGGAATCTTTTAAAAATTCATTTGGTTCAAAGATTTTAAATATTAATGTTCAAAAGATAATGATTATACCAAACGCCCAATGCTAAGTAGTAATTAAAAAGGACGTATCTTGTATTCGAATACATGAACTTTCGAATACTCTTAAATGTTTATTTAAGAGTTTGTGTTTTTATTTTATCAATAAGCTAATTTCAATCAATAAACTATTATCGTTTTGAATTATAAAACGTGTATGTTTCCTGTGTCAGATCAAGTTTGTTAATAATTTTTACTTTATGCAAGATGACATATTTCATTAAAATAATTTTTAAAATCTTAACCAATAGGTACTTACCATCTTACGGAAAGACCCATGGTTAAAAGGTTTCCATCACCATCATCATTTCAGCCGAAAAACGTCCACAGCTGGACATAGGCCTCCCCCAAGCACCGCCTCTTCCACCAGTTCTGTGCTTCTCGCATCCAGCGGATTCCTGCCTTCACCAGGTCAGCGGTCCACTTTGTAAGAGGCCTTTCAACGCTACGTCTTCCGGTACGCGGTCGCCAGTCAAGAACCTTTCGGCTCTATCCGCCGCATCTGTTCTACGAGCAATGTGTCCTGCCTACTGCCGCTTAAGTTTGTCAATTCCCAATTCCTTGATCTAATAAATTAAAACTAATGACTTTTCACACCAGCCTTCATATTTCCCTTGGCAACACATGTCACCCTTTCCTTGGCCCAGATTCCTATAGACTTTATAGAAAAAAATGACCCACTAATAAAGGTAGTTCAACATCAACTAGAAAATCAATACTACTGCATGCAATTGACACAAGCATGCAATGTCACGTACTGTACCTTTACGTATGTACTGTATCGAACGTACCTTATAATTACACTTTTGTAGGTAACCGGTAAATAGTATTAGTACCTATTTATTTTCGTTCAGTGTCTATTGAAGCTTTTAAACAACATGCATACATGTTTAGCATCTTTCTTTGTAACTGTTTCTAGTATTGGTACTACGGGTATGTTTCTCCAAGGTGATTAAACAACTTGTAAGCCATTGAAAATGCCGAGATATTTTATTCATTCCGTAAACCGAAGCGGGACGAGCTGGTGATAACAAACGACCACTGGTCCACTTTAGCCCTGGATCGAAAGAGCTGGAAGTCACGGGGAGCGGCCTTTGTTCAGTAGTGGGATGATGCAGGCTGTCAGTAGCAGTAAACCGAAGGCAGTCTTTTTGATAAATACAGTTCCCTGCTGTCTGTGCTCAAGCTATCCTCGTCAATTGAAGAGAAAGCTTAAGATTGTAGAAATGTCTACAATCTCGTAAGTATTGTAGAAATTGACCATGAAAAGTTTAAGCTCTCAAAACTAAAAGGAAATGAAATCTCTAAAGAAAATTATTTGTGATATAGGTTCTTCAGAAAGTTCCTGGTGCATAGTACTCGCAACCGGCGTGTGTGTAAGAATGTATAAAAATCTCACCGTGAAAACTTGGGTGAAGTGAGCTTAAGGTGAAGTGAATCTGTCAACAGTCATTCCCTAGCATCAGGTAAAATGACAGCTCACTTTACCTTCACCTAAGTTTTCACGGTGAGATTTCTACAGAACAGCCGGCTAATTCTGTCTACCGCCATGGGAAAAAAGAGTGAGTTCATATATGTATTAAAACTCTAAGTAAACTAAAAAGTTTACTTTGTGATTTAGGAATACAGAAATATTCCTTCATCGCAACATAAACCTTCCTATGCATATTGCTACTACAATATTAAAATATCACGTTTCGGTTCCGACTAAAAAGCCAGCATTTATAAGTTTACCATAAGGAATTAGTATGTGACTTGGGTATAGTAATATAACATATGACGTAGGGTTTAAAGGTTGCAGTATGTTGGAAAGATGAATAGCTAGGTCAAAGATGGCGCCTGTAAATATGTTACCTGCTCCAAGCACTCAAGTTGTGCCTCCGTAGGATTATTTAATAGAGGAGTTAAATTTCTTATAATATGTTATTTGTGAGCAAAGATCTTTCTCGAGTAAGTACAGTCACCTTAGCATCTGCCAAACCTTTTTCCAATATAGTCGGACCAGCATATCCAGATGCATCTGAATACCAGTATTTTACATGAAGTAACTGCCCATCTGAAGAATGGATTGTGGCGGTCAGACGGGCAGTTACTCTTACAGTTACGATACTTTTGTTAAGACTGGTTATCAGTCTTTCGGGCTTCTGACTATCCGTAACTACGGTCATAGTTCTACAAATGCCGGGACAAACGTCTAAACGTGCTTATACAGTGCTGCTGTTTGCAGGAACAGTCAACATAATATTGAGTATATAATTGATGATTTATATAATTCATCAGTTATCTATTCAATTTTGTAATATCATTTGGTAGAATATCGACAGATCAAGGCAGCTTCAAGTATTTTGATATTTTGATAGAAGTTTGCTTCTATCAAAACCATATTTCAATATTGGTACACTTCATCTTCTCAAATTTATGAAATATGGTCAGAAGCAGAGGCGATATCTTTACCACAATTCGGCAGAATACAGGACCCTGATTGAACTCTTCGCCACGAATTTCCGCCTGCAATGCCAACAAAGTTATCCTAAACTACGGTCATGTTGCTTCAAGGGTTTCACCAGATGTTTTGCAATGTTTTTATTATAAGATATAGATAATAAACTAATCTAAATGTTTAGGTTAATTTTCTGTAAGTTAGATTTATTAAAATAAAATTTAGTTTAGCAAATATTTTGCAATAACTTCCACTAGAGTTCAGGCAAGTCTTGCAGCATTATACCTTCATATTTAAATAAATAGGTGCAGTTTTAAAAATAGATTTTTCAAAGGATTAATCTATCCTACGTGGTAATTCCGTAACATACTATCAGTAGTAATGGATTTCATTTTTGTTAGTTTGGGTATCACCGTCTATTCTATTCTTGTACAAATTGTGATGAATAAATAATTTTGAATTTTTTGAATTTTGACAGTTCAAACAGCATTCATTACGTTATTTACATTGTTGAGCAGACAATTTTTTCAAACATATGAATCGGTGGATTAGCAATATCCTTCAAAATGATTGATATTGGGGGATAGTGTGACCTCTTTTAACTGTTCTGTGGTCTATTACGCATTGAGGGTGCCTATAATGTTCCCACTGCTGGGACACAGGCCTCCTCTCGGTGAGATTGGGGTGCTGATAAGTTTCTATCTATTTCCTATTATATAGTATAGTGTAAATGGTACACCACAGACTACTATATTTGTCTCTCCTTAATTTTTAATCCATCCAAAGGTTGTCTTTAAAAGATCGCTCTTAGCGATAAGACCGCCCATTGTGTCACCCTTTATAACATTTTATGTATTTATGTTCTGTAATTTGTATGGTGTACAATAAAGAGTATTCTATTCTATTCTATCCTATCTTAGGAAAGCTCAACACCATTATTCTTGAGTAAAATATTATTTTGAGTTAGCCGCCTAGGTTCAACAGCCATGACTACCTCGTAGGTTTAGTACTCACAATGTGACTGTTGTGATCTTAAGACCTATATTAACTGGCAAAATGGGCGTAACCCACCTATGTCAATCGTTTCGACGAAAAGACGTGAGGCTATGTACAGTTGTACGGCCCTACAAGCCTAGTGTGCGGCTTGCGGCGTCAGTGACCATGTCGCCGTCGGTGACCAAAACTGCCAGACTTTCGAGGTAATTGCGTAACACACTGCAATGGCTTTAATTTTGACAGTTCAACAGTATTCATTGCGTTATTTTGAACATAAATATGAAGCAATGGATTTGCAATATCCTTCAAAATGATTCAGATTTAGATTAAGTGTGTTACGGTCAATTATCGTAGTGATTTTGGTAGTTCCATCAGGTCAGACAAGTTTTTGGTTCCATAGCCTCAAGAGCACAGCGTTCTATACTAATGAGTCCTTCCACATCATAAACAACAAATTCTAGATCATCATAATGATGCAACATTTGTCTTCTTCTTTTATTCTTCTCTATTATAGTCCCCGCTCATCTATTAGTTCACTATTATTACCAGTCCTGATGGTCTCGTGGTCGCAAGTGCGACTGCTGAGCTGAGATTGGGATCCTGGTTTTGATTCCCAGGTCGGGAAAATGTTATTGGGTTTTTCTATTTTTCAGTAACTTTCCGGAGTTTGGGAATCGGCGGTGATCCCCGTGCCTCGGATAGCACGTTAAGCCATTGGTCTTGCGCCTGATCTCTGTCCGGTCGTGTCGTATTGCCGTCCCATCGGACTACAAGAGTGAGGGCAAAACGAGTGCACCTGTGTCCACACACTTGTGCACTATAATATCTCCTGCGTCGATAGCTAGTCTCCGCTGAGATGGGCCCCCATGACCGAAATTCAGTCTGCAGGGCCATTATTATGGGGCACAATCTCGGTAGTCACCTAGCTCCTTTATAGCTATATGTAGGTATGTTGCAATCTTTTATTTTATTTCTTGTTTTAATTGATGTTTTTATTTATTTATGTATAATTATGCATGCTGCACTGGTTAACGTCATCACGTCAACGCCGGCTGCCGCTGAAAACCAGCGCTGGGGCTCTGTCTCGTACAGGGTCTTAGCATTATGCTGAGCGATGGCTGTCTTGCGTGAATGTGACGCATGTTTACCCCCAACTTGTTATTTTTTTTTATGTGTTTATGTTCTTTTTTATGCGTCATGTTTGCCGCAAATAAAAGTATTTTCTTTCTTCCTTTCTTTTTCTTTCCATATCATATTTTACGCAGTCTGTCCATCGTTTCTTTGGTCGTCCCCTACTCTTATACATTCTCAAATCAACAAAATCTAGATATCTACATAAACTGTCCCGTTCTCAATCGTATGAAAGTTAAGGACTGGCTATTGTTCAGCTCGCTTGGGGCGGTCGTGCACATTGTTCATTGTCTATTCGAGGAAACGCTTCGATATGTTTTAAAATAATATTTTACGAGCCCTGTCGATAGTCGGGGTTCGTTGACAAAGAACGTGCATTTATTTAGAGATGTAAGGCGAATTATGGAGATAAAATAAACGCAAATAACAATGGGTTATATAACAGTGTATTCGAATTGCAATAACTTCCGCAATTTATTCAATGATCAAGTACATTCGATCAACTGCTGTAGGAATGTCATTGAAATTGCATATTTCGCCGTTCCTTAGGTAATTTTTTTAAACATTTACTTTATTGTTATTCTTTCTTTTCTTTCTTACTTCAAAACAAATTACTGCAATCTTGTGCAATAAGAAATTCTAGGTTACCTTTAAATAAGACCTACACGAAATATCCAAAATATGCAAATCAATGGTCAACAATCAACAGCTCAAAGAAGTATAGAGCCCATTTCAATTTTCTCCCATTTCAACTCTTGCTATCAAAGACACTCTTTAAGGCATGAACAGTTTCTCAATTAATTAATTACCGACCTGCGATCTTTCTTTGATAAACCAACGCCATCGATGAATACATCGATTTTAATCGGAATCAATGCGAATTCTCAGATAGTGATCGATAAGACTCGATCATTGTGAAACAATATGAAACAGTTCTCAATGTTATCTTATTTTGAGCAGAAATCGATTAATTAAGTTCATTTAAGTACACGATCTGCTATCTTATCGGCGTCTTTGATTGCGCCGCATCATAAACAAGGCAGACAGTAGCAATCACAATCGTTTGATATGGTAAATTAATTGCGATACGGTGGTACAACACTCGACATCCTATATTGGGCGTTGGGTGCATAAAATAGCACTTCGGGAATCGCAAAAACAAAATGGCGTAACTTCTCATAAGTGGAGCCAGCATTAAATAAATCATTGCTTGCAATAAATAAAAACTCATAAAATCTTATGGAAAGATTGAGGATGAATAAAATGATATAAATTCTATGTATAATCACGAAAATTACTGATATCCTTTACGTCATCCGGAACTGTTAACGCTCTGCAAATAACCTACGCCAACAAGAATCAATTTCAGTTTCCAATCATCAACGACATAAAGTTCCCAAGGACTATCAATAAAACTTTAGTATCGGTTCAATACAAACAGTTTTCCTGAGCGTCATTTTAATGGCAATGTATTTGCGAAGCTGTGGGCGGTCTGTTTTCTTAAACAATTTATGCGCTCGGCGCCTTTGCGACCGACTATCAGACGACGTGCTAACCAAATCACTGTGAAATACTGTCCGTCTGTAAGATGCCGCTAATCTATGGTATGTTCCAAAAGTAACTGGTGAAAATGTAAACAAATGGAACAGAAAACGTACCTGTGGATGCCAATTTGAAGTGCCACGTACAAATTGAAGGCTTTGATTTAAATACTGAAACCAGAAATCCTATATTTTAAAACTAAGGTGTTTTAAAATTAGAATTTCTCTGTTGCCGTTTTTCATTCGAGGTTAATTTAATAACCTCAAATTCCGTAGATGATTTTTCAATTCTAATTCAATGCTGTTATTTTAAACAACAACTGTTGACAAAATTGTCAACACTATCTCCATTCAGAAGGTTTTAGTTTTATATCTCAATGTGTTACTAATATCGTTTGGTGAGTGTTTGCGTATGAATTTAACCTGAACATGATTTTTGTTTACACTTTCTTTAGATATTATTGAATCAGAGTATAGAAAAATAACGGCCCCTTTTTCATGAAGTTTGCACGTTTGGAAAGTTCTGGTTTGAGAAAGAAAGCTTTACAGCTTTCTTAGAGTGTTGATGGATCAGTTGTGAAAATAAACAGTTTATGATTACAATTGATTAGCGTAGTGTGGGAAGCCCCCGGCTAGGTACACCGACGAACTTATAAAAGAAGGCTGGGACAGCCTATATGCGGAAGGTGGAGGACAGAGTGTTATGCGCAGCCTGGGAGAGCCCTATGTCCAGCAGTGGACTCCGATTGGCTGAGTTTATTGATTGATGACTGCAATGCATGGGAAGGTATACCTTTCTCCTTCTTTTACGGTGAACTTTAGTAGCCTGCAGGTATTTTTTCCGTCTGTGATGATTGGATAGCGAACGAGATTACGAAACACATACATGTTTCCAAGATACTAAATAGTATGTTTTGTCATCAGAAATCTTTAAAGCCTTCAATTCAATAGATCCTGAAAAGCGGAATGACTGTATGTCCAAAAGTAACGCGCACATAAGTATCGACGTCCAAATGTGTTGCCAGTTAATGATACCTAATAAGCAATGTGCCTTGATAATTTACTGCTATCTACATTTGAGAAATGCTATTTGCGACGATGATCGGAACACTGATTCGCTTAATTGGCAAAATGGCAACACTACGCGACGCCTTTCGGGAATCTGTTGACCTAACAGTTTCATGAATATAAATGAGACTAGATTTTCAGTAATTAAAAATAATTAGACAGATTTTTTTATGGGCACTCCGTTCCTGAACCCGTGATTGTACATGTAGTCATAATTTATTTAGTTGACTAATAAATCAAGTTGTTTCTAGCTACTTATTACACGAACAATTAATAGGAACTATTATTATCTACCTTGTTGTTATCCATTTAGAGTTTGGTGAACCTCCTATTAATTGCTCGTTTTATTCGGTCTTATTCTGGCCATCTTAACACGGTAAATCATCAAGATACATGACAATTCCATTATTTCTGTCGGCATCCATATAATTTGTTTTTGAGACAGGTTTTTTTTCTCACTCGCTCAAATCATTCCACAATTTCCCAAATCTTACCTTAAAGCTACACATGACAAAAAAATACCATAATTATCGAAGTAATATTCTATAGCGTCAACCACTAATAACGCTAATTCTCGCTTCAACGGAGAAGTTTCTTGCCCATTCTTCTCCATACGAAAATTACCTTTAGGAAGGGGCGACTAGAATCAGTTTTAAATTTTGACGTTCAAAAGTGCCTTTTATGTGCCTATTTGAAATAAATGCTTTGACTTTCATTTTCATTCCATCTTTCCGGTAACCATGCGTTTTTTCCTGGTAGTCGGATGGCTTTTGGACGATATGGCCGAAGTTTTGTAGGACTCTCTGGCAGACAGATAGTCGTAAACTTTTAGCCTAATACGAGTTATTTTATGATGGATACATTAAACTTGTATCCTATCCAGGATATGCGCAATATACGTTTGCAACGAATAGGTAATCAAATTAAATATTTACTCATATTTTTCGCTATTTTCCAATCAATTGACTGTCGCCTCATTCCTATCCGGTCTATTATTAGCATGCGCCCGATTCACCGCGACCACAGCGCCGCGGTTTGACCCCGCAGACATCGGATCAACGATCAACACTATGTTGTACATTCCAAACGACAGCTCTAGACGACCGGCTTGTGACAGTGGACACAAGTAATGAGGTGACGAGTTCGTTTGTGAAGATAGAGATTGATTTAACCCTTTTCTGATCTTACGAGCCGTAGGTAGGTTCCTGTTGATGGATTAACTAGTGTGTCTGCCTTACTATAACAGTGAAAGTAAAGCTCCTACTAGTTCCTGTTTTCTTATTTAGACCAGAGACATTGGATGTGGAAGGTACACACAATAGTGTCCATTCAGAACGACAGCTATAGATAATCGGCTTGTAGACAGTGGACACAGACAAGTAATGAGGTGACGACTTCGTTTGTGAAGATCGGGGTAGTGATCTGTAATGGGGAAGAGTTTTAGACCCACCAATAGTCGCTATCGGTATTAGGTGACTAAAAGACATTGGATCAACACTACATATATTGTACATTCCGCACGACAGCTCTAGACGCCTAGTTTGTAGACAATGGACACAAATAATGAGATGACGAGTTCGATTGTGAAGATGGGGATTTGAAATGGTAAAGAGTATTAGAGTTACTTGCCAATAGTTGCCATTTGCGTAGGTATATGTAGGTAAGCAGAAGACATTGAATCAACACAATATTTTACATTCCAGTGACAGCTGACACGACACAGTGACAGCTCTAGGCGACCAGTTTATAATTGTTTTGTATGTAAAAATAGGGTAGAAAAGTGTTGGCTCCTGTTTTTACGATGTTTTGTAAATAAAATGTTTTGAGTCTTTGGGCGTAGTTTTTAACAAAATATGAGCCGCATTGTTGCACGCTGACAGAACCGCTTAGCCGATTTATAAACACCGTAGGAACACTCAAAATGTCCAAGCATTGAACTACAAAATGACAGCTGTAGGGAAACAAACTATTATATAACAGATAAATAACAATAATTTAAAGTGTAGTGACACTCTACAGAGTGAACAGTCAAAATAGAGCTGTCATGAGCAGCACAGTGTTGCCAACAAAAGGTTTATATTAATACGCGCTGGCCGATTGTCCACAATTCATTGAATTTACACAAAAGTCCTCGCATCTGCACTTTCGGGACCCTTTAATTGCATCATAAGAAGATTTATAGCGGGTAACATCGTCGAATATTCAAGTCACTCAAAATAAAACCTTTTTATGTTAGCAATTGAGTTCAATATGCATTTAACGGACTGAATTTCAACAGGTCAGAAATCAAAACAACCTATTTAAAAACAAAATACAATCGTCTGTTGAGCGCCATGATATATTTCTATTTATTACGCCAAAACGAGGTTATTCACTTATCAAACTAATATAGTAAAAAGATGCTGAGATAAAAACTAAAATGATTTACGGCCAGATAAACAGATTTATAATAAGTAGAGATAATGTCCCAGATGCTAGGACCCAAGGTCGAAATATTTAGTGATTCTTTAAACAGGGGAGACAGAGTTAATTTATTGTGAACCAATTAACTTTTCAGCTGTGGGACCTGATTAAGATTATTAATTAATTAAAACCTTAATTAAGTATGTTTTATTTTTAATCCTGCAATAGAGAAAACTAAAGAGATTTTTATGTTCGGATCTGTAAAATTACTTTCTTATGTTATTCACATTAATGACCGAATCCTATAATTTACGGACAATTATTGGTTATAATTAAGTAAGACTCTTGTATCTTTGACGGCACGGTTGGCGCAGAGGCTGAGCGATCGACTGCTGTCCTGCGTGTCGCAGGTTTGATTCCCGCACGGAACAAATATTTGTATTGCCTCCAGGTAGTTGTTCCGGGTCTGGCTGTTCGTGTATGTGAGTTTAAATGTTTGTAAACGCACCCGCGACACAAGAGTAATTTCTAGTATGGGGCAAAGTTTAAAAAAATAAAAAAAACAATAATTAAGCAAAGCCCTCATAGCTTTGCAAAGCAGACACTCTCATAAAGTAGCTGTCAAAGGTAAAATTAGCTCACGAATCTACTTACGACTATATGCTCAGTTTGGCAATAAAAAATGCTATCATTGGTAAGCAAAACGATTCGTTTTTGTTTATAGAAGAGCATAAGTAAAACAAGTAATATAAGTAATGGGCTTATAACCGTGCACACAGTAAAAAACGGAACTTATTATTATAAGTTATTTATAATATGATTCACAGTTTTAACCAGCCATCCAATTATTAAATGATTGGTAACCATTAACGCTTGATAGCTCACACCTGTCAGCCACTTTGATTTAATAAAACAACAGTTGGTGGATCGTTTGGTAAGAGATGATTTTGTACTAAATACAGAAATAAGATTTCATTTTTAGCTTTTTTAGACAATATCCTTTATTTTTAAAACTCATCATCTGCCTAGCCTTGTGCCAACTATGTTGGGGTTGGTTCCCATTTTTTTACATGGAGTGACTGCCTATCTGACCTCAACAACCCAGTTACTGGGTAAAACGAAATTCCTTGGTTGTCAGACTTTCGGGCTTCTGACCATCCGTAACGACTGTCAAAGATCCACGAATGACAGCCGGTACCAACGGCTTAACGTGCTTTCCGAGGCACGGAGGGTCTTGGTACGTAAAGATGGTCACCCATCCACGGACCAACCGCGGCAAGCGTACCTTAACCTGATCGATCGACCCGTGCGGCTGTTATTACTGAGCCACAAGGCCCTCTATTTAAAAACTAGGGCAGAAAATAAATTGCCAATAAGTCATAATATATTATAGCTTAGATATAATTTTATAGAAACTCACTAGAATAAACAAAACCCAACGAGCAGAAAACAGTCTTCAATAAACACAAATTTGCATCAGCTAAAACATGATACATGCTTACTCAAATAGGTCCCGTTTCCCCTGTACGATCTCAGACCCGATAGCAAACAACATAGACGCGTGGCAGACACACGACAATCATTCGTTGATAAGATCGGTTAATCATACAAATCATGCTCCATGCATCGAGTCAGGTGTCGGGGCCAGGGAAATACTAGCTCCAGGGGAATCGAACGAGTATGGGCTTTTGAAAATTCCTTTCTAAGTATGGGGTATGTGTGTGCATTATTGGATTCCAGCTTGTTTGGAGGTCTTGCATAGTGTTTACCTACTTGTTGCTGCTGGAGCAACAAGTCGGTTTTATTTAGTTACAGTTTTCTGTATGAAGAAGTCAGTTTGGTAACTGCAGTAATTTTTAAAAACTTAGGCAGTTTTTTGTATGATTGGTGACAAACAAATGCGAGTCGGACTCGCACACGAAGGGTTCCGTACCGCAAGGCAAAAAACGCTGAAACAAACACGTTTCTTGTATAGAAACCCCTTTCATTTTTAACATTATTTTATTTTATTATTTTTTAGTTATAGCAACAGAAATACACACACTGAGAAAATTTCAACTATCTACCTATAATTACGGTTAATGATATACTGCCCGCACACAGACAGACGGACGGACGAACGGACGGACGGACGGATGGACGTCGGCGGAGACAATAAGTAATAAAATCCTAAAAAGGGTGTGTCATCTCACTCATCTCTTACCTCGTCAAATCACTCTGATGAGCTTCCCCCAACATGCAAAGGAAGGTATTTCACATCAAATTCTTGACCTAAACAAACGTGGGCGACTAAGAAACCAGTCAAATATAAACCAATATAAACTTGATCGATACCAAATAAAGCAAGCCGATACGGTTATCTGAATACAATCTCCAGATAGGATAATGTCGCCGCAGACAAGCATGTTATAGAACCTTTTGTTCAATCTACAAGGCGGCATAGTAATAGCCGCCTCCCAGCCTCCCATGATAGGGGTGAGGACAGTACAATAAGGGAACCATCGACCAAACGATCTTTAATCGATATATTCAGCCGTTGCGATTACATCGACAAGCAATTGTGGGTAAGGAGTAGTGACAGTCAGCCTTAATAGTTGTCTAGCGGATAAATAGTCGGTATTTCAATCTTTAGTGATTATGCATTTGAAAATGACCGATGTTGAAGCTGGTGTCGATTTCAATGAGATATTCAGGATACTTGATACTGGTGTTGTAGATAATAACTACAATCGTTTTATCAAATATTGTCTCTAATACTGGTTAAAAGCTGTATCGGCGTCGACAAGAATAGAATGGGCTATCTATTTTGTGGACAAACGTTTGCTTTAAATAAGGACTAGATAGTTTAAGGAGGCGAAGTAAGCTTCTACCTGTGCACTACATTATCTTACAGCAATCAAACATCGAAGCGTAGTGGTGATAGAACTCTAACGACCATACAATGTAAATGGAGACAATTTAAAAAAAAAATACTATTATACATCCATCCAGTTACAACATTTTGTTTCAGAAAAATGCTTAATTGGATAGCCCAATTCTCGACAGAGGCTACGTAACATCGTCATCATCGCTAGGACCCTTAGAAGCCGAGTAAAACCAAAGAAAACTCAAAAGAGTAGAAGTCACAAAGAGTTAGGAGCCGAGTAAAACCAAAGAAAACTCACAAAGAGTAGAAGTCACAAAGAGTTAGGAGCCGAGTAAAACCAAAGAAAACTCACAAAAAGTAGAAGTCACAAAGAGTTAGGAGCCGAGTAAAACAAAAGAAAACTCACAAAGAGTAGAAGTCACAAAGAGTTAGGAGCCGAGTAAAACAAAAGAAAACTCACAACACATGAAGCGAAAACGAAGCAATAGCGCGGGCAGGCGAAGCGATACGACGGGATGGGACGGGCCCCGAATAAAAGATTTCACGCAGACGAAATCGCGGTCAGAAGCTAATTTAATAATAAAATTTACATCTACGGCTCACGACGATGCTAAACCTGAAACGAAACGACATTCAATTTCACGGAAATGATGCAACACATAATAACGACCGGAAATGACTATAAACAAAACGTTAATCCCTCACACATAACTAGAAGAATTCTAAAAATCTTTACACATTTACAAGCTCAATTTAACGAGTGAACCATAATTTAGCGATAAAAGGAATCCAAATAGATAATGTAAATATACTGGCGTATGTAGGAGCGTGTTAGCTATGTACACATTGTAAAACTGAAGTAGACAGCTAAAATTAACGTTTATTGAAATTCTAAACACTGAACACTGTTTCTACGCTAAACTGGGAACGGAGGGAATAGGTAGATACAGATTAACTAATGGGAAATCTGGTTAAATGCGAATTAAACTTGAAAATCGAGTACTGGATTGTGTGCGTTGTCACGCAGCTTACTAGTTAGGGAAGTATATCTATCTGTAAGCGTGTGTTGAGCTGCAAGACTTCTGACAAATGCGTGCACTGACTGGACAGGTCCTCTCAATCTGTGTGGTTCTTTCCTCAAAAGACCATCTCAGACTTCGATCTACATGGTCTTTATATGATCTGACCAAGATTATGTCTGGACTTTAAAAGAGACTGTGACCTCTGAGTTTATTTCGGCCTTTCTTCTCAGACTAGTCAGATATGAAACGCCGACCTCATCTAGTTTTAAAATATGATTGACGTGTAAAAGTGTTTGTACAAACCTACTTACAAAATAAAATCATTTATCAATATCATAATTTGTATACTAATAATAAATCTGAACAGTTTGTTTGTATGTTTGTTTGAACGCGCTAATCTCTGAAACTATATAAGCTAGTCAATAAATAAAATGACGTAAGTAATGGAATTGGAAATATGGAGACAAGAAAGCATTTGATGGCTGTCATTCCCCGGTTATAGATTTAAGCTAGCTAAATAATTAGTCCGCCAGCCAGGTGGTCGGACGATATTGTTACCATCGCGGGTAGAACCTGGATGAGGCTGGCTCAGGAGGATGGACATAAGACAAGAGATGCCTGTGGTCAGCGGTAGATGAAGTCGGGCTATGGAGTATGGACGATGATGATGACGATGATTAACAAACTAAAAAACAAAACAAACTCAGGCTGTGTAATCAAATAAATGTACCGTCAATAACAAAATCACGTATCAAGAATAAGAAATACAATACTACTAATATCCCGAATTTATTTATTTATTGAATCATCAAGGAATCCTTGTGTTAGATAAAGATCAACCAAGGAACGAGTAACTACTGATACGGTGCGGCCGTGAGTATCAAATTGTAACAACGTAATATTTCATGCCGATACCGCTTGCCGCCTTTATCTCCCGTAACTTAATTTAAGACTTGATCCAACTAAGTGAATTAGAAATGTATTAAGTTACGGAGTATAATGTTATGTCATTGTTGGTTGTTTTTGGTTTTAGTACTTTAATAGCAACTTGCTGTGCTTGACTTTATTTGCGTGTGTTAGATTCTTTAGTATATACTAGAAGTACATGTACCTATATATTACCCAAATAACAAGCTTTGAATATCAGAATGGTTACTAGTTAGTTATTTACTGTGTATGAAGGTTATTATTGAATATGGTTTGTAGGGAAAGGGTTTTATAAAGTAAAGCACAGATAGACAGTTAAAGTAAGTAATAACATTTAAGTGTTTTTTTTACAAGTTAATATTGTTGTTTTTTGTAAACACAATATCTAGTCAAATTAGGTGCTTCTACGTTGGTCCCAAGCTTCGTAAATGTGATAGATGCCATTATCCTACAAACAATATTCTAATACTATAATTATATCAAAATGCATGCATTAATTAATTATTGTAACACGTGCATGTTGGACAAACTATTGGATTTCATGGTTTTTAATTTTTTTGTGCGTACTTTAATTCTTTTTCGGAAATAAAAGTAGCCTCAAGTAGGTACTCCTTATAACATCGGCTATCTGCCAGTGAAAGTCCCGTCAAAATCGGCCCAGCCATTTCTGAGATTACCTGGAACAAACAGACAGAGAGACAACAATTTTAAATACTATTGTTTTGTTGTAAGTACCGTATATACTCGTACTTGCATATGCATTTAGTTACCTAAAAGCTGTTATTTTGAATTTTGACATTACAAACAGACACTTTAATTTTATTTATTTGTATACATGTGTGCTAGTAAGCAATAGATTTTTTTTATTTAATAGGCTTACCAACTTAACACATACACAGCATTAACCTACAGTCTTGGTTATAATTATAGATCTTGCATGTATATAAATTATAGGAAAGCACGCCACTACATACAAAATAAAATATGTTTTTATAAACATGTCACAATAATAATTATTATTTGTTGATTCGATTAGTTTTAGAATGTCTTAATTTTGGCAAACGTAGGCTTTTTGCATCGCTATACTTATTTCACTTTTTCCCTCGTTTGTAATCATCAGATCCACTCACACAACCGCTTTTTTCCAAGCTCAAATATGCTATAATTTCATCGTGCACTTGATTTTACCGGATGAACGCCTTTGGATTTATTTTAATAACATCATAATATTTTCTCGTATATTACAATAATTTTATAGCCAGGTTATTTATTATAATAAAGGCCTACGCTCCAACAATTTCTTGTTCACGTTAACGCCATAATTTCTCCATTGTTTCACAAACACCACACAATTCGTAACGGACAATTTAGACTTTTAACGTCGATAGGACAGCATAATGGTAGGGTGGTGACGCCAAACATTTTCATTAATAAAGGTTGCCCAGAAACTCTTGTTAACAATGATAACTGCATTCTGGAAGAAACGAAGCATAACTCATTCGATTAAACTGTGAGTTTACCGACTGCGGGCCGGGTTAATTGTAACACTTCGGAGAATCCCCACCATTTTACGAAGACCTCCAAAAAAGTTCACCGTCTTCTATTCGATAAACGTTAGACGAAATTTCACGGTTTTTGTAAGACTGGTTATGTTAATCTTCGCCGACGACTAAGCAGATCTTAGTGACGTCGAGAAAGTGTTAATCCTATTTTAATATGACTAATTGTGTGCTAGTTGACAGTGACTACTAAACAACGGTATGTCTGTGGGTGGAAGTGCAATTAATATTACCTAATGGTAGAACCTTGTGTTTCTAGAGGACATTTTGTGGAGTTATGTGATCGCTAAGCATGTTGTTGTGCGGCATTGAAGTGTTTAATTAGGTAAATTTACTTTAGGTTTTGTTAGCTGCAATCAGATCGAAATTATCTCTTATTGAGCTTCTAGAATATAGAGATAGACGCATAGCTAAACTTGTCGACATTGCATAGCTTTTAGTGTTTGGCAGCATTCATTTTGTAAGAGTTTTAAAAGAGTAACCGTGGAGTAACCGACCAAATGGAACCGTGCACCTAGCTTTTGATATTTCATAAGTGCTCATGTAGGTTTAGGAATGTTTTTAATTTTAATTTAGAGCTCTACTGGGTACCTCATTCGCTACATTTCTGTCTTCAGTTTTTCTTAGGGCAGCACGTTTCAAGTACCTACTACTTTATTTTCAAAACAGTTGGTAGATTTGTCAATTTAATTTCAGTTATTACAGTCCTTTCCGCTTGTGGCTACGTAATAACAGCCGCATGGGTCGATCTATCAGGTTAAGCTACACTTCCGCGGTTGGTTCGTGGATGGGTGACCATCTTAATATAGTAAGACCCCTTCGTGCCTCGGAAAGCACGTTAAGCCGTTGGTCCCGGCTGTCATTTGTGGATCTTTGACAGTCGTTACGGGTCGTCAGAAGCCCAAGTCTTACAACCAGTTTTACCAAGTGGTATCGTGTTACCCAGTAACTGGGTTGTGGAGATCAGATAGGAAGTCACTCCATGTAAAATACTGGTATTCAGCTGCATTGAGGACTGGAAACCGACCCCAACTTAATTGGGAAAAGGTTTGGCAAAGGATGACAGTCCTTTCAGCTGAAATAATGATGTTGAAGTATAAGACTAGTACATGATAAGGTAGTATAAGTATAAGACGTGATTCGTGTTTGTTTTTATCTGACAATATAAGTTGCGTACAGACGCCAAGCTACCCGAAACTGTCAAATTTTCCCAATCAACCTTGAACCTTAATGCTTTAGCGATAAAGTTGAAAATCTATTATAGAAATTTGACAGATTGTAGTAGCTTGATGTGCTGGCGTCTGTACATAATAATTTCATGGCAAATGGATATTCATAAAATAGCACTATTGAATAGTACGAAATATGTAATACAAATAACAGACGTCGGAAGTAAAACTTATTGATAAGGGCTCGCGACCTTAATGTTGAACTTTCCATCTTATCATTTTGTAACTTGACTATTAAACTTCAATTACATCAGTAATGTAATGTAGGTAGGTACATAAATAGATTGCTATTGTAGGAAAGAGTAGAATTTCCCGATGATATTTATGTATTTTGGCTATAATATGGTTTGAAAGGGAGTGACTACCGACTACTTATACGAAACAACCCGAAATAAATTGGAAAATGATGATGTTGATGACGTATTTTGGCTACTTCTTAGGTATAGAAAGAAGCCATTTAAACATTGCAAAAGCTCTGCTATAAGGAGGTTAAAATAGTAATAATGATGATGCTGTATGTATTTATGTGTCTATAGTTTTGGATATGTATATCTGTGTATCTATTCTAGAGTATTGTATACATAATATTTGCACCAACGACAGACCCATTTTATGTCCAGGAAAATCACTGTCCATTCTAACCTAAGGTTGCCTGGAAGACATCGCAGTAATGCGTTAAGGCCGCCCATTGTATATTTTGTAGTGTTTAATGTATTTTTTTATGCTATGTATTTTTGTGGTGTACAGTCACGAGCAAAAGTATGTATACACTCGGCTTTAATCAAAAGCGATTTACTCCTTTATTTTTTAATGAAATTTTATGTTGTTACGAACATAGCATTTTCGAACCCATATGTTTATGTAATGTGTCGTATTTCAACGTTGCATTCGCAATTGAAAGTTGCAAGTGTTGACATGTTGGTGCTCGTGACTGTACAATAAAGTACCTATTTATAAAAACTTATAACACCCCGTCGTTTTTGCGTCGGGGGTTAAATAGATAGATGCTGAAATGTACATTCGGTAAAAATCTCACTTTGAAAACTTACGTCAAGTGAGCTTGCTGTAAGTGGTCAATCCCTAGCATCAGATGGAATGACAGCTCAGTACACCTAGCTTTTTTAAGCTAGACAGATCTATAGAACATTGGTATCGAAATACTGCATTATCTAACCCACAACTAAAGCCACATACCTACAAATATACTCCTTAGTTTGAGTCCGATAAAGTCCAGAAGGCCAATTCTCGTATTTTAAAAGGTTCAAATCTAGTCGCAGTCTCATCTCAGCGACAAACAAATTTCAAAAACTTGTCAAAATGTAGGGAAATTAGATTTTTGACAGATTGAGACTGAGATCAGACTGTAAATGATCTTAAAATTACGAGAATTACCCCTCTGATCGCTCAATAGATTGACACAGTAACACCGCGGGTGACAAGGCATAAATACAGTATTCGACCTAATAAACGCTCACATCAATAACAGCTGCACGGTTCGATCGAAGGTGTTAAGCTACGCTTGCCGCGGTTGGTCCGTTGATAGGTGACCATCCATTACATACCAAGACGTTTCCGTGCGGTTGTCATTCGTAAATCTTCGACAGTCGTTACGGGTATTTAGAAGACCAAAAGTCTTAAAACCAGTCCTTACCAAGGGATGTCGTGTTACCCAGTAAGTTGGTTTGTGGACGTCAGACAGGCTGTCGCTGCATGTAAAATACTGGTATTCAGCTGCATCCAGTTAGAATGGAAGCCGACCTATACATAGTTGGGAAAAGGTTGGGTAGATTGATAACGCTATACATCATAAATTGTTCCATTCATGAAGACCTCACATGTTACAAGACTGAAGCCTTAACCATACAAAAATTAAAAAAAAACGGGTTGCACTCCGGGAGTGCTGGCAGAAGTGAAAACTTGAATATTAACGTTGTGTATTTTTGATATTTTGGAATGCGGTCTTCTCTCCCTCCGTCTTACCAATTTTCGATCAGGTTACGTGTTCTGACGCGAGCTCCGCCTTACGAATTTTCGATCAGGTCACGTGTCCTGACGCGAGTTTAAAATTTTTTACCCATCACATAAAAGTGCACAACGCTGTTAAAGAAGTTTTCACTTCAAAAAGAATTAATACGCTGCAATTTACCAACATAATAATTATGACAACATATTAATAAAAGGTTTAATTGACCGAATAAGTGCGGTGCGCACCCCTTTCGGAATTACCATAAGTGTCATAAATTATAAATGTAGTTACCGCATGCATGGGCTGGTTGTTCGAGTTTATTTATCAGGCGACTCCGTGGTTATATAGATGGTGTGGTGTGGCAGGTGAAGCGCGGTTTTTTTTTTTGGTGGCTAGGTATATTTGAAGACATGGCTGTAACAGTGTTCCCGTGTGGAACAAAGTATGGTGACAAAAAATGATTATGGGTTACTCCACAAATCCCCATTGAGAATCCCCATTGAAGTCTCATACTCCTTGTTACAAAACAAGGTTTATCATTAGATTGTTTAAACCACCGAGCCAGTTATTGAATTAAGAACCTAACTGTTATAGAAATGCAGTTCTTTATACAAAAATGACAGCTTAGTTCGGTGCTAAGTTGTCATTTTAGTATAAAGAACTTTGCCTACATCGAAATAAAGTACGAAATAAATATACTGGCTCAAAGGTTTAGGCTAGAACTAAAGTTAGATTTTGTTTTGTAATAAGAGGGACAGAACATAATGGTCTGAGTACTACTTTTCTATGAAACATTGACCGCACATTAAAAAACGTCACATGAAATTAAAGCCAATTTTCCGTGGGACAATTGCTTCAGAAAAAGTTTAAGAACATAAATGGCAAAGCATAATCCGCCTATACTGTTCCCACAGCTGGGACACAGGCTTCATCTCCGGCAGCAAAAATCCGAAGACATTGGGGGTTGGTGGATATCACATGTCTTCGGATTTTTGGTTCTTAGACATGCCGGTTGCCTCATTATGTTTTTCTTCACCGTTTTGAGAGCCGGGGTGATGAAATTAAATACACAAAGTAAAGTGCCTGCCTGGGTTCGAACTCACGACCTACAACTCGTAAGTCGGGACTAATACCACTGGGCCACCGCCCCAAAAGTGAAGTAAAGTAGTGTAGTGCAGTGAAGTAAATAATGTGGGATTCTTTTACCTTTGATTGCGGCAACCTTTGCCAGAGAGAGCTTTACTTTAGTAAGCGAGATAGGTATCAATCTAGCTACTTAGATACTACTTAACTAGCTACTGCATAAGCATTAGCAGTCGTTAATGGTCCCACTTCTGGGACACATGCCTTCTCTCCGTGTGAGGGAGTGGGCCATAGTCCACCACGCGGCCCCAGTGCGGTTTGGTTGACCTAGCTAAAGGCTAGTGGCTACTATCTAATTTGAAGTGTGCGTGATCAATCGATCAATGATTAGTTTGCCTAACGATAAAGTGAAAGTATTCCATGCGTGACTTATGTAAAAGCCTTACCTATCTGTCGTAGTGTCATGTGTTCGAATATAATTTTTCCTAATTGGAACTAGACGATGTTTGGTACTCTAACGGTAGATAGGTAGCTTACTTTATGTTTATTATTTACTGCCCCGTTGGTGTCGTGGTCGCAAGCGCGACTGTTGTGTATGGGGTCCTGGGTTGGATTCCCAGGTCGGGCAGTGTTATTGGGGTTTTCCATAAGGAATTTCTCAGTAGCAGCCCACAGTTTGAAAGTTGGTGGTGTGATACCCCCGTGTCTCGGAAAGCACGTAAAGCCGTTGGTCCTGCGCCTGATCTCTCCCCGGTCGTGTCGGATTGCCGTCCTATCGGACTATGAGAGTAAAGGAACAGAGAGTGCACCTGCTCACACATTTGTGCAATATCAAAATCTCCTGCGAACCTGGCTAATCTTCGTTGAGATTGGCCACCGTGACCGAAATCGGTCCAGGCGATTATTATGTTAATGAATACCCAAAGCCGAGGCGAGTCGACAATGGGTAACAGTTTCTTTCAGTACGGTACTACTAAATCAGTGTCTAGCCCTTTTCAAGCGTTTGATAGAGGTTGAACCAGGCTGGCATCCGAGTAGGTAGGTAGGTACTCGATTAGGTAAGTACCTAGATAGGTTGGTTACTTATACCTATAGGTTAGGTACTTATTCCAAAAATGTTGTGTTCGTAACGTAGGTAATAAATAAGTAAACAACCAAACTTATTACCAAGTTAATGTAAATAACTTTAATCTAATAAGGCACGTGTCGTTCCTAACTCTCGGTTAACAAAATAGCCGACTAATTTATGTCTCTAAAAAATTGGCTTCGAAACACGTAGCGTGGCGTGTAAGTTTGAACTAGCGTCTATCGTGGACCCCTGCCGAGCTCTTGGCATTAACAACTAATAGCTGCATGTTAATCGACAGGCGATCATTGTCGGCAATCACTTCAGAAAATAAAAAACTAGAGCGTCATACGATATCTCGAATGATAAAATTCGTAATCCGTTCCACGTATTGAATATCGGTGGATAGACATAACACGATTGTTACTTGCTTTTTTTTGTGTGTCTATTTTGTAATAAAAATCATCAATATAGGCTAACCAGCTAAGTAACTGATGACTGGTTATGAATGCTACAAGTATTCCACAGAAAGCTTTACTTTTATAATATTTTATATGAATCCAAGAGATGCTAATTAATTTTAAATATTATTTATTTAAAAAAAAAAAAAAAACAAAAAAAAGACGAATTGTTCTATGATTCGTTTAGCGACATCTGTTGGCGAGTAGAAATACTATTTGGGAAGATGTTTCAATCTTTCATGAAGTTAGTTTAGCTGTCCAACACAAGATGGCAGTAATAGTAGTACTACAAAATGTCCACTTAGGATTGATCTATTAATTACTAGTGTCACAAGAAGTATTTTTTAGAGAAGTAACATGAATAATAATGCAATATTTTAATTAAAAATACTTTGCACTCAGGTACTTAATTTTAAAAGAGAGGCTAGTAACCCCGATAAATCGTCAGCAATTTGTCAAGTTGACAATTCTTCAATGTCAAAGTCAAATCGGTGATGGTAAATAACCTGTTTACAGTTTAATTTTATATTTTTATCAGTGTATTATCCGTTTTATATTTAGTGTTTAAGGCAAATAGAACAAGAAAATGAAGTACAATACACGAATTACTGCTACATAAGTTCAATTTTATTAATACACGTCCGTTCAATTTTACTTTGAAATAGGTCACTGTGAAAGAGTGCAGATTTTCTGGTAAACAATGAACATAACTAGATTGCACATGACAAAGCAACTTTTAAACTACGCAAGACTTATAAATAATGTGCAACGTATACAAATAATGGCTCCAAACACTGGTTACTACTCTACCCTTACTGTTGATGCATTTACCAATGAGATATTTGAAAGACACAGAACATCAAGGAATCAGAGAAATGAGCTTCCAGAGTCAAGTATACAGCATTGTAACTACACGAGTGACACGAATGACGTATCCACAATGAGCAGTATATCCTTGGAAGAAACGTTTGCAGAACTACTTACAAAAAACAAACATAACAAGATTGAAGAACTAGTCAAACAATGTGAAAACTGTAAGAAATTTCTAACTTATGCTACAATAAAGAGACTCTTTAAACATTACAGCATGAATGGAAGGCCTGAGATGGTGGCTGTAATACAGAATTATTGTTTAAAAGTTGATCCAAAATCCTACAAAAGAAACGGAGAGTTCCTACACTACCTCGCGAAAGCTGAATGTATTAAGGGTAATTCTGAAAAAGGATTATCAATACTTAGGAGTTGCTATAAGAGATATGAGAGCCTAAGGAGTTTTTATAGGATAATATTTAGAGAATTAATACAAGACTCAGTATTAAATAGATCAGAGGCATCGTTAGTTATTTTTAGGAAGTATGTAATGGAGTTTAGTGAAGAGTGGGCGGATCACTACCCCATGGTTTGCTTCTGGCACATTTGCTGGGCAAGCACTTGGTTTTCAGACCAGATGTTGGGCAATGAGCTTCTTGAACAGTCCGAAGTTCTTCTGGGAATTGTAGGAGAAAAGTAAGTATTAACACTAACCATTTTCTAAAATTAAAAAACATTGTATGAATCTTTCTTTCTCTTTCTTTCTAACTAAATTTTGGGCAAAATGTTAGTTGGATCACTTGGCTTTCCAAGCTATGCATTTGTTAATTTTGTCAATAGACAAAAAAAAAGTGTTAGTTCACCTGCAAGTATTTATTATATTACACATTTGCTCAGATTTTTATATCAAAGTATTTAAAAGAGAATTGTTCAACTTATATTTTTATGTAGACTGGAACCAAATATGAAAAGTACTTAAACATACAAATTGCTGTTTTCCAGAGCTACCGCATTCAGTATAATGGTGTTAAAGGACTTCAATGAAGATGCAGTGGTCAGACTGCTGCAGACATTACTCAAGTATGACATGATGATGGAGTATGTGGCAGTTCTACAAGTATTGTTCAATTATAAATGTAAGTTATGGTGGTCATACTTGCAATGCCATTTGGCAAACGGAGTGCACACTGCTTGCTCTTGGCTAACAAGACTTGAGATTTAAAGGTGGATGGATTATGATATAAGAATAACCGAAAAATGTCTTATTTAATTGGCTAATCCCTAAAGTATTGTCATAATACGCGCGAAACTCCGTTACTACCACTGCGCGTTCTATGAAGCCTTTTGCAACGGAAATCGAAATCACCCACGTTGGCGTCGCCCGACGGCGTTATCCAATCTTCACGGCCCCCTGAGGGCGACAACAGTACTCAAGATCTATCCATCTTGCCCATGTATTCCGAAAGAAATGAACAATCTTTTAAGTAATCAGTAGGTACAACACAAATACTAATACTACTTTACACTTGGCCCACTTTATATTTGCTCCTATATACGTCGAGTACTATAAATCGATACTTATCACGTCTCTGCAGACGTGATAAGTATCGATTTATAGTATTTATGTATAGTATTTATGTGTAGATGTTTCAAAATCTATCGAGCCCCGGCCAGGTCTTTGTACACCATACTAAAAAATGGGGAACCATAATTAAAACAGTTTTCAATCATCCAATTACTAAAAATTGGCTTTGTTTGGTAGTAAAGCACAAGAATGTACACTTGAAATTGCAACACGCAACAAAAACCCGTCATGGCGGTAAGCTGTCTGGTTGATAAATTTAAAAAATTGATTTATTATTGACGTTTGATATGTTTATTTCTGTCATATTATATTGTCAAAGAGAATCACACGTTACCGTAGACAAGATGTGACAGTAGACTGTTCACGATTTATGATCAATGGTCGATCTAAGGTATACTGTCATTGTTTTTAACCACAGAGTACCTAAATTGGCGAGACGCCATATTGGAAGTCGATAAAAATATTTAATAAATATCAAATGATTACAAGAAAAATATGCACTTATGCAATTATTAATCTGTATTTTTCCCGAATTCCAGGGATTTTTCTCGATTTTTCGAGGTACTGTACATATTATATTGTGCCTGTTTTGAAACATCTCCTTTAATTAGCTAGCGAAACTCTGCAGTTTCACTTGCTAATTAAATTTTACTCTGTATATCTTAAAACTACAGTACAATTTAAAATAAACATCTGTAGGCTATACAAGTGAGGACGACAATTTTGAGTATGAATATGGATGACTATAAGAGTAGCGGAAGATTAAAGAAAAAATGGATGGACTGTGTGAAAGGTGATAAGGGTAGAAAGGGGCTGACGACCGAGATGACGACTAATAGAGAATTATGGTCAATAAACGACATGTTGAGCCGACCCCAAATACATTGGGATGAGTATGCTGATCTGTAGGCCATACAAATATCTGGAACATTTGGCTGCTTTAGCAGTACAACTCAAAACTCCATAGTTACCTATCTATACTAATAATAAAGCTGAAGATTTTGTTTGTTTTTTTAAATGCGCTTATCTCTAGAACTACTACTACTACTATTTGGAAAATTCTTTTTGTATTTGATAGCCCAATTCTTGAGGAAGTGACAGCGACACCAGGTGATGCGATGCGGGTGGGGCGGGGGAACAAGAAAGTTCACGCGGACGAACTCGCGTGCTAATACGTGATAAAAATTAGACATATTTAAATATAATGTTAATTTCCTATGACTAGCCAAGGACCACCCATCTTCAAGCTATTTACGTCAGCCTTATACGATAGCACGTTTGAAAATGGGTCACTTTCCTACAAACAATCTAAGCAGTAGTCTTCACTGACAATAGCTCTATCAGTCTGCTCTAGTTTGTGTTAGGTCTGTGATCCCGGCGTTCTATAATGATGTAACTTGTAATAAATTTGGTACAATGTAGGGCTTGTTAGTTTATTGTCCTAGCGGCTATTATCTTATTGATATTGTTTGCCAATGTTATGTGCGGTTGTAATGGGATACACATATGATTATTATAGTTTAGTGTGTTGGATGGCTCTTAACTGGCAGGGCTTATTTTTAATCTTATATTTTGAATTGCTTCCTTATTTTATTTTTTTTACATTGTTCTCACATATAGAAGCAACAAGAATAATGTACCTAGGATTTTATAATATCTGTCTTTAAAAGAGTGTCCTTGAAGTTACTCGCCCGTTCTTATCCATAGAGAACGTTTTGGAATGGGCAACTAGCTTACATTTTCTGATTAACTGACCGACCCCTATGTACAGCAGATTGTAGGGGTAATACCCCCTATGCCTTACGCCTAGCATCCTGCACCTTATGCCTTTAAATCAGTACTGAAGTACGGGTGTATGTAAGTACCTAAATCGGATGACTAAAACACTACATAATTAAACATAGTTAGGTTATAAGTTCATATAAGATTATCAATTGTATCGCTTTGTATACCTACTGTTAATTGTTTGCGTACTAATCATCTGCCCTCGTGAACTTAGAACATTACTTGATCTGTTTGTTGACCCTATCATACCTACAATAGGTACGTACATGTTATGGTCCCATTTAGCGAAATACAGTACTCGGCCGTAAATGTGACATCGAGTTTTGCCCAGTGGGGTAAATGCGTGACACACTAACGGTATTAATGGCTTTCATTTTGACAGTTCAACAACATTCATTGCGTTATTTACATTGTTGAGCAGATTTTTTTTTTCGAACATATGAAGCAAGGGATTAGCAATGTCCTTCAAAATGATTCAGATCGTGCTTGAAAGTGTGTTACGCAATTAGGATGCAGATTTTATTACGCGACGATTTTTTTTCGCGCTTTGGATTTCCAACTCTCTGTATTTTGGACTTTCAAGTCTTGACGCCAAAGCAGTCTTAAAATTTGAGTGCGCGAAAAAATATCGTCCTTGTGTACCTGTCGATCTATTCTGTAAAAATCCCACCGTGAAAACTTAGGTGAAGTGAGCTGACAATAGTGTCAATCCCTAGTATCAGCCGATCGATTCTGAAAAAATCTCGCCGTGAAGAGTTGGGCAAAGTGAGCTTAGAGTGAGTTGACAATAGTATCAGGTGGAATGCTCACTTCAAGCTCACTTAAACTAAATTTTCACGGTGGGATTTTTACAAAAAGACCGGCTGGGCTTATAAAGAGACTGTCACACAGGCCTAAGCTATCGGTATAGGTAAGGTATAGGGTAGGTAGGGTTGAGGAATTCCTGTAGATTTGAAGGGTCGGTCGTTATACCGACGGCCTTAGAATACTTAGGAAAATAGTTTTGATAACATCTCTAATAGCTTTTGGGTGAATAGCTTTCACGCAAATGGATGTGTCTCTATGAAGGTAATTGAATGGGCTTGATGGGTGCGAATGTAAACACCTAGTAGGTACAATCCTCTAAATTAGGTTAATAAACCGGTGAAGAAAAACATCGTGGGAAAACCGGCATGAAAAAATATATATAAGTAGTTTATCAGCCATCTTGTTACCATAACACAAGCATTAGGTTGCTTAGCTTGGGACTAGATGGCGCTGTGTGAAATGTCCAGGGATATTATTATTATTATATGTCCTAGAACCAAAAATTCGAAGACATGAGACATCAATCAACTCGCACTGGGCTCGCCTGATAGATTACAGCCCACTCCCTCTCGAAGAGATGTGTTATGTTCCCACTGCTGTGTCCCAGCAGTGGGAACATTACAGGCATATTATAGTATGGTGGTTAATAAAAATATTTTTGACCAATGCATTACAAACTTATAGTAGCTATCACGCCGTGGAGTGGCAAAGTTTTGGAAAAACAGCATTTAAAATACGGTCGTGCCAGCCTCATGAAGAAGAAGTAGCTATCGTGGCCCTTGCCTCCCTGTGATTCAGGAGACTGGTCTTCTTAACTCAAAATCTTGTCCTTACTTGTGTAGTCCCAATTTCAAGGCAGTTGCAGTTCGTAGCTGCACGTCTCCGACGCAACAGGTGGCTTGTACCCACTTCATTTACACGAGTTGTCGCTCTGCACTAAGTTTACACACTTGTGCAGTGCGTGATACTGTTTTACGTTACAAGTTGCATGTGTTTGATCGTACGATATGCTTCAATGTGATGCAACTGCCACCATCTTGATACGTAGGTCCTGACACCGAGCAGGGTTTTCTTTCTAATATGGATTAGATAAAACTGAAGTGAAACACTGAAATAACTGGTCACCCTTATAGCTACAGATAATCTTCCATGAAATTGTGCCCTGTCAAAAATCTCACAACGCGCCTAAAGAGGTATTATTTCATTGATATAATTAAAACGAGGTGCCTCAGTGCTCAGGTCCACTTGTCTACATTCATTATCTGTGAGATATTATTCAAGACTGTTATTCAAGACAATTAAATAGATATCAATGTCAAATTTAAAACGACAGCAAAAATATCGTTTATTTTCGCATAGTGAAAGCGTTGTACCTACATATGTTAGGCATTAGGTATCTAAACCAATAAATAAAACATAATTAACAATACATTGACCTAACGTTTTCCAAGTTCTTACAAATGACACTTCTAATATGTAATGATAAAAATATTACAACTACCTACATTTTTTTTTTACAGTAAGGAACCGAGATATTCGGGGATGTTCAGAGATTATAAGAAACTGTGAGGCTCTCGGTGTGAACCTGCCCTCTGACCAGCAAGGGAGGTACATCAAGATGTTAATTGACGACAAAAGACAATGGCCCAGGGCACAAACCACGAAGACAACGTCGAAAGACTTCAAACTTAAGTTTTAGTATTTTTGTACATTTTGTTTTGTATCGTGTTTTTAGTAGATTGTAAATAATAAATTATGTTTAGTAGTATAACGTTGATTTTTTTTATCTTTACTTTTTTATAGCATAGCATATTCAGCCTATAATGTTCCCAGTACTGGGACGCAGGCGTCTTCTCGATGAGAGAGAGGGGGCCATGGTGATGTACAGACGCCAGCACATCAAGCTACTACAATCTGTCAAATTTCTTTAATAGATTTTTAACTTTATCGCTAAAGCATTAAGGTTCAAGGTTGATTGGGTAAATTTGACAGTTTCGGGTAGCTTGACCTGCTGGCGTCTGTACCTAATAATTTACACAAAGTAAAACTCTTGTCTGGGTTCGAACCCACAACCATGATCTTTGGTCAAACACAAACACTAGTTTACTTAGTTTTCTGAAAGACCGATTATGATCGGAATAAAACAATTCGGTAAGTACTTATTTCCAGAACTTCATATTCTAAGAGTTTCGTCGAACAGCCTGGCTGATGGCACTTAGCAAACTATAAAAAAAAAACAACGGACTGATTGACAAAGGTACCCAATACTGATGTTATTTAGATGAAGTTATAACATAGAGTCATAAAGTACTGAATGACGTGACTTTAAACTGAGCTAAGTTATAGGTACAGACGCCAGCAGGTCATGCTACCCGAAACTGTCAAATTTTCCCAATCAACCTTGAACCTAATACTTTAGCGATATAGGGTAACCTGGTCTAGGAGTACGCACTTAAGGTTCAAAATATTCTAAAAAAATAAAAATGAAGTCTAGGAAATCAACTAGGCATTTATTACTTCTACAATTTAAACATCTTTCATAAAGTAACATAAAAAAAAACAAAATTACGTTATAACTCTCAAAATAACAAAAATAATCACAAATGGGAATTGCGTACTCTTACAAGTACTATTGTATAAGAGTACGCGTCTACGTCGATAAGAGTACGCGGGTCGTGCATTACTTTTTTTTTTCTTGCAGAGGTGGCAAATAAAATTTCCTTGACCCTCATATGTCGTACAAGCCTCATGTCACCATTCGGAGCATTTTGAGCATCCTATCCAGTCTTCTGCGGGGGGGTCTATGTAGATTTCAGTACATGCTGGGCATCTCCAAACCTTTTTTTTATTTGCATTTTCTTTGGCACTTTAAAAGGTTTTTTGGCCTTTTTAACAAGAGATTTTGAATTTGGTTTTGGAACTTTCTTTGGTACTTTCTTTGAAGCCACTGACTCCTCGAGAGCCAGCTTGTATGGAGACCCACTCAAAATATCCGACTTTGCTCTTTTGCGTTTAGATCTTGAAAGATATTTAGCTCGTGGTAGGGGGCTACATCTCATTTATATTTTCATTAATTTATATATTTGCAACGAATAAGAACAAAAAACACCAACGAAACGAACTTAAAAATAATTGCACGTAAGAGTACGCGCGTACTCTTATAAGGCACATAACTGCGTACTCGTACACACTCTAGCCAAATCGTAAACGAGCGGAGTTCAACGCTATCTTTTGGCGTTGACCGGAATTACGCTCGCTGCATTCGTTAGGCATCGTCTTTGAAAACTCCGCAGTTTACTTCGTTTTTACAAAATAATTGCATTCTAGTCTCAAAAATACTTTCAAAATGGTAAAAACATTTAAGATTTTGAGCAAAAATCTTTAAACTTACGTAATTTCTTTGTTTTCTTCCGGATTTGATTCTTTTTTCGCACAGCAGTTTTTATCACAGTTGACATCAAAATACGACTGAAGTTAGCCGCGCATCGTAAACAACTTCACGGCTTCTGGCGTTGCGTACTCTTATCGGATGCGTACTCCTAGACCAGGTTACCCTAGTTGAAAATCAATTAAAGAAATTTGACTGATTGTAGTAGCTTGGTGTGCTGGCGTCTGTACCTAGTACTTTTCCCTATTTACGAAATACATGCAACATCTATATTGAAAACAGGATGGCCAATAATCGTTATGACAGCCCAATTACGATATAGCCATTAATAACCTCAAATGGTAGCTGGATTCCTGGTTGCAGGCGTTACAATGAGAAAGAAGCACCCTGCTATTCATCTAAATTCTTAGTTTACGTACCTGCTCTTTTCTGTTTTTTTTTAAGAAGAGATGGCGCTGTTCTCTTCTTCATTTGTAAGATTCGGGGAAATGGCACGAATAGGGAACAGAAAGCCATTTCCCTCCCCTAACCGTTGATCGAACTTATTAAAAGTTTTCGCTCGGTTTCAAAATCTTGGTGTTACTACATTCTTGGCAGTTCAGCTCGGTTATAACTATAAAAGCCAAATTCGCATTTACCCAATTGGAAACATGACATTGCCCGCATTACCCACATCTAGCGTTTGCCGCAGTAGGGAGACTACCGCCATAGTGACAAGGGTCTACGATCAGACAAAACCCCAAAGGCAATGAACTGACGACTATCGAGTCTTGGGTTATCTACAATAAGCCATTATAATTATAAACAATGATAAATTGTTACTTGAAGTAGTTAGCTACTAATTAAATAAATAAATACATATTTAATAGTACCTAGGTAACTACTGATACGGCTCATTTCCGTGTTAACTTTGAACTTTGTTTTGTTTTAATAAGATGCAGGAAGGTGGGACTTAACTTGAAGACCAAAAAAACAATGGATGGACTCTGTGAAAGATGATAAGGGATAACTTGACTACCGACCGAGATGACGAATTGATGACTAATCGAAAAGTAGGTACCGATGGAAGAAAAAGACATGTTGGCGCCGACCCCAAATAAATTGGGATACCTAAGGGCAGGATAATGATGATGATGAGGTGGGTACTTTTTTTTACTGGCCATTGTCCCACTGTTGGGCAGAGTAAGGAGGCCCCTATCCAGAGTCCAAGAAGCAATCTTTATTAAAAGAGTCCAGTTCATCCCGCGATCTCCGGTCGCGGTCTTACTTACTTAAATGTGCTTCTTAGCTTGTCGATGCCAATCTTAATTGAGTCGTACCTACCAGGCTCAACGCCGAGTGTTAAAAATCCAATGTGCGAAAAAATCGCACTTGCGACTTGTACTATCGCCAAATCTCTGACCATTTTGAAAAAAAAAAAATCCCGTGCTCATGATGACCACAGCTGCGTCCGTGAGTAAAACAAAAGAGGATCCTTTTTAGGTCGACTAATAATATGCGCTGCAAGCAGGAATACCTAGTCCTTACGGTGGTCAGATACCTATAGATTTTGGCGATAGTAGGTACCTACTTGGGCTAAATAGTTAGCCCAAGTACTATCGCCAAAATCTATATCTACCTACCTGCTGTGAAACCAATTTAGTGTCGATGGGCATATACATAGGTATATGCCCATCGACGACGCTAAATTGGTTTCACAGCAGGTACGTGGATTTGATAAACATACGCATAACAAACTAAACCTACGCCATACCTATCGCATTTAAAGTTTTCAGCTGTCACAACAACGAATAGGTACCTATTCTTTATTATATAGGTACACCATAAATATTACACAATATAAATGTAGAAATTTTACAGGGCGTGACACAATGGACGATCTTATCGCTAAAAGCGATCTTTTAAAGACAATCTTTAGATGGATTTAGAGAGAAATGAGAGACCGTGCTGCAGGTAGTCTGTGGTGTACCATTTACATAAATACACAAACTATATACACATTAATTATCACTTTTTGTCCTTGGTCTAGTAAATCGCGTAATTGCTTTATCAACTCAAGGTTAAATGACACTTGCACGCTATAAAACGACCATTCCATAAAAGTCTATTCTGTAAAAATCTCACAGTGAAAACTTAGGTGAAGTGAATTGTCATTGTATACCCGAACCGCATTAGCGTGACAATAGCGATCATTGTCCTTTCCCTCATAAGTATCTCGCCGTAGGAACCCCAACAATAAACAATGTATGGTTTTTTATTATTGGAACATGTTGATATTGATTTAGGACATTACTGGACCTTATTTCTGTTTTAGAAATAAGGAATGCTAGAAAATGCAGGTGGGCCAATAATAATAATAATAATAATTTATTTTATTTCAAGTAACAAGACTCATAGTGTTAGTAACAATATACTTACAACCTATGTTAGTAATACACTTACAAAACAAAACCAAAAACAGAAAAACAGATTGTGACATCACTGCTGCACAGTGACAGGCCCAGCCGAAACCCTGCACCAGTGGTTCACAAACGCACAATCAAGCCTGCTCGCTATCATAGACAGGATGCTGTTGGCGCTGCCCCGCACCCTACGGACCAAGGATGCGCACCGCTTCCGCATCACGGTGTAAAAACAGTCCACGTGAGCTTCAGCGAACATCCCTGATGCGCTGCAGTACCGGGGCAACCCCATCAACACCCTGAATGCATTATTATATTGGATGCGAAGGGCGCCGTATGATTTTTGAGTATAATGAACCCACAGACTGCAAGTATAAAAAGACGTACAGTAAGCACTAAATATAGGGCGTAATGACCTCTATTACCACGCTTTAGCGATTTGGGTATACCTGATGCTGGAACGGACACTACTCACAGCTCACTTCATACTCTTTTCACGTATCCCCTAAGTATTCAAGGTGAGATTTTTATGGAATAGATCAGAAGGTATTCGTCATTGTGACAGTTAGATAGTCTCGACCGTAAACTTCAAAAGCGTGACTATTGAAGTTTCTCTTCTGGTTTTTTTTTGTCAAAGTGGTCAAACAATTACGAGGTCGAATTTACCTAGTTATTGGTATATCTACCTTGGTTAGGCTGTAAAATGGATTAAGTGATCTATACTTATAATAAATCTGTAGAAGTGAAAATTCTGTACATTGAAAATATCAAAAAAATAAATGGCAGGGGGTGTTACTAGACCGACAAAGAACCCAAAAATGTGATTAAAAAAATTTTTGTCTGTCTGTCTGTCTGTCTGTCTGTTTGTTCAGGCATCACGCAAAAACTACCGGTTCGATTACGTTGAAACTTGGTATAATTATTCTTTAATATCCTGGGCACCACACTGGGTACTTTTTATCCCGGAAAAGTATATACAATAAAAAACAAACTTAATTTTGCGGTTCGAACCTAGACCCGATTACTGCACCAACCGCAAATAATAAGTTTGTCGTAGGTTAAGTCACCCGCAATGGAGTTCATTTTTATTCCTTTTAGTTTTTAGAGTTATTTAGGTTTATTTTTATGTAAGTCGTAGGTATAGATTTTAATTTTAAAGTATAGGTAGTATATTTGATAGTGTACGTAGTGACCGTAGGTTATTTTATAATACTGTTAAGTAGGATTAGTCATTCGTATAGATATTAGTTTTTAGGGATTTTGCTTATTTATTGAGTTTAGATTAGTTATCATCAGAAATAGGTTTATTTAGGTAGGTAGGTATTTAATTTTCTGTTATTGAGTTTTTTTTTTTTAATTAGGTAGGTACTTAGGTAAAGATATCATATAGGTACCCTCTTAATCACCACTAATGAGACACAATTGGTTTTCTATTGTAATTAGCCACAAAGGGCCCGCGAGATAGATGGCATTCTGGGGAAGCACATAGGTACATTTTATCCTGTTAGCACGTTCCCATGGGATAATTTCCGACATCCACGCGGGCGAAGCCGCGGGCAGAAGCTAGTTTAAAATAAATATGTAGGTTAGTAGGCACCACGAATATTTTGGGTTTTTTTATTTGTATTCTTTCGGGAATGTTAAATTAAAATGCACACGATTCTATACAAATCTTAATTTTATTGAGATTTTTCGTATAACTATAATTAACTTTAACGCTTAACAATAATAAATATTTATCAAAAACGAGTGATTTCATTCTCCTTCGGTTTGACTTCGGGCGCTGCCACTGCCGCTGCTGCAAGCGCGCGCTCGTCATTTCTTCGGAGGATAAAAATTGCTCTGTGGAAGATATAAAAGGAACGGTTAGACTTGGTTTTTCACAATCATAGACAATTTTGAGAATACAAAAACAATGCTTTGTCGTGTATGTCGCAGTTACTTATAAGTTGAATAAATTGTAACAGGCTAAAGTTCATAATAGATTAGGTAATTACTTAAAATCCTGCCAAGTTAAACACAACATTAATGTTACATGGCATTAAGGTTGTGTTTGATTTGGGAGGATTTTATAGACTAAATCGGCGAGTGTTTGCTAATCACTGTTAGGTATAGAGATGGATGGAGATACATAATTATGTAGGTATTGTGTAGATAAAAAAAACACCGATTTTAAACGCAAAAAAACTTTTTAAAAGTCTGACGTTTTCTTTAAGTTACTGATATGCGGGGTAATCTTAATCTGAATAATTTTAAAGGGTATTACTAATCCATTATATCATTTGTTCGAAAAATTGGTCTGCTCAACAACGTACATTACGCAATGAATATTGTTGAACTGTCAAAATGTAAGCCATATTGCTACTGTTAGATTGTTACGCAATTACCCCGCAGGCCGCAGGCTTAAATGATAAATAAATGATAAATGATTTTATTTTGTAAGTAGGTTTGTACAAACACTTTTACACGTCAATCATATTTTAAAACTAGATGAGGTCGGCCTTTCCTATCTGACTAGTTTGAGAAGAAAGGCCGAAACAAACTCAGACGTCACAGTCTCTTTTAAAGTCCAGACATAATCTTGGTCAGATCATATGAAGACCATGTAGGTCGATGTCTGAGATGGTCTTTTGAGGAAAGAACCACACAGATTGAGAGGACCTGTCCAGTCAGTGCACGCATATGTCAGAAATCGTGCAGCTCAACTCAAAAACTTAAGGAGCTCAACTTGCAACAGCTTGATCAATGTTATTATTGCAGGTAAAAACAAATGAAAGTGTTTATTTAAAGCAAGCTATTTCATTGTCAAGTTCATCTATAATTCTTACAAAGCATTGTTTGGTCAATGTATGTGAGTATTTTCATTATTTTTCTATCGGTGTAGGTAGGTATGCTTCCAACTGTACAAAACTGTACAGTCACGAGCCTAACCTGTGGGTTAGTTGCGTAACACACAATCAGTAGCAATGGCCCTAATTTTGACAGTTCAACAACGTTCATTGCGTTATTTACGTTGTTGAGCATACAATTTGTTCGAACATATCAAGCAATGGATTAGAAATATCCTTCAAAATGATTCAGATTGTGGTGGTGCAGGACCTCCTGTTCAGCAGCTTGCGACCACTAGACCAACGAATCAGTCCATTGCAATTTTTATTTCACGAGAAAAATGATTTTTTTGTTGCGTAACTGTAATATACATTTATCTAGGTACTCGTGTATACTCATGGTTGTACCACCCCACATTTCCATCGACAGATGCTATATGTCAAAAACAACACTCGTGACTTCTACGAGCGCAAACCAAACAAGATTGGAGCAGGATTTGATTCGTTTTCCACTTTCAATCCGTCCATATTTGATGTGATATCGTTTCCTATTTCGCTATCATGTTGACGAGGTCCCTTGGAATATCAAACGTGTAAGATATGATACGACATGTATATGCTGCACACTCCTTTAGATTTTTTTTATCTAGTTTTATGCTGATTTCCTAATGCAAAATCATCAGGCATTAAATTCTAAATTGGGAATCCAGTAGCCAGTAGTTTTGTTTCATTATAAATGTGAAAGTTTGTATATTTGTTACTCAATCACCTTAAAACAACTGAACGGATTTGGATGAAATTTGGCATACGGGTATACCATGACCTGGATTAGGACATTTTACCCCGGTAGTACGTTGCCGTGGAATAATAATAATTTTCTAGTGAGATGATGGAGAGGTATCTACACAATTGTCTATAATTTCCCCCTAATACAGGCTAATTCGTAGCATAGCACTGGGTTTTTATTTTTGTTCCTTGTTACACGTAGCGAGCTCGCAACCCGCGGTGAGTTCGGCACGCACTTGCCTCGCTTTGGACTCGCTTGCAAATTGCCAGTGTGATAAATCCTTAACGATTGGTTTTCTGTTGATTCATTGAAGAATGAAAATTGTTACTTCAATAAGTGTGGGATGACCTTTTTTTGAGGATGGGAAATTATCAAATGACCCCTCCCGCTCTGGGGTGTGGGATTACCTCCCGTAGCGTTAATTGAATTGGATTAAGGGTGGATACTAGGTAGGTAGACATAGTTGGTCTACTGCGGGATTTTTATGTCTTTTTATTGGCTGTTTTTTGAGACTGTGGTTTTTAAATACGACATGAATTGCAAATGTGGCGTTAAAATAATATTTGGTATCGATGGAGGTACTTTGAGCTTTGGGCACTTTGGCAGTAATTTGGAGTTTAATTTATTTGTATTTTCATCATGACCAGCGGGGTAATTGCAGCTTTCATTTTGACAATTCAACAACATTAATATTTACGTTGTTCTCTCAAAGTTCTCAAACTGGCCATTTTTTTGCCCCCCTATAGACTTTCAATCAACATGTTACCGGCCATATTGTCCCAAAATATCCGTCAAATTGACCAATCGGATTTTTCCTAACATTTTGTGTGGGGTCCTTTTTCGAACATATGAAGCAATGGATTCCTTCAAATTGATTCAGATTAAGATTGATAGTTTGTTACGCAATTAAGGTGTTGGTACCTAATACGTAGTAGAAATTCGATGATTCCAATTGAATACAGGTAGAACCTGTTTAAAAATAACTATTCAAATAATTAATGCCAAAGAATTGGCCAATAAATAATGATTCATGTTTGTTAAACAGTTCATAATGGCTCCACTTAAATGTTAACACAACAGGATTCCTTGTGAGGTAATGTTTTCATATAAAAAAGTGGCCTTTATATAGGATTTAAAGTATTTCTGTTACTTTTATTCGTTTGAACTCGTGGATCCTGGCAAAAAATTGAAAATCGATTTTCTACCATCAAGCATAACATAACATTACGCCTTGTTTCCCCGAGGGCTGTGCAGAGGTACACCTATAGTACACCCACATTTCGCCAGTTATGTTTAAGTTCCATGTAACAGGGGGCGAGCCTATTGCCATCAACCGGGCACAATTCCAGACTCCGGGCTGTTACTGAGAAATTCCAGATATAAAAAGCCAAATAACACTTGGCCTGACCTGGGAATCGAACCCAGAACCTCGTGCTCAGCAGTAGCGCTAGCGACCACTAGACCAACACAAAGCAGTCAACCACCATCAAATTGGTAGTGAAACGCGATAGATTATGGAATTGGTAGCGACTGGACCTGCTGTATTGTAACAACAGCTTCAGCTTCAGCTTTTTATTTTTTTATTTTATCGTTTGTTTTGTCTGATGTATGTATCTGGTGTATTGTGTGTCTTTTAGTTTGTGCCAAATAAAAGCTTCTTTCTTTTCTTTCTTTCTTCCTTCCTTTCTTTCTTTCTTTTTTTCATCTCATATTTTTTATGAACGTTTTCGGTTATGAATTTGATAAAGTGAAAGAGAGCTTCCAGATTGGTACTCCGAAAATGCTGAATATACCCCCCATGTGAAACCTAAAGATAACAAACTAGAGTCCGACCAAAAACGGTATTTTTTTCCGAAAATGGATCTTTCTGCCGAAAAACGAAATTCGGTCGGCCTCTATCACGCACCCAGTTCTGAGCATTGGACGGCTCTATCTAGATTTTAATATTAAAATTCTTGAATTCTATTCTCAGGATACCATTCGGTTACTTATTTATTTATTACTTAATTATTCTAAATTAATTTAAGCAGTAGGTAGGTAGATCTGCACTTTTCTTTATCGTTCCACTGCCAACGATTCTAACTGAACGGTAATTTGAACGATAACCCAAGACTTTCGCTATCAACTCTTTAGTCCGTAATTTAACATTCAATAGGCTATTTTCCTAAAAAATTCTAATTAGTCCGTCTGTTAGATTAAAAAAAAAATAATGAACCCGTATTTTTTTGTCAATTATATAAAAAACGATGAAGATGCTTGCGACAATTTTGCAAGCAAGTGGCGTCATGAACCCCACTCCCAAATTATGACGCGCTTTATATTTGTCATTTTTTGTTAGATTGACAAAAGAAAAAATACGTGTCCATTATTATTGGATAGTCTAACTGACGGACTAAATATAATTATTATTTTTTTACCCAGGCAACTACCCTATTGTGTGCTATTTAAATTAATAATAATAATTTTGCATAAAAAGTTCTTTGTAGGTTTTAAAAACGGTGGAAAAGAAAATACTTGGAAAAGACTTGAAAGGTTGCCCGGGCAAAACAAAACTAATCCTTTTTCAAGCCCTCGAAAAATCCGTTTCGATTAGACCAATATCAAAATAAGAAGAAATCTATACACATATGTTTGACACATTGACGGCACGGTTGGCGCAGCGGTTAAGCGATTGACTGCTGCGCTGCGTGTCGCGGGTTCGATTCCCGCACGGAACAAATATTTGTATGACCTACATGTATTTGTTCCGAGTCTGGGTGTTTTTCTATCTATAATATGTATGTATTTACAAAAAAAAAAAAAATGTATATAAGTAGTTTATCAGCCATCTTGTTACCATAACACAAGCATTAGGTTGCTTAGCTTGGGACTAGATGGCGCTGTGTGAAATGTCCAGGGATATTATTATATTATTATTATATTATAAAATAGTAACAAAGTCAAGTACATTGACAAAAATAAAACGATTCTGAGGCCGAAAATATAGTTTTAAGAATTTTTGTCCGTTTGCCTGGATGTATGTTCCGGATTGGCGCAAAAACGGCTGGACGGATTTGGATAAAAATTGGCACACTGATAGTTTGTAACCTAGATTAACATATATTTAGGTTACTTTTAATCCTGGTAGTACCTACGTTCCCGTGGGATATTTTCCGACATCCAAACGGGTGAAACCGCGCCAAAGCAAGTAGATTATCTCATAAAAGTTCGTTGACCAAACAATTCTATCAGGAAGTTTGTTCAAACACATTTGTACATTCAGACATTTGACATTAAGCAGGATAGTAATTTATGTTACCTACTATTAATGTCTACACGTTTATTAGACAATTTATACGTTTCCGCGGACTAAAAATAATCTATCCAATAATAAAACAGCACTTCGATTTAAATTAATAAATAAAAAAAGAAAATGCGTAGCCTTTACGGACGCCATTAAACATTTCTAAATTGAGAATAAAAAGTGTTATTACCGTACAATTACCCTTACTTACAATTACCTTTACTTTTATTTTACGGTACAGCGGGCACTGGGGTTAATAATAAACGTAAATAAAAAAAAATCGTAAATATCTAAATTAGTTTGCGAGATTTTACCAATTAGAGTATGTACCTTAATCTATTATTGTGTAGCAAGATCAATAAAGGTACAATTCAAGGTTCTCGAAAATTCCATTACAAAAATACATAACATCACGCTTGTATCCCGGAAGGGTTAGGCACAGGTTTATCTATAGTACACACCCTCATTTTGCCAGTGTGTAGGGGCGAGCCTATTGCCAAAACGGGCACAAATGCAAACTCAGGGCTGCTACTGAGGAATACCAGATGGAAAAACCCAAAAACACTTTGCTCAACACAGGAATCAAACCCAGCCCCAGCAGTCTCGACATTTATAGCGATCGCTTTACGACCGAATTCGGTCGCAAAGTCCCGAATTGACAGGTGAAATGAATGGAGTGACAGGACTTTGCGACCAAATTCGGTCGTAAAGCGATCGCTATGAATGTCGAGACTGCTGGGGCTGGACCTCAAGCTCAGCTGCAGTAGTGCTTGCGATAACAGACTAACGCTACGGGGCAGCTAAACAAAAACCGATGTAACAAAAAGGAAGTCGTCGTGTAGTCTCTGGAAAATAATTGCGAAATTTCGCAGGGCTCTAAGGTCAACTAAAAGGTACAGAAATAGAAAATAGATAACGTCTCAAGGTTACTCCAGTTGTACAGTGATTAGAAATCGTTCTCTGGTCGCAGATGACAAAATTATAGTAAGGGCGAACTGCCGAGCTGACCACAAGGTCGCTTTTTGTTCAGGTGTTGAAATGTCGCACCGCGGCGGTTGCTTAGACGGGACGTGTAGTTATGCACTGGTTTCTCGATAAAAAATCTATGTTTTCGAATGTTAAATGTATGTTCATGTGTTCCTCGAAAGATCAGGCAGAGATTTAGGTTGACTTTTATAAATTTTTTTGCCAATTACGATATTTCATTTTTTGACACATGAAACTATTTGACGGTACAGACCAAAAAAATCCGATAAATTCTACTCGTAGAGCCTTAAGTAGCTGATAAATGTAGCTTCATTTCCCACCTACTAGAAAGATGACTTGCATAAGATCAATAAAGCGAAGCCCCTAGCTTCTGGACTAATTTTGATAAATGAGCTGTCGACATACTTATAGGTAACTCTTTATCTAAATGGTGTTAAAGATAAAAGTTCAGCGGGAAGTTACTAACTTCTTCAGCGAGCCACTTGTATGAGAAGACATGAAAAACACATTAAGGTGAAAAAGCTAGTAGATTGAATTTTTGGTGTGACTTTTTAACGTTTGCAAGCCAACTAGAAAATTTAAATTCCTTTACGATTTGTAACTATACGTACAAGTGAAAATTTAAATGATTGAAAACGTATTTAGATATCTACACATCATTAGTAACATTTTTTATTGTGGGAACAATGCTGAATTCGCAAAAATAATCAGCTTCTCCTTCCATTTTGTCGAGTTATGCAATTGTATGGAGCAACTGATTTATTTTTTCAGAATTTTTTGTTTCGTCACATATGAAAAGTTGTTCATAATTTATTTCAATGATGTCAACACCAAAAAATAAATAATATCGTTTTTTTTTTTAGTCATTACAATGAGATGAATTTAAAATAGATAATATTGAATTAAAGCATTGATCTCCGTGTTGGTTAGCGTCAGCGAGAGATACCTGCCTTAACTTGGAGAGTAGGTCATTTTTGTCACGACGCCATTTTTTCTAGCATGAAAAAATGGTGAACTTTTACAATTTTGCAATTTTTTTTTTTGCGAATATTAAAATTCTTACATTAATATGGCTATGGCAGGAACGGCGAGCGCGGCGCTGATGAGGTAGAAGGCGCCAGGCATGGTGGACAGTGTGGTGAGGTAGACCTTGCTGTACACTGGCGAGTAGATCACAGGCACCAGGGCCTCTGATATGCTTATTAGAGAGCTTGTTTTGCCTGGAACAGAGAAACAAAACGTTATGGTCTAGTTTTTTGTCGATGGCACGACAATGTATTTGTTGGCCCAAAACTTCGCCACATCTACAACGTCGTTGGTCACAGTACAGAGGTCCCTTGGCTGCATTTTTTTGGGGCAAAGAGGGCAGGATAAAAGTTGGAACATAGTTGGCGACAAAACTCCAAATCCACACCCTGTTGTCGTACTGTCGACGTAGCTCCACTTTACGAGGTTGTACAGTATTTTTATCGCACGAAGCAAAGCGCGGTTGTACAAACACGCTGTGAATGTGTGTGTACATACGGCGACATATCAAGCTATACATTTCCAGTTTTAGCTGACCTCGCATTGTATAGGTTTTTCGTACCGTCAGAAGTCAGCTTATACTGGTTATGTATAGCTTGATGTGTAGCCGTGCGTACCTAAGCGCAGGAGCTCTTCGTACCGTCCGATACAATGGCGAAGTCGGAAGTGTGAGTGTGTGTGTGTTATGTGCAGACGCTACTCGTCGTCACGCCCACATTCACAGCGTGTTTGTACACTTGGTGGCTGTTATGTCGGTACTTCAATAATAAATGTATGTGGGTTGATTCTAGTTTTTAATGAAGTAGTCGTTACCAGATCTCTGCCTTTTATTGACGCATACCTACAAAACATTGGCGCAGTCGGTAGGATGTAAACCGCGACATGTAAAACGCGCGTGTCATCTTCCCCTTTGGGTTTAGAGACGAACGTTATACTAAGGAAGGACTATGTTTTTGGGAACCATGTATTGGTCGAGAGTTCGCGTTTGAAATATTGAAGGTTCCAACTTTCAGAGACCCTACTTCTAGTTATAAGTAGGTTAAAACCTAATTCCCATGACATTGGCATTATGATGTCCTGCGCGTCCAATACCTACAACAATGTTTTTAGAATGCTCTTGAGACTGCCCCGGTTCTGTAGTGCGTCAGAGATGTTTACGCAGAGGCGTACTGATGGCTTCTACGCAATTGTGCGGAAGAAAATAGCGTCTGTGGCAGCTAGAACCCGGGCCAGTGGCAACAGCATTGTAAAAACAGTGGCTGAGAATGTGTTTTCCCCTTTTATGAGGCACTTTGTGGAGAAGATGACCGGTTGAGAAACTGGTTTCGTCTTCTTTACAAGGTGACTCATACCCAAATTGTTATTTTAATTTATGTATATACTATCGCTAGGTAGGTACTTTCCTAACACTACGGATCTCTGTTATCCGATTATCTTGAAAATAAATAATAAATTATTACTAGAAATTATGAAGTTAATAGATGATGTAACTGTCAATCAAGATATTGTACAACAAAACAACGATGGTAATAAATCAGTTAATTCGTTAATTAAATACGCTAATTTAAATGTGTCTACCACCTAAGTTAAGACAATTATTATAATAATCGGTATTATAATTGCCTTAACTTACTTAGTATCGATTCTTAGGAAGATAAGTTCTGATTCATATATTCCTATCTAAACTAATAATACCTAAACTACTATAATTCTACTTCCTACTAATATTAAAATCGTGAAAGTTTGTATGGATGGATGGATGGATGTTTGTTACTCTTTCATGCAAAAACTAATGAACGGATTTGGATGAAATTTAGAACACAGATGGTTTATAACCAGGATTAATATATAGGATACTTTTTATCCCGATATTCCCACGGGATCCAAACTTATGCGGGTAAAACCGCGGGACGCAGCTAGTATTACAATAATGAGAAAATATTTGTATTTTTGTATGTTTGCTCGTTACGCTTTCACGCTAAAACGGCTAAACAGATATAGATGAAATTTGGCACATGGGTAGATCATGACTTGGATTAGGACATAGGATACTTTTTATCCCGATAATCCCCCAGGATCGAGACTTATGCGGGTGAAACGGCGAGTCGCAACTAGTCAAATATATTTTTACAGTCACGACATGACAATAATTAGCTATTTGCATAAAAATATGGCAATTATGTAGTTGTCCATTGGACATAGCAATTTATTAAATCTAGTCAACAAGTTACTGACTGCGCTATCCATAAATTATCCCGTTATTACCCAGGCACCTAGTTGATTAGCACACACGTGATCTTAAAGCTTATTTAAAACACGATCTATTCTTAGTCCTCTAATGGCAATTATAATGAACCTACATGAATATGAAAATAATTATTGACGTGATAATATACAGTTTTATTACCGCTATGGATGGGAGTGCATGGTATGAAAAACATCCGGGGTCTAAGCAATAGACAATTAAATATTTACTCAATTTTCGCACTCCGAGTCATCCTGCATACAAAATCCTATATCGAATTTGCTCGTGGTACGGTCAGTCTCAAAAAGATGTATCCAAAAAATCAATTAGCATAGCCTTTTCCCAACAATGTTGGGGTCGGCTTCCAGTCTCTCTGTATGCAGCCGAATACCAGTATGTTACATGAAGCGACTGCCCATCTGACCTCCACAAATTAGTTACTTGGTAATACAATAAATTAGTTACTGGGTAATACGATAACCCAGTTATTGGGTAATACGATACCCCTTGGTGAGACTGGTCGTTAGACTTTCGACTACTACCTATTGACGAACGTTTGTCTCCGTCCGTTTGTCGTTACGATGATTGCCAAAGATCCACGAATGACAGCCAGGACCAACGGCTTAACGTGCTTTTCGAGGCAAGGAGGGGTCTTGAATAGTCTTGTTATGTACAGATGGTCACCCATCCATGGACCAATCGCAGCAAGCGTAGCTTAACCCGATCGATCGCGTGCGACTGTTATTACTTAACCACAAGCACCTCAAAACGATGTATCCATCGACGATTAAACCCTTTTCTATGTAAGTATTAAAAGGTGGGGGGAGGGGGATATTTAAGGGTGATTGTAGGTACTACAAAATTGTCTGTAGTACGATAATATGCCTACACATATTATTGACCTAATAATATTCGGAAATAATTCCACGAGTTATCAGGAGACACAGTTCAAAGATTAGATGACCTCAAAACTGATTACTGAGTACTTAGTGTCATTAAACGATAATTTATTTGTAGTAAAGGATGTCAAATACGGAACCATTTAGATGCAGGTAAGTACCTCTTAGTGTTCATACTCGAGGAAACGCGGCGACGTCAGAGGCAACTTCAACCATCGACGCGTGTCGCCGACAACATGCCGTTCGTATATACAGGGTGTTAGGCGGAAGGTTGGCCAAACAAGGGGGGTTCGTAGATAGACCCATTTAGGAAATATATATTATTATTATTAATATTATTTATTTTTTACCCTAAAGGTTCACAATTTATTAATTTTTAATGAATTTAAATAATTTTAGCTATTAACATCTGTAACATGTCTTTTATATGGGTCTGAAGTCCCCCCCTTCTTTGGCTAACCCTTTGCCTAACAGCCTGTGTAAGCACCGTACTCAAATACACGAGCGACGACACGCGTTGACGGCTGTCGCTGACACGTGTTGACGGCTGTCGCCGACACGCGTCGACGGTTGCAGTTGCCTCCGTCGTCGACGCGTGCCACTCGTGTGTATGCACACTTAGTTGATCAACAGACCATAGTTAGGTACAACAGGGTGTAAAGTTTCTACCTGAGTTATGATAAGCTAGGCTTGATTTATTAATTTTCTGTACTAGATATAATTTTCATAATATATTTTTACAACTTTAGGTTAGGTCCAGAGTGGGGGTCTTTTCTTTAACGTACAGACGCTAGCATATCAAGCTACTACAATCTGTCAAATTTCTTTAATAGATTTTCAACTTTATCGCTAAGCATTAAGGTTCAAGGTTGATTGGGAAAATTTGACAGTTTCGAGTAGGTTGACCTGCTGGCGTCTGTACATAAGATTTCTGGATCGAAGCTGACCCCAACATAGTTGGGAAAAGGCTAGGCAGATGACGACGAGCTCACAATCGATCCATCGCCGAACTGCGGGGCAATTCCATAACACAACTATCAGTAGCAATGGGTTTCATTTTGACAGTTCAACAACATTCATTGCGTTATTTACGTTGTTGAGCAGACAGATTTTTCCAAACATATGAAGCGATAGATTAGCAATATTCGACAAAATGATTCAGATTGAGATTGATACCTAGTATCTTACGCAGTTAGGGTGCTGACTTCAATTACACGCTTGAGTAATTAATTATTTTCCTATTTTATAACTATTTATGTTTTTTTATGTTATACGTAATGCACTGTGAGAAAATGTAGGAAAATTTTCTCTAAATCTTCCTTTGCATATTTAATGGCATAATAAGAAACGAGAAAATGTAGGAAAATTTTCTCTAAATCTTCCTTTGCATATTTAATGCAAACAGGCATAATAAATTGTATTATTAATTATATTCGCGTTAGCAATGTTCCCCTTATTGCCTAGGTAAATAGGTACCTACTATATTAATATGCAAACAATCGTCAATCGAAAGCAATAAAAGCAAATGTATTAATCATAAAGTAACTATGATTATGGTAGTATTTAATAAAGAGTTAGGTATTTTCCAAAATGGTCACAGAAGATAATGATGATCATGAAATATTGAATAGCTTCTGTCGCGACTTCGCCGTAAGTAATTTCTTGTTTTAACATAAAATATAATGAATATCCTATGACACTCGGTAATACTGTGGCTTCCAATTAGTGAAAGAATTTCGGAATCAGATCAGAAGTTCCGAAGATATTTAAATGATAAACATAAATAAAAAAAAGGATTAAAATTAATGATAACCACGCAATTTATAAGAATGTTTATAATATATTAATGATACGGTAATCTATATAAATAAAAATGAATCGAAAATGTATGTAAGTACGCGCATAACTTCCGATCGACAGCACCAAATTGGATGAAATTTTGTGTGTATATTTCAATGGGTTCCTGGATGGTTTGAAAACAAAAAAAAATTGGACCCGGTAGGTGGCGCTGCTGTCAGTAGGTATATGATGACTCAAACGGGCAGGACGACGTCTGCCGGGTCCGCTAGTAATTAATAAATAACATTAAAAATATAGATATATATAATAAAGAATTATTGTTTTTCAAAGAATAACAATTCATATAAATGAATAAACAGAATTATAATACTATACTATTATGAATAAATAGAATTATAGTACAGGTATATAAAAATAATCTAAAATATTTATGTAAGTACATTTACTAAAACAGTGCTTCCTTTCTTCTACATTTTTGCTGTGCCCTACAGAGCATAATACCATACCATTACCACCCCATAATGATCCAAATTATATAGTTACCACCTAAGTACACATTATGGTAAAGCTATAAAGGTATTGAGTATTGAGATTACTCCCTACATACAAACTCAATTTTACCCATTTATTATATCTATACAGGGTGGCAGGGACACTGACGCGCGATTTACCATGGATTCAGTACATGATTCTGAACCCCCTGCGTCGAAATATTTCGTCGATTATTAAAAACAAAAATTGCTGTTCCATACATTTTAACCGCGTAGGTATTACATTTCTATGCAACAGCAGATTTATTTTGATAACCAACAAATAAATTCTACGCTGGGGTTATATAAAATTATGAGCTGAATTCATGTTGGTTGCGCGTCATAGATATAGTTTTTTCTTTTACACACTATTAAAATTGTAAAATTTTGCACATCGGGAGTAGGTACTATTTTTTAATCGGCATCTTACCAATCCGTTGACATCTCAAGGATTCATAGATATTTTTCATTGATTGTCATTGTCGCCATCATAATTCATTTTAATTACTCACTTCTTGTCCAATAGTGCACTCCTAATGAACCGTTCAATGATTTATGTAGAATAAAAAACAATGTTGATTCTAAATGATGAATGGAGACAATAGAATCTTTGATTAGTTGTCAATAGTGTCCCATTCACAATTAGTGACATTAAGGTTAATGAAGCGATTATCTAGGATTGCAAGATAATATCAAGGAAATTAATGTAATTAGTATATTTATTACAGTTTATCCAGATTTGACACCGTAATTTCTGAATAGGTAATCATTTTCCATTGTATTCAATGTTGCAGAACATAATTTTACGTGGTACCCTAATTACTGTAACATTTAAATTCATCCGTTTTCTTTTCATCTTAGCGGAATTTTATTACCAATGTTTTAAATTGAATTTAATTATGATTTAATATTTAATTGTCTGCTTCGTTACGGTAATTTTTGTAACAAAAACTGCAATTTAAAAAAAGGATTACGTTATGCAAGATGTGATAACAATTAATAAATCATCATCATCTACCTAGCTTTTTCCCAACTATGTTGGGGTCAGCAATAACAATTAATAAATAAAATATATTTATTCATAAATGCTGTAATTCGTCACAATTAATATTACATTGTCGCAACATAATATTCCTTTGACATTTACATGCATTAGTTTAGTAGGAAGATGGCAATCAATAATACTTACCTATAATTTTGTGACAGGTTGTTATCGAAAACTGGTAGTTATACAGAATGTTTTAAATGTCTTTTTTTACATAAATAAAGTGTTTACATACTCAGCCTATAATGTTCCCACTGCTGGGACACAGGTTTCCTCTCTGTGAGAATGTAGTGTTCATACAAATATAACAAATAAATAGCCTGCTCCCTAAGTCTGTCAACGAAGACACGGGCCTGTCCAAAAGTAGTTCGATATTTCGAAATAAACCCTACTCCCGATTAATTAACACACTCAGCCACACTCAAAGGTTGTCTTTAAAAGATCGCTCTTAGCGATAAGACCGCCCATTGTGTCACCCTTTATAAAATTTTATATATTTATGTTCTATAATTTGTATGGTGTACAATAAAGAGTATTCTATTCTATTCTATTCTCAGCGGGCGTAACAAGGACAACTGTCAAACTGTGTTGTCATTCATTCTTAGTTCCGGCCTCGAACTAATCTTACGTCCGTAAGTGACAATCACTTACGGACGTAAGATTAGTTCGAGGCACTCCAAAATTGAAAACTAACTAATTACTAATAATTACTAATTACTATTAATTGACTTCTAACTACTGAGTCCTACACATACATAGGTAATTTGGTCCTTGTGTTTCCTTTTAAATTATACAGTAGATACCTAAATTGAAAAAAGTTAGAGCTAAAAAGGCTCTAATTTTCTTCTATCTTATGTCTCTAACTTAAACTAAAACTGCTAAACATTTTCATGTGACAGTGCAGAAGTCCTACATAACTCTATTATTTTGTCCCTTCATTTTTTTGCTCGTAACTTTTAAATAATTGCCTTAGTTTTGTTCGTGCTCAACAAAGCCGGTGACAATTCCATGTCCTTATGAAAATAGTAACTCGAGGTCTAATCTCGATAGCGTTTAGTTCATGTCCAAGTATAAAAAACCGGGTTTCATGTCTGGAGTATTTAGGTAAAGTCCGAACTAAACGCTTTGGCTCTGAAACTTCAGAAAGGTCGCATAAAAAATGACCTTTTTGTGGGTAATTATACCGTTTTGTTTTTTAACATTTCGTTGTCCAAAAACGTTTTTAATTTCGACCCAAAATTAAAATGAAGAAAAAGCTACTTTTAAATTCAGAGGTTTTTTATCGTAAACAAAATTCAAGATCAATCTTAACATTTTTAAATTATATAAAATATTATAGCAATAGAGTTAAACAATAATAAATAAAAGCAAACATGCCTTTTCATGAAAACGTAATGTTGAATCAACAAAGGAAAATTGAAAATGTATAACAATGTCTATTAAAAGGAAAAGTGTCATTTATTATCGTTTTAGAGTTTACTTTTGCCAACCATTTGCAGTTTGTTGTTGGACTGATTTAATTTAATAACAATTTCCTCCGGATGTAATCATCTGCCTAGCCTTTTCCCAACTATGTTGGGGTCAGCTTCCAGTCTAACCGGATGCATCTGAGTTCCAGTATATTACATGGAGTGACTGCCTATCTGATCTCCACAACCCAGTTACTGGGTACTACGAAACCCCTTGGTAAGAGTGGTTGTCAGACTTTCGGGCTTCTGATGACCCGTAACGACTTTAGAGAAGATCCACGAATAATAGCCAGGACCAACGGCTGAACGTGCTTTCCGAGGCACGGAGGGGTCTTGGTATGTAAAGATCATTACCCATCCACGGACCAACCGCGGCGAAGCGTAGCTTAACCTGATCGATCGACCCTTGCGGCTGTTATTACTTAGCCACAAGCCCCTCCGGATGTAACGTTGTAATGTAAGTAGGAAAAATCCTACATGACACATCAGTCTGTTTTCTATATTATGTAGTTTGCTACAGCAAAAGTTTTTGTTTATTTATTGCGTAGAATGGAGAGGCCATTCTACGTAATAAATAAACAAAAACTTTGCGATAATAGCGCAGTGTACTAAAATAAATAAGAGTCATACATACTACGGCAGTTTTTATCTCAATAGCTTGACAGGTATCACTCCATTCATTGTTTCAAGGAAACTCCATAATTGTAGATAGTAGAGTAAATAGAAAATACCCGCAGTATGTACCTACTTATCTACTTGTAAAGGCTCCCGCAGACAGGCGCTACGGGACAGCGCAACGCAACTCTAGTAGAACAATTTCTAGGAAACTTCATGAACATTGTTTTGAAATAAACGCATCGCGCCTTGCTGCGGGAGCCTTAATAGTTCTTGTTAGAAACAACAGTAGCGAGCGTGATGTTTGTTATTTGCTTTAGCAATGAATTACCAAACTGACAGGAGGCTCGACTTTTTTCGCACATTTGGCAATAAAAAAGGAAGAAATAGAGAGAGAAAAGTAGCTGTCGTTATTATTTTTCGGCACTATGTGTCTAATAATAATTTACTGCCTCCGTTTCACATGAACCGGTCACCGACTATAAAATGTTAACAACGCTTTTCTTCTTATTTTGAATGAATCTATAATGGCATGACCTTTCAACGCGTTCCTTCTTTAATTTAAGAATTTATACAATGACATGACAATGACATTCCTAACAGATAAATAATATTTACATACCACGTAGTGCTGGGAAACAAGAGGCCGTTTTATGAGCATTAGATTAAAAATATTTGCCAAAAAATAAAAGATAACAACATTACAAAATGTCTACAGCTTTATGAGAACCAATAAAACAAGTGTTTTTAATATATCTAAATGTACAATAAAGAAAGAAAGAAAAAAAATTTTTTTTTTAATGATATACATCCAGTAAATACTGTAGGTACAAAACCATGACATGGACACATTATAATAACGTTCATATAACATCAGGGTTGACGTTTTGCCTACATCAATTTTATCCAATTACTGCCTTAGAACATACTAGTAGAGCCTATTATGATCAACATCATCATCATCATCTTCGTATTAATTTTCCAAATACCTACGGTTAATGTAAGGAAAGGTTACCTGCAATGTGTCACGTATTCCTTTACGCACGATTGCTAATCTTGGAAGCAATGATTGGCTTCTTGAGCAAACTCAAAGATTTTTTTTCAAATAAACAAATTACAGGCATTTTTGGATTGACAAGCTGTGCCAAAAGAGTCTGTTCATCTGAGGCATGACAGCTTAAACAAAGTTTAAGATACTATTTCCAAGTTTGAATGTCTTACCCGTTTTGGGGTTTAACAGGTCTACTCTGGAGTCGATGTAGATGAAGTAATAATAAGAGTATAAGTAATCAGCCTATAATGTTCCCACTGCTGGGACACAGGCCTCCTCTTTGTAAGAAGGAGTGGCCCTTAATTCACCACGCGGGCCCAGTGCGGTGCATTTCACAGCCTTTGAACGGTGGATGTCACATGCCTTTGAATTTTTGGTTCTAGGACATGCCGGTTTCTGGTTTTTTATGTTGATAAGAGTACGTCATTACATTTCGTTTTCTTGACCCTAAGTAATAATAATAATAATATCCCTGGACATTTCACACAGCGCCATCTAGTCCCAAGCTAAGCAACCTAATGCTTGTGTTATGGTAACAAGATGGCTGATAAACTACTAAGTGTTTCTCCTAATTTTAACTTTTTCGTTTCGACAAAAGGTTCTCGTGTTTTTACAGCTTCATCGAAGTTGTAGTAGTAACGATTCAGCAGATCAGTTTTAAAGTTTACATACGAGTGAGCGATTTTAGTGAATCCAATAACGCTATCGTTTATTGAAAATCTACGTTCATTTCCTTCAATCAAACTTTTCATTTCACTCGCTGTGCACTTTAGTTGTTTCGGTTCAATTTTCCCTGATTACTTTTTATCATACCGGAAATCGTTTCATTCTAAATCAAGCAAACTGAGATCTTTGTTCGGAGTTTTCTCTTTGTGTTGCCAATCGTTTGGCTATGGGAAATTGAAGGTCGATTGGGAAACTTAGCTCGTAACAAACTGGAATGATTGGAAATGAACTAATGTCTTTCGAAAATAAAGGCGAGTAAACAAAAATATCGATCAATCCCATCCATACATATCTTCCATTAATAATAATGGAAGATTTGTATGGATGAATGGGAAAGTAACTCAGTTTGTCAGTCTCCCGGCCTTTCTTTCTGGCATGTGACAGGTGACGATCGGTTCAATGCTTTAGGCGTGAAAACTATATTTTCATGCCTAAACCGCTGCAACCAGACGATATCAAATTTGATAGATAGGTAGCCTGGGACCGATACCATAATTGCATAACATACTAATAATCTCAATCTGAATAATTTTGACGGATATTTTCTTTCTTTCTTTTCTTTTTTCTAAAAGGAATATTGCTATTGCTTATCTATTGTTTCATATTATGTTAAAACAAAGTATATAACGCATTTTTTTTTTGTGTATGGAAAATTATCAATAGACCCCTCCCGCTCTGGGTGGAGCGGAAGGGAGTGTCAGACTCTTACTGACTAAAACCCACCCGTGTTCCTTCCTTAGCCCTTTATGTTCCAGGGCAGCGGTAACCCTTTCGGATGATCCCGCTACCCTAAGTATATAACGCATTAATAAATGTTGTTGAACTGTCAAAATAAAGTCATTAATTACTACTGATAGTGTGCTACGCAATTACCTGGCTACTTTATATCCTGGATCGTAAACTAGCCATTGTTGAATATCTGTATCAATGTTACCTAATACATAGTTGCTATGCGCAAGCACATGACTAACGTTAGGTAGATATAGTTTTGACCTATCCTACTTTACTTTAGATGTTATTCTAATTCATCAATGATTAGTAAGTGCCAAGGAATTTCTATGGCACTGTTATGAAATTGTCATTGTTTCAAGAAAATGTGTGTAAACTGCGCATTGCCAGTTTAGTAATAAGCAGTTGGCGTTGGCGCAGTAATGTAAACGAATTGTTATCCATTCCGAAGCAAGGACACGTTATTTGTAGGGATAAAAGAAAGCAAAGCATTTTTGTCCATGTTCGTCTCTACGGCCCTTTGTACAGACGCCAGCAGGTCAAGCTACCCGAAACTGTAAAATGTTCCCAATCGACCTTGAAACCTTAATGCTTTAGCGATAAAGCTGAAAATCTATAAAATAAATTTGACAGATTGTAGTAGCTTGATGTGCTACCGTCTGTACATGGCACAGTTTCTTTACGGTACTGTGTAATGTGTATAAATCGCGCCGTAGAATAAACATGTCTGTCAACAAGCTTCCATGGTAATCCATACAACACTGACAACCGTGCATACTCGGCGAATAAACCGTAGTTTTTCACGGCCAGAAAAACGTGTGTACAAAGGGCCTAAGGGCCGGCACCCACTGGTGGCGTTTTATGCGACAAATAGAAATATAACTTAAATATGTATGACAATAAAATTGAAATTTCTATGAAATTGAAATTTCTATTTTTGCCATCAGCCAAAGGACGTTGCGGCATGCCTAAGTATACCGCGGCATCGTTGCCGATGAAATTTCAATTTTATTGTCATACTTTTAAGTTATATTTTCTATTCGTCCGCGAGTTTTTTTTTTATCAAAACCAGCTGCAGAAATACTTAAGACAAAGAAAAATAATTGACAAAATTATATCTGTGTGTCCTACTGCAGGCAAAGGCCTCTTCTTAAAGAGAAGGAACGTGCATTGTGTAGGGAAAAATTAATTGAATTTTATAACGAATTTCACAAAGTAACGAATCGATTGCATCGTCGATTGGTCGTGAAATTCGTTATAAAATTGTATCCTAAAAGATACCATGAATCTGATAAACTATTAACGATAACGATTAACGATTTCTCGTTTTCCTAATATTTTTACAGCAGCAACATTATGTCTTGTAACTAATAACCGTGTTTTTATTTAGATTTTTTTTATACATTTTATATTTAAAATTTGGTTTACCTAAAAAAATATACGTTTTTATTTAATGCAGTAAAGTGTTTTTTTTTTTTTTGCTGCAATTGTTAGGCGTATTCCAGCCTATTTTCTCTATACAGTTTTCTTCCACTGTAATTAACAGCACATAACAAGATACATTTTTTATTTCGTAACATAAAATAATCAAGATAATGTGGTTGCGTATGTATGAGTCACAGTTACAAGTCAACTGTGAACAACGCATTTAAAATACTCAAAGTTGCGAGCAAAGGAAGTTATGTGAGCCTTTTAATCTTGAAAAAATATTTGTTCTGAAAAATCATACAAAATAAAAGAAGGTCGTCCGAATTTGCTTGGTTAACTATTTCAGTAAGTGTGATAACACGATAATTAGATTCTCTCACTGATTTTGTCTGCATTTGAGTCATTTTTAAGGTGGCTACGTAAAACATGATTCAAAGTAGATGGCTACTAAAATAATAAGTTTCCCTATAGGTACGCCGTACTAGTCATCAACGTATGGAAAATCTACTGCAATTAAAACTGGTACTCATCATTATTAGACGGTTTACGACATGAAAAGGTTAAGCATGCGAATGAAATGAATATAAGGAAGTACTGCATAGAATATATAAGTACATAAAATAATATAAGTTTTTATTTTTGACTTTTTAGTTGTACCTAACCCACACAAATTCGTATAACACTACTTGCTATGTAAATATCAGTGACAGAAAGTTATTATAACATCATCAATATAAACTAAGTGGAAAAAGTACGTATTATTGAAACTAACTCAAAAACTACACAAGCAAAGTAAATAAAATGTATATGGGACCACCCTGGAGGCATACCCTATCCATCAAAAAAGAGTTTTCGAAATCGATCCACTATCAATATTGCGTAACATACATAAAAAAATACAATCGAATTGAGAAACTCCCCATTTTTGTAATCGGTTAAAAATAATACCCATAAAAGGATTGTTTGAAGTACCTCATTCGTTGAAAAATGGTCGCCATTTATGTTAATATGTTTTAACAAGTATTGTATAATTTCAATTCGAGTCGTACAAGTATATACAATGATTTACGTAAACCGTTTTATCTGATTCAATTACGCTTAGTTCTTCGTTTGTTTTGTAAATTCAGTAACAAATTCACTGAATACGTTATTGCTTAACCGTTTAATGTGGTGTGCAACCCAAGATACTTATAAGAGGCAGACATTCATCTATGGTATGCCACACCATCCAGAAATGTTTAATACAAAATGGATGTAAGTAATGAGGCTACACCTCATACTAAGCAGATGATTTTCAATGATATTAAAAGAGAAATCATCGCAAAAACGCTTACTATTGCGGTGTTATCTCCAACAAACGTCACAATTTCCATTACAAAAACTGACAATTTAGATGATGAAGTTCTAGGCGTGAAATCAGTAAGTGCCGAACTATACTCTAAAAATAGCACCGTGAAAACTAAGATAAAGTGGCAATAGTGTCAATCCCTAGCATCAGGTTGAGTGACAGCTAACTTTGAGCTCACTTCACCCAAGTTTTCAAGGTGAGATTTTTAAAGAATAGATCGGCTGGCTTTACGTGCTTGGTCTCGGAATGTGAAATTTAGGACGTGTTGTTGATATAGTTAACAACTAAGAGACAGAGTTATTGAATAATAAGGCGATATAACCAAACCATTACTTATGGATGCGTCATCGTGGGAAATAAAAATGCATACTTAGCGCCAATCATATGATTAATTATTATCATGACTTAGTTAGCGATAAACATTATGTAGATTTAACTGGGAATTGTAATTTTGTTGTTGCTATTGAAGCTTGTAATGCAAGTTTTTCATGAATATTAAACAGATAAGTTACTGTTCATTTATTGAATTCTACAAATAGCAACACAGCATACATAAATAATATCAATAAAGTAAAGAATCCAGCATTTAAAATACAGTCGTGCCAGCGGTACGAAGCAGAAGAAGAAGAAAAAAAGTACTAAACATGTACTTGACCTAGCGTATGAGAAAACGTAAACATGTTTTAGAATTAAGAGTAATATTCAGACAGAATATACATATACACTTACAGTACACAAATAATGAGCTAGTTAAAACATTCGATATACCTACGACTACTATGGTTACGAGTATGAGTGCTATGGGAATACATTGAAGAGGTTGGTAGGCATAGACACAAAGTGTCTATGCCTACATTGCCTACCAACCTCCTCATTATGATTCGCACAGGATGAATCGAAAGCAGCACATGAAGTGATGTTTGCTCAATTGGTGTAATTGCCGTATGGCGTTCCAGTGTGAGGATAAATAAATAAATAAATGATAAATTAAAAACAAACATAAATAAGCAACTAAATATAGTTTATATAGTACTATATAAACAGCGATACTTACGTGAAAAAAAATCATTTGCTACAGTGAAGACGATTACAACAACATTCATTCCGTTATAAATATCTCAATCATTTATAAATAGCATGTAACACGAGACATAATACTAAATAATAACATTGATTATCTGTACATATACGATCCTATCACTGATGAGTGTAAACACTTGCAACATTAACTATTAAAAAATAATTAACCTTTGACATTATAGGCGATACTGTGATACACAATTTGTCACCATTTATCTATCAATAAAGAGGAATTTATATCATTGTCCTCCTGCCTTGAGGTACTCCAATTAATTTGGGGTTGGCGCTGTACGTCTTTTTTCATTGACCGTCATTTCTAGCCATATCATCTTACATAAAATCAATCTATCTTTTATTTTGTCCCCTCTTTTTATAACTATTTCTTAACTTAGCAAAATCTTAAAGTTACAAGCGACCGAAATTGAACATAAAAAAAATCGATTTCAGTGAAGCGTTCGAGATCAATAGCCTGCAGAATTACATGATCTAGAGTCGGAAGTTTTTGTAATAGTTTATTTAGCACAAAATTGCTGTCGCCCTGAAAATTTAAGGTAGGTAGGTAATATCGATACGCTTATTAAGATTTTAAAATCAAAGTCAAGATAGGAAATTGACGAAATACAAAAACGAGAGATGATCGATGAGTTATGTTGGTATAGGATGACGAATGATCAAAACTATAAAACTTTAAAAGTAATTATTATTAATCATACTAATTATTTTACCCAATTCAAAAAATATAACAATCCGCGAATTTTAATAAGAATTTATAGTTTTATCAAAATAAATAAAGAAAATAAAAATAAAAAAAAAATCTACAGAGCTAAAAATGGTAGTTTCGTACGTGGGCACTCGATCTCACTCATCTTCGATGTAATTGTTCCTGAGTAGGTAATTACTGGATGCAGCAAAATAGTAACCCCCGTTGACTTGTCTAATGGAATAATGGCTTATTGCTTTTCCGTTTGCCTAGACTGGGCAGCTGGTATAAAAATGTATGAATCAATGAGAACTTTAAAGTCCATCAAAAAATTGTTAGTCAACAAGAATACTAAATATAGATCGTAAAAAGAAAAAAAGACGTTAATGTATAATTATTGATTGTATCCGGTTTCCTAACGAAAATAATAATTATAATTCGCAATCTGTCCTTGACCAACGGACGAGACGGATGAACGGACTCGTCAAAAGTGTTTGTCAACGTGAAGTCTTCTGAACTCTTCTATTAGCGACCTATGCAACGTGTAGATCACTGAACATTGCTACAAGGTGATCTTGTACATGAAATTCAAATTATAGACTTGATTAAAGTTGACTTTTGGTAAACTTAGCTTCAGGAGGTAATCATGACCTGTGCCCGGGCAGTCGTCGTGTATGATGACGACGAAAGAGATGATGTGGCTAAAAAGGCAGTGACTTCGGTGATGACGGGTAATATAAGTATGGAAGAAGACATACTGCGCTGAGTCCAAACAAATTGAAAAAGGGAAGGAGAATAATGAATTACGAGTCAAATTGCAAGTCCTTATAATCGAATCGAATAAGATCGTCAAAATCCTACTTATCAAACACCAATTAGCTAAAGAAACATAAATCATGACGAGTGCAAGTACTTGTTCTGATAAAGATCATACAAGAGAATTTCTTAACGTCGCATAATTAGGAGCAGACTGTTATGTAGTGATAATCCGCACTACTTTTTGAATCCGTGCATGTGTTCCGACCTTTGCTCTAGTTAAGATTAAATCTGTTTACAAATCTAATGAGAAGTTATACTATAGATAAATTGTCAACGTAAAATAACTGTTATTGGAGTTAACATGTGGAAGAATTTATGTCATAGCAAACACCAGCTCTTAATATATTTATTTACGTAGTCTTGTAAATTATGTTAAACTTGACTAATTCAGTAACTCATATATTTAAACTAAAATGTCAACACGTCAATTCGTCTTCATCACACACGGGCAGAAACATAATAACTCGTCAATGCTAACTTTTCTAAAGTCTATATCATTCATTTAGTTATTTTGTAGAACAACACTAATTTTAGGTTACAGTATATTCGTTATGTAAACCACACAAGTGATACGTTTGCGTTCTATAATTGTGTCATCTTAATGTGCTCTGCAGCAAAGTACCCATGATTTATGTCTTCAGTGTAGGTACCTGTGAGCGTGTGTCCTTTCCCAGCAGAGACCGGGAAACGCAAAATGTAATTACAATGCGGTCGCATCTCTTGCAAATTCTTATGAGTCAGGTCGGTCATCAAAATCAACGTGTTACATCGTCTAATTATCATTAGTAGTCAGAATGTCACATCACTGGTATTACTATGATGATCTAAACATCTTTTGAGTAGCTTAACGGAGAGGTCATAAGGAAAAAGAAAATTATCAACTTACCGACTTCATCAGCATTCACCAACTTAGAAGCGATTGATCGTAGAGAAGTTGCCCCAGCTGAGCTGAACATGTCCAGCACTGGGCCCAAGAAGTAGACAGTCCTGTTAGGAGCAAGCGCGTACACCACGCTCGCAGCTATCCTACTCAGGCAGGCCACCACGCCGATCATGCTGTCCTCAATTTTCCATCTTTTGCTGAACAAATATATTGTTATGAAGGAACCTGTAAAAAGAAATTATGAAATAGAATATATTGCTTTTAATTCGAGAGTGAAATTAACTAATTTACCAGATAAACTGGCAATGAATTGAAAAAAAGTCATCCACCATCTAGTGCAAGTGTCAACTTTAATATTTTTTTACACAGTGACGGATACTTAGAAGAACTCTTACATAGTTAAATATATTGTATTAAACTGTTCATGTCTAACAAAACAAAATCGCTACCTTGGTCAGCCTAAACATAGAAAGTTTCCTATATGTAGAAGATATTGAGTAAAATGTTATCAAATATCACATCTGTGGAAATTACCTACCGTTTTTATAAAACAGCATTGTATTGTCTTTGTATTGTGTTTTACCTACTTGTACTGCAATATCTATCATAACACGTCCGATGACGTGTCTGAATGTCGCTTTATTTTAAACACTATTTCATTATCAGATACAATATGGTGACAAAGTTATATTTATCGCAAAACTGGTCCATGACAAAGTGACTGCATCTATGTATGTAACCAGAGTGAATCAAAAAGTTCTTAGAATTGCATATATGTAACCTTTTTGGGAGAAGTTCGATATTCAAATTAAAGAGTGTCAATCACACAATATTTATGCAAACTGTTATTTGTTTTTGTCAGTTTGTTCGCACATTGTTTTGTGCAACGAGTTGCTAAAAACCCAAAATTATGGATAAAAGTGAGTTACTGCGGTGATAAAATATCTCAGTTTGAATAAAATGTCTACGAAGGAAATTTTTCCGGACATTCAGCAGACATTAGGGGATGATGTTGTACCTTATTCTAGGGTTGCGTACTGGGTGGCTGAATTTAAAAGAGGTAGATCAAGCTGTAAAGATGACCCGCGTTCTGGGCGGCCTTCAATCTCCGTTACGGAAGAAAATGTCAAAAAGGTTGAGAATCTGGTTTTGGAAGACAGAAGAATAACTATAAATCATATAGCTGAGATCCTAAAGATATCATTTGGTAGCGTTCAATCCATTTTAATTGATTCACTGGGGTTCAAAAAAGTGTCGGCAAGATGGGTGCCACGAATGTTAACCGATGAAAATAAAAAGCGACGTTTGGAAATTTCTAAGCATAATCTCGAAATGTTCGATGTGATTCAAATAATTTTTGCCATCACCTTGTCACCGTGGATGAAACGTAGGTCAACCATTTCCATCCTGAAACTAAGAGACAAAGCATGTCTTGGAAATGACTATCCTCTCCATCCATTAAGAAATTTCGAGTTGCTCCCACCGCTGGCAAAGTTATGGCCCCAGTGTTCTGGTATAGTGAAGGAATCCTTTTTATTGATTACATGCCAAAAGGCCAGATGATTACTGGGCCCTATTATGCAAATTTAATGCCGAAAGTGCGTGAAGCGATTAAAGAAAAACGTCGTGGATAACTATCGTTGGGCGTGTTGTTTCTTCAAGATAACGCTCCCGAGCGAAAGTTGCGCTCAACGCAATCCGCTGTGCTGGCTTCAATCTTCTTGACCACCCACCATATTCTCCGGACTTAGCCCCAAGTAATTTTCACTCATTCCCAAAATTAAAAGAGGAAATTCGTCGAACAGAATTTTACGATAATGTCTGCCGTAGAGGAGTTTTTCGAGAGTCAAGAAAAACAATTTTTTTCACGAGGAATAAGGAAGTTAGAAACGCGTTATTCTAAATGCATTGCATTGGAGGGAGATTATGTAGAAAAATAAAATATTTTTATCTAAATCTTTGCATTTTTTAATATTGATTCCAAGAATTTTATGATTCATCCTCGTATACTTTAACAATAGAAGGTGTTTTACTTCTGACAATCAAGTCTCCGAAGAATCCTTTGAAATCCTACTAATAATAGGGGTTAAAGTATGAAATTGCCGTTTTATTGAAATAGGTACTTTGAATTGACATAGAAAAGGTTTGAGATTTTTGAGTGAAACTTTTTTCACATGGTACCTATGAAGTTCTTCTTTTAAAAAATGTGCAACATTCGATTATCGACTTTGTTGTTTTTTTTTATTCAGCTTAGACAAGAAAGATGGATATTTCGAAAATTCGAGTTATTTTTTAATACGAGTTCCGACGCAGAACTAACGCGGCAGAAACAGCTCGCAATATCAATGTTGCGTTTGGAGAGGGGACTGCTAATGAACGCACCGTGCGATTTTGGTTTAAACGCTTTCGTGATGGAAACTTTGATTTGAAGAACGAACCACGTGGAAGACCGCCCACACAGGTGAATAACAATGAATTGAAAGAGATGATGGAAGCCGATCCGAGCCAAACTACCCAGGAATTAGCGGCAGTGGTTTAGCGTTACCTTACCAACAATATTGAGTCATTTGTGTCAAATCAATAAAATAAAAAAAATATGAGAAATGGGTGCCTCATGATTTGACTGATCTGCAGAAAGAAGGAATATTGGATCGAATTGTGACATGTGATGAAAAGTGGATTCTTTACGATAACCGTAAGCGAAAAATGCAATAGCTGACCGCAGGTCCAAAGCCGCAGCAGTGTCCTAAAGCAAAGCTTACCAATAAAAAGGTAATGGTAACTGTTTGGTGGTCTCAGCATGGTGTTATTCACTATAGCTTTCTCCGACCTAGCCAAGCAATAACGGCAGATATCTACTGTGCCGAACTCCAAACAATGTTAGCAAAACTAGCAGTGAAACAGCCCCGACTCATGAATCGATCTTCACCATTATTGCTCCATGATAACGCGAGACCTCATACAGCACAAGAAATCGTTTTAACTCCACAGGAACTACAATTAGAAACCATTCGTCACCCTCCGTATTCGCCAGACATTGCTCCAACGGACTACCATTTTTTTCGTGGTTTGGACAATTTTCTACGTGATAAAAAGTTTTCTTCTCAGGAGGCAGTACAAAATGCTGTCACTCAGTTTGTCGAATCTAGATCACGAGAGTTCTATCGCAAAGGCATAAATGACCTTCCTATTAGATGGCAGCAATGTATAGTTATTAATGGTAATTATTTCGATGAAATAAATATTTTATATTTAAAAAAAAACGAATTTAATTTTTCAGTACAAATCGGCTATTTCGTACTTTAACCCCTAATATAATAAATGTGAAAGTTTGTGAGGATAGATGGATGTTTGTTACTCTTTCACGCAAAAACTACTGAACGGATTTGGATGATATTTAGCAAACAGATGGTTTATAACCTGGAGCTTTAAGATACTTTTTATTCCAATATTCCCACGGGATCGAAACTTAAATGCGGGTGAAACCGCGGGGTACTGCTAAAGTTTAATAATATTTTAACGACAATAGAATCAGACGAAGTAAGCGGATTCTTTCTCCTCATCCTACAGTTATAAAGATTATTCCCTGGTTTTAAAATATCTGATCAGCGGAATAATTGCGTAACACACTAACTGTTCAACAACATTCATTGCGTTATTTACGTTGTTGAGCACACAAATTTTTCGAACATATAAAGCAATGGATTAGCAATATCCTTCAAAATGATTCAGATTCTGATTAATAGTGAGTCATGCAATTAGGCTGCAGTAATCAGCTGCTGTCACATCCACGCACTGTTGTGATTTTGTTGATTGAAATTTCAGCGAAGCAACGCAAGATTACTTTACTGATCCCAGATTTAATTAAGCTTCTACAACCGAGCGGATTAATATTTCAGTACTACGTTAACATATCGGTCACCCAGCCCAATATCGGTTGTCTCGGATCTATTCTAAGATATTCCATGCCATTTCACTATTATTTAATTGTAACCATTTCCATCAATGTTTGTCTCATTTTGTTTACCGAGTTCTGAGCTGACAGTTTGTAGATAGACGGCGGTTGTTTTGAGGTCGAACCAGACTTAGACAGAAGAAGACAAATTACTTGTAAAGCCACGTTTACATCGTGGCAGTACGCTCTATATAAAATTTACTAGCTACCTATATATATATTGATACCCAAATCAACTGACAGCTGTCGAAGTGCTTAATACAGTGCGTTTAAATTTGGCTCTTTCAGTAGGCCAATTCTCCAACTTAAACAACGTTCAAATTCAGGTCGCAATCGCAACTTAGCGACAATCACTGTCAAAAACTTGTCAAAAATGTATGTAAATTGATTGTATTTTTGACTCATACTGAGATTAGAATGCAAACGTTCTTAAAAATACGGGAATTACCCTTCAGTTCAAGCTGTCTAGAGAATTCAATAATAAAATCAATAAGTTTTTTTCTTTAACTGCATATATTGATTCAAATAAAAAGTCAACCCAAGGCTAGCCCGTAAATCATTTGTACCCAGCTGTATCACACGACTCATATTTACCAAGTCTATTCGTCCCATGTTAACGAGGTTTAGAACTGTCATGTTGGCGCTAGATACATAAGACAGACTACATAGGCATGAAGGCTAGAAGAATTTTTTTTACTAAGAAGGTTTTTTTCCTGTATTTTCCATTTCAGAGCAGTTTTCTCTCATATTTCCCCATACAAATATGAGCGGAAGATAATGCCGAAGCGTTTTCTATTGATTCTTTTACACCAAACTAAATAAAACTGTAAAAACTTATGTGTCTGTGATACCAATTAATAGGTACAGACGCCAGCAGGTCAAGCTACCCGAAACTGTAAAATTTTCCCAATCAACCTGGAACCTTAATACTTTAGTCATAAAGTTGAAAATCTATTAAAGAAATTTGACAGATTGTAGTAGCTTGATGTGCTGGCGTCTGTACATGACCAAATTACGGCATGAGAAACCTTTTTTCCGAAACCCACAAGAATTGGGCGGCCTCAACTTTAAAGAATCGAGCGGTTTTTACATCTTTTCATATCGATTATTCAGTATTTTCTCCTGTATTTGTTTATCGGATTTTCTTGTACTTTTTACGCTAGATGTGAGTGTGAACTGTGAAATTTGATTTACTTGTGGCGATTCGATCCGATAAGCGGGCAACACTGTTTACAGTTTTTAATCTTCTCGATTAATTTACTATTTTACACGTGGGCTTGCTGACTTTTATTAATATTTAAAACTAACATAACACCACACCTGTATTCCCCGAAGGGTTGGGCAGAGGTGTTCCTTTTTTTTTTTTGAGGATGGGAAATCATCAAATGACTCCTCCCGCTCTGGGTGGAGCAGGAGGGAGTGTCAGACTCTTACTGACTAAACTCCACCCGTGTTCCTTCCTTAGCCCTTTATGTTCCAGGGCAGCGGTAACCCTTTCGGACAATCCCGCTACCCTGGCAGGCAGAGGTGTTCCTTTAGTACACTTCACATTTCGCCAGTTATGTTTAACTCCCATGTAATTAAGGGGTGAGCCACAAATCCAGATTCTGGGCTGCTATTGAGGAATTCCCTTTCCCCAATAACATTTTTTCTGAACTGGGAATCGACCCCAGGACCTCATGCTCAGCGGTAGCGGTTGGGACCACTAGACCAACAAGGTAGTCCAAAATATTATTTTATTATTATCCTTTAGTAGCGATCTGTATGGTTATAATTATTATACTGGCAGTAGAGGTCTGTCTTTAACTTAAAATAGGTTATTGGGTACAGCCGTCAGATTACACGGAAATAAATGGATTATGTTATTTAAACAAAAGACGGCGATGCGTACTTCTAGAAAATAGAATATTTATTATGATTTAAAAATGTTAACTTAAAATATAAGAGGTAAATGCAAGAGACGTTTAAAAGTTAACGAAATACCAATCTGTTCATTTCAGTATCAATAAAATACCTTTTCATTTAAGTGCTAAACATGATTCTTCATTTTAAATTATCAGCAGCTACAGGGTCAATTTAAATTAGCTAGCGAAACCGCGCAAACGTGATGGGTATATATATTTAAACACGATAAAACAATAAAGACATTAATTTAACGATGTTTATTTGTGGGGTCCTGGTAGTGTAGTCACTTAAAATATCAGTTTAACACGCTCAGCGCCAAGCCCCATATGCCAATACCACTACACCAAGAAAATTCCCTAGGCCAGGGCAACATTTTTTGTATACAAAATGTATGGAAAGTGTGCGCGTTAGCGATACACGGCGCTTAGACTGGAATGGTGCTTGTGTATCAAAAAGGATACACAAGTGTTTAGACAATGTGTATCGCAAAAGATACACATGGCGCTGAGCGTGTTAAATATAGTTTTTTTTTTCTTTAAATTTCACAAACATCAACACCTCAACACGATAAAAAAACGAAATCAGATTTTCTCAACTCATACTGCAAGTAACAATACTACAAGCGGTCGTTGACCCCATAAAAAACATTGCCAGATCAATTTAACATCCATCAAATCTTTTTTTTTATCGTGTGTAGATTTCGATACCAAACACGTCTGCAGAGTTTCGCTAGCTAATTTAATTTGACCTTGTATTTATTTGTTATTAAATTGTATTTATAACCAGTTTTATTTAGTGACATTGTTATTGAAGATTATTTCTGGAAAATTCGATTTTATTTTAATTTTGTTTGAAAAAAGCATAATTTCGTGGTTGTACCTTTTTTATCATGGCGTTTCAAACCTTATCGGCTGTCATTTTGAATGTGTTTTATTTAAATTATAGTGAATGAATGACATTTAACTATGTGATCTTTTTAATTTTGTACCTACTCATTGGTTTATTTTAATTGCATTGACCCTTGATTTTATTCAGATCTATTTCGTTGCTGTGTCTGATTAGTTGTCGTAAAGTCGTTTTATTTTATATTATACAATATGGGTTAAACGACAACATTAAAAAAGTCGAACAAACGACTTTTTTTTTTCTTTTTATGATTTGATGGGAAAATATAATTTAATTTGTGACAAACATACGGGCGTCATTTTAATAGACATTGCGTAGTTACTAAAGGTACAATATACAATATACATGTTATAGCGGTACCTAGAACAACTCTACATGCGAACAACGTGTCATACTGACGCCACGCAAAACCTGCATCTCGCAAGCAGAGTTTACCGCACAATTGGCATCTACATAAACAAACTTCCCAGCATCTATCGTTAGGCAATTGCCCGCCAGATACAATACCTGTCTGGTCGGAGGATCCTCCCTTTTCTATAGAGTATGAGTGAACTTTTATACCCTGTTCCTCATACCCCTATAATGTCATAATAAACTGCAACAGACAATGTGTTAAAACAAAAATTTGTCTTAACGTTTAATTTATTGTATTTATTACAATTTATATGTAAATATATGTAAAGTGCAAAGGTCTCCTAGGTTATGGTTAATAATATTAATGATGATTTAAACGTGTCTATAGACGGTTTATTATGACTATTATTATTGAACGTAATAATATAACCAACTTATCTACTTGTTTTTTTTTAACAAAATTAACTTGTTATCGGGATAAAAATAATTGTTTTCACTTCTTTTTACTTTATCACATTTAAATAGGTATTTTTTTTCTGAAATACCTACCATACGAAGTTTTTTTTTTGTAACATTTGATAATTTATGACGTAATTTTCTTATCTATGAAATCACACAATGTATGTTTACTTAAAAATATTTCAGAACTACCTTCTTGAAATCGCACGCTGTCATAATATTAATTTTACACTTTATCTTGTCAGTTAATTAATCTTTTTCACCGCGTATTTTTCCTCAAAAAGATTGTTTTATGGATTTTCTGTTAATTAATTTTATTTGGTTAGTAAAGAATCTCTACGTATTTGTTATTTTCATATGGAAATGTGGAATTCTTGTTTAATCATTTCGAGTTTGCTGACGCAAGATAATAATTGTTTTATAAAATTCCATCCACTAACCAAAGTAGAAAAAATATCGCAGAGGGCCACTATCTTTTAAACCAAAACGGTATCAAAAATGTTATACTTATAGGTACCGTAACTGTTGTAATTATTTATACCATTGCAGAATAACTCAATCACGTAATTAATAAAATAAAAACCCGTATGAAAAAAATACGTGTAACCAGTCCATGTGATCTATCTTCGTCCATCAGTCAATGCAAAGATGCATGAACCGTGTGTGAATCAAAATTTATAGCCTAGCCACATCGACGTGTGTTGCTCTGCGCAGTAGATTCATGGTCACTCTACAATGTTTAGATGTCATCCATCATTTACGTCACAAGTTAGTTTTAAGCACTGTTATTAGTGGTTTTTGGATGTCATCCTAAAACTAATGGAGTCGATTCACACGAATTTACTCTCCTGAAATGGGTGTATCGTCACAGAAACGTTACATATAAAAAATTACACTGGCGCACAGAAACAAAATAAATGTGTAGTGGAGCAGGTTTTGATAACATAATAATCACAGTACAGATTTTCCAGAAAAAATATGTAGTTCGGAATCATCGTCTATCTTCGGTAATACAAATGCGCGATAGTAACATCTTATATAGGTAGAGCTGTTACAACAATGGATGGATGTACGAATAAGTACGAAGTTTTTTGAATAAATAAAATAAAATAAATAAATAAAAAAAAACATGTTTATTTCATCAACTTATACGTTTTAGAATATAAGAATATATCCAAAAAACTTATCAAAACTGTTGAGATATGACGATCTGCTACCGGAGTAGTTTACCCTACAGAGAGAAAGGTTCATACAAACGCACAATGATAAGAGACTACTACAAAGCGGGGCAGTACAAAAATTGAAATCTTTGCCGACGTTCGTGCTAATACTGAAACACGAAGATTACCGAAGCGCATAATTTTTCTGGTTTACCTGTACCGATCTTTAAGGTTTTACCATATTATAGTAATAATAAAAATTCACTTACCAATGCTCCCAACAAGGACGGAGTATGTGAGGAATAAGCTGTAGTCCACCTCGGTGAACTTGAACTTGTACCGAGTGAACCAGTACGTCATCTGCGCCTCACCTTTATCCCAAACGAAACAGGTATTAGTCAATCAGCCACCGAGCGACGGCAATCTGTAAACATCACCTGTAAAAGGCTCTGTTCTAGCCGTATTTGGGGAAATTGGAAGAACATATGGGGTGATTGGAGGAAGACACTGGGAAAAGAAATATATTTGTGGAAGTTGAGGATATGTGTAGTTGGAAAAATTGGAGGAATACATGAGGACGTTGGAGATATACATGAAAATTCGGAGGAAACGGTACATAGAAAAGTTGAAGTATACGCAGTAAAATTTAGGAGTACATATAGGACATTGAAGAAACACATAGGGAAATAAGAAGCTGCTTCTAAAGTCCATTGGGAAACTGGTATATTGATGAATAGCTAAATGAATTTCTGCCTGCATTTTATTTAATATGAAAAAATATGGAGGATTGTTTAAGGTAGGTATTCCTTAAGATTATCATAAATGATGACCAGGGGAATTCATCTAGTATTACTGTCACTCATTAATCTGCGTTCTCAACAAGAGCAAAATCAACCTATAATGTTCCCACAGCTGTAAAACAGGCCTACTTTCTGTGGGCTATAATCCACCATGCGTACTCAGTGCGGGTTGGCGGATAAGCATATATATAATAACATGGTTAAACCATACAATATTTTACGACTCAAATATTATATCACGTTATACTATTAAATAATATCAAAGTCTTAAACTAAATTGACTGTGTCGATATGTAATAGAATTCTCACGGGCATATTATTTCATCGTCTCTTTCCTTGCAAATACCGTATCAATTGATAATGTATTATTTATATATCATCAAATAAGTACCGTCAAGGAATAAATATAATGTTCAGCTCCTTTAAGGATCATTTTTACTTCATATTCACTTTACCATTGCGAACATTTTGAATGAAAATGACAGTTTGAAAGGTAAAATACACCCGCTATGTGGGCTTTCCCACATAACGGGCGTATTTAACTTTTCCAATTTTCAGTCAAATTCCTCTTATTTTTGATTGAAAATTGCTTAATATTATCTTTTCTTGACCGTACTTACGACTAAAAATTGCTTAAGACTAAAAAGAAATAAAAAAACTATATTTCAATAATATTAATATATAATAATATTACCTCAAATGGTAGAGATTGACGAAAAATACAAAAAAGTCAGCCAGCAAAAAGTGGTAATTGATGACATTGATCAAATCAAACATAATAATATCTTGAACATCATTCTGTCTCTGACATTTTCAAAGTATTGACAGAAACAGAACTATATTTTAAATACGTTTAGCGATAAGCGCATTTAGAGATTTGTGATGCAAGTAAGCCTTTATTTTTTATTTCTTAAATCTTTTATTAAATGGATAATAAATAATGTGCCTATTCATATGACTATTATACCAGTAATTATAATGTCTAGCATTACTAACAAGACTTTTTGAAAGCGATTGTTCGTAATTACAAATTAATCGATTAGCTAATCGAATTATGTGTAGGTACACATAACGCATATTATGACCACGTACGATTTTTAATTTAACTCCTTTTTTTAAATGAAACTCATGCAGTTAAAAGATTGGCAAAAAAGGGCGGAGGCCAGTATCTACCAGCCAATATATTCTGTAAAAACCTCACCGTAAAAATTTTGGTACCTAAAGTTATTTCAAAGTTAGCTGTCAATCGTGTCAATTCCTAGCATCCTAGCATTAGTGACATGACGGCTCACTACAATCTCACTTCACCTACGTTTTGACGGTGAGATTTTTACAGAATAGACCGGCTACCCAGCAATGGGTGGAACACTTCGATCCGCTACGTCATAAGATTCAGTACTTAGATCATCATCTGCCTAATTTTTTCCGAACTATGTTGGGGTCGGCTTCCAGTCTAACCGGATGCAGCTGAATACCATGGAGCGACTGCCTATCTGACCTCCACAACCCAGTTTCCGGGTAATACGATACTCCTTGGTAAGACTGGTTGTCAGACTTTCGGGCTCCTGACTGCCCGTTTCGACTGTCAAAGATCCACGAACGCCAGCCAGGACCAACGGCTTAGTGTGCTTTCCGAAGATTTAGTACTTACTTAGATATTAAATGAAAATAAAGCTTAGACAGCAAAAATAATAGTGTCGACTCGGGGACAAGATTACTAAGATGTAATATTACCAGTTTGCACGTATAGTAGGGATTAAATAAAGCCCTTTCTGGGATTATTCTCAACCGTTGTCATATGTGCAGCCTGTGAGCGTTTGAGTAAAGGGACGGACTTTGTACTACCTACATATGTATGTGTTTATAGTATAGCCGACTTCGTAATTGTTTGACCGCTTAATTAGTTAGTTTGTTAGTATACTTAGTTTTATAGTCTCGTTGAGGCTAACTAGCTTAACCGTAGCCAATTTCAGCTTTAATTTAATTTAAATAAAATTTAATTCAAGTTGAAATTATACAAATGGTGCCCAAGATACAAGCTGAGCCTCTTTTGGAACCAATGTTACCTCCATATTGTATTTTGAATGTTGTAATAAACGACTTTACTTTTGACAACAATTACTAGTAATATGAAAGTTCGAAATTATTACCATCGCGGATAGAACCTGTATGAGGCTGGCACAGAGACGTGGGGAATGGTACTTGAAAACAGAGGCCTATGCTCAAGAGTTGGTAAAGTCGTGCTGTGGATGATGATGAACTGTCTCATATACCATCGTTTGAAGACTAGCAAGTAGCATTCACCTTAGGGTGATAAGGCAATTACGAGGCCAACTATATCTAGTTAACACAGTCCATCTTAGTAATAACGGCTTGGTGCGGTCATCAGAAGAAATTTACTACAGCGTGTATCATCAGAAAAGTGTGGTCAAATTTTTAGGGTGGAGAAAGTTGTTCAGTATGATGGTACGTACCACACCCTTAAATTTGACCACACTTTTCTAGTACATGTTGAACAAAAGATAAAAAAAGAAGAAGAAGAAGTTTCTTTTTTTATCTGTTATTTATTTTTATATTTATTAAGTTATTGTTTGACTTATATGCAATGCCTTTGTAACATAATAATGCCAAAGATGTTTAGAACGTGTCACTTCATTTTTATAGGAGATACAGAAACATGATTATTAAACGAACAACTTAATAACATTGCTAGTTTTCTTCTTAACATTTACAAATAAGATTTTTTGTTTGATCAGAAAAGTATGTAGGCTGTATACGATGCTAGGTGACAGAACAATCAAATTGCTTCAAACTAGTTAAAGTAGCTTACTTAATGTGTTAGGTTCTGTAGTTAATACCAGTCTAAGAGTGTTTGTACGAATTGTAGATACGATTTCCATCCGCACTATTCCTTTCATCCCGTCGTCTTCTCATAAAATAGTAGCTCCAGTCAACCGCACGTCAGTGTAAAACAAAGCAGTTTAAATTGGCCTCCTGTACTCGCTAGGCCAGCTCAAAATCAAAGTTTTACGACGACGTGCGGTCGACTACTACGGATACTTTGTACCAACATTTATCGAATTCAGATCGAATGCAGTGCACATACGCTCCTAAAATACCATTTATGATATATGCATAGGGTTCACTAACCATAAAGAAAACATTAAATGTTATGTTTATTAACGCAAGAATAGAAGGCCAATATCCATAGTTAAAAACTTTCAAAATCTAGTCGCAATCTCATTTCAGCGACAATCAATGTCAAAAACTTGTCAAAAATTTAGGGATTTGAGAGGTATTTTTGACAGATTGCGACTGAGATATGAAGGCCAATTCTCGTAATTTAAAACATTCAAAATCTAGTCGCAGTCTCATCTCGGCGACAAACAAATGTCAAAAACTGGTCAAAATGTAGACAAATTAGAGGCATTTTTGACAGATAGAGAATGAGATTAGATTGTGAACGTTCTTAAAATTACGAGAATTGCCTCTCAGACTGTGAACGTTTATAAAATTACAAGAGTTACCCCTCAGATTGTATTAAAATTAATGAGTCTTCTACCAACTTTGCTATAAGCCTCTCAAAGATAGGATTACCTACTTAGCTAATAAAGTTTACTGAACTACCAGAGATTATTCTAAAGCCCGGCTTGAGATTTTTATAAGAGATAGGAGTACATTCCAATTTAAATATTAGTCCGCCTCGTAAAATTGGTGGGCCTCTTAATAAACGTATCAAGTAGTGAAGGGGGTAGAAATAGCCTTTCGCGTTCTTGAATTTTGGTAAATTTTGCAGTTTTAACTTTTAAAACTACATAAGGGAAGACCAAAAAAAGAAGTCCATTTGTATGAAAGATGATTTGGCTAGAAAGGGGGTAACTACCGAGATGATGACTAATAGAGAAGTATGGAATAACAAGACATGTTGCGTCGACCCGTCGATAAATTGGGATAAGGACAGGAAACTGATAAATTGTTTCAACTTTTTTTTAAAGTTGTAAAGTTTTTGTTTTTTACATAGAGTACGGAATTGCCGGCGTACGGTATCGTCGGAAGTTTACTTATAATGTTCGTGGCGTCGAAAGTTCGTTGAGCGTACTACTTCTGTCACGAACCGCCGCGCGCCGTCAAAGCCCTCCGTGGGGTAATAGAGTACCAATAAGCACTATCAGTAGCAATAAGTTTCATTTTTACAATTCAACAACATTCATTGCGTTATTTACGTTGTTGAGCAGACACATTTTTCGGTTATGTGAAGCAATGGATTAGCAATATCCTTCAAAATTATTTACATTGATATCGGGGTGCCGATTCTATTCGTAATTTAGTGCAAGTAAATGGTGAAACGCTTAGTTTGTATGGAAATTATTGATAATGCCGCCTCTCAATATAAGCTGATTATGGTAAGGTAATAAGGTAAGGTGACTAAGGTATTACGTTTTTCTAATGACTATTGTTATTATTTATTTATATATACTTTACTTACTTTACTTTTTTTTTTTCTTTTATGTTATGTGTATGGTGTATATAATATTATATGCAATTTGCATGACTAATGAGACTTAGATAGTCAGTGAATTAACCAACAGTGTTGTGGAAGACTGAGACAGAAAGAAAGAGAAAGAAGAGGAGATGTTAAGGGAAAATGGAACCTATCGTTTAAGCCACATTGCGTTGTTAAAGGTACTGGTAGAGCAAAGTTGACAAGATGCTGTTTAAGGTCAAAGTTGATCAAGATTTATATTTGTTTTTTTAAGTAGGTATGTAGTCTTTTGATCGGCGAGAGTCGTTACGCAGTGGGTACAAGAAGACGGGGGTCTTCGCCGAGGAAACGTTGGCGAGATGACTAAACGCATCGAACGTTTACAGGAGATTCGCCGAGAAGATAACACACATGGATCAGTGGAAAGTAATGTGGGAGACCCTTCCCCAGCAGTGGGACATTACAGGTGGATAAAAAGAAAGTAATATTTTATCCTTTGTTTGTTTGTACGCAATTTGGTATAAATTAAAGGCCGCTGATCATCTCAAAGGAGTATGTGAGCAACTACGTTAGGCAATTTTCCAGTTGCGTGGATTGTAATAGAGCAGTGGTGGCCCAGCGGTAATGGCCGCGACTTACGAGTTAGTGGTCGTAGGTTCGAACCTAGTCAGGCAAACATTCAATGACATGTGAAACGACCAACCTGCACCAGACCCGCGTGGTGGGTTCTGCCTGTGTCCCAGCAGGCTGAATATGTCGATTGTAAATTCTTTTAGTATTGCCTTTTTTTGTTTTTAACATATGGAAAATGGGAAGACATGTGATATCTACCAACCCGCATTGGGCCCGCGTGGTGGATTACGGCCTCCTTGCTCTCACAGAGAGGAGGCCTGTGTCCCAGCAGAGGGAACAGATTGAGAAATTGATTGCCTATTCTTTTGGCATTGCCTTTTTTTGTTTTTAACATTAGGAAAAAGGGAACAACTGATAAGTTATTTGGAACATAGCACTGTGCTACTTTCTCTGTCAAAATAAGTATAAACTTGTTTGATATCTTGGGGTCAAACTAATATTCGGTTTCAAGAATTGTTTGTTGTTTGTTGTCAAGAGTTAAAACAATATTGTTATTATGATTATGTAGTTATGCTAAGTAGCCGAAATTGGCTTGGAATAATAATTTTATTTTGTACTAGTTGCGCCCCGTGGTTACCCGCATAAGTTTAGATCCCGTAGAAATATCGGGAAAAAATTTCATCCAAATCCGTTTAGGAATTTTGGGGTGAAAGAGTCACAAACATCCATCCATCCATCCATATTAACTTTCGCGTTTATATATACAGGATAATTTTTTATTCAGTGCGTAAATTTTCACAGGGTGTTCTACCCATGAATATGAACAACTTTCACTATGGGACCATCTCTGAAATCACAAAAAAAAAATCAGCTGTTTCTTATAAAAGTTCAATACCTACTCGACCAAAATGTATGAATCTGCTGATTTTTTTTTCGTGATTTCAGAGATGGTCCCATAGTGAATGTTGTTCATATTCATGGGTAGAACACCCTGTAAAAATTTACGCACTGAATAAAAAATTATCCTGTATAGTAGGAAGTAGGATATGTCACAGATGGATCGTAGAATCCGATGTCTTACAAAGCCGCTAGTTGTTTTACAAAACAGCTCCGTTAAGTAAAACAACTAAACAACGTTCAGCTGAATAATTGTCATTGCGCTACTTTGTACAAAACTACTACCGCCGTTTAGACGTAATGTAGAATGGCTTATCTGCAGTTACAATGAGCGTCTTTCATAAAACTCTGATAACTTTTAATCAATATTGTCTTTAAAATCACTGTTTTCACTTGAGATAAGGTAATTTTTACTCATATAACTCGTTTTGTTTATTTCTGTTTCGGACGCCATTACTGTTGCTATGGCACACGGAGTCACGAGTGACAAAATTTAGAACTAAAATCTGACGTTTCATTTCACGCCGTTTTATAAAATCGCTAATCGTTGACCAGGGCCCGTATTCCCGTAATTTAAAACGTTCAAAATCTAGTCGCAGTCTCATCTCGGCGACAAACAAATGTCAAAAACTTGTCAAAATGTAGGGAAATTAGACGTATTTTTGACAGATTGAGACTGAGATCAGACTGTGAACGTTCTTAAAATTACGAGAATTACCCCGCAGGTGCAAAGCGTTTGTGCAATTCTGCGTGTTCAAGTTTAGTAATTATGGAAAACCGCTGAACGTTGTTCAGTTATTTTACATAACGGAGCTGTTTTGTAAAAACACTAGCGGTTTTGTAAAACAGCGTATTCTACAATCCATCTGCGACATACATAAAAAAATTGAATTTACAGTATTCTTTATGATAGAAAAATATGCATTAGTAAAATGTCTGAATGTCTAGGTAAGAGAATCTTATTATAATATTTATTTTATTAGCTAAATACCTAATATCATTTTATTCGTGACATTAAAATGGGTTTTATAACTTTTGTCACCTATTTTTATAGTGCAAACTGGTCTAGTACCAACGGGTACTAGACCAGTTTGCACTATAAAAATAGGTACAGCAACTGGTTTAACGAAACCAGTTGCTGTCAAAGTGGGTTTTAGAATATACCTATACCAAGTTTTCTTGGAACTGTTTGTATTATCCAACGTGACTTCAGAATGACCCGTGGACCGTGCTTCGTGCAGAACACGTGTCTTTTAATATAAATAGAGAAAAAAAACTTCTTTAACAAATTGGGTCTGTCAACTGCGAAATATTTAGGTTCAGACGCTAGCACATGAAGCTACTACAATCTGTCAAATTTCTTTAATAGATTTTCACCTTTATCGCTAAAGGATTAATCAACTTTGAGTTGATTGGGAAAATTTGACAGTTTCGGGTAGCTTGACCTGCTGGCGTCTGTACCTATTCATATTTAAGTATCAAATTGTATTTTATGACCACCTTGGTTTTCCCAACTTATACAATAAGTATTTTCACACACATTATCAAAACAACGATTATGTATGGAATGCGTACGCATCCGTAAAGCTGAACGGATGCGCATTCCATACAAAATCGTGGTTTTCTATGGACAAAAGCTGAACAGAGCTGAGTAAGTGTGGTTAGTCCCTAAGTTTTTGACATGCTACAGAAGTAGTCTCATCTCTTTTTTATTTATTTGGGTGTCCAAGGAGTCAGGTTGGTAATAGGACTGGTGTCCAAAACTTTACTCGTTCTTCTCTATACTACGCTTTGGAATGGGCCACTAGCTTCATATTTCTGATAGACTGACTCCATTGACAATTTAAAAGTACCTGTAAGACACCTTTAATAATCAAAAGTGCCTGTCTGGTTTAATTGAAATAAATGCTTTCATTTTTTCTTGTTTATCTCTCCCAATGTGTCACATGTCTTGTCACAGTTAATTAACCAGCGCTGGGGCTCTGTCTCGCATAAAGTCTTAGCATTATATACAACGTGGCGCTACAATGGCGACATTAATTTAACACACGGGTAGGGCTAGTGGCCAGTAATCATAAAAATTATAACAACATAAAAAAAATCGTAACGTGAAAACTTCCACCTGCGCCGCGCGCCGACATAGGGCTCTCTCTCTTTCCTTCAATTCGCCTTCTCTTTGCTCGTTAATTGTTTTAATTACATTAATGCGATGTTATGATCCGTGACCCCGGCAAATGACCCCTGCGCTACCGTTCTTTAAGTCAGGTTGCTCTAAGATGCTATTTTATAAAATTGTTAATAAATAAATAAATATTAATGTTTAATTAAATTAAAATATATTCATAAAACTACAACGCAAAACCGTATACGTTTGTTAAATTAATGTCGCCATTAAAGCGCCACGCTGCATACATCTACACTCACACATACACAGCTACACTCACCCCATCACACACACCCGGCACTTATGTAGTTACTCTCTTTTCCTTTACCTTCTTCCCCCGTTTTTATCTTTAAAATTATTATAAGTATTACTCTAGTTTATTTTTTACAAAAGTGCACACTACTAATTTGTACGTAATTATTATAACAATCAGAATGGACGGATGGATGACCCCTGTAACACAGGTTTTGCCTAGCATGGGGTCATTGCTAATTTATTATGTATCAGGCTATTTGCACGCTTAAATTAAGTGTTACCCTGTATCTGTGTACCTTTTTCATCTATCTATACTTATAATAAATCTGTAGAAGTGAAAATTCTGTACATTGAAAATATCAAAAAAATAAATGGCAGGGGGTGTTACTAGACCGACACCGAACCCAAAAATGTGATTACAAAAATTTTTGTCTGTCTGTCTGTCTGTTTGTTCAGGCATCACGCAAAAACTACCGGTTCGATTACGTTGAAACTTGGTATAATTATTCTTTAATATCCTGGGCACCACACTGGGTACTTTTTATCCCGGAAAAGTATATACAATAAAAAACAAACTTAATTTTGCGGTTCGATCCCTAGACTCGATTACTGCACCAACCGCAAATAATAAGTATTTCGTAGGTTAAGTCACCCGCAATGGAGTTCATTTTTATTCCTTTTATTTTTTAGAGTTATTTAGGTTTATTTTTATTTAAGTCGTAGGTAGGTATAGATTTTAATTTTAAAGTATAGGTAGTATATTTGATAGTGTACGTAGTGACCGTAGGTTATTTTATAATACTGTTAGGTAGGATTAGTCATTCGTATAGATATTAGTTTTTAGGGATTTTGCTTATTTATTGAGTTTAGATTAGTTATCATCAGAAATAGGTTTATTTAGGTAGGTAGGTATTTAATTTTCTGTTATTGAGTTTTTTTTTTTAATTAGGTTGGTACTTAGGTAAAGGTATCATATAGGTACCCTCTTAATCACCACTAATGAGACACAATTACAAGAGCCACAAAGGGCCCGCGAGATGGATGGCATATTGGGGAAGCACATGGGTACATTTTGTCCTGTTGGCACGTTCCCGTGGGATAATTTCCGACATCCACGCGGGCGAAGCCGCGGGCAGAAGCTAGTGTCTAATAAATGTATTATTATTTCCTTTATTTCATTTAAATACTTACAAATAATATTTTTAAATATTTTTACAAAAAGATATAAAATCATAAAAATATAAAAAATAGTAGCCCACCGGTATCGGGAACAGGGTCCAAGCTACCGGTGGTCAGGGCTCCAGAGAAAGGAACCTCCTGACAATGCGAGTCGTGTCCAGAAGTACCGCGTTCTCTCTTGATCCAGCTGCCCAACGAGAGCCTCCTCAGGTGTTATTATTATTATTATTACTATGCTAAGCGAAAATATGAGTCATGCCCACGCAAAACGGCCATGTTTTGCGTGGGCATGACTCATATTTTCCCCCAACTTGTTCTTTTTTTGGTGTTTTTGTTCTTTAACGTATCTTACGTATAACGTATCAAACGTATTTTCTCTATTTCTTTATTTTTCTAATAGCGCGTTATCAAGAATATAAACGGAAATATTTTAAAATATATGACAGGAATACTACCATCTATTTGCATAATCTCATACATGACACGTATGGTATTACGTGAGCGCAGTGAATTTACTCAAAATCTATGAAATGTTATCGAAGATAGGTCACGTCACGAAAACCGTTTAGCGCTTGCGACGTGCGGTGCGATTGTTTTTACTCACACAACATAACATCACGCCCGTATCTTCGAAAGGTTAGGAAGAGGTGTAGGTACAGTCAGCAACAAAAGTCAATTAACACTGTTACTTTTACAAATCATCTAAATTGAAACAAAATGATGTGATACATTGGTTTTCTCTATTTCATGTAATAGCAAAGAGTTAATTATTATTAAACATTCTATTACTATGTGTTTTTTAAGAATATTTTGCTCAATAATTAAGATTTAAACAACTGAAGTGTTAACCGACTTTTATTGCTGAACGTACCTGTATTAGGTATATCTCACCTTAATTTTGTTCGGGACTGTTTTTTTTTTATCGGTAGGTATTGTAAATTATTTTGAATAATATGCTTTCTATTTACAGACAAAAACAAGTTGGACAATGAAAAAACTAGTAAGTTGGTTCTTCGAGACTTGATCTAAAGATCAACACAAATATTTATAAATTAAAAAGTTAGTCTTTTTTTTAATATACCGACTTACTTTTTTTACCGTCTGGACAAAAATAAAAGGTGAATGGGAATCTCTTTTTTTAAAATAAACTTAAATAAAATTAACCTATCAATAAATACTATTACAAGTAAATTTTTCATACTAAAACCAAAAATAAATAAAAGGAGTAAATCGACAAACAATATAAAAATCAACGTAACGGCATAGAATTCGTAGCGACATTCAATCCTTTGATTGAAGCCGACCGATAGTTTGATGGATTGAATGTAAAAAAAGAGATTTTTTTATTAATTTTTTTGTGAAAAAAAACATCTGTGCCAAAGGCTTCTACTCCGTTTACCTTTTATACCCTGTTTTGGTCCAAATGGTGAAAAATGTCAGCCGGTGTATATAATTAAATTACATTGAAACTCTCTCACTTAGTTCTGCTGGCCGATACATAATGCATTTGATTATAGATGCTTAATTGTAACGTAAGCTAATCAGCCAGCCAATCGAATATACCTACCTCAATCAAGCTATGTTAGCAGTTAAGTGCAATATTAGCATTTATATTGTTTGGTGCATTTGTAAACATTACAAAATGCCAATTTACATTTCATAATAGGTACTATAATCAAAAGGTATACGTCAACAGTAGAATACCTACCTACGACATTAAGCACAATTCTTTACATATGTGTAGTAGGAAATAGGAATACATACAGGGTAGCATACATCGACGTGCAACTGGTTACCAAAGATTCAGTACATGATTCTAAAACCTCGTGCGTTGAAATTTTTCGCCAGTAATAAAAAAAAAAGTTCCATACATTTTAGCCGCGTAGGTATTGCAATTTTCTATGAACAGCAGATTTTTTTAAATGATACGCGACTAAAGAATTCTACGCTAGGTGTAAGAATCATGTGCTGATTCATGGTTCCAGATTGCGCGTCAGTGTCCATGATGCCATCAATTGTCAATCGATGTTTATCTTGATAATTGCATTTGCAATATGAAAGTGTGTGGCACAAAACTTAACGTCATGAGGTGCCTTACCTACAAGGTACCTTAGGTACCATTTTCAGAGAAGCTGACGTCATAAGAGAAGCTGAGGGATATTGAAGGCTGTCAATCCTATCCTACTAATATTATAAACGTGAAAGTTTGTATGGATGGATGGATGGATGTTTGTTACTCTTTCACGCAAAAATTACAGAACGGATTTAGATAAAATTTGGCACACATGTAGTTTACAACCAGGATTAACACACAGAATACTTTTTACCCCAATATACCCACGGGATCGAAACTTATGCGGGTGAAACCGCGGGGCGCAGCTACTAATGAATAAACATGACACGATCAACCACATGAACGACCATTAAATGTGGTTGTGCCATTGCAAGCATTCAAAGAAAACACTTTGTTTATGGACACAGTGTGTAGGTATCCATATACAAGTATCTACCTTCTTCGGAATACACGAGTTATATTCTACTTGCCCACATGTACCAACGGCATTATAACAAAATGTATAAACTGTTCACGATAGCGTAGGATTGTTGGATATTGTTAGTGAGTAATGTGCAGATTACACACATTTCAGATTACAAGGCACCGATACATACGATTCTAATGCGCTTACTACGAATTGAAAATTACATTTGACGTTATTTTGATAGACATACGTAAACATTACGTATTTATGCATCAATTTAAGGTCTTTGTAAATCTATATTAGTTAAGAAAATAGTGTTATATTTAGAATCAATCCCTAATGCATGGAGGAATCATTTGACACGACACGGTTGGCGCAGTGGCTGAGCGATCGACTGCTGCGCTGCGTATCGCGGGTTCGATTTCCGCACGGTACAAATATTTATATTGCCTACAGGTTAACTACCTGTTCAGTTCCAGCCGATCGATTCAGTAAAAATCTCACCGTGAAAAGTTAGGTGAAGTGAGCTTAGAGTGAGCTGTCAATAGTGTCAATCCCTAGCATTAGTTGGAATGACAGCTCACTCCACGCTCACTTCACCTAAGATTTCACGGCGATATGGTTACAGAATAGTATGACAGGTCTGGCTGTTTGTGTATGTGAGTTTAAATGTTAGTAAACGCACCCGCGATACAGGAGTAATTCCTAGTGTTTTTTTTTTTAAATAAAAAAAAAAACAAAAAAATAAATTAAATAAAAGCTCGTCATCATCATCATCATTGGCAGTCTTGTTCCACCCACGATTGGTTACCTACTGGCCCCCTTGGTACCATAATTCCCTGGTCTGTGCAAGTTTCATCCAGGTCCCCTACAGACTTAGCAGCATAACATAATCAGCCTAAAATGTTCCCAATACTGGGACACAGGTCTCCTACAAAATCGAAACTTCATAATGATCTCAATTAATGAAGAAAAAACTAAATTAATATCTCATTATTTTAATCAGTACGCGTAACTTCGAAAACATCTAAGTTTGCTTTTCATCATTTATCTCGATTACACTAGGTCGTTGACTTTTCAACAATAATTTGCTGTGAAATAACATTAAAGTTTAATTAAGACTACATGGTATTCAAACTATGTAATATTAGCTTTCACCCGCAACTTCGCGCGCATAGAGACCGGAAATTATCGCACGGGAATGTGGTGGCACTGGGATAAAAACTATCCAAAATCAAAAGTCATTAATTGTTCAAATTAGGCTGAGATTCAGCACTTTTCCAACGTCAAAATTACAAAAGACAGTCCCCCAAAACGCCCGCCCCTCACCACTTCCTAATGCTTTCGCTGGGAAGAAGAAGTGGCGCATCAAACTCCCCAGCCTCCTATGTCCCAAACCAGGCCATGGTCCATCCGTGCAACAAATTTCATCAAAATCCGTTCGGCCGTTAAGTAGTGAACAGTTTACAGACACACAGACAGAGTTACTATCCCATTTATAATAATATAAAGTACTTATCCCACGGGAACGTTCTGCCGGGATAGAAAGTAGCCGTTCCGTGGTTTAGGCGTGAAAAGGTTGCATACAGACCGAGTTACTTTTGAAATTATAATATAAGGTAAGTATGGATGGGTAGCGGGATTATCCGAAAGGGTTACCGCTGCTCTGGAACATAAAGGGCTAAGGAAGGAACACGGGTGGGTTTTAGTCAGTAAGAGTCTGACACTCCCTCCTGCTCCACCCAGAGCGGGAGGAGTCATTTGATGATTTCCCATCCTCAAAAAAAAAAAAAAAGGTAAGTATGGATGTATACATAAAGGATAGTAGTAAAACCCCTTTTCTAATTTCAATTTACAAACTCCATTTCATTTATTTTGGTGATGACTCCAAAATCTATTACGCCAACATGTTGTCTGGAGACAAACAAGGTTACTTCTTCGTAAATTGATATAAATGAAACAGAGCACCACTAACGAGTGCAGCCACCCAAACGAAATACTATACAGGGTGAATATAGGGAACAGTAGTCTAAATGACACGGTGAAGGGAAACATCGTGAGGAAACCGATGTTTTCCTTCACCGAATTTCACCGAAATTAAATTTTTGGTTCTAGAATATGGCCAAAAATTCGAGGACATGTAACATCGTGGTGTGGATTATGGTCCAATCCCTGTCATAGAGAAGAGGTCTGTGTCCCAGCAGTGGGAACATTAAAGGCTGATTATGATTATGCTTCGAGACAGGTCCACTCAAATCTGTGTGGTTCTCTCCCCAAAAGACCATTTAAGACACTGATCTACTGGGTCCTCACTTGATCTGACCAAGATTATCTCTAGACTTTAAAAAAGGCGCTTCTCTAGTTTGTTTCGGTCTTTCTTCTCAGTGCAGTCAGATAGAAAATACCGAACTCATCTAGTTTTAAAAATGTAATTTATTTTTGACATGTAAAAGTGTTTGCGCGAACTTACTTACAGAAATAAAATCATTTATCATTATTTTTTTATTTGACATTTCTATGCAAGATTTAGCCCTTATCAATATTGTTGCACTAATTAAATCTGAAGCTGAAAAAGAATTTAAAATGTGATTTCAGTCTCTTGCTGCATTAAAATAATCACGTACCGAAAAAAAAATACTCTTGAAGAAATATTTCACTGCTAATTTTAGTTTGCAATTCCATCTCAAAGAGCAGCCTGTATAAACAAAGGGTAAATTCTGCTTAGTCACAACCAAACGACTGGAGCTATTAACTTATCCGAGAGTGTATCTTCATGTATCTGCACGAAGATGTGGAATTAGAACGAATCTCGTCCCCAAATAAACTAATCTTGAGATACAACAGTTCACGATGAGTTTACAGAGATGTACAGTCATGAGCACTAATATGTCAACACTTGGAAACTTTCAATAGCGATTTTTGCGTGAAATAACGAAAACAACAATGAAATACGAGACATTGTAAAAACCTATGGGTTCGAAAATTCTATGTTCGCATCAACATAAAATTTGATACAAAAATAAAGGATTAAATTGCTTTTCAATAAAGCCAAGTGTATAAATACTTATGCTCGTGACTGTACGCCAATGTAAGTAATGGGGGACTTAAATAAGAAAAACAGGCGGTCATGGGGTCTGCCGACAGAAGTGGGAACTTACCTATGAAATAACTGCTGGCCAAGCGCAACACGCCATGCTCAACACTAGCTACAGATAGATACGTTTAGCATGTCGGTAAAGTGAATTACATAAGATTTTCCCCTATCAAAAATCGCTCAACGCGCCTAAAGAAGTTTTTACTTAAAAAACGCGAAACGAAACAGGACTCTCTAATGAAAAAGAAGGTAGTTTCATTCAGGCATGTCCTAGAAACGGCTATTTCTATAATTATAGTGCGACTAGATAATAAGCTTGTATTAAAAATACGGGTATATTTAGTGGCTATTAATAAAAAAAAATATTGTTCAAACATAGGTATGTGGGTACCTTATATTTAAATAGATATTTCATAAAATTGCCATTAATTATCAGTAAAAGCGTCAACATTAACAAAAGAAAGCCATCGGGGCCGAGATAATGTGCTATTTAAAACAAAAATAGCTCCTGAGGATATGAGAAACATGTCTAATTTTAACTAATTAGCACGTATAGGGGGTATTTTCTATTGGAAATTCCAGGGCCTTATTTAATACAGGCTGGGATGACATCGACGCAGACATTGTAACCATGAATTCAGCACATGATTTTAGACGTAACGGAGAAAATGTTAGTCGGTTATTTAAAAAAAATCAGTAGACAAAACGTATGGACCAGCAATTTTTTTTTAATAAACTACCAAACATTTTAACTTAGGGTGTTCAGAATCATGTACTGATTTCATGGTAACTGGTTGTGCGTCGATAACCCTACCACCCTGTATACCTGACAATGCGACTTATTTGTCCAAAAAGGACAATACCACGTTTTCACTACACGTGTTCTTTATTAAAACGGAAAAATATTTTAAAAAAAACTTGCAAAATTGTCAGATGGGCTCCTGCTTCTTATCGCTAATCGGATTTATTAAATAGTAGTGGTGCCCAAACATATAGAGGTCATATTAAACTTTTCCGCTCTGCATGCGCGGAGAAGTCTATCTAAATATTTTGAGATCTAAATAATATTTAGCAAAAGCCAATAATAACTTAAGATCGCATCAAAACTTTATCAATAAATCATAACTAAATGTGATTACAGATTTAAAATGAAAGTTAATAATATTAAATAGAAATCAAACGAAACAAATTAGTAAAGTCGTTCAGAACTGTGATAATATATGAACTCAAGTGTAATGGTTAATCTCGCACAAACTTTACCTTTCTGCAGTCTTGAACATTCTTTCTAACTTATAATGAACGAGTTTTGGTAAGTTAGCTTTAAGTTAAGTGACTTGGTTTCCCAAGTCGTGTCGACAAAATTGTGTTTCTGCAGTTACTTATATATTTTTCTTCAGATCAATCAACTCAACCTATCACAGTCCACTGTTGGACATGGACTCCCAGGCTGTGCCACAAAACCGGCTTTAATTTACCTACTTTCCGCATCCAGTCAGTCCCAGTCTCCGTTTTAAGGTCCTCAGGTCATCTGTTTCATATTATTTATTCATTTGAAATTTGCTTTATAGTTTTCATAAATATATTTACTAAAATAAAAGGTTATCACAAAGTAACATTAATTACAACCTTTTAGTGAAATAGTAATCAGAGAAACACATATACTCGTATGATCTTTCGATTCAATAATATAATTGGAAAAAGCTGTCTTTTCAAAGAAGCATCGATACCTGGAAAATTGGAAATCACTGCCAGTTTGAACTGAATTAGCCTGAATTTCAAAGTGCAAAATGAAGGCTTTGGAATTCAGCACATATCAGCTGTAGAAATAATTTATAAGGAAGATATACGGAATGGTATGTGCCGGTCATTGTCATGCGAGGGGCGGACGATATCAGCAATAAGAACCGGCGAGAGATGGCAGGAATACAGGGAAAAGTTCGAAATAAGAATTTACTTTCAGAAGTATAAAACTTGTTTGAGTTTCACCTATGATAAATTAAGCAGATAATACGGAAAAATTCCTGTTTTGTATTTTCTATAACTTTCAAAACATACATTACATTTAAACTCACGCCTTCTTCTCATTGGGGTAGGCAAAAACTACAAAACGCCACCTGCTACGATTCATTTTCAAAACGTCCTGGTTTATATGTACTATAAATATATAAATAAATTCTCTTTTGGCATAAAAAATGTATAAAAACAAATTAAAACCCGACTCCTGCGCTAGGTAAAAACACCTGTCTTACAGGAGTCAGTGTCTTCAAATGTCAGGGTTTAAAAAAAAGAGAGGCGATTCAAATAAGACCACAAATACGTTGATAACTAGATTTACAGGTTATGTGGAAAAACCTGCCCACTTAACACAATCAATTAACACAAGTTCAGAAAGTTCATAAGTCGATCAACGGCTCTTGCCCGAAATCTTTAGATCATTTTATCTACATCTCCACAAGGTCCGAGGTTGTGGGTTCAAATTCGGACAAGTTTCAATGGAACTATTTCAATTTATAGATTATTTCCAAGTTTTTCTTGGGCATTTGGCAAAAGCACACATTTTTGCACAAGAGTTGGAAGGAAAAAGAAGGAAATTCATTCCTTTAGGGTTTAAATGGCTATGCTTAGAGTTACCCTGCGTGATCGAACCAGAAATGAAGAGATCCACAGGAGAATCAAAAGAACCGACGTAGCCCGAAGAATTGCCAAACTTTAGTGGCAGTCGGCAGGGCACATTACTCGTAGAACAGATGGCCGACGGGGCCGAAATGTTCTGGAGTGGCGAACGCGTACCGGAAGAAGTAGTGTTTAAAAGCCTCTCACAAGGTGGATCGACGACCTCGTGAAAGCCGCAGGAACCCGTTGGATGCAAGAAGCACAAAACCGGTCGAAGTGGAGGTTCTTGGGGAAGGCCTATGTCCAGCAGTGGACGTTTTTCGGCTGAAATGATGATGATGATGAAGGGTCTGAAAATTTGCATGGACGTTCGTAATTTTTGCCGATGGGAAACCCGATTGATCCCAGGGTTTGTAAATTATCAAAGTTAGTCAACAAGTGCGTTTTAGGTCAAAATTTTTTCGCCTTCTCCGAAAATTATGATTGAGGTGTCATTCGATTCGGAATGGCATGTAGATAGTTTTTGAGAAAATACCAACGCCGCTCGCAAAAATTGCAATAGTTATAAACAATTAAGTGAAAAAAATGGGGTTTTGTTTTTCGCCAATATCTCAAAAACTATTCGAGATAATTCAAATTTGAAAAAAGATTCAAAAAGAGGAGGAAATTCCTGACGGAACTGTAAGACCAATATTTATAATTTTCCCAGAGAGTTGAAAATACGCCCGAAAACGGGTACTCCGGCTTGCGCAAGCCACGCCCCCTTCGGACCTTTAATGAATAAATATTTTTTAAACTTATAAAATACGAAAATTAAAAATTGAAAAAATTCAGGCGCCTGCAGGATAGATCAATGAACAAAATTCGTGGTCAAAAATTTTTTTATCGCGATTTTTCGATAAGTTATCCATTAATTAATTAACAATTTTTTGTAGCACGAACATTAACATTGCAAGTGCGATAATTGTTAAACTATTATTCTGAGAATATTTTCCTTTCGTGGAGCTATTTTTCAAAGGTCTTAGAATATTGAAATTTGAATTATCTCGAATAGTTTTTGTGATATTGGCGAAAAACCAAATCCCCTTTTTTCACTTAATTGTTTATAACTATTGCAATTTTTGCGAGTGGCCTTAGCATTTTCTCAAAAACTATCTACATGCCATTCCGAATCGAATGACACGGCAATCATAATTTTCGGAGAAGGCGAAAAAATGTTGACCTAAAACGCGCTTGTTGACTAGACTATTTCCCACGCTCCATTCTGCCTTTTTTGTGAATTTACAAAATTGCGAAGAACGAGTTTTAAAAAACTTGAAATAGAATACCATTGTTAGTGACAGAATTAGACATGAAAATTGACATTAATGTTAGTTTGTTGACAATGCATATTATGTTGTCAAAAATAGAATAGATTACCGTAATTTAGAAACTAATAAAATCTAACCTAATTTCAATGATTATGATTCTAGTTGATCGACTGCAAAAAAAAAAAAAATTGTAGAGAAATATGCAAATATTAATGAGCTAAAAATCTTACTTTTTCTTGACATTTAATTAATAATGGAGAAACGTGTATAATAAGTTCAAAATATAGAAGTTCGATCCTATATTAAGTGGGTATAAAAAAAAAACTGCATTAATAAAATACTGCACATTCATCACGTGAGGTCTAGATAGAATATTTATTGAAGCTGCGGGGTAATAACGTAACACACTTTCAATAGCAATGGCTTTCATTTTGACAGTTCAACAATACTTATTGCGTTATTTAAGTTGTTGAGCAGACAAATTTTTCGAACATATGGATCTTCTTCTTCGTCTCGCTGGCACGACTGTAATGAACAATGGATTAGCAATATCCTTCAAAATGATTTAGATAAAGATTGGTAGTGTGTTACGCAATCAGGGTGCTGTACTCTACACGTGAAATTAGATATTACTATACCAAAACACAGATAACTGACGTTGCTCAAAAAATCGCTAAACTGAAACAGGATTGGGCTGGCCGCGTCTGCCATATGCCCAATAAGCTGTGGCCCAAAATAACCACTACGTAGAACCCTGACACAGCTAGAAGGCGTCGCGGCAGACCCCGTAGAAGATGGCGGGACGAGCTGGACAAACCAAACGACCAGTGGTCCACTTTAGCGCCGGATTGAAAGAGCTGGAAGTCATGAGGAGAGGCCTTTGCCCAACAGTGGGATGATGCAGGCTAACAGTAAGAGTAACTGGAACTTGACCCCAAAATAGTTGTGAAAAAGCTAGATGGATTGATAGGCGTCTTAAATTACACAACCGGTACGTTCTGGTTTCTCTTTAGACCTATGAAGTTATATACTCGTGTATTACTTTAGGTATTTATTACGCTTCGTATAATGTTGATATACATAACAATAAGAGCATTGTTGGCCACCAAATCAAAAACTGTTGCAGTATCTATTACAAAATTCTTTATTCTTTGTTCTCGTTGCATTGTATAAAATGCTGCTCAAATGCTACACCTTGAATAATGAGTCATTTTTGTAAGGTGCCACATTTTCTTTTATATTTATTTAGAGTCACAGACAGCTGTGCTGCTGGGGAGTTTGTTGCGCCACTTCATCTTCCCAGCGATAGCACTAGGAAGTGGTGAAGGGCGGGCGTTTTTGGGGGACTGTCTTTTGTAATTTTGACGTTCCAAAAGTGCTGATTTTCAGCCTAATTTGAATAAATGACTTTTGATTTTGATTTTGAGTCATGTTTTGATCAAATCTAACAAAGTGTAATCAAGGGGTATCGTGTTAGGGCACGCCACGATAGCGGCGGTAAGACCCCTCTTTGAGGAGTGGCTAGAGAGACGTCACGGCGTTCTCACCTACCGCCTGACGCAGGTCCTCTCCGGACACGGATGTTTCGGGAGGTTCCTGCACATAATCAGGCGGGAGGAGACGCCCGGGTGTCACCACTGTCAGGATCGCCCAGAGGACACGGTGGAGCACACGGTGGAGGTCTGCCCTGCTTGGGCAGAGCACCGCCGTGTCCTCGTAGAGGCGATCGGCAGCGGCGGCGACCTCTCGCGTCCGGCCCTGGTTCAAGCCATGGTCCGGGGCGAGAGGGAGTGGGAGGCAGTCACCTCCTTCTGCGAAGCAGTCATGCTAGCGAAGAAGGTGGCGGGGTGGGTGAGAGAACGCGCCTTGCGCACCTCACGCCTCAGCCGCCGCGGGAGACGCTCCGGGCGTCGGGAGCCGCGTGACGACTCCCGGCCACCGTAGGCGCGGGTCTGCGGGCGGTGAGTAATGGGTAACTCACCGTCCGATCAGGACCAGGCCCGTGCCGGACGGCGTGTTGTGTTCCACGCGCGCCTCAAAGAGATGTCAGCATGAGTGACGGGGCCCCATAGGGCCGTAGCCTGCCAGGGTAGCGGGATTGTCCGAAAGGGTTACCGCTGCCCTGGAACATAAAGGGCTAAGGAAGGAACACGGGTGGGTTTTAGTCAGTAAGAGTCTGACACTCCCTCCTGCTCCACCCAGAGCGGGAGGAGTCATTTGATGATTTCCCATCCTCAAAAAAAAAAAAAAAAAAAGGGGTATCGTGTTCAGGGGTATGTGTGCCAGGATCGCCCAGAGGACACGGTGGAGCATACGGTGGAGGTCTGCCCTGCTTGGGCAGAGCACCGCCGTGGCGGCGACCTCTCACGTCCGGCCCTGGTTGAAGCCATGGTCCGGGGCGAGAGGGAGTGGGAGGCAGTCACTTCCTTCTGCGAAGCAGTCATGCTAGCGAAGGAGGTGGCGGGGTGGGCGAGGGAACGGACCTCACGCCTCAGCCGCCGCGGAAGACGCTCCGGGCGTCGGGAGCCGCGTGACGACTCCCGGCCACCGTAGGCGTGGGCCTGCGGGCGGTGAGTAATGGGTAACTCACCGTCCGATCAGGACCAGGCCCGTGCCGGACGGCGTGTACATGTTCCACACGCGCCTCAAAGAGATGTCAGCATGAGTGACGGGGCCCAATAGGGCCGAAGCCTGCCAGGGTAGCGGGATCGTCCGAAAGGATTACCGCTGCCCTGGAACATAAAGGGCTAAGGAAGGAACACGGGTGGGTTTTAGTCAGTAAGAGTCTGACACTCCCTCCGCTCCACCCAGAGCGGGAGGGGTCATTTGATGATTTCCCATCCTCAAAAAAAAAGGGGTATCGTGTTACCCAGTAACCGGGTTGTGGAGTTCAGAAAGGCAGTCGCTGCATGTAAAAGACTGGTATGCAGCTGCATCCGGTTAGACTGGAAGCTGACCCCAAAATAGTTGGGAATACCAATATTTTACATGGAGCGACTGCAAATCTGACCTCCATAACCCAGTTACTGGGTAACTGGTAAGACTGGCTGCCTGACTTTTGGGTTTCTGACCATCCGTAACTACTGTCGAAGATTATTCAAATGACGGTTTAAAGTGCGTTCCGAAGCAGGCAGGGTTCTCGATATTTATTGGACCCATCCTTGAATCGACCGCGACCAGCGTTGCTTAACCTTCGACCGACCCGAGCGGCTTTTATTATTTAGCCACGAGCCCCTCGTTTGTCAAACGTGACAGACATAATATCTGTCACCAATAAGTCTAGGTATGTGACGGACGATCTACGACCTAAGCACGTGTGTTATGCACCAACTATAAAGTTTACTCACGATTTTTTCCTTTATACTTAAATGTAATTAAAACGTTTTACATAATTTAAATACCTATGTATATACCCATACAAGGACTGAATGACTCATGCTTGGGAATAAAGCCTACAAATAACATGAATGGAAAAGAGTCAGCTGAGCGAAACAAAGAATCAGCATTGCCATACTACGTGGCAATGCTGCCAGGCTTTTTTGGTCACTTTTCCAGTTGACAGCGATGCGACGAATTCTTTTATGCTCTGTGATTCATTCTGTTTTTTATAAACTTGTACTTACATATTTTTATTATTATTTTAGACTGATAGTTTTTAAATTAAGTATATAAATATTATCTTGGAAATTAGAAAAAAAAAATACAGCTAACCAGATTTAAAATGGATCTCAGTTGAAAGATTTTATCAAGCTGATATTTTTAATGTCGACATTGACTGTCGCAAGTATTAAACGTCACTTTACATCCCTTCTCAAGCAAACGAAATTGCGCGCTACAACAACAGTGGATCATCATCTGCCGAGCCTTTTGCCAACTTTTGAACGTTAGGGTCGGCTTCCAGTCTAACCGGATGCAGCTGAATGCATTTGCATTTTTCATGGAGCGACAGCCTATCTGACCTCCACAACCCAGTTACTGGGTAATACGATACCCCTTGGTACGACTGGTTGTCAGACTTTCGGGCTCCTACCTACCCGTAACGACTGTAAAAGATCCACGAATGACCAGCAAGAATGAAAACAATAAGGATAAAAACTCTAAATGTGGACAAATGAAAAATAAAGCAAAGTTAGCCATTTCATTTTCTTAGGTAGGTATTTTTGTGTCTCCTTATAAGAAATACCTACTTACCTATACATTTTTATGGGAATGTAAGCTAGATAGATAGAAACAGGTCGGGTAAAAAAAGCTGTTTCAATCGTAGCAATTAAACATAAATATGAATTTTAAATAAACTCGTCATGAATAAAACAAATAATGGAAATTTTGCCATTTGATTACCAGTTTCTCTAAAAATAAATACGGATTTTGTCGTCTAGGCTTACCTGCTTACATCGATAATTATTTTATTATTCTAACGCGAGCAACCAAACCAAAAGCATGTCCAAGATCCAAAAATTCTAAGACATGTGACGCAGGATAACATAACACGCGTAATTCGTGGGATACAGGCCGAAATGCTCGAAAAAGTGACGCAAAATTGGACTTTCCGAATGGACCATTTGAAACGGAGCCGCGGACAACATTTACATGAAGTTATCTTTAAATATAAATGGCAAAGGCCAAGTTATCAATTTCAATAAAAATTTTGAATATATGATGCAAATTGAGTGTTTTATTCGACTTTTAAAAAAACTACGCTTAAAAAATCACCCGTTAGAAGGTGATCTTCATGTATTTCTGTATCTGCACTGGTATTGCCCGAGGAGGCAATACCGGTTATTAAAAAGTAATTAACATGTAAAACATACTTATAAATGTTATTTGGGTTTTTTGGGACTATAGCTTAGTGCTGGCTATTTTTATTGTTTTATCTATTTTTTAAGTTAAAAATGTTACTTTAGTATAGTTTACTAGTTTCAAAGAAAGCTGATAAAATTTGCAATAAAACCTTTTTTATTTTACTTCTCTAACTTCTATAGTTTAGAAAAAATTGAAATTTTAAAAGTGTAGTACTTAGTTTTTCAGGCCAGTGTGAATTTTTTATTTTTACATTATAGAGTCCGACCGATATTCGTTCTAGTTTTCGGTTTCGGCAGAAATCTCCATTTTCGGCCGAAAATAAAACATTTTTCAGTGGCTGAACCAAAATTAAGTTCTGGCAAATCTATATTAACAATTCATTTCTTTAGAGAAATTACAGCAAATAAAAAAACTAAGTGAACGCAGGAAATTGTCTTTTCTCACACAACATGACAGATCGTTTGTTAATAATTATGACTGAGAAAATTATAAAATCAATTTTCTTGTGATTTAAGTCCAAACAGTTTAATTCAATGATTAAAACCTTAATCCTGTATTTATTTTACTTTTATCAAACAAAAATCGATCAATAAACAAAAAAAAAACATTGCTTTTTACACCTATCTATTTTTGGCCTTAAAATGCAAATCAGGCCAAATTTTGTATTCGGCCAAAAAAAAATTACGTTTTCGGTCGGACTCTACTATTTATACGTAAACGTTAGACATAAAATATATCGGAGATATTAAATTTAGTTTTGTTTAATTTTTTAATATAATATATATGAAATATTAGACTGGTATACTGGTGGTATTAGACGGTTAGACTGGAAGTCGACCCCAACATAGTTGGGAAAAGGCTAGGCAGATGATGATGATGATATATGAAATATTCTTGTGTTGAAACAGCGTACTGAAATTGATTTTGTTAATTTTGCCGTTATATAAATTTACATCATAATAGCAGGTTGCCATTAGTGTGACATATAGATTAGGCAAAGTTTTACCTTATCATTATTATTATGTAATTTGACTATAGTCCATTTATAATAGCATTAGAAAAAAGAGGCTCGTAGAAGCAGGAATGCAAAACATTTTATTTCAAAGTTATGATAAAACAATTTTAAGGGAGATGCTTAAATTCTAATTTTCTTGCGTTTTTTGCAATTTGCAGGTCAGTGTAAGGTTGTATCTTAATAAAAATAATATGATGCGCAACAATAAGAAATATGTAGGCAATAATACAATTTTAACCTTAAAAATCATCAATACATCCCTTTAAATTAGAATTGCTCCGAATTCGTCTGATTTCGCGGGCTACTGCAGCGCATCCACCTTAATTAAAATAAAATTCGGTAGAATTATAGTGAAACGAATAACGTTCCAAGTATTGTTCATCCCTGCTTCTTTTAGGTTTTTAGCATTGACACTGTAATTTTAAATTGGAGTTATATAATATAAATAAATTAAAGCCACATAATTTCATAAGATAAATAGTTAAAATGGTTACAATTAAGTGTGACGGCTGCTGTAAAAATAGATCATAATAAATTCGGCGTCTATCATAATGTAACAATGTTTATTGTATTTTTGTTACAAAGTGTGCATTAAAAATAACCTTTTTTAACTTCTTTCTAATGCTATTGTAAATGGACTATAGGTACCTAGTAATTGCCTGCGATTTCTTTCACAACCCTATTGATGTCAAACCAAAGGTTTTATTTTTCTTTCAACCACCTCAGGGGTTGTGTTTTTACAAACACTTTTGTTGATGGTCTTTTGTTTTAAAATCAAATGCCATTTATTCAAATTAGGCTGAGAATAAAATTATGCACTTGTCGAATGTCAAAATTACGTAAGACAGTCCCCCAAAACACGGCGGGTGTAATTTTTATCACGTTCTCATGCTTTAGCTGGGAAGAAGAAGTAGCGCAACAAACTACCCAGCAGCATGGCTTTCAATTTTCTTTCAGCTGTCAACCCTTCAGTGGTGATTTAAGTGGTCTGTTAACGGACCCGATGATTTGTTAATTTGTAATAGCTTTAGCCTGTTTAAATATTGAAATGATTTTTAACTTGGTGATCTTTGGTTGGTAAAAACAAAAATATTTTTTCTTGTCACATTTCACAAAAGACAATGCCTAGGCTGGCACGCTGTTGGATGTTCCTACAAGGCTATGGTTTTACCCTCGATTAATATTATCATAACTTTTGATTAATCTTAGTCGTAGATCAAAACCAATAAAATCTTTAGCACAATCAATTCGATACCTGCCAAATAACTGTTAAATGAACCCATGCTTTGCTAAAACAAAATGAATTCTACTGGTCACAATTACCTTCGAAACAATGGATTTAACCGTCATAATTTATGCAATGGTGCGATCTACACATGATTAACGTATAGGTAAATCTGAAAACCATTGTTCACAACACCACAAAAAAACATAAAACTGAAATAAATAAACCACCATGACCATACGTACGACTGTACACACGGCTACAAATCAAGCTGTACATTTCCAGGACAAGCTAACCTCTTCTTGTACGGCAAGCCGAACCAATGCGAGGTCAGCTTATACTAGCATCATCATTTATAAACCATTCTTGTCGGTTATTTCGTTATTGATCGGTATTTGCAATATCAGGAGAAAGAGAGAATTTACATTCGGCAATAAAATCAAGCGATCCGAGCACATATGGTGAATTTCATTATATGTTGCGATAATAATATTTGAGCATTCCATTCGGAACACAGACATTGACCTATGCAAGAAAGCTGAGAATTGGTGAAATTATTTTCTGTCCCACATGATTGTGAAATTGGTCTAATTTAGTAATCGTACATACACATTGAACTTATTGATCATTAAGTTTATCATAAAATAAATAATAAAAGAGATAGTGTTGTATAATTAAAAGTATTTACCTAATACTGGTCCAACGATGAACATGTACGCTAACATGATCAGCACTATTTGTGCCCTGCGGGATCCTTCTCGCACTCTGAACGCCACATTCACAGTCGCCACTAAGTCCCTAATGGATAGCACTGTTAGTATACTAGGCGTCTTATCGCTCTCGACTTCTTTCGTCTTTTTTGGCTTCTCCTTAAGTCTTAAGACGATATAAACTAACCCGATAAGATAGAACACACACGCTATAGAGGAAACACCGTAGTAACCAAAACGTTGAATCATTATTCCACTAAGCGCCATTCCTATGGGCCTGCTAAGAGTCATAATTGCAGTAACAATCCCTAAACGGAAAGTCCTTTCAGATTCACTAGTGATGTCCGTGATGTAACTGTAGACGGCCATGGTCATGGCAACGCGCCCGCCAGCCAGGGCCGGCGGCAGGCCCTCCATCAGCGCGGTCTCATTCACCCCAATTTGCATGAAGAATATCGTACTCAATATAATACCGATGGCAGATATAAACTTTCCTAGAATTGGTAGCACCATAAAGGCTTTTCGGTTTCCCGTTCGATCGCTCCATGCTCCCAAGAAAAGTGTTAGTATTCCTGGTAGACCGGTCTGTAGTGGGAAACTCCACGCGGTCATCGAAGCGACCATTGTCTGCACATTTTTTTCTTGTTCCGTATAATTGTGAGTGCGTCCCTGCATTATATGCGAACAGGTTCGCGCGTCGTATTGTAGATTTACTAGACATGATTTCTCTAAGCACAAGTTCTGGACAGCTAAACCTGCGAGTACACTTGGCAGCAAGTAACAAATAACGAAAGGTTCCACTGTAACTTTCGATCTAAAAGCCCAGGACTCTTTCAGGAATTGTTTCAGTCTTTTGCTCAATTTCGTTTCTGTTTTCTTGAGCTCAGTGCCGTACTGTATGTTGCACTTGCATGGTTCCACACTCACGATCTTTTCTCCGGGCACTTCGACCCGTAACGTCATTTTGACAACAGTTTACCACTTTATTGTTCATTTGTTTTGTAACATAATCTAAACGAAAACAACTTTGTGTAAAATCGTGCGTTAGTAAATAAGAAAAAAAAAGTATTATTTACTATTGAATTTTTTTAAAGTGTATTTTATTTTTTTTTGTATCACAGGGAGCACTTTAATGTTTAACGGGGGCGAGTGCTCGGTTGCGCGTGCGACGGTTGATTGCATGTGCGCGGCGGCTGTTGCGGGCGACTCTAGTTTTGTTACTGCCTATCAGCTGGCTGTTGGTACAGTTTAATTTGTACTTTATTATGTTATCACGTGGCCGCACTGCGCTCCTACTCGCGTGTTTTCAAACTTCGATTCATAATTGTAATTGATCATAAGCAACATAATAAGCTAATCGAATCTTCACCGTAACTCCTTTATAAGTTCATAAAATAAGAAATATTCCACAACGGCTCATTAGAGAGGTATGCGGTTATAATAACGTAATTTAAGTTTTTCCGTACTAAATATTAAGGGCCATGATACATACATTATATTACAAGGAATAGTTAAGTTACTTTTAGTTATTAAATATTTTCAGGCCTACTGTTTAGACATAAAGTGAGAGAGACAAGTTATTTAGCATAATCAGTCTATAATGTTCCCACTGCTGGGACACAGGCCTCCTCTCTGGGAAAGGGAGTGGGCTGTAATCCACCAGTGCGGGTTGGTAGATGTCACATTTCTTCGAATTACACATTAAGTACTTAGTAAGGGTTTATTTCGGCCTATATTTACCTACATAATTACGAATACAACAAAAACCGTGATGTATGTGTATCAAGAACTCCCAACCTACATGCTATACTAGAAAAAAAGCAGCTTTATCTGTTTTAAACTGAAATCTGAACACTGAAAACCCTGTTGTAACCTTGCTGTGATCGCATTTGAACTTGACATTCCGAATCTGTTTATCTGTAAAGAATTCATGAAAATAAATGTCCTTCATTATCTGGAACACGATGGAATACAAAATTAGTTTTTTCATTTAAATATAATATTTTAAATTATTTTCTTAAAAATCGGCGTTCGGTGCACTCTTTTTAAACTGCTTGTCTTTCGACAAAGGCCTCCTCTAAAGACTTCCATCTCTCACTGTCTCTCGCCCACTGAATCCATTAATTAATTACCTTATCTATTAAATTAGGCTGCAATTATTATTTAGTTTCCTTGACTGAAAATTCTTCTTCTATTGCCAATAGAGAATTTCTCGCTTTGTATTTGCAACCTAATAATGTATTAATAAGAAATATTTTTTTTACTTGGTCTACTGTCGTACTGCTGCAAAGCCCTCCTCCAACCAGCCCTCGCAGTACGCGTCCAGGTCATCTCGTGACCTCTTTCTGGGCCGGCCTCGGCAGCGCAAACCTTCTTCAGGCACCCACTGTGTTAAGACTTGCCCAGCGGTCATCGTGCATACAGCTAATGTGATCCTAACCTAATCCCATTTGAGTCTGGTAGCCAAAGCATCTTCGTACTGTAATATTATTATTATTTTTTACTTTATTCTAAACATTGTCTCTTCTATGGTATTGTCAGTGGCAACGCAGAAAGTATTTATAGATGAAATATAAAAAAATATATTTTAAAAAACGAAGGTAAGATTAAAATGTACAGTGCAACAGTCTTACACTTCACATGAAAATAACAAGGACGGCTTCTAATAATAGAGCGTCAGTTTTTTCAATAAGGGTTAAGGTTTTCAGGGCAAAATACACTCTCTGAAAAACATATCTGACATGAATAAAATTGATCAACGATTTTGTTATCTATTTCAATTACTGTAAGTGAACAATTACCAGTCATCAAAATACTTAATGGCATAAAGTAAAGCACGTAATATATACGCTCCAATTTTTCCCATAAGTCGGTCAAGAGGACTGACAAAAGTTGTGTAATGTGTGTATTATCAAACAAATTAGATGCCTTTGACAATGACCATATTTTATAATTAAACGAACAATCAGATACAACATTTTTGTCTCAAGGCTGGTGGAAAAGGTTTTGCAATTAAATATGCACTACTTAGATGTTTGTAAAAGGCATAATATGTAGCTTAAGGTTGATAAGTAAGCTGAATACCTCGTTGGGCTAGTGGCCGTAAGCGTTACTGCTGAACATGAGGTCTTGGTTCGATTCCCAGGTCTGGTTATTGAGTTTTGCCTCCAAGAAGTTTCTCAGTAACAGCCCGGAGTCTGACATTGTGCCCGGTTGATGGCAACAGGCTCGCCTCCAATTACATGGGACTTTTAAACTTATGTCTGCACTAATCTTCGGGCATTACAGGCGTGTTGTGTTTATGTTAAATAAGGTATTCATAAAAACGGGTTTCTCAAAGGTTGCCAAAATTGAACAGAGTTATCAAGAGGAATATTTCCGCGATATATAATTGTATTCAAATATGACTAATTTTGTCAACATCGCACATTTAAATATGTTTAGTTATATTTTCAGAAGGTGACGGAGATTTCCTACAAATAAAACGTTTGATAATAAAAGTAGAAACAAGATCGGCTACAAAAACAAAAGTTTAGTGCCTACACGTCACAACATAATCCTATCTGTGCTATCGTGCAGTCGTGTAAAAACATCAAAAAGGTTTCAGGGACTAGTTAAGTTGTTAAAAGATTAACTTAGTTTGATCCTAAACATGTTTAAGAAAATCATGTTGTGCGTAACCGTCTTTACTTTTCGTGTAACTAAATGATTACCTAACTATTCAAGTTTTAAGTTAGACTCCTCGTGGGTTATTTGGGTGTCCTAAATCGAGATTATGTACTTATGCGTTAGTTGTAAGAGTTGAACCCTAATTGCGTTACATAACCCTTCAATTACAATCCGAAGGACTTCGAAGGAAATTGCTAATACATTGCTTGATGTGTTTGCTGAATTCATCTGCTCTACCACTTTAAAACGGCTATGAATGTTGACAAACTATCAAAGTGAAAGGCATTGCCCATTGCCATTGTACGCAATTTCATAGGTAATTTTTTCTGGTTGGCAATTTTAATTTTGAATTCTTTCGATGGAGTAGGTAAGTACCATGGGATATAATTCTGAGCTCATTTTGGAGAACTTGAATGTTGGCTTCCCCTTTACGATTCCCACATTATTTCTTACTATAGGTAATCTGTAATCAACCATCAGTGTTTCAAATTTAACGGTTATATAATGACAACCATGCAGTTTATTCAAGATTACTTACGCTTTTAAAAAAACTAATTTCACATTAATTATATATGGTTTATTATAGTTACTAATCAGTATTTATTTCCGAAAAAAAAAAACGCATTTCAAGGTCGAAATGGGTCATACGAGCTTTTGTCTGGTTGAATTAATCCAAGCACCTAGCTAGATAATAATATGCTTCACGACTCCATAATGGGTATTACAAGATGGAAGCTCATCTTAACGTTCGATCAGCATTCGGCAAAGGCTTTAAGCAAAAGTGCATATATGTATCTCTTCAAATTCCCGGCATTCCGGCACTTGAATGTCTGTCAAGCCAAGGGGATTTTTAAGTAATGAAACTATTACTAGTTTCATTAGTTAAAAAATCCCCATTCATTCATTAGTTAAAGGGGATTTTTAAGTAATGAAACTATTACTAGTTTCATTAGTTAAAAAATCCCATGGGCTTGACAGACATTCAAGTGCTAAGGGGGCATGCCCCTTACCACTTGAATGTCTGTAGTCAACAACGACCTAAAGCAAGCCCAAGTGAATGACTTGACGACTCAGAACTGAAACATCTGGCGAAGAATGACGAGGAGAGCCGACCTCAAATGAAATGGGAAAAAGCTAGGCAAAGAGGGAGAGAGAAATTGTTATGCCATCAGCAGTGACAATCCACCAACCCGTAGAAGACCCGTAGAAGAACAGGGACTAACGGAAAAGGGGGTTGGTTTTTCGCCAATATCTCAAAAACTATTCGAGATAATTCAAATTTGAAAAAAACATATTCAAAAAGAGGAGGAAATTTTCTAAAAAAAGTCCCAACTCCCGGAACTGTAAGACCAATATTTATAATTTTCCCACAGGGTTGAAAATACTCCCGAAAACGGGTACTCCGGCTTGCGCAAGCCACGCCCCCTACGGACATTTAATGAATAAATATTATTTAAACTAAAAACATGCTCCTTTCCAAATTAAATGATGTTGGTATACGCGGTACGGCCTGGGATATGTTCAGAAGTTATCTGACTGGGCACGTACAGTACGTAAAGGTGGATAACCATGTAAGTAGAAGGGAGATGCTCACATTTGGTGTGCCTCAGGGCAGCGTGCTTGGCCCGAGTCTCTTTCTTATTTATGTAAATGAGCTGTGTCGGCTATCTCTCCCTAACTGCAAAATAGTAACTTACGCAGATGACACAGCTCTAATAATTCATGGTCGCAATTGGAGTGAAGCTTTTAGTAACGCTGAGTTAGTCTTAAGTATTGTCATGAAATGGTTATCTACAAATCTGTTAACTTTAAATCTCAATAAAACTAAGTTCATTACTTTTTCTTTAAACAAGTCAGGTCAACCCCAGACTCCTTTTGCTCTCCAAGCCCATACCTGTACAAACCCTCGTTCTGACACTATCTGTGACTGCCCCGAAATAGAAGGTACTGAAACTATTAAATATCTTGGTATTGTACTTGATAGTTACCTTAAATGGCATCAACAAATTGACTCAGTCGTGACACGCCTGAGGAAGCTTTTCTATATTTTCAAGAAACTCCGATCTGCGGCAGACTTTAGGTTCTTAATTAATGTATATTTTGCACTAGCTCAGTCAGTGATGGGATATTGCTTGACAGTGTGGGGTGGCGCTCATAAGACTTCTATGTTACGCATTGAGAGAGCTCAAAGAGCAGTTCTGAAAGTCCTTGCGAGGAAACCTATACGCTTTTGTACAATCTCCCTGTATTCCTAACAGTCAGACAGCTATTAGTTTCTCAGGTAGTGTTACGTAAACATACCCAGCTTCCCTATGAACCAGCCAGATGTTACAGTAGACGCCGTTCAAATCGACAAAACCCTTGTACAAATGTAGCAGCTCGTCGTCATTGTACTTACATTAGCTCAAAATTGTACAATAGAATAAACAAAACGATCAACATCTATTCTTTTACCAAAAATAAATGCAAGAAAAGGCTCGATACTTGGCTAAAATCGCTTACATATGATGCTGAAAAACTTGTGGAAGTGTAACACATTCACACTCACACACGAACACACCCTCAAACACACACACACACACACACACATACACCAGATCTTACTTACACTACACTGATCCCGTAATTTTATTGTCTTTGTTGCTTGTTCTTTTTTTTTTAACTACTTATATAGTTTATAATATATTGTTCTTATCTGGAACGAACTACCCTCTCACTAGGAGCCAGGCGTTGATAGCTGCGCCACAGTTATTAACTTTTGCAGTTATCATCGTTTTACTATTTTTATGATTGTATCTGTTTTTGTTCCAAAATAACGATTTTTATTATTATTTATTTTATTAAACTTATTAAATACGAAAATTAAAAATTGAAAAAATTCAGGCGCCTGCAGGATAGATCAGTGAACAATAATCGAAAAAAAAATATCACGATTTTTCAATAAGTTATCCATTATAATTAATGGATAAGTTATTGAAAAATCGCGATAATTTTTTCGATATTTAAAAAAAAAAAATCTCATAAGCAACGCATTTGTTTATAACAATGTTTTAAACAATAGAAGATAAAAATCGTTACGACGCATATTGACTAATTCGCATTATGACCAATGATGGTTATAGTTTTATTAAAAATCATTTTTAAGTAGCTTCTGATCATAAGAAAACGGATCAATAATAATATTATTAAATTTTTCACCTTTGTAAATTGTTAATAACAAAACGAAAATTAACAATTTTTTAATTTTTCCAACGGCAATCTATTCTAAGACCTTTGAGAAATAGCTCGACGAAAGAAAAACATTCTCAGATTAATAGTTTAACAATTATCGCACTTGCAATGTTAATGTTTGTGCTACAAAAAATTGTTAATTAATTTTTTCACCATGGATTATTGTTCATTGATCTATCCTGCAGGCGAATGAATTTTTTCAATTTTTAATTTTCGTATTTAATAAATTTAATGAATAAATAATATTTATTCATTAAAGGTACGAAAGGGGCGTGGCTTGCGCAAGCCGGAGTACCCGTTTTCGGGCGTATTTTCAACCCTGTGGGAAAATTATAAATATTGGTCTTACAGTTCCGGGAGCAGGGACTGTTTTTTAGGAAATTTCCTCCTCTTTTTGAATCTTTTTTCAAATTTGAATGATCTTAAATAGTTTTTGAGATATTGGCGAAAAACCAAACCCCCTTTTTTTACTTAATTGTCTATAACTATTGCAATTTTTGCGAGCGGCCTTAGCATTTTCTCAAAAACTATTTACATGACATTCCGAATCGAATGACACCTCAATCATAATTTTCTGAGAAGGCGAAAAAATTTTGACCTACAAAGCACTTGTTGACTAGATTATAGGCAACTCAAGGAACACGGGTGGGTTTTAGTCAGTAAAAGTCTGACACGCCCACCCGCTCCGCCCAGAGCGGGAGAAGTCATTGGATGATTTCCCACCAACAAAAAAAAATGTCTTGGACACAAAGTTCGCCATTTTGTATTTGTTCGTTTGCTTATTTGGGATTTCTGGATGACAGGCGCAAGTGCAGATTTTGCATATTAGTAGTTTCATATTAGTAAGGTACCATTTTTGTCCTTGGTTTTGTCATTTTGATTCATTGCTATGAATCATATTGTTACCTACCACAGTAATTAAATTAATTAACGAATAAGCCTTCTCAAATTATTGTTGACCATATTCTGAATAATCCATGATTCATTTACGACAAGCAACCAACTCATTTTGTGTATTAAGCGCGGAGGGTCATAGTTACTCATATCAAACAAAGGTAAAATCCTAACAAACAACAAGAAATTACAGTTATTCAGCGTCAATTAAGTAACCTAATTCTTAATTATTGTTATATCTACTTATTTGTTGCAGATACATTTTTCTTAATTGTGATAATTATTCTATTCTAATCGTTAGAAACTCGGAAATAGGACTGATAGTCGTTGTCCATCGTGAATTTCCTTAACAAACTGCCATATAGTACACGCAGGCTTCAAAACTATGCACCAACCGACAAGGAGATCAATGAAAAGGTGCCTCAATTTTGCCCGAAGAGCTTAAGCAATATAGCTAAAGTTGGTTGGTTTGTAGTTAAGGTTGTCTTCAAAAAATCGTTCTTAGCGATAAGACCGCCCATTGTGTCACCTTTTGTATAATTTCTATATTTATATGTAACTAGCAGTGCTCCGCGGTTTCGTCCACATAAGTTTCGATCCCGTGGAAATATCGGGATAAAAAGTATCCTGGTTATAAACTGTCTGTGTAGCAAATTTCATCCAAATCCGAGCAGTAGTTTTTGCGTGAAAGTGTCAAACATCTATCCATCCATCCATTTATTCTCACAAACTTTCATTAAGTAGGAATAGTAGGTTATAATTTATACGGTGTAAGTCAACAAAACAAATAAGTATGCAGGGTCGTCGGATATAGTTGAAGTTTAGTAAGAAACTGATAGATGTTTTCGAATGAAATTTTGTTTGATAAATGTACCTACTGTTTGTTTTCTTATCCGAAAACATCAATCAGTCTCTTACTAAACTTCAACTATGTCAGACTACCCTGCATACTTATCTCTTTTGTTGAAGTACATAATAAACAATATTCTATTCTAAAAATGTTGAAGACAACAAGCAATAGTTGGTAGAATACTCTTCATGAACGTAATATCGAACTGCTTGCTCCAATTCTGCCATTCACGTAGGCCCTAAATGTTGCCATGTATTGCAAAAAAAGTCGTAATGACCAAACGTATTAAGATCATGGTAAAGTTGTTCTTGAAATGTAATCTCATGACACCTATTGCAAACCACATACTTTTAGTACGTGATATCAGAAAATTGGTTTTGTGGACCTGGTCACGTATTTGTGGGCCCTACAGCTTGGTATATGGATCCTTGAGTGGAGGCCGTTGTAGAAAGCGGGCACAACCTTCTGCCCGATACGAGTGGTCCAATGATATACCTATTTCGAATGTAATTCTGAGGGGCTCGTGGTTACATCATAACAGCCAGGCCGATGGACTGATGTTTAGGCTACGCTTGCCGCGGTCAGTTCGTGGATGGGTGAACATCCATTACACATCAGGACCCCTCCGTGACTCGGAAAGCACGTTAAGCCGTTGTTCCCGGCTGTCATACGTAGGTATTTGACAGACAGAAAGCTAAAACTCTGACAAACAGTCTTACGAAGGGGTATCGTGTTACCCAGTAACTGGGTTGTGCAGGTGAAGAAGCGACTGCCTATCTGAGGCAGTCGCTTCTTCAGCTGCATAAAGTTAGACTAGAAGCCGACGCTAACACAGTTGACAAAAGGCAGATTGATTTTGTTATGGTTTATTTTACCTTAATATGAAAATGCGCATATACCATTCAACCAAGACCATTCGGTATTGGTTGAATATTGAAAATGCTGATAAAAAACGCTGCTCAGCAATATCTTAGCAGATATATGAACACGCTAATAAAACATAATTACTGATTTTTCAATCGACAGATAATTTTTATTCGTGGAATAAAATTGACGTCTGACAGTTTTTGTACGGTAAAAAACCTTTTTTGCAAAAAAAGAAAAAACAACCGACTTCCAAAAACGACACTACAAACTGAAAAATAACTTTAATTTCGGAAGTCTGTGTCGTGGGTTCGCATTTTCGTTGTTTGACAACGACTTCCGAAATTAAAGTCAATCACTTTGTAGTGTCGTTTTTGGAAGTCGGTTGTTTTGTTTTGCAAAAAAGTTTTTATTTTTCACTTTTTAGTTGTAATTTTTACCAGTAATTTAGGCTTAAAAACCAAACTACTACACCGTTTTTTATGAAATTTCTATGGGACCATTTGGGAAGTATACCTACCCTTTCCAACAAAAAAATATTTTTTGAAATCGGTTGGCAACCGACGGAGTTATGCGCGAACAAACATAAAAAAAAATACAAACATCCGAATTGAGAACCTCCTCCTTTTTTAGAAGTCGGTTAAAAACCAATATTCAAAATTATTCCTCCGATAAAATTATCTGGCGTCGGAAAAATCAGCCCTTAAAGTAGGTAAGTAAGGAAAGGTAAAACTAAAAAGTATTTTAAAAAGGGTTGTGGTGGCCCAGTGGTAAGGGCCGCGACTAACGAGTAGTAGATTAGACGAGGTTCGAACCCAGTCAGGCGCTTTACTTTGTGTAAATTATTTCAGCACCGCTGCTCTCAAAACGGTGAACAAAAACGTCGTGACAGAAACCGGCATGTCCTAGAACCAAAAAATCCAAGTCTAGTAACATCTACCAACCCGCATTGGGCCAGCGTGGTGGATTACGGCCCACTCCGTCTTACCGAGAGGAGCCCTGTGTCCCAGCAGTAGAATATTACTCACGAGTATAAGCTGATTATATTGGAAAATGGCAAGAAAATCTGTCTAGGGCTGTCATTGCAACATCTGTTCCCGATTTCAATAAAAACATTAGCAGTACCTATAGAAAAGCTATTGTCTCGTAGAAATGCAGCAATTTATATCAATTAGAGACTATATGTATTTATTGACGATTCTACCCAACGCAGTTTCAATTAGTCACAAATTCATAAAAATGTTCGTTCATCTCGGGGCAGGGAATTGCAGCCTCCGACGGATTTTCTTGGGTTTGTCATTATGTTAATTAATGTGTCTATCTGTACGATAAACAAATAGGTACATACAGGTAGAAAGCAGGAGGAGACATGGAGTAGGAGCAGTTTCAAAACAGACACAAGTTGCAAACTGTACGAAAATAGTCCGTCACGCTCGGCTGCTTGCAGCGCATTGTGCGATGACACTACTTACAGTGCACGGATTATTTAATTGTGGCAGGCAGCGTTTAAAACAGGCTTTTGTTTTGACTCCTTTCTAGGAATCACTTTATTTGCATGGGAAGGTCAGAGGAGGAGAAGGAGATAATAGAAAATAACCTCTCACAAAACGCCTCCTCCATTCCGTAGTAGGTAAAAATAGTCTCCAATGTCCAAGTAATCCTTTAAATTAAACAGAAAAGCTGTTGCTATTCGAAGTAATAATTATAATAAAAAGTTATCCAAATGTACCTAACCAGTATTTTATACGGAGCGACCTCTGTAACACTATTACTGGTCTGGATAATTTATATGATTGGTCTGACTTCCAGGCGTCTGACTGTACTACGTGTAACGATTGTTAAAGATGGAGACAACTTACTGGTTGTCAACAAACAAATAAAAAACAAAAATTTCCTTCAGATAACTCCGATAGACGACACTCCACCATTTAAATCCGTGATCAGGGTTATTTCCTTGAGAAGTAAATTCATTCATTGTTAACAAATAACTTTTATAAACCCGCTAGACTGGCAGACAATGGGACATAACATGACTTTTGAACTAGAACTGTCACAAAACTGTTTAGTAATGCTAGCGGAATCAGGAAAATAAAGGTTAAGGAAATGCCTGTTGCTTTAATGACAGCAATCAGTCGCACGACGAATTGTATCCGCTTGCAACAGGCGCGGTTTATACTTAATCAATTTATTACACTTTAGTCTCATAGATGGTTTTCGTTGGTTTTTTGGCAATAAAACGACATTGAATTAAATTTTCAAACAATTGACGGTTGCATCAGTGGCAGGTAAATGACAATGAAAGAATGCATTATAATTAATTCATCATCGTTCAGTTGTTTAATAAGATTATTTGAAAACATTTTCACTTTGACGACACGGTTGGCGCAGTGGCTGAGTGATCGACTGCTGGGCTGCGTGTCGCGGGTTCGATTCCCGCACGGATCAATTATTTGTATTGCCTACAGGTAGTTGTTCCGGGTCTGGCTGTTTGTGTATGTGAGTTTAAATGTTTGTAAACGCACCCACGATACAGGAGTAAATTTGAAGTGTGGGGCAACGTATATAAAAAAAAAATTGTATCATCAAATTGAAGATTGTATTATTATATTATTCTGTGGTATGCCTTTTGGCGGAACTTAGTAAGGAATAACATTTTTTTTTAATTGTACCCCATGTTCACAAAATGAATTTGAATCACATCGCCAAATGCTAATGTTGGGTATCAATTAACAGGTTCAACAGAAAATTATGATATAATAAATTAAGGAGTTCATTCCAAAATAAAACTTAATTATCAAATACCTAATACAAATAAATAGTTTGTATTAAAAAAAAAAATATCAAAATTTAACTATCAAACCGTATCGCGGTACCCGCAACTTAATCTCTGTTTATCCTAGGGCCGGTTTTTTGATCCGTAGTTAACCGTACTCAACCAATTATTAAAATTAGTAACTAATGATTACATTTCTGCAAATTGTATTTTTTGAACAATTTTTAGTTTATCTAATGATATAATTTAATTGCTAATGGTCAAATAATATTAAACCATTAGTTACTATTTTAAACAATTGGTTGAGTTAACTACTGATGGGAAAACCGGCCCTTAATCTCTATTTTTCATTCAAAATATTCAGCGATATTTGAAGCAGATAAATAGGTTGTATGGTAAAACCATACGCAATCGACGACTAAGCATTTCTAAGTAACTTCACTAATGAATATTAATTTAGCGCATGATTAGCGGTCATGGCGTATGCTCCCTCGCTCCTTTATATTATAACCCTTGGTCCGTTAAATACATTTATTTTACTTTAAGGGATGAAGCGCCAGGTTAGCCCGCGAAAGTCCAATTTTCATACGTCTTTGCATTTACACCACTCTGCCACAAACACGATTTTTATTTTTTCTTCTTATTGGTTTTGTTTTATTTTTATTGGTTTTATAAAAAAAAAGATGTATAGCTTATACCTAATTAGCATAACGAAATAATTGTTAATTAATCGAGGAAGAGCAAGGTTTATCCCATCACAAGTATCTTCGGATTACTTTCTGGGAAGCCCCGGCAACTTAATTGTATAGATTTAAGATAATAAACACATTTTTTTTTTTTGCAATTGGCAGGCCAGTGTTAGGTTGTATGTTGAAGAAAATATGATTCGCGACCTTAACAAATATGTATTTACTGTAATTGCCCGTGACATCACAGCGGGCCCTATCAGAATACCAGCGCTGCGACATTTATTTTTTAAATGTCGTAAAATCATGCTGAGATAAGAGCCTTTTGGCCTCGTACAGGACTTTCTGTTTCATTTTTCTTTTTGTTACTTTTTTATATAATTTGGTTTTGTTACTTTTTTTTTAACCCCCGACGCAAAAACGACGGGGTGTTATAAGTTTGACGTGTCTGGGGGTGTGTGTGGGCGTGTGGGTGTGTGTATGTCTGTCTGTGGCATCTTAGCTCCTGAACGGATGAACCGATTTTTATTTTGTTTTTTTCTATATACTAATTTGTTTTTTTTTTTTTAATTTTTGATTGTGTTTAGTTTAGTTTTATGATCTTCCGGTGGAGTCGCAATAAATACTTTTTCTTTGTTTCTTTCTTTCTATTTATAGAATTACTAGCTTTTGCCTTCTTGCTGCTTCTGCAACTTCGTCCGCGTGGAATTTTTGCTTCCTCCGACCTGACCCATCACAACGTGTCGCCTGTCCGTGCTATTACTTCGTTTTCGCTTACCGTTCTTTCTTATTTTGGACTTTTTTTTCTTTCTGCTCGGCTCTGAAGAGTCGTAGCTTTATATTAAATTTTAATAAATTTTTTAATTTGTTTTTTTTTTTTAAATAGCCTTACTCAAGAATTGGGCTATCAATCAAATGCAAAACTATTTATTCATACCAGACTGGTAGTTCCAGAGATTAACGCGTTCAAACAAACTCTTCAGCTTTATTATTGTTATTACCTTAACTTGAGATAGTTAGAAACAATCGTAAACCAGAATTACGAAGAAGAGAAGGAACGAAGTATTTAAAACAACCAAAACCAATAGAAATCAATAGAACGACATCCAACCAATTTACATCACCCAAAGACAATACCGACAATGTCGTCAATCCGCGTAAAGTATTATATGAACACCGCGAGTCAGAAAAATGACGTATTTGTACAGCGCCATCTATGGGTAAATGGATAAAACGTGTGCACAAAGCATGTGTAGTTGTATTCGTGAATGTTTTAGCGGCATTTTGCGTTTTAGTAATTTTCTATTAACTCCGAAACTATATGACCAATTGACATACTGTGAAGAGCAAATCTTATCTCTATAATGTCCTTGTGATCATAAAAAAAATAATTTATTTTGATAAGGATTCATAATTAAAAATTGTATTTTCATCCAAACGTCCTGTACGAGGCCAAATGTGAAAAAAATACTTTTTTATAAAATAAAAGTGATATTAAAAGATAAAATGAAAAAGATAGAAATATGGAGTTGTGGACTTTTTTGTAGAACTATTTTAGGCGGACCAGATTGCCATACATTGTTTTTAGTTATATACAAATGTTGAGGCAGCGCATGCAAATAATTCTGTTTTAAGAGGTATTTTTTTCCGAATTGCTAGACAAAAGTTGTGATAGCTCAGCTAAAATGCAAGATGTAAACATAATTTATAGCCCAAAGCACTCACACATAATGTAGCTTTCTACCAGTGAAAACCTTTTTAGAATTGGATCATGAACTCCGGTGATTATCCTCTACATACAAACAAACAAACTTTTACCTCTAATATTAGTATAGATAATCATTAAAATCATCAATACAGCCCTCTAAATTCATATAACCCTATTGAATGACTATCAATGATAGTATCACTGACTATCTTCCAACCTTCTTCGTGGTCCTTCGAGCCGGTTATATTAATTGAGCAATTAGTAGATACATGATTAGCGATCATAGCGTGTGCTCCCTCGCTCATTTACATTATAATCTTAGGTCCGTTACATACATTTATTTTTCCTTAAAAGAAGCAGTTTCATTGACTATCTTCCAACCTCCTACACACTATTAAAAATTAAAAATGTAACTAAACTTTGATACATCTTGGTTCAAGGGCGAATTGAGTAGAATCTTCTTTAACTTGTATTTTATTTTTATATTTGTAAGTATAATCAAGATACTTGTGCCGTGATTATACGAAACAAGTTTCCGTGATGATTTCGGTGACCCACGGCCGAGCTGCCAGTCGGCCCATGTATTTACAAACAAACGCACTCGTTAGATGAAAACATTTTAAATATCCAACGTGAGTGATTATGAAACAATCAAAATGAACGGGAAAAGTGACAAGGGTTTAGAACTTACTAATACAAATAAAGACAATAATTTAGAAGCCAATTCAAACAGTGACAAGAAAAAGGAAAAACAACCAGTGACATGTGGTCAACTAGTTCGAAAGTTTTTTAACTTCTTCACAGTAGAACCATTTCTGTTGTGTTACGTTTTGCCAATTGCCATTTCAGGATTGGCAGTGCAAAAGCTTAACATTGAAAAAGCATGTCGCGTTGATTTGAATTTGTCTGAAGAGATATGTTATAGAGCAGTGAACGGCGAATTCAGTGACAATGACACAGTCAGTTTGGAGGCTCAACTAAATTCAACAAAATTAGTAGCAGACATGACTGCGTGGCAGAGTCCTTTACAGAGTAGTATTCCAGCCATTGTCATATTGAATGTAGGAGCGTGGAGTGACAAAACTGGCAACAGAAAAGCTTTGATGCTGATGCCTGTTGTAGGAGAAATTATATCTTCATGTGGTCTACTGCTGACAACGTATTACTTTCTTGAATGGCCTTTGTGGTCCACTGCGTTAATAGAAGCTCTGCCTTCAGCTTTGACAGGAGGTTATGCAATCGCATTGATGGGCTCATACAGTTTCATAGCAGATCTTACAACTGTTGAATCAAGAACATTCAGAATCGGATTAGTTGGAATAATTGTGACATTAGGAGTCCCATTTGGTACATCAATAAGTGGAGTTTTAACAGAAGCTGTTGGTTTTTATGGAATATTTGGCATCAATTTGGCTTTATACATTCTTGGGTTTATCTACACGTACTGCAAAATCAAGAACGTCAGGACTGTTAAATTGGAAGGGACTATCGTTCAGCAAGTATTAGACTTTTTCCATCCCAGGAATGTTTGGGATACAATATCGTTGGTGTTCATGTCACGAGGGAAGCAGTTGACACAAATAATTTTAATTATCTGTGCACACATCGTCATCATGGGACCGGTTTTCGGTAAGGTTTTTTTAATGTATTTCCTAAGTATTCCATGTATAGCAATAATTTTTATATCATATACCTACTTTTGATTATATTAACACACTAATTACCAAATAGCGAATAAATTAACTATGAAAATCGTTATTTCTACTAAAGGTTCAGCATCTAATAGTAAAATTAAAATAATTATCTACTTCTTAATTACTGCTAAACTTTTTACCGGAATTCATTGTTTCATTCACTCTATATGCCATAATATTCCCCAAAAGTTTCAAACTGAAGATGGTTTATTAAATTTAAAAAAAAAAAGTGATTTCAAGATTTAATATATCCCACTCAATAACAAGTTTGTTTACACAAAAAAATACAATTATTTCATAATTATTCCAATTATCTTAATACGATGCGGAATATCTTAATTAAATATATCATTGAATAACACCAAATTATGTTTTTTTTTTCAGGTGAAGCATCCGTCCTTTTCCTGTATGCGTTGAACAAGTTCAGTATGAGCGTCGTGGACCTGAGTTTCTTTAGTACATATTCTATTTTGATGGGCACTGCAGGTATGATGTAATGATATTCATAATAATTTGATGTAATATGCAGTAGTATTATAGATATACATGAGCTTGATGAAGTAAAGGTTGCATGTTAATGCTAGACACTATCAATGAAATAGGTTTACGTACTCAGTACTTGTACTTAGCCTTGATGTTTTTACGACTGTTTACTAGGGACTAGGACAAAATGACAATACAAATAAAATGAAGTACAGTTATATATCTATCTATACATATAATAAAATCGTAGCGGAGTCAAAACTGTACATACATTGAATATTTTTTAAATAAAGTAATTGCTACGAGGTCTGGGGTCGATCGATTCAAATACCAAAAATATTATTTTTAGAATTTCTGTCTGTTTGTCTGAATGTATGTTCCAGCACCACGCAAATACTACCTACCAGATAGATTCTGTTCAAATTTGATGACTTAGGGCTGATTTTTCAATCGATAGATCATTTTTATTCGTGAAATAAAATTGACGTCTGACAGTTTTTGTATGGAAGAACTGACAAAAATTCAAAATTATTCCTCCGATAAAATTATCTGGGGTTAGAAAAATCAGCCTTTATAGGGATAAGTCAAGTCAGTATATAAATTATCGCTCTAAACAAGAAGTTTAGGTCTATTCTGTCAGCTATGGTTATAATATAAAAAATCCGTGTGTTTTAATGATAGCCGTTGGTTAGGAAAACCACGTCGAAGAAACAAACAAACCTCCTCGTCGTTCGTTGGAATAACCTGTAAGAATGCATCAGTGTTGTGCCATTAGGCAATACTATGCAGGAACGCAAGCGTTAATTTATTCACTTAAAACGAAAAACTTAGCAAGCAATGGAAAATTGCTACTAAAGGCTGTGGGGTGTCGACCTCAGGACGAGCGGCTTCTCACACAGACAGCTGTACGTAGCTTACTGCCGCATCACCGGTCCTGACTCTCTGTATATTTTGGGTGCTTAGGCCAAAACCACAAACAAACAAAATTATAAAACTTCTCAGTGTACAGACAGAGAAGTTTTATGAAAATGTGGCTGTTGTTTTAGTGTATTTTGGTGTCTTACGGCTTCCCTGCGAACAGAGTGGCCAGAAAGACACATAAAGGTATAAAGACAGATAAAGGTCATCTCTAAAATACCTACACCAATATCACACAGGTGCACAAATAAAGTACCTGCCTGAGCACCATCAGTTTTGTTTTGTGGTTACTTGAAATCTAATTTGTTAAAAATAATAAGCAAAAAGTTCAATCATGATATTATTTCATATAAATTGTTTCAATTGCCCTCGAGGCTTTATTAACTCTTCCGTAAATAGCTTCGGCTGTAATAATAACGATTCTATTGTCTCAATATGATGCGTAGCTTAAAAAGTTATTAATCCTAAGAAAACAACGTTGTTATTATCTATAACTACTTATTTTTCAAACCCTCATTGTTACTATTACAGGATAAAGGCCACCCTTAACCTCCTCTCTTATTTTATTATCTCTATTTATTTCATTTATTTGCGTGTTTTGGTTTCAACTTTATATCTCGCCAATTTTTAACCGACTTCAAAAAAGGAGGAGGTTCTCAATTCGACAGTATGTTTTTTTTTTTGTGTGTTTGTTACGTGATTACTCTGCCAATTGGGGACCGATTTTCAAAATTCTTTTTTTGTTCCTAAGGAGATACTTCTGAAGTGGTCCCATAGAAATTTCATCAAAAAAGGTTTAGTAAATTGGTTTTTAAACCAAAATTACTGGTAAAAATTACAACTTAAAAGTGAAAAATAAAAACTTTTTTGCAAAAAAATACAACCGACTTCCAAAAATGACACTACAAAGTGAAAAATACAAAAGAAGTCGGTTGTTTTTTGTTGCAAAAAAGTTTTTTTCTAATAGTTATTCATTGAATAACATTATTAAATATTTTATTTTCATAATCTCTTAACTATTTACACTAGGTACTAAATTAAAAGACTAACTAACTATATATATAAATACAAAACAAAAGGATATTTACAAGACTGGCAGCATTGCCACGTGGAATGGCAATGCTAATTCTTTGCCCAAAGAACGACCCAACTCTCTAGTCACGTAAAGTGCCGATCAGCCGGCGAGAAAGAGATGCGCACTCGGGCCCGATGACCCCAAACGGCTCAAAGCTGTAGTTGCACATAAGGTTACAGTATTTGCGCCGCTTGAGTGTCTTTTGGTTACTATTTTTAATAACAGTCCAGTAGTTCAAAATCTCTCTAAAATTGATGAATGATAAAAACTTAATTTAGTCAGGTTTAGTAAACTTGTCGAATTATTAGAATTCTTTCAATACCAACTAAGGAACTAGAAAGATCATTGACATGTTTGCCAATTAGGAACGTTTAAACCATATTTGGGAACTGTGGGTGTACGACAGTTAGATATTTCTTTTGGATTCATCACTTGGTGGCAAAATGCTCAACTCTAGTTTTGAAAGCCATCGTCAAAACATCGTGAGGAAATCGGCATCTCCTAAAACCAAAAACTCGAAGTCTCTTGACATCTGCCAACCCGCATTGGGGCCGTGTGATGGATTACCACCCACTCTCTCTCACTGTGAAGAGGCCTGTGTCCCAGCAGTGGGACCATTAAGCCATTGTACTTATACGAGATATCTACGCACTTGATGAAATTGTAGGCTCACCACACGGGGACATTTCTGCTTTCTCTTTGCGTTATAGACATTCTTAAATACTCAACAATATTTCGTTTTCCAGGCTCAGCGGTAGCTGTAACGCTCTTCAGTAAGAAGATGAAGATGCATGACAGTTTCCTTGGAATCATAGCCACGGCTTGCAAGACAGTCTCTGGTTACGTGTATGGGTTAGCTCCAACGAGAGACTGGTTGTATGCTGCCCCCGTCTTTGACTTCTTTGGAAACTCTGGTGCCATTGCCATCAGGTCTCTTGGCACTAAGGTTGTGGAACCGGAAAAAGTTGGTAAGTTGAATTTGGTCATTAGAATCAATATACCAGCACCCTAACTGCGTAACACACTTTTAATCACAAGTCGTCGGTTTTGAAGGAAGTTGGTAATCCATTGCTTCATAGGTTTAAAAAATGGTCTAGTCATTAACGTGAATAACGCAAATTGGCATTTTATATGTGTTACGCAATTACGAAATTCTGCCTATTTGACAATAAAACTACAGCCTGGGAAAGAGAATGAAGCAATAATGAGTGCTCTTGGAAAAAGTCACAATACTTACCAATACTTTTGAAATGATCTCCTCATCTATGATAATAATCTACATACATTATCAGTGAGGATCTCTGTTATAATTATATTTTAGTTTACTGTAGTTACTGATGTTGGTCTTCCACATACTGAATTGAACAAGAATTTTCACTCATAGGAAAGGAACGGTTACTTATCGTTGCTTGAAGCACTTTATTTAAGATATTCTAGTGTTTCCTAAAAAAGAATATGTTCTTACATTAACTTTGTTAAACCTGCGATTCTTTAGATAGGTTTACAATGAATAAATCTTCGTAAATCTCATGAATCATGTAACAAAAGAAGTGTCGTCAAGTCTGAAAATACCCCTAAGGAGTGTTTCATCTTATCCAAGTTTTGAGTTTGAAGGATTTGTACGAATTTCAAGTTATTTAAAAAGTTAGATTAATATCTAGAAGAATTTACGATAATTCATACCTAAACTTGAACATCAATTTTCTAGTTATTGAACTTCTTTTAGACATATAGGGCTTTGTCTTAAGGCTCTAAGTTAAGAAGGAATATTTGATTAATCAGACGAATTGAATTGTGAAAATTTGAAATTTTAACGTGAAAAGACAAAGCTGATTACGAATACATTTCATAGAAAGCCTTTTTCAAAAGCTCAAGCTAAATATGAAACAATTTATATTCATCAGTTCAATTTATATTTACTCATCGCTTATTTACTATATTATTCTCGATCATTCGAAAACAAAATCGTTTTTGAAGTCCTCTATGTTAATTTGTGCAAACGTGTTTGTACGACGGCTGACATTTTTATTTAGCTTTTTGTTAGGTCCGGATTTTTCAAACGTGATACATCAATTAATTACGGAGTTGGTGGTGGGTGTTTTAATTACACTTAATTGAAACCGTTGGTGCTAATTTAATAATGTAAAAACTTTGGAAAGTGGGAACCTACATTATTTTAGAGTTTGGTTATAATTTAATAATGAAGGTTACTTTCTTGTCGTCGTTTTTAGGTGCACTATATATCAATTCTTGTTTAAAATTATTTAAGGCTAATCATTATATTCTCAGGGAGCAATGGTGACCAAGTGGTAACGGCCGCGACTTACGAGTTGTAGGTCGTAAGTTCGAACCCAGATAGGCGCTATACTTTGTGTAAATTATTTCGTCACCACTGCTCTCAAAACGGTGAAGGAAAACATCGTGAGGAAACCGGCATGTTCTAGAACCAAAAATTCGAAGACATGTCACATCTGCCAACCCGCACTGGGCCCGCGTGTTGGATTATGGCCCATTCCCTCTTACCGAGAGGAGGCCTGTGTCCCAGCAGTGGGAACATTATAGGCTGATTATGTAATTATATTCTGAAAATATTTTTAGTTGAGCTACTCGTAAAATAGGGTAGACATGAGTACCATTCCTTTTTGAAATTATTAAGCGTCGCGTCGGTACGTTTAATGATTTCGGTGTCTATCTACAAAAACAAAGACTTGAAGAACAAAGTATTGATTTATGTTTATCCGTAGTTATAGCCATCACGGATATATTATCATACTATGTATCAAGTTAAAAATAACCACATAATTTCATGATAGAGCAAAATTTTTTATGAAAACGTTTTGAGAAAAAATAAACCGCAAACGGTATGCGTAGCCTGGACAGTTGAATTTTAAGAAAAACCGGTTAAGTGTGAGAGTAGGTTGCACTTCTAGTTCGTTTATTTATATATTTTATTACGATAACAATAAGTAGCAAAATAATTTCAGCAAGATCAGAAACTTTTTTTTTATCTGTATCAACGAGAATTGAATCAAAACCCGCGAAATATTTTTTTTTTGTTCCGATAATTAATCCATACCTACGTCATACATGATATCTGTCAATTTATCTGTCTGTTCCCGTTCTGAACAGATTTCAATGAAATTTGGTCACACAGGTAGACCATGACCTGAGTTATGACATAGGATACTTTTTTGTCCCGGAAGTCCGTTCCAGTCCGTGGGATGATTTCCGACCTCTTCGCAGGCGGAAGTATAGGCAAACCCTGCCAGGGTAGCGGGATCGTCCGAAAGGGTTACCGCTGCCCTGGAACATAAAGGGCTAAGGAAGTAACACGGGTGGGTTTTAGTCAGTAAGAGTCTGACATTCCCTTCCGCTCCACCCAGAGCGAGAGGGGTCATTTGATGATTTCCCATCCACAAAAAAAAAAAGAAAAAGGCATAGGCAAAAGCTAGTACGTAATAGTTCCAAAGTAATACGAATACAACAACATAAGGATTATGGAAGGTTATGTTTTTATATATATATGTAAACGCTGATGTCAGCTTCAAGGCGTGTGGCATCATTATTATAATCATCATCAACCACAACCACTAACCGGATTCCATATGCAAGATCGACAAAACATAATTTCAAATGAAAAAAAAAAAACATAATTATATTGGTGGGTGTTCTTATACACAATAGGTTTATGAATGAGTTTAAATAATAATACGAATTTGAAGTCTGTTTTATTCATAGTTGATTTCTTTCATCATGTGCCTAGCCTTTTCCCAACTATGTAAGGGTCGGCTTCCAGTCTAACCGGATGCAGCTGAGTACCAGTATTTTACATAAAGCGACTGCCTAACTGACCTCCATAACCCAGTTACTGGGTAATACGAAACCCCTTGATAAGATTGGCTGTCAGACTTTCGGGCTTCTGACAACCCGTAACGACTGTCAAACCACGAAAGATCCACGAATAACAGCCGGGACCAACGGCTTGGCGTGCTTTCCGAGGCACGTTATAGTTGATTTCTTTATGAATTGCAAATGCCAGTTGTATAAATATACCTAGTAACGAAAGTGTAATTACATTTGCTCAGTGGGTACACTTGAGTCTAGGTCATTTAGCTACAAAGGTACTTTACGAAGACGAGGAACACTTTTTATACAAACAAAAAAAGCGTTTATTAAAATGCTTAGGGAACCGTTATGGCCAAAAAAATATTTAAAATCTAAAATCCAACTACGACAAAAATTACAACTAAAAAGATACAAACAAGACAAAAGTAACCTGACAACCAATACATCACACACACACAACACACACATCACACACACATCACACATCTCTGTATTTATTGTCCTATCTCAGGTATGCTGGAAGAGATTTCTTATGAAATAAGCATCACCTCTGTACCTATTTTTTCAGTTCTGTCTTTCAATGTCTGTTTATATATGTGTGTACATAAATGGTTAAATAAATAAATAAATAAATACATAGTTGGGAAAAGGAACTTGGACAATCTCTTCTAAGTCTCATCATCTGCCTAGGATGATGAGACTTAGAAGAGATTGTCCAAGTTACGCTAGAAATAACACACTAACAAGTGAAGCTAAATTCAAGCTTTTAAAAAGGTAATACCGAGCTAGGTGCCCTTCATCCGTCTCTTTAACGTTTGTCCTAAATTCTCGCTCTTACAAAGCGTGGCAGACATCGCATGTTGGCTTGAGTGAGAGAATTTAACCTATGCACTCCTGAATAAATTGCATTTTCCAGCTGCGTAGGTCCTGTCTGGATTTTATTAGGTATATAGCGAAAAGACATTTCCATTTATGCAAGCTACAATTTTTTTAATTTACCTAGAATCAGATTGCTGTTATGTATTGAAAGTTCATTATCTGCCTCTAAAGCACTTGAGAATAAAAGCTCCGAAAAAAATTAAAATATGAGCATACTCAAAATATGAAATTTACTGCTTTAAATACGAATCGACTGAAGAAAATACTGAAAATTCCGAAAAATTAATACAATATTTGCTGACGTAATATTTTTCCACTAGCTTAAATTGCGTTTTACCGAAATCTACTTCTTTTTTTTTAACGTGGAGAAATGCTCACGCATTCTGCACTACCACAGGGAGATAGTGCAGTTATGTGGGACTCTAACCCACTAAAACTCCACGGTTTCCTTCTCTGCAGGCTGCTTGAAAGTATACATCATTTTTCGTAGAATTATAATTTGAATAAGCTTCATGTTTAATAATAATAATCTTTATTTAAACAAAATGCTTATACTATAATATACAATTAATTGTGTTTGGAGCCTCCTTTTAGGCAAACAATGCCTGTGTTAGGAGACTCCGCTCCTCCATATCTTAGATATAAGTTACAAGTTTGTTTGTGAAATACAACATTTTTTGTCGGTTAATTTTGTATTAATTTTTCGGTAGTTAATTTCAACACAGCTTAGTTAGTATTATAGTCAACCACAGATCGCTGGAAGTAAATTTGTTTTTCGGAAGCTATATTATTTCCCAATTACATACATAAACCTACGTTTTTCTTCCCATGGGGGTAAGCAGAAACTACAGAACCTCACCTCCTAGTGCTACAATACTTACATATTTGCTTCATTTACGTTCACACGAGTATAACTGGGCCCCAAGTCTGCTATTACAATAATGTCAGAATGGTCTGTCATTGATTTCATAATTGTTGATTTTGACAAGTTTGGTAATCTACTAACATAATGGCGTCATTATGACTTTCCAGTGGCCAACCACTGACACTCCATTGAAAGAAATGGCATAGAAAACACTTGATAAAACACTTGACTTGTATAAAATACTACTAAATAATATATAAAAATATGTATAAATGAAATCTGACATAAATAAAGTAGTGGTAGTTTTTCGAAAAACTAACGGGTTTTATAATAATGACCATACGACAATGTCATTATGACACAATTCTATTACGAGACCATTGATCGACCAATGATCGCCATTAAGAATTTAGCAGATTACGAACTTTAAACAAAATGACAATGGGATGGGAATGGGATCGTATTGGAATGACGAATTTATAAAAATAGCAGACTTGGGGCCCTGGTCATACAAGCATGCCGATTGCAAGTATTACTCACCTGACCTTTCTGAAGAACATTACTTTTTGGTGATATTCTCTCTGTCCTCCTAGGACTTCCGCTCCCCGCATTTTACCCTCACATCTGCCCTGTTAGTCGCCTTTCCTAGTCCACTACACACACACGATGAATCACTTAAAGATTAATGCTTTGATCCAATATAACTTTTTTTATAACCTTTTTTATACCAATGTAACTTTATAAAATGTATTTTAAGTTGATCTGAGGCATTACCTAGGGCAAGATTCACAGATCGCACTTTGAATTTACTTTGCTAAGAAAAAAAATGCGTCTGTGAATTCGCATCGACGTTCCTTCGACGAAATGCGACCCTTAATGTCTTAAGGTGAACGAAAACATAGCATTAGCCAATACCTACGCAGAGAGCAAGCTTGGTGATCAATAAAATTCACAATTGTTCTCTGTCAGATCAGATGCTGTTACCATTCAATTAGAAAAATAATTTCAGGCTGATTCTATTTCTTCACCTAGACTAAAAGAAATTGCTGAAAAGCGCTTCCAAAGAAAATTGCTTAATGACGGGTGATATCAAGCCATAAACTATATTAATTAAAAGGGACTCTATTCATTCTATCGGCACTTAACTAATTGACCATTTGTCTATCAGTGCGCTTGAATGAATCTTCATCGCATGGAAATTGGATTGAAATATTCGTTCAGAAAATGTAAGAATATTTTTAGTTAAGTATGTCCTTTCTACAGCGTCGTATCAGAAAGGCATGGTTACATTTAAGGATGTGGTACAGGCCACCAAACAGAAACACTTTCTCCATGGGACCAACATTCCCCAACTCAACTGTCCCATAAAACGTCGTATTGAAGTTTTGTATAGGACAGTTGATAATTCTTTCGCGATTACGATGTTGGTCTCATGGAGAAAGTTATCCGTTAGATGGTCTGTACCACACCCTTAAATAAGACCACACACAGAATTTCCAAGAAACGAAGTTAGGTAGGGATCAAACATAAACTTGTACCTAGTGACAAGACCCGTATGATTTGATCATGTAAACAGACAGTTAAACGAAACTTAGTATTCGTGTATCTTCGGGAAACGTCCCGAAGATACACGAGCACAAAAAGTTACATTAGTACCTACTGGCCTATAACTTTTATTGTCGAGAAGTTCCACTAGAATATAATAGCGTCCATGTGAACAATATTAAATGCGATTTCCATTATGTGTTCCCCAAGGTTTCATTCTAGGTCCGTTTATAAATTATGTAATTCTTACACTATTTTCTCCATCTGCCACCACACGTAACTAATATACTTAAAGAAATAACTGTCTTTTCAGGTAAAATATGTTCATTGATCGGATTCGTGGAGACATTGATACCTGTAATCTACATACCGCTGTACAGCAAGTTGTTCTCAAATACTGTGGAAACTTTGCCTGGAGCGGTATACCTGCTGGGCGGTACCATGACTATACCGGCCTTCCTAATATTTATGTGAGTATATTATTTTAATTTTAGTTGTAGTCATTAATCATGAAGTAGTAAATAGTTGTAGAAAGAAAAAATTTTTGCAATTTTCAAGAAGCCCACTTATCTACGTCTTCCTACATTATTTTATTTTTAAAATGTATGATATTAATATGATCTAAGGTTCCATATGTGTAGTTACTACTGTGTTTAAGTTTCATATCTCGTTCTTCCAACACTTTCGTAAACGTAAATTGAAATTACCGTGACCACAGATGGCCAATTAGTTCTAACTGACTGTACTTCGGAGAGTGTGCGCAAGAGTTCCATGACTTGATCCCACCATCGCGCTTTTACCACCGGACAACCAGACGTACTGCAGTGTACCATCCACACTTGGTTGATATCCCGACGAGTCATACTCAGCGTTTCTCCTCCACATTTATTATGCGCACAGCCAAGGTGTGAACTCTCTGCCGGCATCTGTGTTCCCTACATTTCCCTACCACATTTAACCCGTCTGCCTTCAAAGCAAGAGTGAGCAGGCATCTTCTGGGCACGCTCGTTCCATCATAGACCTCATCCATCGCTATCCATTAGGCGTGATCGAGGTCAAGAGCAGGTCCATTTAGGAACAAAAAATAAAATAAAAAAAAAACCGGGATCTTTATTAATATACCATAATGTCACTGATAGACACCACAAAGCTTCACTCACACCAAGTAGATACTCCAAAACTTTAACAAAAACCAGATTGATTGCTCTTGGAAAAACTCAAAGGCAAAAAGGTCGAGGTTGTTTTCAATCACGTAATCAGTATAATACATGACGGAATTCTGCTCACTGTGCTGTTTGAACGATAGCCGACGACAATGTTCGATCAAAATAGCTCACGTCAGTCGAAATTGATCACGTTATTCGGTCAAAGGCCGCTCTCATGGACGTTGGTGGTGGATTTCTAATAATGTTCATGTAAAAAGAGTGTGTGGGTTGTGTAGGGTGTTTTAAAGGCTGGGTTATTTTTTTGTCCAGAATAAGCATGTATGTGTTAGGTTAGTCAGTCTTTTAATGTAGTCGTGTAAATAGTTAGTTAAGAGAGATTAAAAAAATAAATCACATTATTATTTTTTCTGTAGAAAAAAAATAATATATATTATGAATGTATACAAAATATTGTAAAACATTTTTAAAAGAATACCGTAACGGTAGAGTATCTTGCCCATTCATCTTCATACGAAATTAACTTTTGGAAGGGGCGACTAGAATTAATTCAATATTTTTTGTAAATTTTGACATTCAAAAGTGCCTTTTGTGTGCCTGTTTGAAATAAATGATTTGACTTTGGCATTGACTTTTAATTTTTAGTCGATGCGGTTTGGCCCATTGCTATGTATAGTCGACGCATTACACTGTATTCGATGTATTGTACGATGCTATGTCTGTACATGAACGTAGCTTAAGTGTAATGGATCAATGGTTGACTGAATAAATTAATTATATTATTATTAAATTAAACATAAACTGATGAACATAAATGACGTTATCAGATAGGTTTCATAAATACATAACTCTGAGTTCCATAGTATATGTATGATTAAATTTTGAAGTCTCTTCTGGACAATCGTATGTTGTAAAATTATTAATTGATTTGTATGTGCTTTTCAGAGCTCTCTACCTCATACATAAACGACAGGAAAGAGATACGGTGAAGAACCCGGCAGCGAAGGAAGCGTACGCACACGATAATGACGTCACTGCACTATAGGTGGTGCTGAACATAATGCTGGACGTTTATAATAACTTTGGTGACAGTAGTATGCTATCAAAAAATTGTTGCCATAATAGGTGCCTACAGACTAGTCTAGACATCGAGCCGCCTGCACTGTCGATGAAGCTAAGTTGAGTGCCATAATAGATATAGTATTATTATCTCAGGAAGCGACGCGCGCTTTACTTGTGATTACCAAGTGTACAAACACGCTGTGTATATGTGTAACCGTAACCGCAGGAGCTCTCGGTGCCGTCCGATACAATGGCGAAGTCGGAACTGTGTGTGTGTTATGGGCTGATACTACTTGTCTTCACGCACACATTCACAGCGTGTTAAAACACTTGGTTACCACAAGTAGGGCGCGCGTCGCTTCGTGAGATAAAAATACTGTAACGGTAATGGTAAATTAACAACTACCCGCAAAACTATGAAATAGGATACTCTACACATTTATTATTCCCTGTTATATTCCCACGCTTATCGAAGTTCACTTCTAGATTCGAAAATATTTCATTTAATGATACCGTTAGATGATACCCTGAAAAAAATACAATTGAAATACGTAATGGCTATAACATGGCGAATCTGCAGGCACCTTCTTGAATTTAATGTACCTACGTGATAAAAGTTTTTAAGAATAAGATAAAAATATGTTTAAGGATGTGCATAACTCGTGGTTCGTGATATAAACAGGTTTTTAAAACCTGTGAGATAAATATGTATAAATTAAGAATATATGAATATGCTAATTTGATATGTGATTATTTCAATTCCAATACGGTAAATGCTATTTATAGTGATAGATGATTTTATATAAACGAGTAGTAGGTGTTAGTTTTATTAAAAATCATAATTATTAGAGATGGGCCGAATGTGGTTTGAACCGAATCCGAACTTCGGCCGAACATTCGGTTAAAATGAAAAGTTTGGCCGAACTTCGGTTCAATTTCAAGCGCTTTCTCGAGAGCGACACGTCGTGACTTGTTTACGCATTTACTTGAATATTATTGCTAGATGTACCCCGCCCCCACACCGCGCTCCCACCGCGTGGCCCGGAGCCGGCCGGTCATTAGCAAATAAATAAATGACAATGACTGAGTAAAAGACATAATTTTATTTTACAGTAATGCTATTCTAATTCTATTGAATTTCAGTCAAAATAGTGCAAGTAGGTATTATTTTTCTTGTGCCGAATGTTCGGCATCTGAACTGAATTTTGGCCGAATGCCGAAGTTCGGTTCAAGCTGCCGAATTTCGGTTGAACCGAATGTGAAACCGAATTTCGTATAAATAAATAATTATACTACCAAACAAACGTGAAATAAGGGCTACGTTCATACTCATCTCTAGTTCCAACTCATCCGGTCCGTATACATCTACATATATATTTATATACATATTAGAAGGCGCAAAAGTACTGTTGGTATGTGCTAGTATGATTTTTATTTATTTTATTCAGTCATTATACATTATACGCGGTATAAAATTAGGAGGAAGTCCCCTAGTGACGGACACATAAGGTTTTCAGGAAATAAAATTAAAACTACATCGACAAATATGTATTTATTTATGAATTACTTAAATTAACAAAACATAAAATCAAAAACAAATAACAAAAATACAACTTCTGCGTAAACATAATCTAGGAATGTTAATTAAGTTTTGGTAAAAAAAAATTAAGTCTGACATTGGCACCTAGTACCGGACGGGTTAATCTTCAAACCCCAAGCGCCGGACATTCTAAAACATTGTGTTAATGTCTATCTGTACATTCAGGAACGTCTGCACATGCTTCATGAGGCCATTCTTGGCAGCTGGAGCATTGTATCCAGTCCTCGTCGTGGTCCTCTAAACACACTACACAAGTCGTTTTTTCTATATTTGATACTTCAGTTAGTGGCTCCTTTTTGTTCCTTATTTCCCATTCTTTTCTTTTGTTCCTTCTGGCTCTTTTTATTTTCTTTTTCTTGAACAGCAATTTTGTAGGGTGATGACGTTAAAATTTCACTTCTTTCACTTTTTCTCTTCCGGGCCGCTGATCTTTTTTTGCGGCATCTGGCAATGGCGACAGTTTATGCATAGTCTGGAGAACATCGACTTCAAAGCTCGTTGGTGGTTTGGGACTGCTGATTGTTGGTACGTTGGTAGTTTCTTCAGGAGGGTCAGTCGTTTCATTTGGTACTAAATTATCACAGGAAATCGATGAGCTAGCCATTTCCTTTCTTTTTTGTCTCTTCCATTTTCAAATATCTTCCTCCTTCTATCCTGTAAAACAACAAACAATCATCCTTAGAATAAGTAAAAATGCTGAATAGAAAAGCCAACCTGTAAACTGTCCGTTGGTAAGGGACACCTCTGTGTCCGAAAGTAGGGGACAGGAATTGTCCAAAATTACGCATTTCATACTAAAACTGACTAAGTTTTTAGTAAAAACTTTCACAATATAATAATTATAATGGAACACTGTCTTTATTAACAAATAACAAAAACAATTAAAGATAAAAACATAGCAGTAATACTCACTTGAAATTTTCGTGACGCAACGCTTTTCCGCCAAAAACAGCAATCCATCGCTCCCACCGCGGCTATGCGCCTCACTGGCAAATTGCGTGGCGTGATCCTGTGTCGCTACGTTCCCCCGCACCCCTTTCACCGATATATGAATAGATCGCGTTGATGTTCGTCGAGATAGTACGAGTGTCCGACGCTAGGTGCCGTCTGGCGTCCCTAACAGAAGGTATGTATTATATTATTGTTTTTACAACATCTAAAAAATAGAATCAATATTAGTAAACAACATAGCTATTATAAGCTCGTTTAAAAGAACCATTCATTTATCTAACCTCGTTAAAGTCACATTTCGTAAGTAGGTACATTAATCCTTCAGGTGCACCTTGCAGGTCGCATCTTAAAAACCTTCTCAAGTCCCACTCCACCGACTTCTACTCCTACTCCTTCACAGTGCACGCGGTGCGATTGTGGAATTCACTACCGCCTGACATTAGGGACTGCCAAACTATTGCAGTTTTTAAAAGAAGAGTGAAAGAACACTATCTGTCCACTTCATCATAGTTGTGTACCTATGTATTTATTATTTTGAGTATGATATAATTATTATGATTCTAGTAGTATTTATTTTAGAAATATTTATGTATGTTTATTTTTATGTATGTTAGTATATCCTCGTAATATTTGTTTAGCTTTTAAGTGAATTGTTTTTGATTCTATGCATTATGTTTTGTCTCCTTTGCTCTATCACACGCTGTCTACATCTCTGTATCTATTGTCCTATCTCAGGTATGCTGGAAGAGATTTCTTATGAAATAAGCATCACCTCTGTACCTATTTTTTCTGTTCTGTTTCCATTGTTTGTTTATATATGTGTGTACATAAATGGTAAAACAAAATAAAATAAATAAATAATCTAAAATATCACAGTCTGTATATAATATTAGATGTTATACAATAATTCAAACTATCGTCTAAGAAATCACAGTTTTTAGCACTTTTTCAACGGGTACAGTTTGTAGTGTACAGCTGACAGCACTCATCATCAGCAGCAGCAGGCATGTACTCAAAAAGAATAGAATTATTCACTTCTATGAGGAAAAACATAATAATTATTAAGTTAACCGATGACTTCGCTGGGTGATAAGACTAAAAATAAGTTATAAACAACAAAAAACTGTTGGTAAAAACTTACAATTTACACATTTTCAAGACATGGTGCCTTAATAGCTTTTTAAAAGTTGGAAGACATTTTGATTCCTTAATTACTTTATGTACAGACGCCAGCAGGTCAAGCTACCCGAAACTGTCAAATTTTCCCAATCAACCTTGAACCTTAATGCTTTAGCGATAAAGTTGAAAATCTATTAAAGAAATTTGACAGATTGTAGTAGCTTGATGTACTGGCGTCTGTACCATCACACCATCATATACGACAGTCCTTTTATCGGAGTTTGTTATTGGTGCTTTTAAAATTATATATAATTATTATATTAGGATATAATTATTATTTAATCATTATATTAGGATTAGGCTAACCAAGCGTAATCCTATATTCGTGCTAAAGGAATAAATTCTTGTGAAATAGTTTTTTTCAGAAAATCTATATCACAGACACCACATACATAATATTATTATCTTTCTCTATAAAGATATGAATGTCCATGTATATGCCGATGTGTCATCACAATCATCTAAGTGTTACGTGACATCGCATCCGTGCAGTTGCCAAAACTAGCAATTCAGCTAGAAATATTGAGCTGCAGTGTAAATGACAAATTACTATGCAAAGTTCTATCGATCGAGTTGAAGTAATGCAAGGGAAAATTAAAATGTTATTTTCTTGTGTTTTCGTGAAGAAAATGAGGTGCAATCAAGAAAGACAGGTGGTTCTGACAAGGAACTGGCAACGGTATAATAGAAGGTTAAAGATTATGAAAAATATTTAACATGTCTACGTGCAGCCAACATCTTGAGGAGACCGGCATATCCTAGAACCATAAATTCGAAGACATATGCGATCTACCAACTCGCACTGGTCACGCATAGTGGCTTACGCACTACTCCCTCTCACAAAGAGGAGGCCTGTGTCCCAGCAGTAGGAACATAGGCTGATTTATGCTTATACCACGTGCATTTGGCTCTGACCGATGATTTTGTGAATGCCGTAGGAATCCAATGGATGCGGGAAGCACAGAACCAGTCGTAGTGGCGGTGCTTGGGGGAGGGGAGCCCTTTTCCTATGCATGTCATTGTGTTGTTGACCAGGCAAACTTCAGACATTCAACAACAATATCCAACAACATCAACAACAACAATATCATCAACCAACCACACAACCAACCAACCATATCATCTTCAACAATATCCTTTTACTTCGTCTAAGTTCATACACGCGCAATGGCCAAACGTAGGTATTTGTCTTGCAATCGATCTGTAACAGTAACAATTTGGCCATTGATACTAAGGCCCTGTGCCGACTGGCGGCACAGCACTACAAGGATTTTTCATGCGACGAATAGGAATGCAACTTACAATTCACCAGGGTGAATAGTAAGTTACAATTTACCAGGGTGAATAGTAAGTTACAATTCACCAGGGTGAATAGTAAGTTGCATTCCTATTCCACCCACCCAGTATTACAGAATGCAATGTCAATGATTTGTATCATCTTCACCACTTGCGAGAAGATTACCTAAAGTAACTTGGCAGACAACACCAATTGGTTTATTCATAACTAAGTTTCTAAACACGATTTCACCCGCTATACTGTAAAACATACCCTACCCAATAGCACTCGGCAATAGTGAAGCTTTCTGCCAATGAAAGAATTCAAGAAATTCGATCAGTACCTACTTCCAGAGATTACCACCTACGTCCAAACTTACAAACTCACCTCTTTATAATATTACTATCATCTGCGTTGCGTTAGCGTGAAATTTCGTATTCGTCACCCACCCCATCGCATCGCATCGTCTACCCACGCTATTACTTCGTTTCCGCTTAGCGTTCTTTCTGTTTTTGAAGTGAAAACTTCTTTAGCGGCGTTAAGCACTTTTGTTGTGATGGGTAAAAAATATTAAACTCGCGTTGACACGTGACCAGCAGTGCGATTCTGTAACCATCTCACCGTGAAAACTTAGGTGAAGTGAGCGTGGTGAAAGCTGTCATTCCAAATAATGCTAGGGATTTGCACTAGTGACAACTCACATCAAGCTCACTTCACTTGAGTTTTCACGGTGAGATTTTTACAGAATCGACCGGCTGATCGAAAATTCGTAAGACGGAGGGAGATCTACTCTCCGCATTCCAAAATATAAAACAACGTTAATATTTAAGTTTTCACTTCTGTGCTCTGAGAAGTGAAAACTTGAATATTAACGTTTTGCAACCCGTTGATTTTTTTTGTTTTCTACGGCTTTGATGTTAAATAGCCTATAGCCTTCCTCAAGAATTAGGCAGAATTGGGCAAATGCAAAAAATTTTTATTCTTAAATCTGACTCCAGAGATTAGCTCGTTCAAACAAACAAACTCGACTCAACTTACTCAACTTTTTAGAATAGATTATTTTATTTTATTAAATAGTATTAAAATAGATTAGAATATCTATTTTAATCTATACTAATAATAAAGCTGAAGAGTAAGCTAAAACTACATCTAAAACCACCAGCATTTTGGAAGGAGCGATGGAGCAGTCGCTCCCTCTAAAATACTAGTGGTTCAGCTGCATCCGATTAAACTGGAAGCCGACGCCAACATAGTTGGGAAAAGGCTAGGAAGATGTGACCTAACAGCTCCATAGTTCTTTTACTGAGCAATGTTGCTCAAAAGTCTAATAGCAATTTAATACATATTTTCATTGCTATGTTCGAGACGACAGGCTTTTGGAATGGCCGCCTCGTTTAAACCAATGATTTGAGTTTTGATTTTTTGACCGAAACAAAACACCTATTTGAGCGATTGTGAATCATAGACGATACAGGACGTTAGAAGCCCAGTTTGATCATTAGTCTTACCAAGAGGCATCTTGTTAGGTTAGGCTAGTTACCCCCCCCCCCGTGGGGGGGGGGGTAACTAACCTAACCTCTGGGGGGGTTCTCTCATTGTCGAGGCGGGGGGGCTAAGTAGCCGTGGCTTGGTCACCCACGATGAAGCCAAGAGGAACCCGAGGAGGAGCCGCTCGACAGAGCTTTGCCAGTAAGCCGACGACGTAGCGGCCAACAAGTAGGTTGCGGTGCCGCTTGGGCGACATCGCAACTGAGGCGGGCCGCGATGTCGTATGGGAGGCATCACGGCTAAGGGTTGAAGGCCGCGGCGGGAGAGAAGAGCTGGTATTGCGGTACGCCACTCTCCCTACCTTCCGCGGCCTTGACGGGGTTACCACCGTCTAATGGCGGACGCGGTGGCGCCGCAGAGAAGGGGCTGTGTTGGTATGACGTTGGCCGCTCTCCCTATCCTCTGCGGCCGAAAATTGGCCGATGACCTGACCCGTCGCAGGGGGACCAAGGGTGCCCAGACACGGGGTCGTCTGGCGCCCATATGCTGGTTTGGTCCCTGGGGTGGTCTCGGCGTGTTATGTGTTCTGGTGCGCCGGTGATGGGGAGTACTCCTCAGAAGAAGGTCCGGTGACGGACAGCCGCAGCGGGTTCCCGCGGGTTAACGTGTGCCCGTGTTCCGGCCGTAAGCGGCAGAGGAGGACACCGTGCCCCGTGGAGTTTTAGTGGGTTAGAGTCCCTCATAACTGCACTATCTCCTCGTGGTACTGCAGAATGCATGAGCATTCCTCCACGATAATAATAATAAAAAAAGGTTAGTTACCCAGTAACTGAATTGTCAAGATCAGATAGGCAGTCGCTCCATGTTAAATACTGTTATTCAGCTGCATCCGGTTACACTGGCAGTCCACCTCTACATAGTTAGGAAAAAGCTGAGCAGATGCATGCATTCGACGAATGGCTATCCTCTTAGTAACAGCCTGGAGTTTGGAAGTTGCGTGTGATACCCCCGTGCCTCGGAAATCACGTTACGCCGTTGGTCCTGCGCTTGATCTCTCTCCGGTCGTGTCGGATTGCCATCCTATCGGACTTTGACAGCGAGGGAAGAGGGAGTGCAACTCTGTCTGCGCACACACTTGTGCACTATAATATCTCCCGCGCCAAAGGCTAGTCTCCGTTGAGCCATGGCCGTCTCATAGCCGAAATACGGTCTGGAGGACTATATAAAATGTATTATCAATTAACAACATTTAATTATTTTCGAAATAAGTAGGTACCTACAAAGTACTTACACTATTATTACGATAATAACGTACTTCGTGGGTACTCAAATTCTCATTTAAAAACACTTAAAAGTCCATTGGTAAAAACTCCTTCGAGTAGCTTTATCGACTAGCTAGGTAACCCATAAAACGGTAATTACGTATCTAAGTGGTAATTCTACCTACCTGTCCTAGTTCAAATGCATTCTTAATGACTGCCACGAGGCAATACTGAATTCCCTTTGTACAAACAAAAGATCTCCCATTCCTACGAAGTTAGTCTTAAGTTACCAACTGCTGCTACTATAGAATAGATAGGTCCTGCGGGGTAGTGGCGTAGGTAACACACTAACAGTAGCAATGGCTTTAATTTTGACAGTTCAACGTCATTCATTACGTTATTTACGTTGCCGAGCAGACATGTTATTCGAACATATAAAGTAATGGATTAACAATGTCCTTCAAAATGATTCAGGTTGTGATTGAAAATGTGTTACGCATTAGGTTGCTGTATGTAGACTGCATACGTTTAAATGCAAATACAATTGTTGCAACAAGGGTATATACCTCACCATATAACTAAAAAAAGAAGAAAATAAGGAGGCGATGGCGAAAATTTTGACATTCAATACTGAAAATTGAATTGAATGTAGTAATGTATAGAATGAACGAGGAGTAGCATATATAATTGTGGCTACAGGAGCCACTTGGGACCTACGGATGCCCCTCAAGTTGTAGGGGAATTAGGATTGCGAGAGAGAGGAAGACTAAAAAAAAGATGGATTGTGTGGACGCTCACGTTGCTATCAGCGCCAAAATGGCGAAAATCAAATGTCTTCGTTTTGTCATCGATACTATAAGGTCCAGCGTACTTGTTTAATATAGGTGAGTGACTTACACCTGCCTACTTCTCAAAACTTGCTGAACTTAACCGCCTACAACAATTCTCGCGGCAAAACGCACAAGACAAAAATAAAACAAATGAACCCAAACAAAATGTGCATCAGTCGCCAATAATAATACCTAATAATGTAAGTAACGATACAGTCGTCGGCCTTGATCTCATTTATGAAATTATTTCTTCTTATTGCAGTCCCGAGTGACAAATGAAATCAGACGCGACGGATTCGAGTCCTTTACAAGGCTACTAACAATTGGGACATAATTAAAGATTCGCATATGTATAATGCATACCTACTTATTTATGTAGGTATGTGGTGCTTACATAAAAGATATCGTGATAGGGGTTGGTCCCTTAAGCCCTGACTGGCAACGGGGAGAGACCCCTCTGGCAGCCAAGGCTTACAAGTATTAAGTATTTTCTAACTGAACAGACAGCGGTCCTGATAGGGAGTTTATTGTGCCACTTCTTCTCCCCAGCGAAACCACTAGGAAGTGGTGGAGGACGGGCGTTTTGGGGACTGTCATTTGTAATTTTGACGTTCGCAAAGTGTGATTCTCAGCCTAGTTTGAATTTATAAATGACTTTGGTTTTGATTTTACAGTTTTCTTTTAAATTTTTTGCTAAGTATTTTCATTTACCAGGCAAAAATTCAGATTAGTTTTGTAGAAGAAGTTTTAGTGAGAAGAAGTGGCGCAATAAACTCCCTATCAGGACCGCTGTCTGTTCAGTTAGAAAATACTTAATACTTGTAAGCCCTGGCTGCTAGAGGGGTTGGGCAAAGGGCTATTCATTAGGAATGTGATAGTTAAATAGTAGTCTAATCTGAATACTACTATTTAACTGTCACATTCCTAATGAATAGCCCTTTGCCCAACCCGGGAACGAACCAGTGCAGTGGGCCTTACAAACACTAAAGTAAATGAAACGGGCGTACCTACTGGTAAAGGCGTCTCTTCTATTCTTATGGTGTCGATGGCAATCAAAATGTGAACTTTATGAAGTCGGTCCAGAATTCGGCTACAAATGTGGCGCCATCAGTATCTTCATTCAGATCCTTTATTTTGCAAACGACAGGACACGCAGGACATGATATGTGTCCAAATTGTAGTAGCTTGATGTGCTGGCGTCTGTACAATCGAGCATTTAATATGTAAACACTTAATTAAAAAGCGATTTTTCAGGTTTTCTTCATTGGGGTAGTGGTCGGAAATAACAGCCACACGGATCGATCTTCAAGGTTAAGCTAAGTTTGCCTAGGTCGGTCCGTGCATAGGTGACCATCCATTGCATGTCGAGATCCCTCCGTGCCTCGGAAAATATGTTAAACCGTTGTTGGTACCGGCTGGCATTTGCAGATCTTGAATATTCGTTACTGGTAGTTAAAAGCCCTAAAGTCTTGATCAACAGTTTTACTATGGTGTATCGTGTTACCCAGGAACTGGATTGTGAAGGTCAGCTAGGCAGTCGCTCCATGTAAAATACTGGTATAGACTGGAAGCCGATGCTAGACGGATATAGTAATTGTAACCAAAAAGGTTCAATCCTTTTGACATTTCCTCTTAGGTACGTATTGGCATTTCTTACCTGCTAGATTCGAGAATTTGCATTCATAACGACATTCCATACGTGCCTACCGGATTGACAACTAAATTAAAAGTCCTGCATCTATTCGGGATGCTAATAAGTCTAATTAGGTACCTAAGCTCCCGTACTAAAACAAAGAGTTCACTAAATAATATGCGTTTGATATGTCACATAATTTTATTCGAGGAATAATTTTGAAATTTTGACAGTTATTTCATACAAAAACTGTCAAACGTCAATTTTATTCCTCGAATAACAGTTATCTCGCAGTGGAAAAATCAACCCTTAGTCAGGGAAATTAACTGTCAAGCAAAATAAACTTAAGTTATCTGTATTTACTTGTCTTCCTTTATAACTAAGACAGAACTTAGAAAGATTAAGCACATGTTTACGTTAATAAGTATTTAGATAAACCCCACATTTTGCTAGTTATGTTGAAGTCTCATGTAATTTATAGGGGTTCGAGCCTACTGTCATCAACCGAGCATAGTCTCCGGGCTGCTACTGAGAAAAACTCCATAACATTTTGCCTGACTCGGGTATCGAACCTAAGACCTCATGCGCAGCAGTAGCGCGTGCGACCACTAGGCCAACGTAAATAAAAAAAGAGGAACCACTAAAAGGTTCACTCCTCTTACAAGTACAAGATAGTGAAGATAAATGTTACAAGATATAGCTTTTTGACAAGTCTTGTTTCCGCCAGTCAGCAAGTACCGCTAATAGGACCATCTCCATGTCACGTTTTCAGTATTTTTTTTCCATACAATATTTTCAGGACAACAGTTTTAACTTGGCTGCAGAGGTACTAGAAACGTACCATTATTATCTTAAAACTGAAAACTCCTTAATATACAAAGCCGGTTTTCATATTTTTTTGAAAAGAAAACAGAAGTTTACCCAGTTTTGTTTATAAAATATTACGTAAGTTTTAAATACACTTTTAGACGATTAATTTTATCTTACCTAAAACCATAAAAAATCTGACACGGCGGGTAATCCTAGCAAAAATATATAAAAAAAGAACTGGTATCGATTTAATGAACGTTTATTATTCAGATAACTTATAACAGCCAGTATTACGCAATAAATAAGTACGGCTTATATTCGCCAACTCGTTTTTGAAATATGTTTCCAATCTCTTTTAATGGTGTCCAAAATACAATCGAAGGCGACTGATATCTTTATACTTAAATAATAAAATAAAATATATAAAACTTTTTAATTCAGACTTTAAAATCCATACAATATTAGTACAGCAAAACTTATGACATAAAAGTATATTAAAGGTAGTTAAAAAAAATATACCATCTATTTATTAGGTGGGGTTTCACCCAGAAATGTTAAGAATCTTTTGAAGAAACTTTATTATTAGATCCATTTTTATAGTATGTAAATATGTCAATGACAGAAATGAGATTTATTCATTGGAGAAACCCTGGTGTTAGTCGAAAAGCGCCGGTCATGCTAACGACTCTGTTGAATTTCTTCATAAGCCGTCCAAATAGTCAGCTTAGCATTAAATGACTCTCGCTAAGATGGTTATTGAATTATAAAAAGGTGAACAACCTTAACTTTACGCCACTGCTACGCTAACAATATATCAACTCCGCCTATCGCAGTCCACTGCTGGACATAGGGCTCTCCCAGGCTGCGCCACAACACCCTGTCCTCCACCTTCCGCATGCCTAAATAATAAATATGTAGCTCATTTATCTTGTACCTTGACTTACGCATCAACCAACATTGTTCCGATAGCTTCACGACTTTGACGCTTAAACATCACTAGTCTGGCAAACATAATAATAATTTTTTAAAATTTAAAGTTAAACAAATTATTAATTTGTTTAACTTTAAATTTTAAAAAATTATTTGTGCAGCCGTCACGATTGTACTAAATGGTATATAAGCGTCAGAGTCGTGAAGCTATCGGAACAATGTTGATCGATGCGTAACTCAAGGTACAAGATAAATGAGCTACATATTTATTAAAAGTGGTGTCGTCGACAGTGAGACCTGTGTTATCGTATCAGGCGAGATGCGAGCGACTCGTATGCGCGACGCACTCTCATATCGCGCTTAATTTTACAACCTGACATTTACTGCTCAGGTTTTTGGAAACTACAGACAAATAACTACGGATTAAACGGATAGTCACCTTCGGGTGCCGGTGGCGTGCAGTGCAGTGTGTGATATAAGCCGAGAGCCCGAGAACTTTTACTAACTCTCACTTTTCTGGCGCCAAGCGATCATGATTACGAGCACTGAAAACATTAGCAGTGTCAACGAGCTCACCAGATCAAACATACGTCTCACAGGCTCCCAAAAATGTACGACATGGAAGGAGCAATCCAAAAAGCTTATAAAATACGTCAAGAGTATTTTCCGCGAGACCACGGTCGAGCCTTGTTTGTTTACCTACATGCTGTGCATCGCTATATCTTCTCTAGCTGTCATGAACATGCACCTGGATAAAGCTTGCAGGGTTAATTTGAATTATGGATCGGACGTTTGCGACCGCATCGCGAGAAGAAATACGACTGGTCTAGATGAGGAGGTTAAGGAAATACAATCGTTGGTCGCAGGAGTGGTCGCCTGGAAGTTTCCTCTTCAGACGGGGATACCAGCGGTGATGGTGCTATTCGTAGGAGCCTGGAGCGATAAGTACAAAAGGAGAAAAATATGCATTTTATTTCCATTTATTGGAGAGATTATTTGCAATGTTGGACTATTATTTGCTACGTACTTTTTTAACGAATTATCATTGACTGCGACAGTTTTAATCGAAGCATTGCCTTCGGCGTTCACTGGCGGGTACATCATCATATTTATGGGAATGTACAGTTTTATGGCCGATATAACTACGATAGAAAATAGGACATTCCGCCTGGGGCTCGTTACTATATGTGTGACGGCGGGGACGCCAACTGGGACTGCTTTAAGTGGAATATTGTTGCATGCTTTAGGATATTATGGGGTATTTTCTTTACTGTTAGCTTTGTACACTTTATCCTTCTTATACGGTATGTTCAGACTTGAGGATGTGCTACCTCCTGATGAGGTGAAGAGCTTTAATGTTTCTGAAAAGGTCAAGGAACGGAATGTGTTGAAGGACGTGTTTGAACTAGTTGGCAATACTGTGATGGTGGCTGTGAAGCCTCGTGCGTTTAGAGGCAGGACTCAAATAGTTTGTGTGTTGCTGCTGTACCTGCTTATGGTGGGACCACTTTACGGTGAGTTACTATAGTCATTGCTCTAAAACTATGACATTGTTGTTGCAAAATTATCATAAGTGAATATTTAATTTCCTTTATAAAACTGCGATAAAAATACTAAAGACTGCTTGTCACAATGAGACGTTGAAAGTGGGTCATTAACTCATTAGTCCGTCTGGATTTGTTCTTGGCTCTCGGTTAATAAATTTTCGTTAAGAGACGTGTATACATTGGCCGATGTTGGCCCTTCGGCCATTCGTTTTTAATGGATTGCGCACTTCTTGAATAAAATTGTAAAGGGGAACTTTTTTGTTGATTCTTGTATCTACGTCATATATAATCCTTGTTGTTTTGTAGCAAAAAAGGATTTACTCTGTGTCTCTGAAGTGAATTTAAAAAATTATAAGTTAGGTTTTTGCTTCAGTTGTTTCACATGACCATGATACATCTGAGATCGTGAGAAATAGCTAACCTAGTACTTAAAATAGTCATAAACGATTGTTACCGATCTTTTATTGCTTTCAAGACACTAAAATTTATATAATAATACCGCTCTCATAGGCACGAATTCAAAAGGTTGCAACATTAATTTTAACACTTCAACTAAGAACAAAAAAAACCGGCCAAGTGCGAGTCGGACTCGCCCATGAAGGGTTCCGTTACGTTACGATTTATGACGTATTAAAAAAAACTACTCACTAGATCTCGTTCAAACCAATTTTCGGTGGAAGTTTATATGGTAATGTACATCATATATTTTTTTTAGTTTTATCATTCTCTTATTTTAGAAGTTACAGGGGGGGGGGACACACATTTTACCACTTTGGAAGTGTCTCTCGCGCAAACTATTAAGTTTAGAAAAAAATGATATTAGAAACCTCAATATCATTTTTGAAGACCTATCCATAGATACCCCACACGTATGGGTTTGATGAAAAAAAAAATTTTGAGTTTCAGTTCTAAGTATGGGGACCCCCAAAATTTATTGTTTTTTTTCTATTTTTGTGTGAAAATCTTAATGCGGTTCACAGAATACATCTACTTACCAAGTTTCAACAGTATAGCTCTTATAGTTTCGGAAAAAAGCGGCTGTGACATACGGACGGACAGACAGACAGACAGACAGACAGACAGACAGACAGACATGGCGAATCCATAAGGGTTCCGTTGCCATTTGGCTACGGAACCCTAAAAACCACCCGGAAGAAACTGCATCTGAAAAAAAACAAAACTATCCCTGGACAGTATTAAATGTAGGTAAAATTATATCGCAGGTATTAAATCGAACATTGTTTATCCGTGAGGTGCGCACGCGGCCCGATTCACTAGCCCACTATGTAGAAGGCAAGCCGGTAAATAACTAGCAAGCCTTGACTCCATTGCTGTCCTGTTCACTTACTTCACTTGCTCGAAAAAACTACTTATTATTTATTTTACGTATGGGAACTGGTGAAACTGATAAGACAGTATTCTCTGTGTAAGTTAGTTACATTCTTGAACATTATGCAATTGAAATGAAATTGATTATAGTTTTGGCGTAGTATATATTTTTATAAATAGAATAGAAGTTCGCAGCTGCGAACAACCCTGACGCACTACAGAAACGGGGCAGCCCCACTAGTATCCTAAACGCATTGTTATATTGAACGCAGAGAGCGCTGTACTTTGCATATATCTAGCCCACAGGCTGCATGTATAAAAAGCAGTACAATAGGCTCAAAAGAGCGTGATTTTAACAGGAAGTGAGCATCGTGTAAACCTGCGAGCCAGCATGCTGGCTCGCAGGTTTCGCTCTAACCGACAACGCCCTCCGCTTCCGTTCAATGTCATCATTGTCTTTGAGATTGGGAGTCAATATATGACCACGATACTTATACCTGTAGACTCTCTGCAAAGGTATACCATAAAGTAATACAGGCATAAATAATAATAATAGTTTATATTATTTAATTAAGTAGGTGCATACTTATTATTTCAATCGTTTTATAATATTTATAATAAATTGCATCTTTGAAAATAATTTTGTAAATAATGGGTGACTTAATTTTGAGTATGTAAAATAGTAGGTTTGCTTCCAACCACAGCTACAAAAACATGATTCTGTGTTTAGTTTCAAGTAATTCCGGTTCTGCAACGGGATTTTAGATTCTAAAAATATTTCAAATTTCAAAAACTAACCATCTAAAATGCCACACTCGTTATGTATTTTGGGCTTAAAAATAGATGATAAATACATGATGAATGATTTTATTTTGTAAGTAGGCTTCTACAAACACTTTTACACGTCAATCATATTTTAAAACTAGATGAGGTCGGCGTTTCCTATCTGACTAGTATGAGAAGAAATGCCGAAACAAACTTAGAGGTCACAGTCTCTTTAAAGTCCAGACATAATCTTGGTCAGATCATATGAAGACTATTATAAACTAGTCTGTTCTACGATACTTTGACAATCTGTATAAGATGCTGTTAAACAGAACGAAGGAAAACATCGTGAGGAAACCGGCATGTCCTAGAACCAAAAGTTCGAAGACATGTGACATCTACCAACCCGCACTGGGCTCGCGTGATGGATTACGGTCCATTCCCTCTCACAGAGAGGAGGCCTGTGTCCCAGCAGTGGGAAAAATATAGACACTGATTATGAGCTGTTAAACAAAATATAATCAAAACAAAACTACTAAAAATAATGCAGACAAATGCATCAGACTTTAAGTACTCATTTAAAATGTACCAATCTGATTTCCGTTAATGCTACAACACTGTGCTGATAAATTGAGTATCGTTAAAAAATATTGGTCAAGTGCAAGTGGACGTCGCGCATCGAGGGCTTCGTACCCGTTTAAGACTAACACTTTATCGGGAAAAAAAGTGGCTGATCGTATCCCACTTTTGTTTTCCAGAAACTGTTAATTTGTAAAGTGTTAACCGCTTTTATTTTTGCAACAATGTTTGCCAGCTTATTTTGATTATTTGTCTGAAAACAAATTCTCAAAATTATTATACTTATGTAATAATGTATGTATATAATTATTTATATGTATGTGTATGTAGAGTAGTGGAGGCCCAGTGGTATCGGCCGCAACTTACTAGTTGTAGGTCTTAGGTTCGAACCCCGACAGGCGTTTTACTTTGTGTAAATTATTTCATCACTACTGGTCTGAAAACGGTGAAGGAAAACACCGTGAGGAAACCGGCACGTCCTAGAACTAAAAATTCGAAGACATGTGACATCTATCAAACCGCACTGGGCCTGCGTGGTGGATTACGGCCCTCTCCCTCTCATCGAGAGGAGGCCTGTGTCCCAGCAGTGGGAACATTATGGGCTGATTATGATGATGATGATGTATGTATATTTTCTGGACATCATTTCAACTTGAAAGAGGAAGAAGTCACTCAAATTGATTAACATCAATGAAACATCAACAGGAAGTTATATCACAATAGTTCCCTTTTCAATACACTGTGAGGAACCCTAAAAATGACAAAACCACACCCACTTTCACAAGCTGTTTAAGGCAACTCGTGTGTTGTGTAACAAAGGCAGGAGACTGACGAATAAATAAGATTTCTCAAATGTCAAACTATTGAGATGTTGTTGCATAATTTTTGGTGGTAATCAATAAGTTACTTGAATATTATGTATTTTATTTCGAAACCATAGCAGTTTATACGTTTTAATTTTACCGCAAAAGGTGACCATTCAAGAACATAAAACTTAACCCCATAATTAGTTGAGCTAGCAAACCAAAGAAATCGCCGTCTTTCAGCTATACATATAAAAAAGACCGACTTGTAATATAGAAATATCAGCTTTTTACTAAATAAATATAAAAGTTACTAAACAAATAAAATAAAAAATTAAGTATCTGTTTGTAATGTCAAAATAACAGTTTTTTACTAAATGCATATGAAAGTAGGTATACGTATTCGGTACTTAAAACAAAAATAAAAAACTTTAAAATATTGTCTTTCTGTTGGTTCCTAACCGGAACAAACGGACAGACATCTCCGAAATAGCAAGACCGATTTTGATGGGACCTTCACTGGAAGATAGCTGATATTCTAAGAAGAAACGTAGGCTACTTTTATTTTAGGAAAATAATGAGGGTTCCGCAAAAAAAAAACCCATGAAATCCAATTTGTTTTCCAACAAGCACGCGAATGAAGTCGCGGACACAGCTAGTAAATAATAAATAAAGAAAATAAGATCAACATCAAAAATTGGTACTACTATCATGCTATAACCAACGTACATAAATCATGCAATCTTTTACTAGATGCTTACGAAGTTGTCATCAATCATTCTCCTAGCGTTTTTCTTAAGATGCACTATTCATTTATTTAGTCACACTGCAACCATAAATAAACGTAACTCACCTCCTAGTGCGTCAATAAAGGGTACTAAAGACAATGCACTATTTCCAATCACCGCAAGCTACTAAAACTAAGTGCCTGATACTATTTGTCCTACTTTAGCTACATCCTTAACAGTAATAGTTACGTGTGAATCACATCACTATCACACAGAACTCAATAGTCTGACCTGGCCTTGATGACCACTATTGGACCTAGGGATATAACCATGGTTAAAATTTTCGCCACGTGCATTCCACGGAGCCTCATCGGTAAAGCAATGTACATACGGCCTTGACCGATATGAGAAGACAAGTCCCTATCTATTGCAAAAGGTAGAATTGATATCATCGGGCTACAACAACGTAAATAAAGGTAAAACAACGCCATAAGGTCTGCTTCCAAAGGCACTTCTTGATCCTCAGCTTTTATCGTTTCGGTGCCAATTATTCAAGTTTATGATAAGGAGCGACCGACTTTAGAATGCGATACACCAAAATGAGAAGTCGCCAAAAATGAAAGTTTACACAAATTCCATTTTGTTTTTTAAACTCGTTTGTGTTTAACCAAATAAAAAATTAAAAATCCCCTTGCGAACGTACCTACACAGCCTTGGGGCAGTGCATTCAATTGTTCTTGTAAACACGTATATCCGAGTAAAATAGTGCCTATAGTTTGATAAGTAAATATTTTAATTAAAACCGGCCAAGTGCGAGTAGGACTCGCGCACGAAGGGTTCCGTACCATTTATCTATAAAAATCACGTCTGTTGTATGGGAGCCCCCCTTAAGTATTTATTTTATTTTAATTTAATTATTTATTTTTAAAGTGAACATAACTAAATATTCTGTGAATATTTGTATGTTGCCGTTATTAATATCGAGAAAAAAACGGCAAAAAATCACGTTTGTTTTATGGGATCCACTTAAATATTTATTTTATTCTGTTTTTAATATTAGTTGCTATAGCAGCAACAGAAATACATCATCTGTGAAAATTTCAACTGTTTAGCTATCACGGTTCATGAGATACAGCCTGGTGACAGGCAGACAGACAGTGGAGTCTTAGTAATAGGGTCCGCATTTTACCCTTTGGGTACGGAACCCTAAAATCTATGGTTAAGTACCACTTCATAATAAAGATTCCGGCAAATTCTAAATTATTTACTTAACGTTTCAAACTAGAAAATCGTATGAATAACATCCCACATTGAAAACCCATTACTTATCGTACACATAGAGATACAAACACCAAGAATTTTCGGTACAAAAGTCTTAAAATATAAAAATAGCTTCGCAAATTCTAAATTTATGGAATACAGAACTTTATTGTTCTATTTGTCACGTCTATCTACAGAAGAATCTCTAGTTGGAAAAGATATTATAGCAGCTGAATCGATTCTACCTGGCAAATACAGAAAGTAATAAATTCAGATTTATTTTTGTACAAGAAAGTATTTTTACCTGAAATTCTGTATATTTTGCTCTATACGTAACAGAAAGTATCCTGAATTGTTTGTTGTTTGCTAATTGTATACTACTTTTGTACATTTATGTCCCACTGCTGGGCAAAAGCTTCTCCACTCTCTTTCCACTTCTCTGTCCAAAGCTGCCAAGGACCAATCTTTATTAAAGGAGTCCAGCTCATCCCGCCATCTCCGTCTGGGCCTGCCGCGATGTCGTTTGCCATTAAGCGGGACCCACTGGGTCGTAAGTTTGGCCCATTGTTCGTCTGACATGCGGCAGATGTTTCCAGCCCAATTTCATTTAAGCGTGGCAACTTTTCGATTGACATGAAATACATTATTAGTGATAAAACTTACGACGTAAAGAAAAGACACAAACACAAAAAAGAACAAGTTAGGGGAAAATATACGACACAAGCAAAACCAAACCAAACAAACCGCAAACCTTATCAATTAATTAACAAACAATGATTGATCATGGTTTGTTAAAGAAGACAGGCCGCCGCATAATACGATTTTCTGCCAAAATAAAACAGCCAGTCAACTTAGTAAAAATATCACCGTGAAAAGTTAGGTGAAGTGAGCTTGAGTTGAGCTGACATACCACCTGATGCTAGTCAATGATAGCTCACTTCACCGAAGTTTTCACGGTGAGATTTTTACAGAATACTCTGGCAGGAATTTAAATACCACTTTCATGTATAAGGCAGCTCTATACTCAAAAGTGAAGATATTCCTACTTCAAGGTCAAATATGGCTCACGTTACCTCAAACACAATCGCATTTAAACTACTTATCTTTTCAAGAAGTCATTAACTGATGTCCGCAAAAATCACGAAAAAAAACCATTTTGCCTACAGTTTTGCTTGGTAAACAATGTGTTTTAAATTAAAAGAACGTCGTCATAATAATTCTTTGTTTCCTATCACAAAAGCAATACTAACTTGTGTCCTTTACGCTGGTGGTAGAGGGCGAGGTGTTGTTTTACCTTTATATGCCACCGTACACCATCCGTCGGTCGCGTTAAGGCTAGATAAAAAAACATTCTAGTCTTTGTTGTTGTTGAGGTACCTTTCACTGTAAGACACAGTAGTCTTATTCTCGTGACGATCGAAAAATAACGAAGTTCACTATTTTATTTAACAGCTAATTATAAATAGTGTGCTTAAACAATATATGCACTAGAAGGCCATTTACAAGTTTCCACTGATATTTACTATAGTATGTATGCACAAAATACATACATGCTTTAGTAAAAATAATCATATTTTTGGGTCGAGTAGGTAGGTACTACAGTTTTGTATGAAACAGTTGATATTTTTTTCGCTATTACGACATTGGTCCCATGGAGAAAGTTGTTCAGTTTGATGGTCTGTACCACACCCTTGAATATGACCACATCTTTCTGATACACTCTGTATAGCTACCATAAATATATTAATTAATTGACTATTTCACTTATAGCGACATATCAAGTTATACATTTCCACTTTTAGCTGTGCTCGCATTGTATAGACTTTTTGTACAGTGAAAAGTCAGCTTATACTGGAAATGTACAACTTGATATGTCGTCTTGCGCACAAATGTGACGTTAGTCACCAAAGGAGATAAGTTTCCAGGGTCGTCAATTATAGCTGAAGTTTATTAAGAAACCGACAGATGTTTTCGAATAAAATTTAATTTAATTAATAGAAAACAAACAGTTCATTTCCTTTACCGTTTCACCAGGTAAAACATCGTGAGGAAACCAGCATGTCCTAGAACCAAAAATTCGAAGACATGTGACATCTAGCAAACCGCACTGGGCCCGCGTGGTGGTTTACGGCCCATTCCCTCTCACCGAGAGGATGCTTGTGTCCCAGCAGTGGGAACATTATAGGCTGATTATGATGAAACAGTTCATTTATCAAATTAAACATTTGAAAACATCCATCGGTTTCTTATTAAACTTCAACTTTATCCGACGACACTGGTTACTTATCTCTTTTGGTGACTGTACGTTAAAAAGATCAACGTAATCATTGTCTGATCTAAACACGTGTTATTTTTCATCATCATCCCACATGATATTCTTCCTCCATATATCTTTTTCAGTAATCATAACAGTATTCACCTGTCTACCTAGTTATTAATTAAACACAAAGTTGCTTTTCAGACAAAGCAATTCTAGCGTAAGAACCAGATAATTACTACGTGTAATAAGCATCAATATATCGATTTAATTCACGCTATTATTAGGCGTGTTAGTCAGGCAATTGGTTGTATTAAACCACAATGAAATTAGCGATTTCACAGCGTTAGTGGCGAAATAATTATTTGGCAATACAGGCACCATTTGAATGTAAAGGGAATTGAAATCCTTTATGGATTTAATTAGGTGGAAGTAATTGTATAAAACATCGTCTTTTTTTAATTTATTTTGTTTCCAAATTAAATAGTTAACAGGCACACACAGTTATAATAATAATAATTATGTACAAGTGGAGTCCGAGTACCCACTTAGTTTTTCGAGACATCACCAAGCGGTTGGTCGACTCTTCATGTGACCAAAGGGGTTGGCTTATTTTTTTGCCAAAGAATTAGCATTGCCATACAATGTGGCGATGCTGGCAGCCTTTTGGGCACTTTTCCTATTGGCAGTGATGCGGACGAATTTTTTTATGCCCTTTGATTATTTACCTTCCTTTTTATATAGAAGTAATTGTAAGTAAAATGTTTTAGTACAGACAAATGTTGCCTACATTCTCAATTAGGTAAAGTAAATCCTTGTCAAAAATTCTAATTATACACTTGAATTTATTATGAGGAGCTTCTAGAAAACACATTTAGGCTTCCTCAACAACAGTCGTGCCAACAGATTTCTCACAATTAATTTATAAACAGCGAAAATAGGATCCTCTATTTTCGCTGTTTGCTGCTCTTGAGTGCTGCCATCCTCAAGGCGGGAAGTACGTCTTTATTTACTCTATTTTTGTTGATCATGTTTCCCCCTACTTATCCTTGTATCCTTTATTTATTTTGCAGACACTTTTTCCTTAAGGTGGCTCCTACAATGTAGTGAAATTCAAAATGTCTTACGTTGTTTTAAGGCTATATTTATCGTGATAATATTATGACGATTGGCAGCAAATATATAATTTCAAGAGACAGATTTTTTAAATGATCATAATTTAGTCATTACTTTATCATAATCACTGCGAATTGAATCATGACCAATATACAACGTAAAACAGCGCTGTAATTTTCAAAAAAGTAAGTTTTGAATTTCACGGGCTACCTTGACGAATTCCTCTTAAGCCAAAAGTTAAACAAAAGATTCACAACTTTTTTCGTTTGTCTTTTTCAGGCGACTCGCAAGTGGCGTATCTTTACGTGATTCGCAAATTCGGGTTCACGGAGGTTGAATACAGTGTTTATGGTACCATAAACATCGTGCTGGGTATCTTTGGTAAGTACAATTAACACTTTATTCTTGCATTATTTTCTTACTGATATTGGTAAGGTAGTATACAGTATGTATCAAAAATGTGTGGTCATATTTAAGAGTGTTGTTCAGACCATCAAACTGAATAACTTTCTCCATGGGACCAACATCGTAATCACGAAAAATAATCAGCTGTCCCATATAAAACACTTGATCTAAATGGGTATGGGGATATGGGGACCGATAATATTTTTTTTCGCGATTACGATGTTGGTCCCATGGACAAAGTTGTTCAGTTTGATGGTCTGAACAACACTCTTAAATATGACCACACATTTCTGAAACACGCTGTATAAGGTTTGGGTAAGACCGTCGCTTGTTCTTTTCTTTTATTTGTAAAGAGATCGATTTTATAGGCTTATAAAATGTGTAATTAAATGTGGAGACAGAAGTTTGGGTCGATATAAACTTTTGGACGATCAAATATTGAAGATTAAATGTATTATACTTTAGAGGTATAAGGAACAGGGTGGTAAGTTCCTCCTCATCGTTTGAAAAGGGAGGATCCTCTGACTAAAGCTGTCACGTTTTATCAGGCAATTGCGGTCATTGCTCTTTCTCTAATATCTGTCCGTAGGAACCCAAACAATAAACTATGTATGTTTTATCGTTATTGGAACATGAGAGCCCCGTTGGTTTCGTGGTTGCAACCGCGGCTGCTGAGCGTGGGGTCCTGGGCTCGATTCCCGGGTTGGACAAAGTGTTATTGGGTTTTCCATTAGGAAGTTGGTGGTTTAATACCCCCCTGCCTCGGAAAGCACGTAAAGCCGTTGGTCCTGCGCCTGATCTCTCGCCGGTCGTGTCAGATTGCTGTTCCATCGGACTATGAGAGTAAAGGAACTGAGAGTGCATCCGTGCTTACGCACACACTTGTGCACTATAATACAAGTATCTCACGCGTACCTGGCTATGACCGAAATCGGTCGGAAGGCTATTATTATCGATACATTTTTAAAGATCACGATAGTACGTTAAAGAACTTTATTTTACAGTTTTATAAATAAAAGATACTAGAAAATGTAGGTGGGTTAACGACCGGTATTGCCATGCTAAAACTCGACGACTATAGATTTTATTGTGTCTGGTGGGATACTGCCCGACTGTTGTTGTCGGGCTTCTGAATATATTAGTCGCACAAATAACTTTGCTTGCACGACGTCAGGCAATGCGTAGTTGTATGTGCCGTCATAGATACCATAGTACCTAAAATAAAAACTTGAATACGGGTTTACAAAAATATAGCTAAGACGTTATAGAAATTTCGCTGATAAGCTGGTCAAAGACTTAATACAGTATCCGACGTGCTTTATGGAGTGTCCTCGCTTTGGACCGATCCTAAAGGAAATTGAGAGATGTCCATGAGCTGAGGTTTTACCACTTTTTGTACAGACGCCAGCAGGTCAAGCTACTCGAAACTGTCAGATTTTCCCAATCAATCTTGAACCTTAATGCTTTAGCGATAAAGTTGAAAATCTATTAAAGAAATTTGACAGATTGTAGTAGGTTGATGTGCTGGCGTCTGTACCTATTGTCCTATTCATATTCAAAACAGGGATTAAAAAACAAACAAAACAAGACCGGTATAATCTGTAAGTAAATAGACTACAAAAAACAAATCCGTAATCTTTACCTCCAAGAGTTATTTAAAAATACGTCGTTACAAATATCAGGGCGTTTTTATATCAAACCCATATCTCTACAAAGACATGCACATTTTTTTTTATTTTTTTTTTGTACAAATAAAATCAGATAAATTGTTCTTATTTGTATAATAATATTTGTTTGTCCGTCCAATGTGACCTTTCTATGGCTGAGTGCGGTATATGTAAATTTTATCTTTAACGATGAAATAAGAAACGCATCTCGTTGCGTGTGAGTCGGAATAACGTCATAGTTATCAACCTAGGTCAAGGCTTGCGGATCGCGATAGAGACGTGCATTTATCACGCAACGATTTTCCGTTTTCTAAAACTGAATTTTATAGCCATCGTCATAGAGTTCTGTTTTCTCTACATTGAATGACGTTCATTAATTTAATAATTATTTTTATCAAAACAGGTTACAAGTCAGTACTTGTAACCTGTTTTGATAAAATGCAGGTGATGTTCTACAAATTAACTTAAATCATTATACTTTCAATGATAAATCTAATTTTCGGTCGTTCATTAGGTAGGTACATATTTGAATTTCGAAAATTAAAATATTTACGGTTAAAATGAAAATGTTGAAAACATCGAAAATTTAAATATCGAATGACCATAAAACCGAAAATTAAAATAACGTAAGTTTATATTGTCGAATAGTTAGATAACCTACGTCCAATATATCTAAAATCTAATTATCGACAAACATGACATCGAAAGGCTTAAATATCGAAGTACTTACAGATTATCTAATGACGTAAATATTGAAGTACAGAGTATCGAATGTCCTAAATATCGATATTTATTTATATGTTGTGCTACAAAAATTAGTGACAGAAACAAATCGCTACAAAACCGACTCCACGTGGTCTTGTCTGCCCTACCCCTAGAGTGTAATTTAAGCCCGCGTAGGCGCGGAGTGGCGAGGCGCCCCGCGAGCTGAGCCGGAGGTGGCTTTAACGCCCGCTGCCGTGGTGGAAGCTGCGGTGGTGAGCGTTAAAACCATCGACGACGAAAAGCTCGCGTGGGATCGCCGGAACCCGCAGCGCCGGAGCCGTGACAGAAACCATGCCTGCTGCATGATGCATGCTCGTTTGCATGCAAACTTCTAATCCGTGTTCCGACATGATAATAATTATTCGCTAAACAATATGTTAAACGTTTGCAGTGGACAGACTAAGGAGTTGACTTATGCGTTGGCAATGTTGGCAGTGTGACAATTTCAAATCTACCGACATTTTTTCCTATATCTAGTTCGATATTTTAACTAGTAGGTATTTTTAACGTAAATATAATGAACTAAAGTGTATTAAATGTTGACATTTTGAAATTATAAATAAAATAAAATAAAATCAATTTATTTCAGGTTTTCCCATATTAAAATCAAATCACAAGTTACGAAACACGAGAACGAGATACATAAAAATAAATACAATATCATCAAATAATAAAGTACAATGTCAAATGAAAATAAGCAACTCAATGTCAAATAACAATTTAAAATTAATCGGAAATTAATAATATAAAATACAAATAAAATAAAAGTTTAGCAAATTTTGGATAAAAATAATAACATAAATTAATAAAACCCAGCAAATATCACGTCGCTCGTTAACACAACGTCGTGTGTCGCTGGGACACAGGCCTCCTCTCTGTGAGAGTGGGCCATAATCCACCACGTGGGCCCAGTGCGAGTTGGTACGTTGTTATTTGTCACATGTCTTCGAATTTTTGATTCTAGGACAGGCCGGTTTCCTCACGATGTTTTCCTTCACTGTTTTGAGAGCGGTGGTGATGATATAATTTACACCCACGCTTTACGCTCGATAATGATTATCGATATTTTTAATTATTAGATATTTTTATCACTCGGCATTTCAATGTTAGACATTTTAAGCTTAGGTATAACAATTTTAGATATTACGATATAATCGATATTTAAATTTTCGATGTTTTGAACGTTGACATTTTACACGTAGGTATTTTAATGTTCGACATTCAAATATGTACCCCGTTCACTGGGTGTCTTTAATTGTGGCAGGTACCTAATAGAGTTTTATTTAATTGGACTGAGATCATTGAACTAAAATCAGCATTAAAGGTTCCAATAACTTCTCGAACATTTTCTTAACCTAGGTTTATGTTCTAGGCATCAATCAATCAATCAATTCAACCTATCGCAGTCCACTGCTGGACATAGGCCTCTCTCAGACTGCGCCACAACACCCTGTCCCCCGCCTTCCGCATCCAGTCTGCCCCAGCCATCTTCTTTAGGTCGTTCGTAGATGGCTTCTAGGCTTAATTTGTGTAAATTATTTCATCACCACAGCTCCCAAAACGGTGAAGAAAAACATCGTGAGGAAACCGGCATGTCCTAAAACCGAAATTTCGAAGACATTTGATATCTAACAACCCTCACTGGGCCTGCGTGGTGGATTATGGCCTACTCAGCTGGCAGTGGTAACTTTAAGGCTGATTTTGTACCTACTTTCAGACAAACGCACTACTAACTGAAATATTATTGACAAGAAATTTTCAGGGACTGGTAGTAGAGATTTTTAGGAAATTGCAACCCTGAGCGAGTTGCAGTTTCCTAAAAATCTCTACTGCAGGTCGCCTAAATATTTTAATTTACTGTCAATAGTATAAACTAATGATAAATTATTTATTTCTGTAAGTAGTGTTATAACAACACTTTTGCACATCAATTACCTATAAACAAACTTCGAGTAAATGAGGTCGGCATATCCGAGTACTCTGAAACGAAAGGCCGAAACAAACTCAAGAGGTCACAGTCTCTTTTAAAGTCCAGACATAATCTTGGTCAGATCATGTGACGACCATGTAGATTGGTGTCTGAAATGGTCTTTTGAGGAAAGAGCCACACAGATTTGAGTGGACCAGCCCAGTATTTTTATATACGTTTATTTCTTATATCGATTATTGCGTCGTATAAAAAATATATATCGCAGTAGATACTTAATTGCATATTTTTAATGCGGAAAGGTCGATGCAAGATCAATTTTTTATCTCCAAGTAAGTATTTGTTACGTTATTATCAGAAAGTAAATATTGTGGCGGAATAGGCGCAAATTTAAGTTGAAATGATAAGCAGATTATTATTATGCACTGGTGAGATTATATACATACAGACGTGTCAACTTTATTTGTCAAATTGATGTCATTTCAAGTTAAACAAATATCAACTTTATTTCAATAGCTAATAAGTTGATTTCAGAGTGACTAGCACTCTTGAAAAAGTTATAAAAATGTTCGAAGTTGTAGCGTATACTGAACTTAATTGTGTAGAAATTAAAGTTATTTTTCTATAAATTTATATTTGCTTAAATTTTTGGCAAATTAGTCGCGATCAGATTAGATACATGTGAATATGACCATTACGCATCAACGTGTTTAAACTAAGCGTTTTCAATTATTTTTTGGCTTGTTTGGGAACTTATAAAATCACTATCGACATTGCATTTTATTCCTCTTGCTATATGTATTATTTTGGAAATGACGCATTTTGGAAGTAGAATAATAAATAGCGCGGCGCCCCACCCCTCCACTTGCCCCCTTTTACATGGGACCTGAACATAACTGGGGAAATGTGGGCATACCTACTATAGGGACACCTCTGCTTAATCTTTCGGGGAAATATAGCGTAATGTTTTGTTACAATAGATAACAATTCTTTTTATCGGTAAGCCCAATTAACGAATATTCTTTAAGAGGTACTGTGTTACACTGAGTAACTGGGTTGTGGAGGTCAGATAGGCAGTCGCTCTATGTTAAATACTGGTATTCAACTGTATCCAGTTAGACTGGAAGTAAACCCCAATATAGTTGGAAAAGGCTAGGAAGATTGTTCTATTAAGGAAAATTCTTCAAGTGTAAACTTAGGGCACTTGCACTGGTACCTATCAACATGAGCACAACATTGTGTGTCTAGCTTAGATAATATATCACGTAGATGTTATACAATAGTTCGGTTTCCAAAGTCCGGAAATTCACGATATAACTTGTGATTTATATCGTGAATTTCCGTGAACTGTGTGCACTTGCATGTTCCAGATGCAAAAAATTCAGTAGTTAAACGAAAGAGTATTTGAGGCTTGCTATTACTCTTTATTCTCTCGGGTCGGTACGAGTTGTATGAGATTTACTCATGTCGAGATGACAGCCTATCTGACCTCCACAACCCAGTTACTGGTTAATACGATACCCATTGGTATGATTGGTGTCAGACTTTCGGGCTTCTGACGGCCCATAACCACTGTCAACGACCCACGAATGACAGCTGGTTGGTCCCGGCTGTCATTCGTGACTTAACGTGCTTCGCGAGGCACAGAGAGGTCTCATGTAATGATAGTCACTCATCCACGAAACGACCGCGGCAAGCGTCGCTTAACCTGAGGGGCAATTCTGGTAAATTTAAGAACGTTCACAGTCTGATCTCAGTCTCAATCTGTCAAAAATACGTCAAATTTCCCTACATTTTGACAAGTTTTTGACATTTGTTTGTCGCCGAGACGAGACTGCGACTAGATTTTGATCGTTTCAAATTATGAGAATTGGCCTGCTGATCGATCGACCCGTGCGGCTGTTATTACTTAACCAGGAGCCTCTCCAAGCATAAAACAAGGTACTGGAAAACGTGGAGGCTGTATTCAGTGATCATAAACATTAGGTACTTACTTATCTAAGCACGTAACACCTCGTTATAGAGCCTGATAATAATTTAAAGTTAAGCAATTACCCTACATACCCCATTCCTGCTCTACCAATCAATTTGAGCAATCGAGTCTAAAACAGTTGCATTTGGAAGTCGTGTTGTAACTAATAATCCTCATCCTATTGGTACAGCTACCTATAAATACCATAAACAGATTTAGAGAAGGTCCACCTAGAATATAACATAATTAGCAATATAATTTAATTAAAAAATGTTACTGGGTCTTTTCAAAAAAAAAAAAAACTATTAACTTAAATAAATTAAGTTAATAGTTTATTTATTTAGGAGTTGGTAGTATAAATGCGCTTCAGAAGAAGCAAAAGATCTCTAACTTCTTTTCAACCCATTGTGTCACCATATGTAAAATATTTACATTTACATTTGTAATCCACACACAATAAAGAGTATTCTGTTTTATTCCATTCTATAGGTATGGGATATTTTCGGTGACAACCACAGAAATAACTTTGTATTTGACAGTTCCTTTGAGAAATACCTATGATGAAATACAGACTTATTTTTGCAGTCGATAAATCAATGTCGCACGTGCATGCCTAAATATGTATTCATCTCGACTACGGAATCCTTCACTGTGTGTGGTTCTACACGCACGTAGCTGGTTTTTTTTTTTTAATTATTTTCTTTTCCAAAATTTTAAGGTAAGTATCGATATAAAGCCCACATTTCTTAATTTATTCATATCAAAACAAATGTTACTATCATAGATATAACCACCTACCTACATATTGCCTATACCATGGACATTATAAGGAGAGAAAATAAAATAAAAAACAACTTGCATTATTATCACGTATATGAACATTTCCTAAGTATTTTATTCAAATACAGCATGTAACGGTTGTTTCTATGCCACACGCGAAAATTACACAAGGCGTCACACGAATTGCATGGAAGTGCACCTTCTGCATGTTTCTACCTTGTGCAAATCGTGTCCAAATACCCAGCACTGCATAATACATGAGATGCAGACCAGCACAACTGTTTATTTACTAGTCCTAGTATAAACATGGTTACCGAATACTGTTTCGACAGCATAGGTGATGTTGTTTGATGTAAGAACACTCCAGGGTAATTAACGATTAAGGACCAGCGGTTTAGGCTGTTCGTTGATATATCAGTCAGTCAGTGAGTCAGGACTTTGAATTACTGCCAGGGTAGCGGGATCGTCCGAAAGGGTTACCGCTGCCCTGGAACATAAAGGACTAAGAAAGGAACACGGGTGGGTTTTAGTCAGTAAGAGTCTGACACTCCCTTCTGCTCCACCCAGAGCGGGAGGGGTCATTTGATGATTTCCCACCCTCAAAAAAAAAAAAAAAGGGTAATTAACGATAGCAGCATGTTTTTTATCTCAGCGATCACAGCCAGTCAAAACTTGGGTTCAGCCTTTAAATAAATAAATAAAAATCTTTATTGCAGACTGCGTGATCGAATCAGAAATGAAGAGATCCGCAGGAGAACCAAGGTAACCGACATAGCCCGAAGAATTGCCAAACTTAAGTGGCTGTGGGCAGAGCACATTGCTCGCAGAACAGATGGCCGATGGGGCCGAAAGGTTCTGGAGTGGCAACCACGTACTGGAAGACGTAGCGTTTAAAGGCCTCCTACAAAGTGGACTGACGACCTTGTGAATGCCGCAGGAACCCGTTCATGTGCTTGGGGGAAGGGCTATGTCCAGCAGTGGATGTCTTTCGGCTGATATGATTGCAGACTATCCTTAAAAAAAACATAATTTAAAGAGAAAAAAAGATTTTAGAGAAATTTCCTAGAAGAGCGGTTTCATCATATATTATACTGGTAGTCATGAAAATGTGTCATTTTGATCAGCATTTGACATTAAAGTGTCAAAAAACGCTCTGTACAGCTGTTATTGTGTGACCGTCTTTGACCGTTCACCGCTTTCTGAGGTAACCAAAGTTTAAGGGGTATGCCACTGACCTCTAATAAACATGTACACTGGACTAAGTATACTTACTATACGAAATGACAGTTGTTTTTGTGCCGATTCAAAGCGCCCCGCTCGAGCGTACTAGGAACTAAAATTGACACACTGTTGCAAACGATCGTCGTGTTGTTTTGGTACATCTCTGATAAGATGATGAATAAGACGTTTTTGTGTATTTTGTGTATACTACGAGATATTTAGAACATTTTTATCATGAGTTCCACGGAAGCTCACGCTGTTATCAGCGCCAAAATGGCGAAAAGCAAATGTCTTCGTTTTGTCATCGATAGTATGATTTCCAGCGTACGTGTATAATATAGGTCAGTGGGCCATGCTCAAATACAAACGTCAAACATTAAGAGCTCAACTGTCACTAATGAGACAATATTACTTTTTCTATTGTTACCGAACTTAATAAGCTTTCCTAACGACTAGACGAGGGGTTAAGGGCAGGGTGGGGGTCAAGAAAGTGTCCCACCGTATGACAAGACACGTTACAAAGCTTAGGGCTCGTCCCCCCACGAAGAGTCATAAGCTTCGTAACGTGACATCTATATCTAAGTCTAGTGTATTAAGACTCTAAACTTATATTCAAACTAAATATTTTAAAATATAACCAACTCTGTCACTATAAGATACCAGGGGACTGGGAGGTATCGCACAAATATGACTATATGTGGCAAGGACGGAGGGTTGCTCCAAAAACCTTAAAATCCATGTGACGTCATTTTTGGATAGCCCACTCCTGAAACCATAGATATAAGTTTTATATTTCTATGGCTGAGACTCAGACCTCCTCTCTGTGAAAAGGAAAGAACCGTTCACCACCACGCGGGCTGGGGCATAATATCTTGGAATTGTTGGTTTTAAGATATGCTTATCTTTCACTATAGTTTCCTTCATCGTTTTGGCTTAAGCATTATTAATATTAAATTTCGTAACATTTTTGAGACAAGTCAATAAACTCTCATGTCGTTTACCTAAAATCCGGTATAATGAATGCAAAAATCTTGTAAAATACATATACAGGACATAAAATAATCTAAACTAATATTATAAGAGAGAAGATTTGATTTTTTGTTTGATAGTTTATTACGCTTTCACGCTAAAACGGCTAAACGAATTTGGATGAGATTTGGCACATGAGTAGAACGTGACCTGGATTAGGACATAGGACTTTTTTATTCCGATTTTTCCACGAGATCGAGACTTATGCGGGTGAAACCGCGGGGCACAACTAGTGTTAAATAAGGTCGTAATTTGTACATTCCATGAATGAAACGACCCACAAAGTTTCTGTTTTCTCTAAAGTCTGGCTCATGGTTCATTTGACCATTCATTCTTTTAAAAGACCATTTGTTATTTTTTTTATTTTGAAGGTCCGTGGCAATGGTATGGGTTTTATGCGGGAACGCAATTCGGAAAATAAAAAATAATAATTTAAAAATCAAAAAACCCGACTGCGTAAAAAGCGAACCAAACTACGTACATAATAAAAAAAAACTGGAAAAGTCAAAACAAGCACTTAGATGTCCGGTGGTCTAGAATCTATCTATACTTATAATAAATCTGTAGAAGTGAAAATTCTGTACATTGAAAATATCAAAAAAATAAATGGCAGGGGGTGTTACTAGACCGACACCGAACCCAAAAATGTGATTAAAAAAATTTTTGTCTGTCTGTCTGTCTGTCGGTCTGTCTGTCTGTCTGTCTGTCTGTCTGTTTGTTCAGGCATCACGCAAAAACTACCGGTTCGATTACGATGAAACTTTGTATAATTATTCTTTAATATACTTTTTATCCCGGAAAAGTATATACAATAAAAAACAAACTTAATTTTGCGGTTCGATCCCTAGATCCGATTACTGTACCAACCGCAAATAATAAGTTTGTCGTAGGTTAGGTCACACGCAGTGGAGTTCATTTTTATTCCTTTTACTTTTTAGAGTTATTTAGGTTTATTTTTATATAAGTCGTAGGTATAGATTTTAATTTTAAAGTATAGGTAGTATATTTGATAGTGTACGTAGTGACCGTAAGTTATTTTATAATACTGTTAGGTAGGATAGTCATTCGTATGGATATTAGTTTTTAGAGATTTTGCTTATTTATTGAGTTTAGATTGAGGGGCCCGTGGCTAAATAATAACAGCCGCACAGGTCGATCGGTCAGGTTAAGCTACGCTTGCCGCGGTCGGTCTGTGGATGGGTGACCATCTTTACATACAGACACCTCCGTGCCTCGGAAAGCACGTTAAGCCGTTGGTCCCGGCTGTCATTCGTGGATCTTTGACAGTCGTTACGGGTAGTCAGAAGCCCGAAAGTCTGACAACCAGTCGTACCAAGGGTATCGTATTACCCAATAACTGGGTTGTGGAGGTCAGATAGGCAGTCGCTCCATGTAAAATACTGGTATTCAGCTGCATCCGGTTAGACTGGAAGCCGGCCCTGAACATAGTTGGGAAAAGGCTAGGCAGATGATGATTGAGTTTAGATTAGTTATCGTCATAAATAGGTTTATTTAGGTAGGTAGGTATTTTATTTTCTGTTATTGAGTTTATTTATTTTTTTAATTAGGTAGGTACTTAGGTAAAGATATCATATAGGTACCCTCTTAATCACCATTAATGAGACACAATTGGTTTTCTATTGTAATTAGCCACAAAGGAACCGCGAGATAGATGGCATCCTGGTGCACATACATTTTATCCTGTTAGCACGTTCCCGTGGGATAATTTCCGACATCCACGCGGGCGAAGCCGCGGGCAAAAGCTAGTTCTATAATATATCATTGAATGAATACTATTGAAAAAAATAAAATATATTCTAATAATGGAACATAACAACTGAACAGTCGGGATCCATTGAAAAATTAGATTGGCTGTCGAATAATGGATCCCGACTGTTCAGTTGTTATGTCCTTACTTACTCCTTTGCGTCACGCAGTCGGGTAAAAAAACAAAATTGCAGACATTGTAGGTATGGCAGGCTCCACATAAAAATCTTCAATGCCCTTTACCTTTAATAAAGTTTAAAATTTCGCACTGAAATTCAATTTTATTTAGGTACCCATCGATCACTAATAAAGAACTTTTTATTAGTGATGGATGTATTTACCCTGTAAAAAACGTAACCTTGCCCTGTCCCAAATAAGTTTATAATTTGCTCCTTAAATGTCATTCGACTAATTTCATTATTATTTAGGTAAAACATTTGCCTATTTCTTTAATTTAATCGTAACTTCTCTCCCCCAGGAACTGTCTTCTGCATATCAGTGCTCAGCAAAAGATTGAACGTGCAGGACAGCGCTATTGGCGTTCTTGCAGGTGTGAGCAGGATAGCTAGCTGCTTCATATTTGCGTTTGCGCCGACGAGACCGTGGTATTACTCAGCTCCGCTGTTGAACATCTTCAGTCATACAGGCCTGACTGCCGTCAGGTCTTTAGCCACCAAGAGTGTTCCTACTGAAGAAGTTGGTAAGATATTATATTTTATTTATTCATTAATAGTATTAAGATGCACTCTTCGTATTCTGTACCAACCCAAGTAGCACATTAGCGATGAATTAGGTCATTAACAAGCGACATTATAGTCTACAGCTTTTATGCAGATGTACTAAAGGATAGGACGAGTCTTTAGACTGTATTAAGGAAAGATTATACACTATTAAACAGCATAGCTGACTAATGACTTTATGATGGCGAAAAAATATACTAAAAGCATTTAAGTAGAATTTGAAAATGACCTAGTCCAGCTTTTGGCTGCATGTGAAACTACTAGCTGGCTTAGAAGTCCAAAGCTTGTTAACGACTGCTTAATACGAAAAATTCACCTCTCTTGTCATGTTACGGGCTGCATTAAAGTATCGAATAATGCCACTGGCTTTTAATTGGTGTACACTAATTCTATTCTAATTCTACTTCAACGAGCTTGTTAATAGCTGATTAAAAGTGAATATATAATCTCTACAAATGCCGTTACATTTATAAGAGAATCATTAATTCACCCTGAGTTGTAAATTGGAGTAGGTGTACTCCATCTTAATGCCAATGCATAAAGTGTAGCTGACAGCTATTTTACAGCTTTCGGCATTATTTAAAAGTAAATCTAGATTATTGGTGTTTAAATTACGTCAGATTTGATTTTTTTTTTTGCATAATTTGCAACACGACTTCAAGAGTTACTCTACACATGTTTTAATACACTTTAAATAAAAAATGAACAACTTAAAACCATGGAATAAAAGAAAAATAACTGGTGGAGTAAAAAGAAAACTGTCAAAAGAATACGCTAAGGCTCGCTTTCTATGAACGAATTGCAAAGGAGCAGTACTGATGTAGTTGATATTTACAAGCTAAGCGTGACGTTTACGCATAGTGAGGGTTCCGTACAAATAGATTTTGATCAAAATATTGGCTTATAATAATGATGCAGCTTATGTTCACAAGCCAGTGTCGTTTTCGTATAGTGAGGGTTCCGGACAAACAGATTTTGATCAAAATATTGATGAAAATGTAATTATAGGCTACAAAACTACAGGTTTAATAGACATTTTTGACTACCCAGTAAAGTCATCTACTTTTAACATATTTAAAGCAAAACGGCCTAACGCAGAACGTATTGAAGTGAAAATACACTTTCTGGATGTGAAGTTTAAATTTACATGTATTGAGCATAAAAACTACTTGTATTTCATACCCCTTTTACATATTTTGTTATTCATTATGGAAATAGATTCATTTTTTAAATACTATTATTTCAAGTAAAGTGTATGTAATTCTGCTGAGCCTTATACAGTCTTAATAAGGATAATAATAAAAAATAAAAATCGTTTTATAAATTTGTAAGTACTGTTTTTTAATCAATATGAAATATAATTTGTGGAAATACAACATAATTACGAATAAATGCTACTTTTCATAATCTGAATTATTTTTTAATCACAGCCACCAGATTTGGTATCGATATTATAATAAAACCTTATGCCATTATTAGTCTCAACACAAAAAAAAATAGGCCAGCACAACTCTGCTGATGGTACTACCTCAACTTTGCGTGTATAGTGATCATATATGTTTCAAGGACTTCTTCAGCTTTATTGTAAGTGGGAATAGACGACCGTTTGACTACGCAATCAGTCCAGTCTGGAAGAGGCGTCAATTTTTCACTTTTTACTAGCAATTTTAAAGAAACGTTTTTTCCTGGCCATCTCAAAATTATGCCATTATGCTCCACTTGAAACAATTGTTAATCTTTCCTTTCCTTTTTCAGCGGTTTTGATTATTTTAAACAGCATTATTATTCCTGAAAACAATATTAATGTAATTAGCAATCATAATATAGTACGAAAAGGGAAAAGCAAAATAAAAACAAATCAAATGAACTGAAGGTTTGTATGTAAATTATGTACGATTGGCTCTCCAAATACCCTTGCAGATCCGAAAGATATGTTCAAAAGCAAAAAGTTATGTTCAAAAACGCGGCAAGTCCTCACGGGAAGCGCGGAAACGTGCAAAAGAAACACAACTATTTCAACTTTTTGTGCGACTGTTGAGCGAGCCAAGCAGTCTCTTAACGTGTTATTAAAAAAAACTTAAATCATATCTTCTGGGCCTGCAAGGGTATTTCGAAAACCAAACATTGTAGATGATGAAATGGTTTTCTGTCGAGATTTCTTTATCCCTGAGAACCTATTGTATGCTCTCTCTTTATACCAATACACAGTAAGAAAGCTTATTAAAATCCTTTGTCCAGCCAGCGTAATGCTTTAAGCTGGTATATAGACTTGGCAACACCACTATTACAGTAAATAACTTTTCAAAAGCATTTATGGAGAATTTGTGCTGGATAAGAAATGGACGCCATTTTAGCATTACAGAAACGATTTGTTGCTAAATATCTAGATGATTTCTTATAGATTTCAAGAATATTTGATAGCTTTTAATTCAAACAATATATTTTCCACTTATTTCCTAATGGAACATAATAAGTTAGAAAGCAATAAATTGAGTGATAAATCTATTAAATATTCGTACACCATTTATCTTGTAAAATATTTTCGTTAAAGCGGTATTATTCTGATGGCGCGTGAAATATTTAATGTAATTACCTATACACATTTACAGTAAAATGGTACTCGCAACACAATTTACATACAAGGACACTCAAAATCAACGTGAAAACTATTAAAAATATCTTACCTTAAATATGGTCGGCCCACGTACTTTAACAAACAATATAACTGTCGTCTGTCACAAATACACAAAAGAAATTAAAAAAAAAAAATTTTTTTTGGTTACGATATATTTTAATAAAAGCTGTTGCCAAGCTTCAAAACATCTAAAAGCTGTTGAAGAGAATTAAAGAAGCTGAATCTTAGGCTGCAATGACTGTTGTATAGCTGTATAAGCCAATGTACAGGCCTTGTACAGCTGTTTCAATGATTATACTGCCGTTAACCAGTCACTTTAATGCTCAAGGCTGGTTAATTTGGGGCCCAAATTGGAATTACAAAGGCTGCGTAGCTAACTACAAAGCCCTTATGCAGGAAACTAAAACAGCCTTGAGTAGACACTAATTCTATAATCAAGTCACTGTACGGCTGTCATGTGCTACTTGGGAATCGACGTCATCACGTCAACGCCGGCTGTCGCTGTAAGCCAGCGCCGGGACTCTATCTCGAATAGGGTCGTAGCATTATGCTAAGTGATAGCCGTTTTGCGTAGATGTGATGCATATTTTCCTCCAACTTGTTCTTTTTCCCGGGACGAAAAGTACCTACTGTAGTGGCGACGTAGCGTTGGAAAACCTCCCACAAGGTGGACCGACGACCTTGTTAAAGCCGCAGGAACCCGTTGGATGCGAGAAGCATCAACCTGCTGGACATAGACCGGGGAGGCCTATGTCCAGCAGTGGACGTCTTTCGGCTGGAATGATGATGTTCTTTTTTGTGTTCCTGCTCTGCGTCATGTTTACCGTAAACAAAAGTATTTTCATTCTTTCATTTTTTTTTCATTCTTAAAATGACAAATATAACGTAAAAAACTTAGCAATTGGGTTTAACTATGAAATCTCAATAACACTAAGCAAGTTACGGCAATTCCAAGTTACAATAAATACCGCCAGGAATTGCTTGTAAGCATGTATCTAAGCGCTTTTAAAATCGAAAACCATTTTTCCGGTTGGTGTATCTATGAGAATTATTAACTGTTCTATGCTGCTAGTAAGCAGCTTGTTACCGCTACTGTTCTGTAAGTAGCTTACCTACCAAGAAAACTGTTTTCTTATGATCTTTAAACTTATAGTTTTAAAAACGGTTTTATGGGTTTTACGCACTAATATTCAATTTGCTCTAACAACAAAAGACTCACTTTATTGTAAAAAGTCTAATACCACAGTTGAATTTTATTGGAATCATTTGTAGGCAACTAACTTCACCTCAGAATCAAGACAACAATTAAGTATTTCCTAGTAACAGAAGGTCCGTGGAGTAACTTTGATTGTTCTATTTATCAGGAAGCAAACGGTCTAAAAGCATTTACACAAAATAAATGACGGAAGAAATTGCTCAATAAAACGTTACGACTTGATAAGGCAAAATTCCTCGAAAAGAGCAAAAACATCAGTTTGTACAAGGATGAAATGCCTATGCAAAGGATTAACACCTGTTGCTATCATGCCGTAAGATTCGTTTTTGCGTAAATTTTCTCCGTGTTAGCGCACCCACTAAATTAATCGAGAGAAACGTGGAAATTAGAAATTATTTGTTTAGGTCCTGTTGGTTCTGCGAAGTTCGTACCTAAAATTCATGAATTCATGCGTATTTTGGGTTTACATGCATTTTGTTTTTTTGTCGAAAATATGATATGATTTTTTTACGTCTGAATGTAAAGAAAACTAGATTTAGTAGTAGATGAAATATTTAACTTCCCCACAACGGCCCGTTTTAGTCCAATGCATGAACGACACGGCACTTGTCCGTTTTGTGCATTCAATTTGCACTTTTCACTCTCATCTATCCAACTATTATCCATTTATTGCATTAGAAAAAAGAGGCTCGTAGAAGCAGGAATGCAAAACATTTTATTTCAAAGTTATGATAAAACAATTTTAAGGGAGATGCTTAAATTCTAATTTTCTTGCGTTTTTTGCAATTTGCAGGTCAGTGTAAGGTTGTATCTTAATAAAAATAATATGATGCGCAACAATAAGAAATATGTAGGCAATAATACAATTTTAACCTTAAAAATCATCAATACATCCCTTTAAATTAGAATTGCTCCGAATTCGTCTGATTTCGCGGGCTACTGCAGCGCATTCACCTTAATTAAAATAAAATTCGGTAGAATTATAGTGAAACGAATAACGTTCCAAGTATTGTTCATCCCTGCTTCTTTTAGGTTTTTAGCATTGACACTGTAATTTAAAATTGGAGTTATATAATATAAATAAATGAAAGCCACATAATTTCATAAGATAAATAGTTAAAATGGTTACAATTAAGTGTGACAGATGCTGTAAAAATAGATCATAATGAATTCGGCGTCTATCACAATGTAACAATGTTTATTGTATTTTTGCTTCCCAATGTCTGATATTTTATAGAACAAGACAGCTACAGAAATAAGTAAATGGAGCTACTATGTATGTTTGACGTGTTTGACGACATGGTTGGCGCAGTGGTTAAGCGATTGACTGCTGCGCTGCGTGTCGCGGGTTCGATTCCCGCACGGAAAAAATATTTGTATGACCTACAAGTAGTTGTTCCGGGTCTGGCTGTTTGTGTATGTGAGTTTAAATGTTTGTAAACGCACCCACGATACAGGAGCAATTCCTAGTGCGGGGCAACGTTTTAAAAAAAAAGAATGTTGTAATTTGAGGATTACCTCCAGTAGGCCTTGAACAGATAGGAAAGTTAATTGTTAAGCGAATTAACTAAAAACTTAAGTTGTCCCTTTTTTTTTTTTCAGGATGGGAAATTATCAAATGATTCCTCCCGCTCTGGGTGGAGCAGAAGGGAGTGTCAGACTCTTACTGACTAAAACCCACCCGTGTTCCTTCCTTAGCCCTTTATGTTCCAGGGCAGCGGTAATCCTTTCGGACGATCTTGCTACCCTAACTTAAGTTGTCCTTATATTTAAATCACAATTGCCACTCTTTGACAGCTATATGAAATGGCTATAATAACACGGTAAATTGACGTACAGACGCCAGCACATCAAGCTACTGCAATCTGTCAGATTTCTTTAACAGATTTTCAACTTTATCGCTAAAGCATTAAGGTTCAGGGTTGATGGGAAAATTTGACAGTTTCGGGTAGCTTGACCTGCTGGCGTCTGTACCTAAGGTGTCAATTTGCAATGTCATAATATTGTGTTTGTCATTCTTAAAAAGTAATATTTAAAATAACAAACACATTAACAGAAGGCCAATTCCCGTTATCAACAACGTTCAATCCTCTGATGGGCTGGATTGAGGTCAAGAGTGAGCCCATTGTCAATAATAAAAAAAAAAAGTTCAAAATCTAATCGCAATCTCATCTAAGCGACAATCAATGTCAAAAATTTTTCAAAAATGTAGGGATTTTAGAGTTATTTTTTTCAGATTGAGACTGAACGTTCTTAAAATTACGAGAATTCCCTCAGGGCTATTGAAGGTAGGCACTGAAATCATAACCGAGATTTTTCCTTTCAGCTAAGCTGAGTGCCCTCATTGGAGTGACAGAAGCAATAGCGCCGTCGATATACATGCCGGCAACGAGCTACATCTACATGGTGACCATGGACGACTTCGCCGGCGCCTTCTACATGTTCGACGCCGCCTTAACTGTTTTTGCTTTAGGATTATTTGGGTGAGATATTATTATTATTCTATTTCATTTTTTTGACAGCCATCTTCTACTTAATATAAAAATATATATTCAGATGTATTCTATATTCTAACGAAGACATTTTTCGTGGGTTATCAAAAAAAAAAAAAAGAAAATCTGCTGTTTTATAGAAAAGTGCGATACCTACGCGGTCAAAATGTAGGGAACACTTCATTTTTTTTTTATAATCAATGAAAAATTTCTACTTTGGGTGTCTGAATATTTTTTTTAAAGGAGAGTAGTAAGTAATGTCTTTTGAAAACTGGGGATGGTTTTCAAAAGACATTCCTTACTGCTCTTCTTTGTTCTCCTCTTAAATATGGGACAGGAAAATTTGTACGAAAGTTCGTGATTTTTGGGGATGGAAAATCCCATCGAAGACACCTACTTACACTCATTTTGACTTTTACTTATTATCCGACTATTGCAATGTCAAAGAATAGCTCTTAGATCAATTGGTCGCAAACGAGACTGCTAAGTGGGGACCTGGGTTTGATCCCCTGGTCGGACAGTATTAAGTAGCCGACGGCAGGGTTGGCGCAGTGGTTAAGCGATTGACTGCTGCGCTGCGTGTCGCGGGCTCGATTCCCGCACGGAACAAATATTTGTATGACCTACATGTATTTGTTCCGAGTCTGGGTGTTTTTCTATCTATAATATGTATGTATTTACAAAAAAAAAAATGTATATAAGTAGTTTATCAGCCATCTTGTTACCATAACACAAGCATTAGGTTGCTTAGCTTGTGACTAGATGGCGCTGTGTGAAATGTCCAGGGATATTATTATTATTAGCTTTTTTATTACGAATTGTTCAGTCACAACCCAGTCTGGGTTTGTACCTGGTTTATGGCAATACATTTGCGTGGATAGCATACTTAATATAGGTTTGCTATACACTGTCTGCCTACCCCCTCGGGGAACACAGGCATGATGAAAGGCGAGGGTGATTCACACTATTTGTTGTAATTTTTTATTGATAAACTACGTAGGTGAAACGATGACATTGATAAGCAAAAGCAATTGCCAAGTCTTATCTTATTTTGAAAGAGGTATTTGCTTCGAAGTTTTCGTCACAAAGTATAATAATTACAAAAGAAGTAACAAACAACTATGAAATCATGGTGTAATAGAATGTATTTGTACGTAAACAATTAGATTAAAAATTAAGTAATATTTATATAGCGTCGTAATTATTATCTACTATCTTTTGAAAACGAATACAAGTCTTAGTATAATGTCTATTTTGATAACAAAGTTTAAGTAGGTAGGTACACGGGGTTTTTACTTACTTCAATCTTAGATCTACCCTTAGGTACTTCGTTGACATTGATGAAAACCACAAATCGTTCAGGTTATTTTCAGGAGGAATAGAGACGTGACTGAAATAAAATAAAAAAAGGGATTGATTTTCTTTACTTATTGAGTACATATTTTTCCAATTACCTATCTTAACAAAATTGAGGAAATCACTTTGCTCTGAAAGTAAATACTTAATTAAGACATTTTTTAAAACTATACCACCACCACTCCACCACACCACACCGCACCACTCCAGGCTGGTACTGAGAATTTTTTGATCGAAAACCCAGTAACACTATGCTTGACCTGGGAATCGAACAGAACAAGGATTTTTTTTTTTTTTGGAATGTACGCTTTAATTTTTTGCGTCATCATGGTCAGCCTATAGCAGTCCACTGCTGGACGTAGGCCTCTCCTATTGCACGCCATTCAACTTGATTTTCGGAAACTCTCATCCAACTGCTACAAGCCATCCTGAGAAGATCGTTGTTGCGAACCTAACCTGAGGGCGTCCCACCTTACGTCACGTCACGTACACGTCTACCCCAACGGTCATCGGTTCTACGGTTAATATTTTTTGCGTATTATGACCCAATTAAGCTCAATTGTCCTTTGGTGACTTCTCCATCACCCCTTAACCCTCAAAAATACGATTAATTGTACGATTTTAATTGCATAGATGATAAGAAAATAAAACAAAATCTTATTTACCAAACGCATTCACTCGTTGATAACGTATCAAGTTTGACTGTTTTAATAGTATTATCCATTCATGTATTTCGATTCGTAAATTGCGAACTGAACTGAAATAGCAGTGCTTATCAGTTATATAATTACTGCATGCGGGTTGAATTGATAAGCTGACTGCCATTTTTCCTGTCTCGGAATAAAAACTGTGTCGAATAGTTAAAAGTTTGGCATAAACAATAGGGGCGTTTATTTGTTTACTAGCTGGCCTCGCGGTTTTACACGCATTTATTAAATATTAACATATACAATGTGATAGGGGTGGGACTTCTAACCCGTCAAGGCTGAGTACTACATCTAATTTTATCGACAAAAAAAATAATATGGGGGGTTGAACCCCCTCCAAAAAAATTCAGAAATGATTTTTTTTTCTCACCAAAACATTATCAAACATATGAAAAAAGTAATGAATTAGTTAGCCAAGGTTATTAGCTACCGTTTGTCGTTTTTTTTTTGTTTCTATGACGCATACAACCTTTGATATCACATAAAGTATCAAGCGCGCCGTAGTACATTAAAAAAATATTAAAATAGCCATAATTCTTAGGGGGAGCGGGGTTCAACCCCCCATATTATTTTTTTTGTCGATAAAATTAGATGTAGTACTCAGCCTTAACGGGTTAGAAGTCCCACCCCTATCACATTGTATACGCCCGTGTGAAATTTCTTGTTCCCCCGACCAGGCCTGTCGCATCGCATCGCCTGTTCGCGCTACTACTTCGCTTTCGCTTAGCGTTCTTCCTGGAAGAACGCCTTCCTCAAGAATTGGGCTGACAAACACAAATATTTTTTCAAATCCGACTTGTAGTCCCAGAGATTAGCGCGTTCAAACAAACAAACAAACTCTTCAGCTTTATTAATAGCCACCAAAACTTAGTTGACATTTAAAAAAATGTCAACTAACTTTTACCACACCACACCAACCACATCATTATGATTTAAAAAATTTGTGATACAAATGTTTGAACTGCTACATAACGTGTTTATAGATTAAGGGCCGATTTTTTATGAATGGTCAAATAATTAACCATTATTATTTTTTTAAATAATGGTTAATTCTTTGACCATTAGTGACTATTAGATAAACTAAAAATTTATCAAAAATCACATTTTGCCAAAATTTAACCATTAGTTACTATTTTCAGCAATTGGTTGAGTTTAACTACGGATCAAGAAACTGGCCACTATTCAATTACCTTTAACTTATTATGATAAAAATAATCAAGTAATCGCTTAGGAGTAGGTACCAGATCATTTTTTTTTAAAATCATAGTGTGGTATCACAGCTGAAGTGGAAACATGTCAACTAACTTTTGAAGGCCACTGTACAAATAAAAGAGGAAACTATCGTAAAAAACGAAAATAAATTTAATTTGATAAAGAAGTTTCATCTATAAAAAAACCCTTTTTACGATTAGTTTACGATTAGTTTACCATTAGTTAATTACCTAAACCAATGGAGTATACATTATTACTAATTTATTATAGATTTAATGCTTCCTAGTAAAAACGTTTTACCCTTAATTACTAAACCAGTTTGACGGCATTTAGGATATCCTCGTTACACACACTTAGAATGTAACTTGTAGATAAACCTGTAGACGTTATGAACCTATCTACAAATTATACGAGAGCCGAGCCCCTGAATTTTGTTTCTAAGGTTCGGGTCGGCATGATTCGGCACAATCGGGCGGAAAAACTAAATATATTCAACAATTATACGTGTGTAGGTATAACTCCATATTCACCTAAACACATATTTTGTTGAACAAAAAAGCAATAACTTCAAATTCTTTTATCTCCATATAATGTCAATGTCAATGTTGATGACTTCGAACAAACAGAAACAGCACAAATAATTGCATGTATATTAATAAACATGTTCTATCTAATTTCTAAACTCATTCATTCACTGACAGACAACGCATGACAGCGGCTGTGCGTTGTCTGTCAGATATGTTAAGTGAATGGTCTAGTCATCATAATCAGCTTATAATGTTCCCACTGCTGGGACACAGGCCTCCTCTCTATGAGAGGGAGTGGGCCATAATCCACCACGCGGGCCCAATACGGGTAGGTGGATGTCACATGTCTTCGAATTTTTGGTTCTAAGACATGCCGGCTTCCTCACAATGTTTCCTTCACCGTTTTGAGAGCAGAGAAAGTACTTGCCTGGGTTCGAGCTCACGACCTAGGACTCGTTGGGGCCAATACCACTGACCCATCACTGCTCTCAAACTAGCCGGGCTCTAAAAAGCTGGGTCTAGTAACTTCAATAAATTAAAGAAAGAAGAAGCTTTTGCAGAAGGCCCTTTGTACACACACGTTTTTCGTGCCGTGAAATACTACGGTTTTTTCTCCGTGTGTAGGCACGGTCGTCGGTGTTATATGGATCACTATGGAATCTTGTTGACAGACACGTTTTTTCTACGGCGCGGTTTATACGCCGTACCGTAAAGAAACCGTGCCGGAAGATTGGGTGTAGGAAGGATTTTTGATCTCCTAAATGTTTTAGGGCTGATTTTTCCAAACACCAGATAATTTTATCCGAGAAGTAGTTTTGAATTTTTGTCAGTTTTTCCATACAACATCTGTCAGACGTCCATTTTATTCTACGAATAAAAATTATCTCGTCGTTATTGTTAACGGGAAATTCCATCGGGCACATGACTTATGGCAATTTTAGATAGAAGCAAACAAATGTTGTAACAAGTTCCTAATTGACTTGTATTTTGACTGTATCTTGTTTAATTTTTCTAAATACTCTTTGTTCTTTTTACAGATTCATCTACATACTGGTGAGGCGGAGAATGAGAGCCACCGTCGCGGATCCGAGTAGAAAGGAAAAATTCGCCAGATCTAATGAAGTGTCTCGGTTTTAACTATTGGAATGTAGATTTTAACTAGCGTAAAACAAAATGATCTGAATGTGAAAGAATTTAAGTGATTCTATTGTTTGAGAACTTGCCATAATTACGAATAGATGATACCTACATACTTTAAAATATCGCATTCTATATGGTGGCCGGGACATCAAGACACGACCCGTTACCAAAGAAATTTTTCGTCGGTTATTCCAAAACAAATTGCTGTTTCCTACAAAAGTGCAAAATGTGTGAAACAGTTGACTTTTTTATGGTTATAAAAAAAACAGAATCCTTTACTTACTGAATCCATGGTGACAGTCGTGCGTTGATGTCCCTGCCACCCTGTATAGTAAATTTTAATTTAGAATACCTAACAACTGAAGTTAATTTTCTTCTTTGCAATCTGGCCTAGGTTCCTTGTGAGGGAACAGGAGGAAAATACTGAAATTACAGGTAAATCTTGACTTGACACCTCGAATCTTCTTGTAAGCACTAAAAATGGACTTAAACTAAAAAAAATGCATTTCTCTGAGCAGACTATATAGGCTACTAGGCACTAGACTAAGAACGAGGTACTTGACTAGACTTGATACTTAAAGGAATTTAATTAATTTTATTACAGTTTTTTTTTGCATTGAACTTTCCAATTAAATGGAATGTTGGACATTTGGGCATTTAATTAAACAAGTTGTAAAAAGTATTTTTTTAAGATATGGGAAAAATAAATACTTTTAAAATAAATAGAGACTATTAGGACCTACAGCTTCTCAAGCTAAAGTAAAAGAGGGATATTAATAAGCCATAAGTTCTCGAAATCTCATAGTAAACGAGACTTTTTAAATTAGTAAAGCAAGTACATACGTACCTACCTACGTGAACTCAGTGCAATGTTTTTTTCAAAACGTATGTAAAAAAAAGTAAGACTGTGCTATGTTATATTGTAAATTGTAATTATTAAACAATTATAAAAGGAAATCTCTAAGAAATATACGTTTTGTTATCTTGGATATGATTCTTGTGTTTATTTAGATGAGAAGTTCAATGGTCTATTATCTGGTCGCAAATACTGTCGAGTGACGAAGATTAGCGACAGTCTAGTCGAAATTATTCGCTGTTATGTTTGAGTAAGCCTGTGTGTAGCATAAACATAGCAGAATCAGCCTATAATGTTCCCACTGCTGGGACACAGGAGTGAGTGGGCCACCAAGCGGGCCCAGTCCAGCCCAGTTGGTAGATGTCACAATTGTCTTCAAATTTTTGGTTCTAGGATATGCTGGTTTCCTCAAGATTTTTGCCTTCACCGTTTTGAGAGCAGTGGTGAAGAAATTATTTACAAAAGTGAAGCGCCTGTCTGAGTTCGAATTCGAACCTACGACCAACAACTCGGAAGCCGCGGCCGGGGGTTGTAAAAGATGTGCTAAAACAACCTGTTTAGACACAAGAAAAAACCCTCTATAGACCAGAATGCGCGCAATTTATTTATTTCATAAAATAGTTTGTATGTGCACAACCTTACTGTTGTCGAGGAAATTGTATGAAAACCCGTGATCACGTCATTTTGGAATATTTCGACAAGATAATTAAGTTGTTATGTTAATCACAGATGATTCAGTCATTGACGTAGTAAGATGTGATTATAACGTGACATCACGATTTGTTTCCCCGAAGGGTTGAGCAGAGGTGCATCTATAGTACACCCAGTTTTCGTCAGTTATGTTTAACTCCCATGTAGTAGGGGGTTATGTATTGTGAAAAGCATTTTTTATCTATACCATATGACATACCTACCACAAAAACAATCTTCCAAGAATAGGGCTAATAACCAGTGATAGGAATAGGTAGTGCCTATTTGCCTAAACTTCGAAGAACAGAGACTAGAAACGGAGACTTGCTTAGGACTAAATTTTTCACTCACTCACTAACACATTGTGTACGTCATATATATATACTAACACAATTTTTGATTTTGATTTTACTGTAAATTATTTAATTTAATGTAATGTTAGTATTGTTTAAATTGATTTTAATTCTATTTCAGTGTCTGTGGTCTACGTACCAATTGATTTTAATATAATTTATGTATTGTATGGATTATTATTATCTGAAATAAATGAATTATTATTATTAAAAGTGTTGTCCCGAATTTCTGGACACATGTCCCGGAAAAAATTTAGCCCTAAGGAAGTCTCCGTTTCTTGTCTCTGTTCTTCGAAGTTTAGGCAAATAGGCACTACCTATTCCTATCACTGTTAATAACATAGGCAAAAATAGGTATTTATATAAAATTATTATATTTGTTTAAAAAAATATGTTTATTATTAAATATTAATATGAATTTGGGAAATCGGAAAAAAGAAGAGCTATTCTAAGCTGTAGTTTCTATCGGTTGAGCTAAAAACCAATTTAATCACGATTTTCTACTGAAAACGCCAACCCGTCTTGAGCAAGCGTGGTGATCAATGCTCGTGTCTTCTCTGTAAGAGAAGAGGCCTGTGCCCTGCAGCAAAACAATAATAGGTGCGTGTATGCGCCCATGAGTGGGTTGTTATCGTTGAGAAGCCAATATTTTTAAGGGAACTAATTTTTTGAGCTGTTCTTTCAATATTCGAGGTGTTATTATGAACAGTTGAAAAACATATTGAGCAGTTATTTAATTTAATGGCGGTTGATTAATTATTGCGACAGTAAAACATGGACAGTAATAAAAAATCAATTAGTCGGTTATTTTATCGGAAACAGCTAGGTTAGGTTAGAACTGTGACCACACAACGCCAAAAACATATTTTTGAATACAAAACCAAACATTTTAGACATATGCCCACACGTAACCACTCGTTCAATAATTTTTACCGCCTATTTAATTATTTTCCTGCTCAATTATATATTCACTGATCCATTTCATTATTTTTTATTACTCATTTTTGTTTACTTTACTGCTTAATTTTAACTGCTGAACTAGTTATTAAACGTGCCATTTATAATTTTTAACTTACCAAAACCGCTATTTACAACTGCCTCTTTAAATCAGTGCCTATTTTTAATAGCGAGGAACTGATGAAAGAAGACGAAGAAAGAGATGCTGTAAATGATTTTTGACACCTAACTTGATAATCTAACTATTGCGTTTGTTTAATTTATTAATTAAACAATCTTGATGATATACCTTTCTACAAATAAACCGTTTTGGGTAACTCTAGTCTTCATTACGATCTCTAAAATGTGCTCACATCTAATAAACTAATAAATTCTAAGCCTGTAGTTTCAATTACGTCGCTAAGTACAGTCACGAGCAAAAGTATGTATACACTCGGCTTTATTCAAAAGCGATTTACTCTTTTATTTTTTAATGAAATTTTATGTTGTTACGAACATAGCATTTTTGAACCTAAAGGTTGTGATGTGTCGTATTTCAACGTTGCATTCATTATTTCACGAAAAAATCGCAATTGAAAGTTACCAAGTGTTGACATATTGGTGGTCGTGACTGTACATAACGCGAGTTTCATTTGGAATTAAAATGTTACGTTAAAAAAGGCTGAAATAAAGTCTTTTATTATGCCGATTTTATTATCAGTAGTCAAGGTCAAGTGTAGTTGGCAAAGGTGTTCAAATAAAAGTTAATAAATTCTCTGCTTTTACACGCGAGGCTTTTCAGAATCTTTTTTAAAGTAATAAAAGCATTTCTATTTCATTCAATCTGCAATGCAAAATGTGCGGAATATTTTTGTACTCCATTATTTTATCCCTGTATAATATTATGTAGAACCAACGTGCAAAGGATTTTCTGTCAGGTATTTTAAAAACAAAAACCATTCATCAGGTATTTAAAAAACAAAAACAACAAACAGTACGCCTGTAATCCCCGAAGGTATTAGCAGAGCTAAGCTAGAGATACCTAATTATATAAAAGTCTAGGTTTATACCCCTTTCCTTTATTTAGAAAACTTATTTCCTGGGCAAACTTCTAGGCCCTTACTATGCCCACTGGGTTAACCGCTTGTGTATACCTACAGTGTGTAATTCGCTAGTGTGACTAACTTGTTCGTAAATTATAATCTGATTTGAACTGCAAACCGTTTTTCTATTGTGCTATATCCAACACTACCCATAGTACGCCCACAGTAATTAAAATATGCCTGATGTTAACGAGAGACAGACTTACCTTCTCCGACATATATATTGTCAAAACTGATACATGTACGGTATTTTAATGTCTGTAAGAAGTCATAAATGAGATAATTCAATAAGATTAGGCCGTTTATATATTTATTTTATTATGCAGTTTAAAGTTAACTTTTACGCAATCTGGAATAGTAACGTTCTAAGGCAGCTGTGAAAACGGTAAGCCTATTGGACAGAGTATAGATCTAATATTCCACATTAACAGTGTTACAGTGATCATTTTCAGTACTTACCCTCTCTCATTAAGAAAATTTAATCTTAAGTGTTACTGAATCATGATAAAATGCTGCTAAGCACACTGATCATTAAAATGTTTGAATTTCATGATGATGTCATCATTTTGCAGTTGTTTTCGAAACTTTGCTCAAGTTACTTTCATGATTTTATCTCACGAGACAATTAGATAAGAAACTACTCTAGTCAATAATTTTAAACTGGCATTTACGTTAAACCACAGTAATAAGATTTTTTATTATTATTTACACACGTAAAAAACGTACATTTTTAGTATAAGATTAAGCAATTTTTTTTGCAGCTTTTAAATAAACTAGGTCTTCTTCGCGTCTCTGATTTTTAAAGGATTTTCTATAATGCGCCCCAACCAGCAATTCAGTCCTATTATTTCAGCTCATAACTCTAAAAAGCTCTATAAACGATTTATTATGGTTTTAGCGGTGCCACAGTGTTGTATAAAAGAGTTCGACAGTACATTATTGCTCTTTTCTCTTTCTCATTAACTAGTACATAATAATATTGCTCTATAAAATTGTTAACAGGAGCCTTTATTTATCTGATTAACGTAATAAGGGTTCCAAACGAACTGCAATAGTAGTTTCGTTATAGCAGTGATGAACACTCAACTACAGGGCGATATTGTGATATTGTGGATATTCAGATCGCTGCTATAGTACGTGTGCGTTAGTAGTCACAAAGACTTTACAATAGAGTGTTTTTGTGATGTAGTCTAATTTCAGGGCACGCTAATAGAACGTAAGTGTATTATAATAGTTTTTAAATGCATATTATAATTTTATCGATAAGCATATCACACAGACACTATAATAGAGCAGAATTATTGGATAACAACTTTTTTGGTGCCTAGCAATGCGCTTGTTGGTCTTATAAATGGGTATCTAGCACTACAGTGACGCAAAAGTGGCACATACATGTAGATAAATGTTTCTATTAAATGACAGCTAAGTCCCAAAACATTATCACAGCAAGTACCTACTATAATGGCTCTTAGAATATCGAAATCACTTTATATGATAAATATTTTAGTAAAAACTCAACAATTCGAGGGGGACACTTTAAATTCATGGTAAACCTATCCCTACTTTATCAGTAAACCTGCAGTCGCACATCATTTCCACCGTAATAGACTAATATTATAATAACAAAATAAAATCTTAATCATCTCAGATTACTTGTATCCTTTTGTAAAATTATTTTAATTATTTTTTGCACTCTGCACTATCACGAATGTAAAATAATGAATGGTGAATGAAAAAGGTGAGGTAAAGGAAACTAAACTCTTGTATAGTACGAAAAAGTACTATAAAAGGTCCCACAGTACCCAGTACCTACATCATTACTTTGAGACCTGCATCACTATTACATAGATTTTATTGGACTATTTCGTCATTAGGAACACTGCAACAAAATTATTTTGTCACTGAACAGAGATGTAAATGCGCCACTTCCGAATAAAATATACTTTCTTTGGGGTTTTATAGGACCAAGGACAGTTTTTTTACAAAACGTTCTATGGTTTTTTATAGTACTAGTTTTTGCTGCTTGCAGCCATGCCAATATGTCTATAATTAAAAATTCTAAGTACCTACTAATTTAAATAAATTATTGATACATTAATAAATCAGCACCCTAATTAAGACTAACAATCACAATCTCACTCATTTTGGAGGATATTGCTAATCCATTGCTTTATATGTTAGAAAAATTTGCCTTCTCAACAACGTAAATAACGCAATGAATGTTGTCGAACTGCCAAAATGCACGCAATTACCCCGCAGTACCAACAGCTAGGATGTTTTGTGTCGCCTATTGAGCGGCCAATAGACAGGAGACCCTATCTGATGGTAAGTGTTCATCATCACCCGCCTGTGGATATCTGCTGCAACACCGAGGGCATCGCAGGAGCGCCTATCATCCTTGAGATAAACTAACCAGTCTGTTCTGTAAAAATCTCACCGTGAAAGCTAAAGTAAAGTAAGCTTAAAGTCACCTCATGCTGCTAGGGATTGACACTAGCCCGGAATACTGCTCACCTCTATCTGCTAAAATTCACAGTGAAAACTGAAGGTGACGTGAGCTGGAGGTGAGCTGTCAATAAGCCCGGAATACACGTACCTGTAACTTGCACAAAAGTATGCAAGTAAGTTGCATGCCGTGTGCCATAACAACTTCTGATTGGTTAATACCATACTGGCACTAGTTGCATACTTTTGTGCAAGTTACAGCTACGTGTATTCCGGGCTTATTGACAGCTCACCTCCAGCTCACGTCGTCTTCAGTTTTCACTGTGAGTTTTTAGGGTTCCGTAGTCAACAAGGAGCCCTTATAGTTTCGCCATGTCCGTCCGCAGCTTAGCTCAGAGACTCTTAGTACTAGAAAGAAGTGTCCTCACCCCCCCCCCCCCCCCCTACCAGCTAAATGGTTGTTTTTGGATGTGTGAAAAAATTCACGGTAGTAGTATATATATCGAAGTTAAAAGGAAAACTATCACAGCTAAGTCGACCAACTTACATTTGCAGTTGCAATATATGAGAGAACATGATTTTCAACTATAATGTTAAGTTTGTTCTTGGGATAAATGCATTCCAAGGCCGGTTTTTTACACAATAGATTGGCTGCATGGTGCCTGAAATTAGACCGACTGACCCCTCTTCAAAGTGGAACACAACAACTATGGTTAGCAGCAAAAATAGGTAAGAATAATGTTTCCCCAGCAGAACACTTTAGGTAAAAAAAATATATGCCTAACCTTCCCAACTATGTCATTTCCTAACCGGATGTAGCTGAATTCGAGTATTTTACTTGGATCAACCGCCTGTCTGATCAGCACAAGTCAGTTATTAGATAATACGATACCCGCTGGCAAGACTTATTGTCAAACTTTAGGGCTTCTGACTGCCCGTAACAACTGTCAAAGATCTACGAATGACAGCCGGGACTTTCCGAGGCACGGAGAGGTCTTGTAACATGTAATGGATGGTCACCCATCCAAGAAGCGGCAAGCGTATCTTAACCTTCAATCGACCCGCGGGGCTGTTATCATTTAGCCACGAGCCCCTAGCTGTATTATAGGTATATGTTAAAAAATCTAAACCCTACTATCAAATGAGAACATTTGTGACAATAAATGCGACCTGGGAATCCTGGTATTATCGAAGCAGAACTCCCGAAAAGAACGGTGAAAAGTAATTTATTTACACTTATCTTCCCTACGGTACTTACCCTGAATTTAATCTTGATAATGACTAGGTACATTTAGAAACATAAATATTGTTCAATTTTATTTATTGAGCCGATCGTAAAAAGTCTCTAATGTTGCTGAAGTAGGTGATTGAGGTGGTAGGTTCGCTCCATTTGATGACACCTTATTGGTGATACCTATATTACATCACGTACCTACGTGACATGTCTTTAACAGGCTTAAAGGCACCTGTAAAGAAGAAGCGAGTAGAATTAGCCACTAAAAACAAGTGGGTGAGCAACGAGCAGGGATTGCGCGACAGTGACGAGCGATTACTCGCTAGTATCTGTATGTACCAAGTGTGAGTCTCTCAGCGAGTATCCTGCCCGCCAACGAGTGTTGCTGAGCGAGTGCTCCCGTTGTTAGCTCTTGTCGCTGGTGGTGTGAACAGTCAGCGATCAACTAGTAATACGTATGTATAGGCTATAAATGGTTAAAATTATTATTTGTTTACTTTAGATAACAAAAATGAAACACACTTCGATTTTGGTCTTCCACTTAATGCCCAAAATAAACAACCACATAAGTGAACAACGCCTTCTTCATCTAGTATAACAGTACCTACCGAAAATGTCTTAACAATACCAAAATTAGATAAGGCCTACCCACATCAGAAGGGAACAATAAACTAACTAATACCCAAAGTCCTCGAAACGCTATACTTTCCCTATAAATCAAAGAAAATGATAACATCGCGATAGATAGCAACATTCTAGTAGTTTATAATAAACGCTTTACACAAGAAACTACCCTTGTCCCATATGAATTAGACTATTGAGTCTTATTCATATGGGACAAGGGTACTCGTAGTTTGGTGTGTGAATGACATTTTACTTAAAAACTCTCTCTCTCTCTTCTCACCCTTCTTTGTCACGTACTTTATTATCTACCAAAGATCGTGTCCCTGAAAGGCCTTCGGCTTTATGTATGTATGCTCGATTGTTGCTTGCGCCTGTTTGTTTTGTGTGTCAACCATTTGCAATCGAAGTTTTTATGAAGACAGCCTCTTTAGACTAAACTAAACTAAATGATACTCATGGTCTGAGGAATGTAGTAGATATCTTCATGGATGTAGATTTGTTGCATCTCATTCGCAAGGCTTATTATTGGTTATTAGGGTTCCGTACCTCAAAAGGAACAACGGAACCCTTATATTCAAGTCAAGAACTTATTTCTCAGGAACGCGTAGAGTTATCAAGTTGAAATTAACATCAAATACTTGAGGCTGCAATCCCTTAAAGCAGTGAAAAAATCAAACTTCTAAGTCAATGCAATCAAAAGATACGGGCGTTTGTGTTCCGTTTATGCTGCATATTTTAATACTCGCAAGGGGATCAAAACCTATAGGGTACTTCCCGTTGACCAAGAATCATAAAATTTGACACGAAGCAATTTCATGTAACATAAGTAAAGGGAAAAATCCGAAATCCGTAAATTTGTAGTTACATATTAGGGGTTAAAGTATGAAATTGCCGATTTGTACTGAAAAATTGAAATTCGTTTTTTTTTTAAAGGACATTGTCCGAATTTGCCCTGTGTACAAGAAATATTGGACACATACGATAATTAATTGTCTATTTTATTATATCAGTTGCAAATACTTTCGTAACACGGACTAGCTGTATGCCAAAATGAACATTTTAAAGTATTTTACGCGACTAATAACATTAACCGCCGCCATCTTCGCCAAACGTCGTGTCGTATCGAAAAAGATTAGGAATGCCCTCTCGATCCCCCCAATCCCAATCGATTGCAATCGATCGATCGAATTTTTAATGAATTGTTGCATGTTTTTGAATCTGAATCACTAGAACATTCACTCAAAAGAGCTCAGCCATTTATCAATGCACACTAACGCCATCTATCTACCGCGCTACATCACCACTATCATTTTAGGAGACAACATTATTTTTACATTAATACACAGAAACATTTTACTCATTCCAAAACCAATGCTAAGAATACAGGCACCTATGTTAATTAGATTCCATGCATTTAAACGTTGCAATTACATACACTTAGGCTTTAGAAAAAAACTGCATAGATACCTAATTATATAGGTAGGTACAAAAAACAGCTAAATGTATTATGTTATTGTTTTTTAGTTTCTTAAAAATCACTCGGAGCTATGAAAAACTATACCTAATATTCGTTGTTATGGTTCGATTATAACCTCAAAATCTGATACTTTTTTTGAAATATATCTATTCTGCAGCTAGTCCGCGATACAAATAAGATCTTATAGGAGTTTACTAATGATCGACAATACAACTCATAATTTTCCGATGCTCTTGGTTCCAGGGCGAACAATGTATGGGCGCAGAGCAATGTCCTTTAACATATTTATTTAATCAAAATAATTATTATCTATACATTGCTGCCATCTAATAGGAAGGTCATTTATGCCTTTGCGATAGAACTCTCGTGATCTAGATTCGACAAACTGTGTGAAAGCATTTTGTACTGCCTCCTGAGAAGAAAACTTTTTATCACGTAGAAAATTGTCCAAATCACGAAAACAATGGTAGTCCGTTGGAGCAAGGTCTGGCAAATACGAAGGATGACGAATGGTTTCTAATTGCAGTTCCTGTAGAGTTAAAACGGTTTCTCGTGCTGTATGAGGTCTCACGTTATCATGGAGCAATAATGGTGAAGATCGATTCATGAGTCGGGGCTGTTTCACTGCTAGTTTTGCTCTCATTGTTTGGAGTTCGGCACAGTAGACATCTGCCGTTTTTGCTTGACCGGATCGGAGAAAGCTATAGTGAATAACACCATGCTGAGACCACCAAACAGTTACCATTACCTTTTTATTGGTAAGCTTTGCTTTAGGACACTGTTGCGGCGTTTGACCTGGGGTCAGCCATTGCATTTTTCGCTTACGGCTATCGTAAAGAATCCACTTTTCATCACATGTCACAATTCGATCCAATATTCCTTCATTTCTGTATCGATTCAACAAAGCAACACAAGTTTCAACACGCGTTTCTTTCTGCAGATCAGTCAAATCATGAGGCACCCATTTCTCATATTTTTTTATTTTATTGATTTGACGCAAATGAGTCAACATTGTTGATAAGGTAACGTTAAACTATGCCGCTAATTCCTGGGTAGTTTGGCTCGGATCGGCTTCCACCATCTCTTGTAATTCATTGTTATTCACCTGTGTGGGCAGTCTTCAAATCAAAGTTTCCATCACGAAAGCGTTTAAACCAAAATCGCACGGTGCGTTCATTAGCAGTCCCCTCTTCGAACGCAACATTGATGTTGCGAGCTGTTTCTACCGCGTTAGTTCCGCATCGGAACTCGTATTCAAAAATAACACGAATTTTCGAAGTATCTATCTTTCTTACCTAAGCTGAATAAAAAAAACAACTGAAAGTCGATAATCGAATGTTGCTCATTTTTTAAAAGAAGAACTTCATAGGTACCATGTGAAAAAAGTTTCACTCAAAAATCTCAAACCATGAAGGTTCTATGTCAATTCGAAGTACCTAGGTATTACAATAAAACGGCAATTTCATATTTTAACCCCTATTACTTACGTACGTGTGGGAATATGTGTTAGTGGATTGCACTCGCAGTAAAGGAAACACCAGTTCTTCTAAGTAAATGAAATATATTCGCACCAATATTCAGTCGTAGGCAGGAGCACGTTATTGTTATCTTATCGCGACCCGACCCCAAAGGAAAGTGAACGAGACCTTCAATTAAAATGAATATGGCTACCGAGAGCGCACGCTAGTGATGTTCCTATCATTATTATTTAGTAAATTTTAGTGTTGGGATTCCAACAGGTACGGAACCCACGGTGCGCGAGTCCGACTCGTACTTGAACGGTTTTATTTTCACGCGTCACGTAGTTGAAATGACAGAGAATAATTAACCGTTTAAACCGTTTGGGAAAGAGTTATTATAAAAGCCACGTTTCGATGATAAAATGTCCTGATATTTGTTCACGTCCTGACTAATATTAGTTCTTACAAACGTTTGTAATAACATCACAAACTGATAAAGTTATTTATGACGTCCCTAACCTCCTATTCTCAACTTTTACGAGAAAATGATAAGAGTCACCTTATAGGAAAATCCAGAACAGCCACTTGAGCCTAAAGGTAGTTTCTGACCATGGTACTGTTAGCGCACGCAGCGTTACTTACCGGGACGTTTAAATAGAAATAGAAAATATTTATTGTCCAGGTAATACAGTCAGCAGGTTCAGTGTTTAACAGCAAGTTAAGACGACATGAGAGCTTATAATATTAATTATAGTTTTTTTTTTGGATGGGAAATCATCAGATAACTTCTCCCGCTCTGGGCGGAGTGGGAGGGGCGTGTCAGTCTTTTACTGACTAAAACCCACCCGTGTTCCTTCAGTTGCCTGTGCCAGGGGCCACGGTATCTGTTTCGAAAAACCCGCGGCCCTGGCAGGCATCGGCCCTAGCGGACCCCGCCAGTTAGTGCTGACATCTCTTTGGGGCACGCGTGGAACACAACGCGCCGTCGACCCGGGCCTGGTCCTTACCGGGCGGCGAGCTACCCATTGCTCGCCGCCCGCAAGCCTGCGCCTTCGGTGGCCGGAGTCGGTTGTTGATTCCCGACATTCAGGGCGTCTCCTGCGGCGAGTAGGGGCGTTAGGGCGCAGAGATTGCCTCTCCCTCACGCGCTCCGCTTCCTTCTTTGCGAGCATTACTGCTTTGCAGAAGGAGATGACGGCTCCCTATACACTCTCGCTCCATACCATGGCCTGGACCCGGGCGGAATGCGAGAGATCGCCGCCACGAGGACGCGGCGGTGCTCCGCCCAAGCCGGGCATACCTCCACCGTATGCTCCACCGTGTCCTCCGGGCGACCCACACAGTGGTGACACCCTGGCGTTTCCTCCCGCCTCCCGTCCGGTGAGGACCTGCGTCAGGCGGAAGGTGAGGACGCCGTGGCGCCTCTCCAGCCACTCCTCAAAAAGAGGACTTATCGCCGCAATTGAGGCGTGCCCAGCACTGGGTTGCGATAATCGCACTCTCCATGTCGCCATGAGATTACCTACAGCTAGGTTACAATATAGTATTTGCCAGTGAGCCCCAAACTAGACAGTTAGTCTGGGGCACTTATCTTGTATTATTCTGAAAAAATTAATTAATTTTTAGTTTTAATCTATTTAATTTTCTCGTTTGTCTACACGGTGTCCTTCTAATACTTTATACGTAGATTTTTATTGAGTGATGTGCAAAGAGTGTGATGTTTACAGGGGCGATATATTTTATGTTTCTATTTTTACTGCGCAATAAATGTAAAAACTTTACGCCTATAAAGTTCGGTAGGCATTAATAAAGTGGGCAGACAGCCCAATCCAATATTTTGCCGTTTTGAATTATGTTTAAGAACACACTCGTAGGCAGAAAAGTTTTACAATAACGGCGTCTGTTGAAGACATTCGGATACGAGAGAATCGAGCCAGAACATCGACATATATTTACTGGAAGATTTCCTATAGAAAATATTATATAATAATAATAAAAATATTTGAAAAATACAGCGTGCCGCATTGTTGGTATTTAACAGGCGTATACGGTTTCGCGTTTTCGTTTTATAAATATATTTTAATTTCATTAAACGTTATTACGTTACGTTATTTACAATTTTCTAAATTAGTATCTTGAAGTAACCTGTACTTAAAGAACTGTAGCCCATCAACGAAATTAAGGGCTGATTTTTCAATCATCTGATAACTTTATTCGAGGAATAATTTTGAAAGGACAATGTCCAAATTGGCCCTGTGCAATAAAGAGTATCAGATTAAACGATAATTAATCGCCTATTTTATTATTTAAGTTGCAAATACTTCTGTATCACGGACTAGCTGTATTCCAAAATGTACTTTTAATAGAATTTAACGCGACTAATAACATTAGATCGCCATCTTCGCCTAATGTCATGTCGTGTCAGAAGTGAAATAGGGATGTCCAATCAATTATAATCGAATGATTGATTGAATTATCATTCGATCGATTTTGTTTTCTTTTCTAAAGTGTATTTTTAAAAACCTAATAAGAATACTTTATGTATGCAGTCATACTCCAATTTAAATAGGTAGTAAGAATAATATTATACAGTAATCAAAACTTTTTATTTTGATTATCTAATTCATTTTTTACGACAACTAATACAAAAATAACATTTCTCTTTCGGCGTAAAATAAACCATTGTCATACATACTTGTAATGTTTATATGACAAAGGTGATGTAACAGACAGTTTGAAATAATTTAAGAACACAGTAAATCTTAATCGAAAAAATCGATTATTGGTGTGGTGTCGTACTACATCCCTAGTTTTGCTGTGAACGTCACGTCACGTCGTTAGTTTAAATGCATTTTAATTTTGCACTTGCATCCACTTTTTAGAAAAACAACTGCATAGGTACCTAATTATCTAGGTAGGTATTATGATATTAACTACTTTTCAGTTTCTTAAAAATCACTCAGAGCTATGAAAAATCGTAGTTACCTACATTTAATATTCGTTGTTATGGTTAGATTATAACCTCAAAATCTGATACTTTTTTTGAAATATACCTTTTTTGCAGCTAGTCCGCTACAAATACAAGATCTTTTAAGAATCTACTAATGATAGAGAATACAATACATAATTATCCGATGCTCTTGGCTCCAGGGCCAACAATGTATGGACACAGAGCAATGTCCTTTTGACAGTTATTTCATACAAAAACTGTCAAATATCCATTTTATTCCTCGAATAAAAGTTATCTGGCGATGGAAAAATCATCCCTAAAACGAATAACGTGCATAGAGTAGGCAAATTGAAGGAAAAAGTCTCTCTCTCTTTCCTTCAATTTGACCTATGTCACAGAGCGGCGCAGGCGGTGGTTTTCGAATTACGAATTTATTATTTTATGTTGTTGTGTATTGTAATTTTGCCATTGTAGCGGCACGTTGTATACTACTATATTTAAAAAAATAGGTGGGTATGTATTTTTAATATCATTAATCGAACCACTCTTAAGATTGTCGTTAGAAAAAACTTCATCACCTGCCTAGCCTTTTCCCAACTGTGTTGACGTTGGCTTCCAGTCTAACCAGATGCAGCTGAGTACCAGTATTTTACATGGAGTGACTGACTATCTGACCTCCACAACCCAGTCTACTGGTTAACACGATACTCCTTGGTAAGACTGGTTGTCAGATTTTCTGGCTTCTCACTACCCATAACGACTGTCAAAGATCCAAGAATGACAGCCGGGATCAAGGGCATAACGTGCTTTCCGTGGCACGGAGGGATGTCTGTATGTAAAGATGGTCACCCATCCAAGGACTGACCACGGCAAGCGTAGCTTAACATGATTGACCGACCTGTGCGGCTGTTATTTCTTAGCCACGAGCCCCTTTAGCTCTAAAAGCTCTTTTCCGCTAGAAAAAACTTATTTTGTTCAATTTTCTTTTATACTTCATTTGAATTTGATGTTACTTTATTTGATTTTGATCGATTGTAGAACAAATTAATAATTCCAACTAGCTACCTATTCATCCAACTTCCTTTTGTTTTGTAGCTCATCATAACACTTTGGCCAATCTCGCATCAAATATTAATGATCGCGGCGTGCTCTAGACACAACTCGATCCAACCGCACTCCGGAAACAAGGAAACCTCTCACGAATTAGTGGTGATTGATTGCAAACACTGGCACCGAGCACGTCCCTAGTTTCCTGCAAAATATACCTTTATAGGAATCTCCTTGAGGCCTGACAAATGTCTTGGTTTTCCATGATCAGTTTTATATGGCTAATTCTTGTGGAGGGCACCGAATTGATGAAATACTAGTGGGTAAGTACTAATTGATGCACAAAAAGTAAGTGAAAGTTTCGGGTCTCCTTCTTCTTTCTTTTTTTAAAAATCGATGCCCCACACTAGGAATTTCTCCTGTATCGTGGGTGAGTTTACAAACATTTAAACTCACATACACAAACAGCCAGACCCGAAACAACTACTTGTAGGTCATGGTCATGGTATATACATAGTTCATGTTATTATCGAGACCTAATTTAATATTTCAATATTTGTTTATTTATGGCAACTAAGCCCAATTGTTAGTAACATTGTTCTTAACAACTATTGTTAGTAAACAAAAACAAAGAGACAAAAAACAAAAATAAAAAGAAAAGAAAGAAAAGAAAAATAAAATAAAAATAAAATTGCAAGGTTAGCTATAGGGTTTTCTGACCAGCACCTCCACAGCGAGCGACAACCAAGGTGCGTCGTATTTTTCCATCAACATACTTATAATACTACTAATGTTCTCTACAATAGATTATTTATTAATATACTCGTATATATGTGACACTGGCACGCCCCTACTTTCTTACTAAATGTACCTAAAAACTACCCTTGAAGCCTGAGAAATATGTATCTAGGTTTTCCATGATCGATTTTATTTATTTATTTATTTATGTACACACAGAAAAATACATATTGATATGACATAAACATAATATGAGTACAAAGGTACTGCTTATTTCTTAAGAAATTTCTTCCAGCAGACCTGCGAAAGGAGAAGTAAAAAAAGAAATGTAGACAATAGTGTGTGAGAACAAGAAGAGAAAAATATGAATGTGCGAAGTCTAAAACAAAAATATTAAATATACCTACACATATAGCGCAAAAAAAAAAACTTAAGTATACTTAAATAAATACATGATACAAAAATATATAAACATATATATATATACAAATACTCACGGTACAGAGGAAAGGTAATGCTCTTTTAATCGACGTTTAAATAGAGAAATAGTTTTTAAATCACGAATGCTAGGCGGAAGTGAGTTCCACAATCTTACAGCATGGACAGAGAAGGAATAAGAATAGTAGCTCGTTTTATGAGGATGAGATTTAAGGATGGATCTTAGGTGTGATCTACACGGTGCGGCGCTAGAGCGAAGTTCATTTTATCGGAAAGTTCTTGTGGAGGGACCCGAGTTGGTGAAATACAAGTGAGTATAGCACTAATGATGCACGAAAAGAACTTGAAACTTATGGTCTGGTAAGTATTTCGTTCAGGTAATTATTGAGATCTAATTTTGTATTTCATTTCTTGTTTATTAATCTAGCTAGTGACTGTAAAAGTCCTACCCCGCACTCAGGGTCGTTACACTTCACAAGGACGAGCTTGGTATACATCTGTACCATACGCAGTACAAATTTGCACCAGCTCGCCCCAATCAATCTTTACTTATTAACAGACCGTGCCATCCATACTAACATTATAGGCAAAAGTAACTGTCTATTAGTCACTTACATTTTCACGCCGGCTAACCACTGAACTGACTGGCTCTTGTAACACAGGTCTATCACCTAGCACAGGAGTCAGGGACTTCACAGTATTCTGTAACCACTTTCTTCTGTAATAAAGATTATTATTATTATTACTGAATGATTTGAATAGGCACTCGGATAGGCCATGGCGTGGATTAGGACATAAGATACTTTTAGTCCTGGCACTTAGTGAGTTCCCGTGGAATAATTTTCGACTTCCACGGGGACAATGCTAGTTAGGTATATTTCTTTCATTTTAAGTAAGCACATAAATAAATACTTACCTAAGGGTTTTATAACAAAAAAAAGGAAAATACAGGGAACCAATAAATTGTCATTCCGGAAATCCATACATTTTCCTTTGCCAAGTCATTTCATTTTATTCTATTTCTGTTATATCTCCGTTCCAAGTATTTCCTTTGAGAACAGATCTTTCCGATAGATAGAATTTAAAACGAAAATTAGTACTGCTGGACGCAGACTATGGTGGAGGTAGTATTATTAGCATTTATAAAGTTAAATAAAAACCAGTGGTTTTAAAACTTGAATTTAAATTACAACTTGAACGACGAAAACGACTGTTGCAAAATGGCCGGGTACTGTAGGTAGGTATAAAATAAAATATTCTTTCACACGACCACTTTTGAAAATAGAAATGTCATAAGACAGTCAAACTTTTTTAGACAAAGTAGTCAGGCTCTTTATAAGGCACTGGGTACGGAGGCAACGTGCCAACATCGATTTAGTTTGTAAAAGTTTACTAACATCGTTTTTTAAGTTGTTGTTACTAATATTATGTGGTTTGTGGACACTACTCGCGAAGTTTCTTCGACGAAGTACTCGTCAAAATTGACCAAAGTCCGAAGTACGTGACTATACACTCTTGCTAAGAACTACGAGACGCTGCGAGTCCTTTGACTCGGGCGCAAAAGCCGATAACGATCGGAAGTCGCCCGAGGCGAACCGAGGTTGGACGAAGCGAACAGAAGTGCCCTTCTACACTCTCGTATTCGCGTAACTTCGATCTACTTCTCGAGTAGTGTAGTGCAGGCTTTAGGAGCCGAGCAAAAACAAGAAAAGGGCAGAAAGAACGCTAAGCGAAAACGAAGTACGCGGACGAAGTCGCAGGCAAAAACTAGTATTAGGTATATATATTATTGCAGAAATCGCATATCTGACATTTTTTATTCCAATTTTATACCAAAAATGTTAGCACCACTTTCTCAGATAGGTAATAAAAACCTGAAACTACTGTGAGGATCGGACGTCTTCACGGGTTTAAACTTAAAATCAAAAATTGGTGCCACAAATGTACCTAAAGCTTTAAATCTGGGTAATATCGTAAAATATTATAGCACGCCATATAAATGTTTGAGTGCAGTTCGGAACAAGTGACAAGTTTTTTTATTAATATATGTCAGTTTGGACTGCGGTAGTCTACATATTGGCTGCACTTTAACGTTTTACCTACTGACGACCACTGCAGACATGACGTAAGTTATAAAGTGTGACGTCATATTTGTAGCCATGTCAGCATAAAAACACGTAATATCACACCTTTATTCTCCGAAGGGTTCGGCAGTGGTGTATTATTTTAATAAATAATACACCACACACTACGGTTACTACGTGCACATACCTACTCAGTCTATAATGTTCCCACTGCTGGGACACAGGCCTCCTCTCTGAGAGAGGGAGTGTGCCGTAATCTACCACGCGGGCCCAGTGCGGGTTGGTAGATGTCACATGTCTTCGAATTTTTGATTCTAGGACATGCCGGTTTCCGCTGTTTTCCTTCACCGTTTTGAGAGCAGTGGTGCACCGAAACACCAGATTCTCGTAATTTTAAGAACGTTCACAATCTGAAGGGCTGTTCTCGTAATTTAAAATGTTCAAAATCTAGTCGCAGTCTCATCTCGGCGACAAACAAATGTCAAAAACTTGTCAAAATGTTGGAAAATTAGACGTATTTTTGACAGATTAAGACTGAGATCAGACTGTGAACGTTCTTAAAGTTACGAGAATTGTCCCTCTGATCTCAGTCTCATACTATCAAAAATACGTCTAATTTCCCAACATTTTGACATTTGTTTGTCGCCGAGATGAGACTGCGACTAGATTTTGAACATTGACAGGAAGGGGTTATAATCATCATCAGCATACACAAAGTGGACAAAATACGAATTATTGAAGCTAACTTGAAATCTAATCAAGCTAAGTTAAAAAAAGAAAATCACGTAAATCGGCTTAGTAATTACGAATAAATTAATTTTGCATAAATGAAAAAAAAACTCGCTGAACGCATAACCTCCTTTTTTAAGTCGGTTAAAAAGGTACCTATGTATAAGTATATGTATATTTTCATTAACTAAAGTACATACCTCGGAAATCAATTAGCAAACAGTTTCTTCAAAGATCAAACAAAACCGTTCCCAATAACATCTGAAAACTTGATTGATATGGGGAGGTATCCTCATATCCATTTCACAAATTCGTTTCCATTACTTTCATATCAAAGAACCCTTTCCGTTTAGTTGGCATGAAAAATGAGTTTTCTTATAACATTTATTAAGGCCAAAGCATCAAGGGATCCTGGATATTAAACTTACGACTAAATCACAAGAGTTAGGTTTCATATTATAAGTAAAGCTTTATAAAACTAATGCTTTATCCAGGACAGTCAAGTAAAGAAAAACATATGCAACTTTTAATTTTATAGTACTGTAAAGGCTGTCTGCTAAAGTCAACCTTATGTAGTGCAGGCTGGGTATAATTTAGTGCGGGTTCCATTCGAACATTCAAGCAAGTTTAGAATGGGGTGTCTGTAAACAGGTACTACTAGTACTGCTACATAGTATTACTACATAGTAAGACAAGTAGTACCTACTTTTCTTAATTATCAGAGGAGTCATATAATATCAAAGCCGGCAATCTCCAGTTTTGGTAAAAAAAAAGTTATGAATGTAAATATTTTCTCTTTGGTCAATTCTCCATATTGTAAAACAAAATTCACTTCAAAAGTGGCATTCTCTCATAGAAAACGCGATCGAAATAAAAGTGTTGGTAACAAAATCGGCAATCTCCATTAATGTTTCTTTCAACTATGGCCGTCTCCGCTCCGACCAATCAGAGCCCAGCATTTAGTATGACGTTTGTCTCTAGTTTAAAATAGTAGTCTATGGTTCAAATCAAATACGGCAATATCCAGCACTGTCCGTATCAAAGTAGGCAGTCTCCACAAATACACTTCGAATCCGGAAATCTCCATTTCAGTTTTAAATAAATTATTAATAAAATATTAAAGAACTGCTACATTTAATCGATAAATGTTATTATTAACTGCTGCTAAACTAGACCTCATAAATGAAACATTATTTTTCAATATATTATGAACAAAAAACGTTTTTCGTTGATAACTCAAATGTGTGGCAAGTGGAGATTGCCGGCTTTGATATTAAATGACTCTTTAAGGAAGTACCTCATATCAAAATCCTTTCGATAATAGCTGTAAAAACAAAAAGACCCACTCAATTTCAGGGCATTTTAATAATTACGTAGGTGTACCTAAGTTTTTTTTTTTATTATTAGCCGTTAATGTCCGACTGCTGAGCAAAGGACTCCCTTCTCTCTTTCCTGCCTCCGCACCTGTACCTAAGTTGCTTCAACGAATTATCGGGTTAGTCGAACTAGTTGTCCGTGGAGTTTCTTGTCCGTTCTTCTCCAAAGGAACATACTACGCTTACGAATGGGCAACCAGCTTCATCTTTTTAACTGACCGAGCCGTTGACATTTCAAAAGTGCCTGTAATTGGTTTATTTGAAATAAATGCTTTGAGTTTCAGTTTGCGTTATTCTGGTGAATAGAAATAGCTGTAACGCTTCCCTAGAAGCTTGGCCCAAATTTTTCAAACGTTGTAACCAATGGTAGTCAATAGTTGTTATCGTTAATAGTAACTTTTACTGTGGCAAAAAATCTATCTTCTTCCTCTTCAGCGCCACCCAATGCTGAGTGTACGCATCCTGCAATGCACGCCACTCTTCTCTGTCACTAGCCTTCTTGAGCCAGAGTCGTCCAGCAATCCTGACCAGGCCGTCGGTGCACCTCATCGGCTGTCTGCCCACACTTCTACTACCAGGGCTCGAATGATGTCCACTGCTGGACATAGGCCTCCCCCAAGCACCTCTACTTCGACCGGCACCCAAATTGCGTAACACACGATCAATCGGAATCTGAATCATTTTAAAGCAAATTACTAATCCATTGCTTCATAAGTTCGAAAAATATATCTGCTCAACACGTAAATAACGCAATGAATATTGTTGAACTGTCAAAATGAAACCGATTCCGATTGATCGTGTGTTACTCAATTAGGGTGCGGTTCTGTGCTTCTCGCACAACGGGTTCTTGTGGCTTTCACAAGGTCGTCGGTCCACCTTATGGGGGCCTTCCAACGCTACGTCTAACGTAACGATATTTATGATCTATCAATTACCATTAGTTCCAACTTTGGGCAAAATATTTAAAAATTTGGGCCAAATAGTTGCATTATCCTTTCTCATGTTTGTTTCTTTTTGCTAATGTAGTAAAACTAGTCGGTTTAACCCGAAATATCTAAATCAACGGGTCAACCACTGTAACCAGGGGCGTAGCCGAATCAGCCGTGAGCCGTATCCATGTTACGGCCCGGGCTACAGGGACCTCCGAGTGAAACTTCGCAAAATGTTATCCACGACCTCAAATTCCTATTGATGAGATGCCCGTAATGAATACATATCTACGCAATAAAAATATGAAAAGTAACGTTATTTGTTTATGGCTTACAAAGGCTTTTTCTCAAAGGTCCAATTCTCAAGATCTTGAATTAATTTATTATAATCAGACAGAAAATTTAACCTCAAGATGCTTCGTTTTTCTAGGTCGTAATTTAGTCACACAGATAATCTAACCTAACACATTTTGATAGAGGGACTCTAGGATTAGCTACGCTACTACGTAACAGTTATTACGTTGTATTTTTCAGACGTAATGATTGAAGCCAAACTAACTATGTCTATCTTCTCGTCTAAAAACCATCACTAATCATTACAGAAATTCATCAAAGCCAGACTGCGGATCATTAAGCTGGATGATTATACTAAATTGTATTTTGACAGTTCACAGTCCGTTTCGACAAGCAATAAGTACCGCAGCGACCCGATTTCGGGCTGACAGGCGCTTAACGACGATTGATAGAATAATTTACTGGATACCGTATGCCGCGTTTATGGCGTAGATCGATGATGTATTTTGATTTGCGATCATCATAAAAATGTGGTATTTGTCGTCGAATTAATGAAGCGTGGTAAGAGAATATTTAAGTCGATATTTCAAAATTATGAGTCAGGTTTGAGTCAAGATTTGCCCTCTCACTAGCCGGTAGACGTCCACTGCTGGACATAGGCCTCTCCTAAGCATCGCCACATCGAACGGTCCTGTACTTCTGGCATCTCACGTTTGATTTCCAAGACCTTCATCCATTGGTATGCTATTAACCAGTCAGTTCTTAATCGACTGCAACGTTCTAAAACACTGCTTTGGATTGTATTGTTAGCAATGTATTATTGTTTGTTCAGTTGTTTGTTCATCTTATACTTTGCAGTATTTATTCAGTTGGTAAGTATTGGAAAATAAAAACAACTGATAATGCTTTTAATCATCGTTTGTCAAAGGAGTTAGAATGTTTGTCTTTCATTTGGTTTTTATTTATATAGAGCGTAATTAGTTTTGTCTTGTCTACCGCCGTACGGCGCGCTGATGCGGTCGTCGTGCGGTGACTCGTTATCTTTGTTTTGCGTTTGAAACCTAAAGACTCGTTTACACTACAAGCAAATTAGTAGTTTTTTAATTAGTAGTAACGTTTATTATGAAAATTATAGTGTGGGCAGTTGTTTTAACCGAAAATCTATGCTGCGCGGGGGTTCACTAATCTTAGTTAAAAATTCTATTAAAGCTAAGACTCGTAAAGATATAGTTGATCTTTCAGTTGAACATAACATTGAACTGCCCTGTGTTGAGCTAGATAAGCATATTATAGTGTGCGTTTACAGACCCCCTAATTATCAAAACTACTCCATATTTGAGTCAGTAATGGAAGATGTTCTAGCAAAACTTGGAACTGGTAAAAAATCGTTAATAATCTGTGGTGACTTTAATATTAATATCTTAGAGAATAGTTCAAATAGCAGTCGATTATTAAGTCTCTTTAAATCATTCAATTTGTTAAATGTGTTTTCAGAACCAACCCGCATAACTATAAATTCTGCTACATGTATTGATAATGTTTTTTGTTGCTGTGAATACTTAGATAAAGCCATAGTAAACTATCTCCCTTCTGATCACAGCGGTCAAACTGTTGTGTTCAAATCCAATACACAAGTACAAAAAATTCTGATACAAAGTAGACAAATAACACCAAGCAATCTAAATAGATTTAATAATAACTTAATTAGTAAGTTAAGTGTACCAGGCCATATTAAAAACAATGTAAATTAATTATATGAGAGGTTCTTTTCGGTAGTACGCACCGAGTTCAATAATACTTTAAAAAAGAAAACTAAAACTATTTGCCCAAGGTTTTTGTTTAGTGACTGGGCAACTAAGGGTATAAGGAAAAGTAGGGAAAAATTGTTTAAGCTGTATGCCTTAAGCCTTATACTAACTCTGAAACTTTTAATAAATACGTTGCTACCTACTCTTAAACTTTTAAAAATATCTGCAAGGTAGCTAATTGCCTTGTATATTAGCAACAAGATCAAATCGGCCTATAATAAAATAAAGACGGTTTGGAAAATTATCAATGATGAAACTAACCGGAATAAAAGACATAATAATGATTTCACAACTGAAATCTTAAATTCCTCGCCCTTATGTTCTATTGATTTATTAAGAGCAAACGTCTCATCCTGCCAGATTTAAATTCAAGCATAAGACCATAATAGTAATAAAAGCTTTCAAGCAAATCAAGATCAAACTAACTGAAGATCTATGGGGAATGTCTATCAAAGTTTGTACCTCCATTATTGAGACTATAGCGCCGTACTTGGCCTTAATATTTAATTTGTGTGTGGATCAAGGAGTCTTCCCGGATCTCATGAAATACAGCAAGGTGATACCACTTTTCAAATCGGGGGACAGTAAAGTTACCAATAATTATAGACCCGTATCCGTGTTACCGGTTTCCAGTAAGGTGTTTGAAAAGGTTATGCTGAACCAAATGCTCAATCATTTTAACACCAATAAAATATTACCTGACCAACAGTATGGTTTCACCAAGGGACGTTGTATGACTAATGCCGGTGTCACTTTATTAAAACACATTTTTACGGCGTGGGAAGAGTCCCAAGACGCCATAGGAATTTTTTGTGACCTCTCCAAGGCTTTTGATTGCGTCGACCACGAAACCTTACTTTTAAAACTTGAGCATTACGGACTTGGAAAACTTGCGCTCAGTTTAGTAAAATCTTATTTAAATGATAGACAACAGCCAGTTCAAATAAATGGTGTCAATTCACTCGGTTTAAAAGTAAAAATGAGTGTACCACAAGGCTCGATATTAGGTCAAATTATAATGATCTACCCCATTTGTTAAAAACCCAACCACAGATGGTGTTATTTGCTGAGGATACTTCCTTGATTTTTAAAATTAATAGACGTGCATCAAATCTTGACGACGTAAATAACACCCTACTGCAGATCCAAAATTGGTTCACTGCTAATAATTTAGTATTAAATGGGAAAAAAACGAAGTGCATAAGATTTTCTTTATCAAATGTCAAAAGTATTCATAGTAGTCATTGGGAGATAGAATTGAATCAAGAGAAACTAGAATTCTACCTTGTCAATATATCTATGAAAACATTATGTACGTAAGGAAAAATCTACATCTTTTTAGTAAAAGAGGTGAAAGACACAATTATATCACTAGAAATAGGGAGCAATTAGTTCAACCAGGTTTCAGGCTGGCTAAAGTAGATTCATCTTTCATGGGGTATTGTTTAAAATGTTACAATAAAATACCTCCCCACATAATAGAACAGAATGAAACGAAATTTTAATCTTGTATAAAACGCACACTATGCAGCCAGGCATATTATACGTTGGGGGATTACATCGCTGATAAAAATGCTTGGCTAAACGCTAGTTCTGCTCCATAAGGACGCATAAATAAATTGATTAGCATTTGAAAATACTGTTGGAGCTGCTGAAGATTTTAAAATACTTTTTTTTGCATTATATAAACTCAATCTCCTAGTATTGTATAATTGTATAGCACATGTGTGAGTACTATGTACGTACTATAAAGCTACCATTGACTGGGTACGTCTTTCATTGACTTGAATGTGCCCTGGCAGCAGAGAGTATGTCATGCTCACTCAAATGTCTCGCTGATGGTGGCGCGTGTGTTGGATCATTTGGCTCCCTTCAAAATGGTTGAGCTGAATGGTGCTAATCCATGCGTCATGTTCGTGAACGGGCGCCGTCAGTAGGGACTGGTCATCTCTTTGCTGCCATGGCTTATTTTAATTTAATTTCATATTTGAATTGTTTATTTATTTATTTATTTTATTATTTATGTACACACAGAAAAATACATATTGATATGACATAAACATAATATGAGTACAAAGGTACTGCTTATTTCTTAAGAAATTAAATTGAATTTGTTCTTATTTTTATTTTTTAAACTTTTCATTACGGACGCTTTTAACGTTCTGCATCGTTCTCACATGCATAATTTCTAATATGAATGATGTAACCAATACTTTGTAACCATATTATATTGATTTAAAAGAGTGTCCATGGAGTTTCTTGCCCGTTCTTCTCCCTAAGTACCTGCGCTTTGGAATGGGCAACTAGCTTCATTTTTCTGACTGACCGACCCCTTGACAATTCAAAAGTGCCTGTAATGGTTTAATTGAAATAAATATTTTGAGTTTGAGTTTGTGTATTTTTTTTTTTAATATATTTTGGTAGTGAGTTATTTAGTATGATAATATGTGCAAAAAAAGGAGCTACGTCTGCCAACAAACTGCTTTGCAGTTTAGCAGAGGTAATATATCTGGTTAAAATTATTTATGTGAATAAACACTTTTTTTTTCATGCTCTTGCAAAGAGAGTTTGAATTTGAGCTTATCTTTAAAAGATTTCAGTGTTAGTTTTAATAAGACAGAGAAAAAAAAACTGAGTGACAGATTAAGGAACCATTCGGGAACCAACTCTGTTTCACAACAGAGGAGCTTTTAATAATAGTATTACTGAGAGCCTCAACAATACCTCAGGGGGCACTACTTCTGGACACAGCACGCATAGTGAGGAGGTTCCTCTCTAGAGGCCTGACCACCGGCAGCTTGGAACTTGTTCCTGATGCCGATGAGCTACTATTTTTTTATATTTTTTAATGTTTTTTTATTAAAGTATTTATAAAAATCGGCCAATTGCGAGTCGGACTTGCGCACAAAGGGTTCCGTACATATAAAAATCACGTCTGTTGTATGGGAGCCTCTCTTAAATTTTTATTTTTATTTAATTATTTATTTTTGAATTGAATATACAACTAAATATTCTGTAAATATTTCAAGCGTCTACTTGTTGCCGTTATTAATATCGAGCAAAAAACGGCAAAAAAATCACGTTTGTTATATGGAAGGCCCACTTAAATATTAATTTTATTCTGTTTTTAATATTTGTTGTTATAACGGCAACAGAAATAGATCATCTGTGAAAATTTCAACTGTCTAGCTATCACGGTTCATGAGACACAGACAGCCTGGTGACAGACAGACAAACAGACGGACAGTGGAGTCTTAATAATAGGGTCCCGTTTTTACCCGTTGTGTACGGAACCCTAAGAATGTAATTAATTATGTAAATAAAAAAGTAATAATAATATTACTATCACAATCTTAGCTTACATCAAATACACCATCGTATTTTCGAAGGCATCCATTTTTGGAACGATGTGTTATCGAACGGGCCCGAACAGGCTCGTGCGGGGGTCGTAAGAGATTTGAAATTACGTTTCCGTTCAATTTCATCCATTAGCACCCTTTGCTTTGCGTCAGCGTACCTGAATGCCTCTGCGAGGGAGCCCTGGCGAAAATAATGTTATTTTCTCGAGTAGGCATCCGCAGTTGGAAACCCTCTTTTATAGCAATTAATATAAACCTATGCAGCCTTAACCTTATCTTTTTATTTTCTGGATTTTTTGTATTATTATGAGGTATACAGGCGAACAACAAGAACAGTGGCCCAGTGGTAAAGACCGCGACTTAAGACTTGTAGGTAGTAGATTCTAAACCAGATAAGCACTTGACTTTGAGTAAATTATTTCATCAACACTGCTCTCAAAAACGGTGAAGGAAAACATCGTGAGGAAACTGGCATGTCATAGAACCCGCATTGGGCCCGCGAACGCGATTACTAAGCACTCCCTCTCACAAAGAGGAGGCCTGTGTCCCAGCAGTGGGAACATTATAGGCTGATTAAACTATATTATGTTATTTATATTACATTTATTATAATTATATATATTATATAGTAGGATACTTACCATACAATTGAACATGAAGTTTATGGCATAAACTTGGAAGTTTTCGCCTTGAAAGGAGTTGAGTATTTGCCATGTGAGGAGTTGAGTACACTTCAAACTAGTGAAGGATGTCTGTATGAGAGGACTTTGTATTGCATTCGGATAGTTACAGATCGATACAACTAATAAGTGACGCTACTACTGTTACTTGCTGTGTACTGAATTTATTCATTTCAGAATATGGATACCTACTGAATTCTAAAACTAACTGATGTAACTCGATATCATGTTTTATAATTATCTAAAACTAGGTTAAAAGTGTTATGAGAAGCTTTCATGTCGTGTAACGATGTTAGGAACTTGTAGCATGAATGGAGCTTGCCTGGATGTAGCTTAGATAATGAACTTGCAATAGTTGGCTTTTGCAGTCTTGGGTATGGGTTTAAAGGAAAATTATAGGAGTAAAACTATTATATTCTGAAATGGTAGAAAATGTACAGTACAAATTCTTGCGTGCACTACAGATTTTGTCAGCAAGTACAAGCTCCTCCCCCTTAGCTCTCGAAGGAATTACCTCGAAGCCACAGTACTATATAAAATTGTCAGAAACAAGTTTAACAGCAAGTTGAGCAGTCATGTCACTTGGTTTTTGGTTTTAATAAGTTTTTATATTTTTAACTGACTTCTAAAAAAGGAGGAGGTTCTCAATTCGGATGTTTGTATTTGTTTTTTTATGTTTTTTCGCGCATAACTCCGTCGCTTGCCAACCGATTTGCAAAATTATTTTTTTGTTGGAAAAGGAATCCCGAATGGTCCCGAATGGTCTCATAGAAATTTCATCAAAAACGGTTCAGTAGTTTGGTTTTTAAACCAAAATTACTGGTAAAAATTTACAACTTAAAAGTGAAAAATAAAAACTTTTTTGCAAAAAAAAAATCAACCGACTTCCAAAAACGACACTGCAAAGAAAAAAATAACTTTTATTTCGGAAGTCGGTGGCAAACAACGAAAATGTGAACCCAACGACACCGACTTCCGAAATTAAAGTTATTTTTTTCTTTGTAGTGTCTTTTTTGGAAGTCGGTTGATTTTTTTTGCAAAATAGTTTTTTATCTGTCCTTTTGATGGATTCTTCTATATTTTGTAAATGTGAGGACTTTGTAGGCCTTGTAGACTTTAGATCTGTAGACCATTTTTTATTTTATCAAGTACCTAGTACTTGCTGACAGGCCTACGCTGTCCTCCCATACCTACCTACTGTAATTTAAAAACAGTGTAAATGCCAATTATTTTTAAAAGAGTAACCGTGGAGTTTCTTGCCGGCTCTTCTCCATAGGAAACGACCAATTGGAACCGTGCACCTAGCTTCTGACGTTTCATAAGTGCCCATGTTGGTTTTGGTGAAATAAAATATTTTGGTTTTTTTTTATTTGTTGGTCATTAAATTGCTGTAATGATCATATTCTTTATATATTTTTCAGTGACCCTTACAGCATCGAGTCACATAAGACATTATTCACACCTGACAAAACATACACCACAATATTTTTGATCTAACATGTTAGATCAAAGATATCGTAACCATCGGAAAATCTTATCTTAACCTACATAGTAATAAGTACCATCTTCCCATCCCCGCGTCATTATTGAAGTGTCGTCCGTACTACAAAAGTATGAAGTTATAAGTAAGTTATATAAATGTCGTTAGCAGACATCGAAAACTTGTTAAAGCATAACTAATAGGCTTCCGAGCAAAGTTCATTATCTCCTTCACAAAAGATAATTTCTAACTCTGCAGAAAAATGAAAGACCTAACTTTACTGTCGGGGGCGGTTCATACTACGTCATTTTAATTTTATAGGTTTTTTTTCATCATCATTATAATTTCAGTCGAAAGGCGTCCACTGCTGGACATAGGCCTCCACCAAGCACCTCCATTTCGACCGGTTTTGTGCTTCACGCACATAAAATATTTCTTCTGGTTTATAAGCAGCTTCTGCCTGATGTCTTTTCTCTTTAACTATTATGTACACCTATATTTTTTATGTATTTATTAGCTATAATACCTTTTTTAAATACTATTGTAAACCAATGTTGAGTACTCCACAAAAATGCTAATAATGCATACATAAACTCGCGCTTTCTTCCCATGGGTGTAGGCAGAAATTACAGAACACCACCTGCTCTAATACCTTACATACTCCTTTTAACTATCTAATGATGCGCTAATTAGAGGAGTTTCTGTATGTATGGTTCTGGGCGCGCTCCAAGCAAAGAATGTAATTGGGATCTTCAAATAAAAAAACCGGTCAAGTGCGAGTCGGACTCGCGCACCGAGGGTTCCGTGCTTTGTGGGTATGTAACTACAAATTTACGGTTTTCGGATTTTTTTCTTTACTTGTGCTACATGAAATTACTTTATGCGAAACTTCATGATTCTGGGCCAACGGGAAGTAGATTCCCTTGCGAGTGTCAAAATATCCGGCAAAAACGGAGCATAAAAGGGCGTATCTTTTGATCGCGTCGACTTAGAAGTTTGATTTTTTCACTGCTGTAAAGGACCACAGACTTGAGCATTTGATATTAATTTCAACTTGATACCTCCACGCGTTCCTGAGAAGAGAAAAGAAAAGGGTCTTGACAGACGGACAGACAGACAGACGGACAATGAAGTGATCCTATAAGGGTTCCGTTTTTGGTACGGAGCACGGAACCCTAAAATAGTAGTTTTCTGGGATACGGATACGTTCTTAAAAAAATTGGCACACTAAGTGACGCCTTTAAAAAATATACAAATATCAATAAACAAACGCCACAAGTCGAACGAAGACGCACTAAGTTTACCGCGAGGCAATATAAATTTTCCGGCAGTGTGGCCCGACGTCCGCCCCCGCAGCCGCGCGACAGATGCAATATCCACCACCAACTTAGTTACCGTATCGATTCGCTACATACTTACCGCTTCCTAGCGTGCCCGCTTTGTACATACATTAGCTTAGAATGTACAGGCATTTTATGGCTTAGTTTTATGAGTAATTTTCCGGGATAAGGACTTGTTGCATGAGGAAAGTTTATTTTGTTTTTAATCTGTGAACATGGATAGAGGTTGCGGCTAAAGATAGCAGCCGCACGGGTCGATTAAAGGTTAAGCTATGCTTGCCGCGGTCGGTTCGTGGATGGGTGACCATCCATTACATATCGAGACTCCTCCGCTGCTCAGGCTGTCATTCTTAGATCTTTGACATTCGTTACCGTCAGAAGTCTGACTTGTCTTATCAAGGGGTATCGTATTACCCAGTTACTGGGTTGTGGAGGTCACATAGGCAGTCGCTCCATCAAAATTCTGGTATTCAGCTGCATCTGATGGTTAGACTAAAAGCGTTGCGTAAGCGTTACTTAAAGCGCTATACTCATACATCATAAAACTTTCCAAACGAGTCAATAATACCTACTTAAGTATAGCACTGTGTTTTGAAGGGGCACCTACCCATTTAATTCTATGAATTCTTTAGCGAATTGATCGCCTAGATCAACTACGAGTATCATGCTAATTGTATGAATTGCTACGATACCATCAGCGTTGCACATATTATCTAGGTACTTTTGCCTAGTACTCGAAGTAATAATCAGCCTGTAATGTTCCCAATGCTGGGACACGAACCTCCTCTCATCGAAAGGGCATGGGCTATAATCTACCGCGCGGGCCCCATGCGGGTTGGGAGATGTCATATGTCTTCGATTTTTTGGTTCTATGACATGCCAAGAGAGTGCAAGAGCAGTGGTGTGAAACCGAAGTACTAAAACCATAATAATTATTGTTTTACTCAAAGTTTCAACTAGAAGCGACAAGATCAATTAATATTTCGAAATAAGTTCCTCGAAATGAAGAATTAATATTGAAAAACTTTGTATTAAGCTTTCCATCGACTTTACTTTGATGTTGAAATTTGAATTCTCTGTGGAAGCGTAGCACTTTAATACTTATTAAAGTTTATTTAGTAAGAAATATTTCACTAACTGTTTTCTTTTCAGCTTTATAATAAAAGGAATGAATAACACCAATGAACGCATGGAGGTAGGGCAGAGTAAGGAGCTTCACGGACGCTTATTCCGGGCCCTACATGCCTGATGTAGATCTACTAGCGTCCGTAGCCTGACTGCATTTCGGTGACCTCTTTAGAGAAACCTCAAAACCTCTTTAGGAGGTGCCGTACTACAGATGGGCACCGACCTGTAGTACGGCACCTCCGATTGTGGTGATGAAAAAAAACTTTTTTGCAAAAAAATACAACCGACTTCCAAAAACGACACTAGAAAGTGAAAAATAACTTTAATTTCGGAAGTCGGTGTCGTTGGGTTCGCATTTCGTTGTTTGCCACCGACTTCCGAAATTAAAGTTATTTTTCACTTTCTAGTGTCGTTTTTGGAAGTCGGTTGTATTTTTTTGCAAAAAAGTTTTTATTTTTCACTTTTTAGTTGTAATTTTTACCAGTAATTTTGGTTTAAAAACCAAACTACTGAACCGTTTTTGATGAAATTTCTATGGGACCATTTGGGAAGTATGCCCTTTCCAACAAAAAAAGAATTTTTGAAATCGGTTGGCAAGCGACGAAGTTATGCGCGAACAAACATAAAAAAAAAAAAAAAAAAAAAAAATACAAACATCCGAATTGAGAACCTCCTCCTTTTTTAGAAGTCGGTTAAAAATACACAAAGTAGACTCCTTTTGCTAGCTACACACGGGTGTCAAGAGCACACAAACTGTTGCAGCGCATATACATTATGGAACTTTCTAGATGATACTAAGTTCGGTGTCCGCCTGGGTTCGAACCGGGTTGGTAGATTCGAATTTTTTCGATTTTTTTCGTTCTAGGACACGCCGGTTTCCTCACAATGTTTTCCTTCACCGTTTTGAGAGCAGTGGTGATGAAATAAATTACACAAAGTAAAACGCCTGCCTGGGTTCGAACCCACGACCTATAAATCGTAAGTCCGGGTTGCTACCGCTGGGCCACCTTTGCTCACCTGCTCACTGCTACTGATTATAAGCATGATTGTTATAAAGGTTTCACGATAATATTTTAGTCAAGCTCCTACTGTAATTTAAATCGCAATAAGACGGTGTCTTCAAAGCGAATTGTGCTTATAATCATTATCACAGGCGTTCTTGTAAATAATTGCTCAATTTACCGCCCAATAGGGCTTGAATTATATTTCTGATTCGCAAATATTATTGTAAATTATATTGATAAAGTACAAGTACCTACCCTTATTTACATAATTATGTTGGTAAAGTTTGAAAGCAGGTAGGTAGTGCGTAGTGGTAGATATGGTGACGTTTACCTAGAGTTTTTAAAATCTTGAAAATTGAGTAAATATAATATTAAACACGGAACAGAAGTAAGATTTTAAGAATATTAAATCTTCTTGAAAATTGAGTAAAATATTTTATTAAACACGGAACAGAAGTAAGATTTTAAGAATATTAAATCTTAACTATTATCTAAACAGCTAAAATGCGGTTTAACGAATAATTTTGTGTCAATTTTGATGATAATTTCTAAATATAAAAGCAACAGTGTTTTAATAGACCTTTGTTACTAACCTTTCCTACATTTTTTGTATAGGTACGCACGGCTACACATTAAGCTATGCAAAACCAGTATAAGTTGACTTCTAATTGTACGAAAAACCTATACAATGCGAGGTCGGCTTAAACTGGAAATGTATGGCTTGTTGTGTATTGTATAGCCGTGTGTACCTAATGATCTTATGTATGCTCCTGATAAAATTAAATAAGCAAACAAACTTTCGAATACCAAAAAACAATAAGAGCGCTAGATTATGGAAAATCATAGTTTGTCCTAAAAAGTTAAATATTGTAAAAATACGACTTACGAATACGATTACCTGCGTTTAGACAATAATATTATGCAGCCGTAACCACAAACCGCAATCACAGATCCGACTTGAGCTGGATGTAGGTAATAAATATCGAAGATGGATTATTCTTGTAGAGTAAATATCTATTCTCAAATCGCGCTGATTTGTAAACATTTGACACACTAATAAAACAGCACAGATTTTCGTACAGTTTCCAGCACTGAACTTACCCCAACAGTGGCGGACCCTGGGTCAAGCCCCCTCCAAAAGCATCTGAGGTCTACTGAGTGAATTTGATATTATTCTAATTAAACTTTTTAGCATGCATTACACTACCTAAGATACAATAGGGTAGTTTCCTGGGTAAAAAAATACTTATTATATTTAGTCCGTCGGTTAGATTATCGAAAAATAATGGACACGTATTTTTTCTTTTGTAATCAAACAAAAAATTACAAAGATAAAGCGCGTCAAAATTTGGGAGTGGAGGGGTCGTGACATTACGCCATGCTAAAAAGTGTAGCAAGGCCAGGCAGGCAAGTGACGTCACGCGGAACTTTAACGGGCGATATCTTCATCATTTTTATATAATTGACAAAAGAAAAAATACGGCTCCAATATTTTTATAATCTAACTAACGGACTTATTAGATTTTTTTTAGGAAACTAGCCTAATGTCATCGCCTATCCTTAACTTAATAAATATTATGTTTTTAAGTTTTAAACTATAAGATCAAAACATCTTATAGTTTACGTGCCGAATTTTGAATAGCACGCCTTTTTTAGTGTTTACTTTGCCAAAAACCTACCCTCAGCGGGGTCAAGCCCCCCCCCAAACGAAAATTCTGGATCCGCCACTGTAACCCAACATACCTTAACGTTTAGTTGGTAGGTAAATATAAACAACAAAATAATTATATTATTATAACCTTCTTCTGTTTTGAAGTCGGTTATAAAGTCCGCTGCTGCTATTTTACCTGTGATATCGTTGTAGTGCAAAAAGAAATAAAGATTAACAATTTTATAACAGAAAATCACAGTTCCCAATAATTTGTGAGAAAATCCTACTAATATTATAAACGTGAAAGTTTGTATGGATGGATGGATGGATGTTTGTTACTCTTTCACGCAAAAACTATTGAACGGATTTGGATGAAATTTGGCATACAGAAGGTTTATAACCAGGATTAACATATAAGATACTTTTTATCCCGATATTCCCACGGGATCGAAACTTATGCGGGTGATACCGCGGGACCCAGCTAGTCTGTTACAAAAAGTTACAGCAAACGATTGCTACGGGTAAAGCTACAAGCCTAAAAGTTAAGAAAAGAAATTATATAAATATTTTCACAATGCCTAACAAGAGATTTTCATAAAATCAAAGACAAATAGCGAATTTGAACAAATCTCCCTCGAATAATGTCAAACATTGATCAGTAGGCACTTAAAGTTAACTTAATATTATTGTAATTAAACTTTTTAGCATGCACACTAAGTACCTAACCTACCTACCAAAGTAATGTTTTAAATTTTTAAATTTCTATAAGGTAGGTATTTTGATTACGTGACAAATTTTGAATAGCGTGCCTTTTCTAGTACATATTTACTTCGCTAAAAACCTACCCTCAGCGGGGTCAAGCCCCTCCCAAATGACAATTCTGGATCTGCCACTGTACCCCAACATACCTTAACGTTTAGTTAGTAGGTAAATATAAACGTCCCTATACAATATAGCCATAACTTTTCCTAGTTCATAAATATCTTGCGAAGAAAATCTCAAGTCACAATTTTCTTCTACTACGAACTGTTTCAATGTACGTAGAAAGATATGAGAAGGAAATTATGTTCGTTCGAATAATAATAGTTTCATATTTAGTTTTCTAGATACACTCATAAGTACTTGCACAAAAGTCTTGGGCAAACGTAATATAATTGCTAAGTCGGATTTGAACTTTAGATGTTGAATACCACTTTTGATTTGTTGAAACACAAGTTGAATAAGAAATCTTTATTTCAGACCGTATCTAATATTGTTTTCTACTGAATATGCTATTCACATACCGATGACGTGTGGCGACCGTGTGATGATGGCGACCGCGTTCCGAAAGACGTAGCGTTCTAAAGCCTTCCACAAGGTGGACCGATGACCTGGTGAAGGCCGCAGGGATCCGCTGGATGCGAGAAGCACAGAATCGGTCGAAGTGGCGGTGCATGGGGGATGTGAATGAAGCAGGGGACGTTTTTCGATTAACAAGTTGCGGGACGGTAATGACTTTTACAAATTATGCGATATGACAGTAAAATTGTCCATACAAGTTCCGACCACTGCTTTATCCGTACCGCCCTAGAGCAATACTAAAGAATAATATACGATGACAGTACTTTCATAGCCGGATTGATGTGGTATGACTAGTGATGTGCCTGGTGGCAATATTGCCACTGCCGGCAATATTCCCAATGTTGCCACTGCCGGTAAAATACCAATATTGCCATCAGCATTGGCAATATTGCCAGTGTTGCCTGTCAAATAATACCAATATATTTTATTATTACTGCAGGTGTAATCATCGTTTAGTTGTATTTGTGTAGAATTGTAGATCATAAATTGAAATACGTACACGCGTGTCGTGCAAAAAGATAGGACACAATTATATGAATAAACATCAATGTATGTTCCATCTCTTTCGCGCTGCACATGCACGGCACGGGATTGGGAGAACATTATCTGGGTAGGTATCTCTCGGAGAATGCGCACGTCACTTTAACGTCCGTATTAACAAGAGCTGTGATTTTAAAATGATTATAAAAACTACTACCTAAGTTGTTACTCTAAACGGTGATTTACTGATTATGTAAGGATTACAGAAACAAGTGCATTGAAATATTAAAATAATGTTATTTTTGTGGATTATTTGTAGTTTTGATAGAAATTTGTAAAGATTTACACTTTGTTATTTCCATATTATATACCTATACTCGTTGTTTTTGTTATGTGATTTTAAATCAGAACAAGTACAACATTAAAAGAAATGATTCGAATTCATGCCTTTTATTCAATACACAACGATCGTCGATTCTTATCTTAATATTTATGTGTTATTTCTTATATTCACTATCGAGTGCGGCAACATGGGCAATATTACCGGTAAAATACCGGAAATATTGCCAAAAATGCTGGCATTATTGGCAATTTACCCCAAAACAATATTGTATTATATATAATGTAGATTATGGCCTTTAAATGCTAATTTTAAGTGTTGTACATAGTTTCCGTACTTAATTTGACTTATAATTAAGCAATATTCCCAAATATTTCCACTCCCGGCAATATTGCTGGCAATATTGCCACCAATATTCCCACTTCGGGCAATATTGCCGGCAACGGCACATCTCTAGGTATGACAGTAAAAACGGGTTTCCTTGTTCCTCTATACAAAATTTCGCTGTAATGCCCGTACCTCAGTTCAGATGAGGTTAAAATTGTACGGCGGTGCCCGTACTGTCATTTTCAACACCGAAAAATCTACTGCTAATGCAATGCGTCCCGCAACGTGTTAAAATGATAATAAAGATGGCGATGCCACACTACCTACTACTTCATTCCTTTAATGTAACTAGGTTTAGGTTAGGTTTAAAGAAACTTTATTCTCAATAAAGACGAAAGTCACTCACTTGAGAACAATACTAAAACATACATATAAATTACACAAAGTTCGCCGTCATCAGTTACAAACTAGACTACCGGTTCGGTATCTGCCGTTGAAATAAAATCACGATCGGCACGTATTCATAAATAATAAAATAAAAAAAACATTTGCTATTTTACATATGATATCGTTGTAGTGCAGAAGGAGATAAAGATTAACAATTTCATAACTAATCAAGTAATAACACAATTCCTACTAATTGAGAAAATCTGTTATAACAACTTTCAGCAAACAATTTGCTGATTGCTACGAGTACAAGCCATTAGTTAGCAAAAGAAGTTAATTATATGTATAAATATTTTTACAATACCTAACAAGAGATTTTCACAAAATCAAAGACAAATCTCGAGTTTGAACAAATCCTCTTCAAATAAGTAATGTCCAGGAGACCGAATCTTTTTCAGTTCAACGAGGCACATTTGACAGTTTTTTCGAGAGCAGTACAAATAAAGAATTCCGATTTATTGGCACTTAAGTGCTTTAAGTACCCTATTTCAGAATGACGTCAGTTTTAAGTAACATTTCATATGTATTTTTATCTTTGAAAGCATTCTCGAGCAAATTTTATAAGTACTTTTTAAAAGCAAACGTAAAGTTGCCGCGAGTCGCGGTCGCGGCATTGCTCTCGCTACGCAATCCTGGGTTTCATATTTGTTTCGCGGGGTAATCCCGGTATTACCTATAGTTATTTCAGTATAGGACTGTGCGGTTTATCTGCGAAAACAATCCACTATTTTAAAGGAATTTTTAATTCTCAAAGTCAACAGTCAACCTCGACTATGTTGAGCGATTTCAGTTTTGTGGTTGCAGTTTTCTTGTGTAAACTGGGTACTGAAAACCGAATGTCGCAGGTCAGTGAGCTCAAGCTTACTCTGCGATTCCCGGCAGATTAAAATGCATAAGCATATCATAATCAGCCACTAATCTGCCCAGTTCCCACTGCTGGGACACGGACCTCCAATTAATTATTAATTAATTTAATTTAGCACGCGGGCTCAGTGTTTATTGGTAGATGTCACATGTCTTCGAATTGATGGGTCTAGAACATGCTGGTTTTCTCACGATCGCGATGTTTTTCCTTAACCGTTTTGAGAGCCGCGGTAATGAAAGTACTCACATAAATTAAAGCGCCTGCGTGGGTTCGAAACCATAACCTACATCTCATAAGTCGCGGCCGTTAACTCTGGACCTTCACTGCAGCCGAATAATGTTTTCTGAAAGTTTATCATTATATTTGACATAGACGAGTTTCTCGTTACTATAAAATTTACAGATAAGAATATTTTTTTCAATTAATTTTCTATGTAAAACACTAGACAAAAGTAATTGTCAGAACATGACTTTTCTGAACAAATTAATCAAGTTTTTTCAGTATTACTTCACAAAGAAACGGAAGGTTAGTTATTTAAATTTGTATCTCACTTGTTATCATGACAACATAATCATGTGTATCAACATAACATAATTATCACGTCTGTGCAGAATACAATGTTGTCATTAAGTAATAAATAAAACACAAGAAAAAGAAAATAGCATGCAGGGTTTTCTACATTGAGTTTGTAGATACTTAACTGCTGCTAAAATATTAAAGCATTTCGTAATAAAAAACGTTGTGTGTATTGAGTAGTTAAAGACGTAAAGCTAGAAACGGTTCAGCAACAGAATTACACAAAAAATATCTTACTATCAAAAACCTACTTTGAAAACAACGTTTAGGAAAATACATACATACATAAACCCACGCCTTTTTCCCATGGGGCATGGGCCATAGGCAGATACTACGGAACGTCACCTGCTAAAATCCTTACATAGTCCTTCTGCCTCGTTTACATTCATACATGGTCATACACGCATCGGGGGCGAGTACTACGCACGCGCACCTTTTTCCAAGAAAAATAAAGTACCTAATATTTTTGTAAATAATGTGTAAGTATTATTAAATAACATTTTTGTTGAAGAATCATAACTTAGAGAAATTATAAGGGCTGGGCTGCATGCTCCTCACGATTTGTCTACAACAAGCAATGATTAATGATGGCCATGACATTATAGGGAAAGCGCGGGCTTCCCGCCTTTCACGGCTTATTAGATTTTTTCCTGTAACAGGCGTCTCTCATACTTAAGGTAAGTTAGTAAAAATTATAGGATATCCTGAAAAACAGTTGCTGTGCGCCTAAAGACGGCAGTACTAATAAAATTCGTGGCGCCGTACGAGCGTTAAGGGTACAACTATCTTCGCCGTCAAAGCCGTCAGTTGCTAGAGGTCATTAGTGTCGTAGTGCAAGTAAACGGTGACACGCATGACCAGTGACCACGCAGTGACCGCCGAGACGTCTCGTTGCTGTGTTCGAGGCTTATTTTTGAGGCCACTTCTTCCTTCCATACCTACTTCATAATCTTGTCACTATTTTCATGACATTTCGCTCACTACGCCGTCCCGGGTATCTTATTCTTGTTTCGCAACGTAATCCCGCCATTATCTATTCGAGTTGTTGCAGTAGGTATGTGTGATATTATTACTATACATTCATAAAGTCACGCATTCTTTCAATGCAGAAACTACAGAACCCATTATTATTATAAATCTGCGAAAATAATCGAATTTGTAGCTTTTGCAGTTCGATACGATTTCTACAAGTCATTTGTGTGGCAGTGCTAATAAACGGTGACAAACCTTACTTATGAGGCTACTTCTTCTTTTTATACCTACTTCTATAGGTATCTTGTCACTACCACAGTTTATAGAACCTCGTAGAAGCCCCATAATTATTATTCTGAGCATTTGTCTTGAAGAACAAAAACAATCGTAATCACGGAGAGAAAAAGGTCCCTTGCTGGCTTTGATTGATATACTTAAGTAACTAGTTATGCACCTATCTACTTTTCCGCGAACATAAAAATATTCATGTATATTTTGCTACAGCGTTTAACACGGAATTAGTTCCGCTAGATATCGTACATAATACATTATTTAGGTACCGATTATTATTATAAATATACAAGCATCGTTAATATAAAAAAACCAGTACAAACATATATACGAATATATATTTATTTGCTTTAAATTACAGCAAGTCAAGATAAATCAAATTCCATAAAACGCAGCGCTTCACTTTGGTACCACGTTGCTTTCAATTTGATTTAAACGAGACTTGCCAATCCAATCACAACACATGACACACCCAAACAGACGAACCAATCTTACATTTTGACGAAGAAAACCATATTATTTTCAAGTTCCAATCAAAAGGGATTCATGGAAATAGTGTTTTGCAGTTTATTTTGTTTGAAAGTAAAAGCGCAAAAGCTGCGGAATATTGTTGCAGCAACATGATTTTGTGTTGCTAGTAACATGCATAAAAATACTGCACGCAAAGTGCGAACATTTGGTATTCCAACTATGATGGATTAGCAACGCACAAGCGATGCCAGTGGTATTGCAGAGTTCTATTGGCATACCCTGGGCCGGGTGAAGGAAAACGCGCTCAAGCCAGGGCACCGACAAGGCGATCAGACGCGATCAAGAAGGCGATCTTGGAGGCAGCATGTACCGAGCGGTCCACACTGCAAAAGACCGACGAAGAATAATATAGGCAGTTGTAAACACTCACCGACAGATTGGCTGCCAGTTTGTACCTGTTGTCACCTGGAAACATTAAATAGTCATCCAGACTATTCTGTGTCCATTTCGGCCATGGTGTCCAATCTTAATGAAGACTGGCTAGTCTTCATTGAGATTGATTCCATCATTCAGCACGGGATATATTATAGTGCACAAGTGTGTGCGCAGACGACACAGGTGCACACACTCTTTCCTCACTCTCATAGTCCGATAGGACAGCAATCCGACATGACAGGAATGAGTTTATAGAGGTATGAGGAACAGGGTGTAAAGTCTACTCATCCTCCATAGAAAAAGGAGGATCCTCCGACCAGACGGATGTTGTGTCTGGCGGGCAACTGCCCGACGATTGATTTCGGGAAGTTGAATGTATGCTAGTCGGTAAACTCACGGCACGGGAGTATCACACCGCCAACTTGTCCGGGCTGTTACTGAGTAATTCTAGTCGCAAGCGCGACTTAAACAAAGTTGGGAAACATTAAACAAAGTTGTTCACATTGCAGAACATTTTCTACCATGGACACGTACACGAGACCTTATCTATGCAACAGAAAGGTACACCTCCTACAAGTTTTATGAGCTTAAGACAAACGAAGGTAGCACGCATTTCATTTCGCTTGATCTATTTTTCAGCAGGGCCCAGGAAACACTTCCGTTTTGCCATTATGCTTGTGTGTTGTGGGAGATTTCTTGAGCCTCTGTATACTTTATGTATGTTTCATTCACTGTTAGTTAATTCGTGAAGGGAAACAGCGTGTATTCTGGGACTAACTAGCTACTGTTTCCTGGAAGAGTGGTGGCCGCCACATAACGGCCGCATTGACGGCTGTCATGAAGATGATGGCAGCGGGGTTTGAATTTATGGCACTGACATGTATTATACAAACAAGTACGCTAGACAAAATAATAATATACTAAACGAAATTACAGTTGTTTTTTGTGCCAATTCAAAGCGCCCCGCTCGAGCGTCTCAGGAACTAAAATTGACATTGCCGCAAATGGCCGCCGTTTTGTTTTGGTAAGTACGTCTCTGATAACTTAGGTCTAAATCGTGGAATAAGGCTTTTTTGTGTATTTTATGTTTTCTACGAGACATTTAGAACATTTTTATCATGAAAGTGTGCGCATCTTGTAAAACTCGCAATCAAAAAGATTAGTTCCACGGACGCTCACGTTACTGTCAGCGCCAAAATGGTGAAAATCAAATGTCTTCATTTTGTCATCGATAGTATGAAGTCCAGCGTACTTGTACAAAAAACGCTCTCTAGGAAAACACACCAACTAATAAATAACGTTTCAGTGACGTCATTTCCCGGTAAATTGCAAATGCTTTATTGCAGCGACCGCTCTTCCAGGAATCTTCTGAATGAATCGTCGTAACGTAACCTAAGCAAGCACTTACATACCTTCTCAGAAGGCCTTTCGCTTTGTATTTTAACTGAAACTGAGACTAAATGGTCTAACTAATAAACACTTATAATAATATCCAGTTGCTACTAAAATAGAAACATTCGAGTCGAAAAGTACGATCATTTTCTTTCTTTTTATCAAACAGTTCTAAATGATTTCCCTGAATTACAGGTGGAACGTGAGTAGCGGCGTAATATCTTTATTTCTCAGAAAATCCTTTGGGCGGAGCTATAATAGAATAATAGATGCTCTTCCGGATATATTGTGGAACAATCAGCAGTTCCTGATAAACGGCTGATATATTTTTATTGCTACAAGTATTTCAACTTCCATGATATCTATTTTGCTATCTATCTATCTCTTATCTCTATCTAACTTGTTCTCAAAGAGGCAAATGCGGATGAATTTATTTTATAAATTGCCCTGTTCGTTTTTCTCAATAACTTCGTTTTACTTATTTTATTTATTTTATTTATTTATTGGTCTACCAACGACTGTTTACACCAGTTATGGGCATACAAAACAAGCAAAAATAGAGAAACAATAGTGTACAATCACTTAAAGGTAAACTCAGCATGCAAAACGAAAGTTGTACGTACGATACAGAAAAAAAAATAAAAGAAAACTACCCTAATTTATATCAACTACTAGTATCCAAAAGGTGAAACAGAGAACAAAGAAGAAAAAAAAACAAAAAGGTAAACTAATCATTATTTAGGTTTTTCAAAGTCTTCGCTTTTAAACTGTATAGTGAGTCAAAGTGCAAGTCGATTAGATCGCTACATTCATTAATTATCTTGCTTAACCTCGCGACAGGGGAACTAGCGCCCAAAACTGTTCGTCGGAGCGGTAGACAGAGTGGTGTAATTGGCTTACGAGGAATTCTCGAAGGCACACGAAATTTAAAAGAATTTAGTATCTGTGGGCAGTCAATTTTATTGGCCATCACTTTGCACACAAACATTACGTCAATAAGGCGACGGCGCTTTTCCAGCGAAATCATTTTGAAGTAATTCAACCGCTTGGTATATGAACGCATTTTTTTTGCTATTCCGCTGGTAAACGCCAGGTGCCACAGAAAGCGTTTTTGGATTCTCTCCAGACGCAACGAATGTGTAGCATAGTGCGGTCGCCAGATCACACAGCAATATTCCAACAGGCTTCGAATCAGACTATTGTAAAGCATAATTTTAGTTTTAGGACATTTAAACTGTTTGCAATGTCTTAAAACGAAACCAAGCATTCTAGAAGACTTTTTTATTATGCAATCTACATGTGGAATAAAAGTTAATTTAGTATCAAAAGTAACACCGAGGTCTTTTGTTGTGTTTAATTCTGCTATTTTGGTTTTATTTATGTGATAATCTTGTCTAACTAAATTATGCCTTCGTGTAAATTTGACATGATAGCATTTACTGGGATTTAACAGCATTGAATTGCGTTCGCACCACTTAACAAGCCTATTTAGATCACTCTGCAAAAGTATGACATCATGTTGGGACTTAATAATTTTAACAAATTTTAAATCGTCGGCATACATAAAAACCTTAGAATGTAAAAAACACTTTGGAATATCATTTATAAAGAAGTTAAACAAAACTGGGCCCAAATGAGAACCTTGTGGAACTCCGGAAGAGATATATCGGTTGTCAGACCGAAATCCGTTTATCACTACATAAAAAGATCTGTCCAGAAGATATGAGCTTAACCAAGAAAGCAATGATCCAGTTATACCATATGCTTGCAGCTTATGAACCAGTATTTTATGTGAGACTTTGTCGAAAGCCTTGCTAAAATCCGTATATATGACGTCGGCTTGGTGACCTGAATCAATTGCCTCTGATAATAGCTCGGTAAACAGAAAAAGATTTGTGTTTGTTGATCTAGCTTCCACAAAGCCATGCTGCTCGTCGCTTAGGTACAACCTTAAGTGCTTTTGAATAAATGGACAGATCAGGGACTCAAAAATTTTAGCAAAACATGACAAAATTGATATCGGTCTATAGTTAGAGACTAAATCGTCCTTGTCAGATTTATGTATAGGTACAACCTTTGCCACCCTCCACTTTGATGGAAAGACCCCGGAGGTTAAGGATGTATTGTAAATAAGTGACAACGGGGTGACCAACTCAGCTGCGCACTCATAGATAAAGATTGGCGGTATCCCATCCGGCCCAGCCCCCTTATTGCAATCCAGACTTTTTAGCTTTTTGTAAAGACTTTCACTGCTAACAATAATGTTTGATAAACATAAGCTATGAATTGCAATGTTGTTCAAAAATTCTGTGTTATTGCCGTTGCAATCGTCTTGAATAGGGCTATAGACAGAAGAAAAGTAAGATGCGAAAAATTCACATATTGTCGTGGGGTCAGATGATGTACTAGTACCATTTGTCATTGCAATGGGATAGGAGCTTGACCCACCTCTTTTAGTTTTAACGTAACTCCAGAAAAACTTCGGATTATTCTTGAGTTCGTCTTCCAATCGCTTCAAATAATTGTTGTAACAAAGTTTTGCTAGGTCATTACAGCGCTTAGTTATAATCTGCAGTTCAATTTTGTCTAAAGGGTTTTTGTAAGTATTGTGGCGATTTCTGATTTTATTTTTGCAATTAAGTAATTTGATTAGATCCCGATTGAACCATGGTGGAAATTTACTTTTTTTTGGCATTCGTTTAGTTATAAATTTTTCCACACCTTCATGAATAACGTCATAAAATACCTCCACCATCTCATTAACTCCCTGCTGTGCTTCAAATAACTCATCCCAGTCAATTTCACTCAAATATTTCCGAATTGGTATGTAACTCGTTTTTCGGAAATTAGGTCTACCGCAGGTAGTGTTATATGGGAGTTTAGCTTCCTTATTCAGAGAAATCACAATATCGAGGGGTGGATGATGCTGGTCAATATTAGTAATCGGATCCTCACTTTGACTCACTCTACACAGTGAATGGTTACACAGAATAAGATCTAAAATGCGGCTTGAAGCATTACATACATTATTAAATTGATTAAGCCTATTAACATACGTGAAATCTATCAAAGTTTGACTTAAATTGGACAACTTAAGGCACTTATCAGAATTATTGACTATACTCCAATCGATATCACCGATATTGAAATCACCTGCGATGCAAACATATGATAAGTTTAACTGTTCAAACACTGCATTACATTTGTCCAAAAAATGTTCCATGTAAGAGATACGTACAGGTGGTGGCAGATAAACAGAACAGAGAGCTGCCCGACGTACAGATCGAGCCGCAGGTAGATCTAAAATTACCCAAAGGTCTTCACAATTACTCTCAAATTGTTCTGCTCGTTTGGAACTTATAGATTTTTTTACGGCTATCAAAACACCCCCACCCTCTTTACTACTCTGTAGACAAGAACTTTCTCTGTCCCTTCTGTACACAATGTATCTGTCGTCGAACAGCTCGCTGCTCAGTACGGTATTATTAAGCCAAGTCTCTGTAAAAATGATAATGTCATAGTTATTACAGCATACATTACGAAAGATGATATGCGTTTTTGTTCTCACGCCTCTACAATTCTGGTAATAAATTTGTAAACTATCGAATTTTGTATTATATTCAAGTTACAATTACATGTATTTTTAATTTAAATATAAAGTAGGTATGTTTTTTCAAATCAACTTATTTAGGGACTCTAGATTCTTAATGAGGATATGTTCGGACCCATCAGTTTTTCTGACGAAGATTCTACCATTTCTTACCCAGACGAATTGATATCCTCTTTCTTTTGCCTGAAGTCTAGTAGCAGCATGCAGCGCTTTGTTAGAAGGAGACAAATGTTCTTGCACATGTATTGGCTTCCTTTCACCAGCCAGTCCAAGGTCCGCGGTATTTAGTTTATCGATGTTATTCTTGCCTTTATTGTAGTTTATGACAGAAGCCAAGAGCAGGTCACGAGTTCTTGGGGCGGCCAATTGGACTACGACAGAGCGCGGGCGGGTACTCGAATTTTGTAGTTTGGCTACACGGGTGCAATGATGAATATCGGTGTCGCTCAACATGCATCCAACGACTGATCCCAGTTGCTTAACGACTGTATAGAGATTTTCTCGTTTGTTTTCTGGCAAGCAATGAAGTTCAAGATTAGTCGAACGTGCCTGTTGCTCCAAATAGTTGATTCGGAGGCCTATTTCCGCCATTGACTTCTTAAGGTTAGTATTTTCTGTCTCTAAGTCTTTTAGCGAGACTTTCAAAGCTCTATGTTCAGACTGATATTCTTCAAACTCCTGTACGTGAAAATTCAATGACGCCGTAATCTCAGTAAGTTCTTTCTTAATCGGTTCAAGCTCTTTATTTACGACATTAAGTATTGTATCGTATTATACCTAGTACCCGGCCGGTACCACTCGATTTTTGCGGTAAATTTTTATCGAATTAATTTAATTGCATCATCAATAATCATCAGAATTAGAGTCAGCTGCGCCGGCTCTCGCTGAAAACCAGCACTGGGGCTCTGTCTCGTATAGGGTCTTAGAATCATGCTGAGCGATGGCTGTTTTGCGTAGATGTGACGCATGTTTACCCCCAACTTGTTATTCTTTTTTGTGTTTGTGTTCCTTTTTATGCCTCATTTGCCGCAAATAAATGTATTTTATTTCCTTCCAGACGTACAGTCAACAGCAAAAGTAGATGATCAAAATCAAAAATTCAATACTAATGAACGGAATATGGCAGCTGTATTAGTAGTGAATGTTTGGTATAATTTACAATCACATACTTTTGAATCACTTCGACGCCACACAGTTTTGATGCGAACTCCGTTCATTAGTATTGAATTTCTGATTTTGATCATCTACTTTTGCTGTTGGCTGTACCTACCTAATATCACAGGCTGTAAAATTGCGCCTTGACACATCTAGGCAACGTTCCTGAACGCCGATATCTTATTTTCACACGAGAACCTTATTTACTGACATCGAACATTAATAAACATTACTATTACGTACGTTTTCAGTCCCCTGTCAAATACTATTATCCTCACTTTTGTAGGTACTCGTATCATCGTTTCCATTGTTATTATCACCATTTGGTTTGTTCCAAAATAAAAATAAACCTTTTTTAGGGTTCCGTACCTCAGAAGGGAAAACGGAACCCTTGTAAGATCACTTCGTTGTCCGTCTGTCTGTCCGTCCGTCTGTCAAAACCCTTTTTCTCAGGAACGCGTGGAATTATCAAGTTGAAATGAATACCAAATACTCAGGGCTGCAATCCTTTGAAGCAGTGTAAAAATCAAAGTTCTAAGTAAAAGCAATCAAAAGATACGGACGTTTTTGATCCAGGAGTAAAAGTAAACGAATCTGTAATATAAATACGTTCTCTATCTCTTTAGTCTGACCCAGCTGGGGCCCAACAAAATGGCTGCCACGGAACGATTTCTTTGAAAAGTAATAGGGGTTAAAGTATGAAATTGCCGTTTTATTGTAATAGGTACTTCGAATTGACATAGAACCTTCAAAAAAGTTTCACTCAAAAATCTCAAACTATTTTTGAGTGAAACTTTTTTCACATGGTACCTATGAAGTTCTTCTTTTAAAATTGGAAATTCTTAGGAGGCAGTACAAAATGCTTTCACGCAGTTTGTCGATTCTAGATCACGAGAGTTCTATCGCAAAGGCATAAATGACCTTCCTATTAGATGGCAGCAATGTATAGATAATAATTATTTTGATTAAATAAATATGTTAAATTAAAAAAAAAAAACGAATTTCAATTTTTCAGTACAAATCGGCAATTTCATACTTTAACCCCTAATATTATAAATACATAAAAATCAAAATGTTTATTGCAATTACATACAAATGAAAGTATTACCCAACTACATTACTAGTACAGCTGTACCAGCGTACCAGCTTACAAGTGCTGTCAAAGACTATATCATAAGATATGCGCCGACCGCTAATCTCAGTGGTCGCCCATACGCCCATACATTTGACAGAATAGAATAGAATAGGTCTTTATTTGCTTAGAATGTAGGTACATAAAAATAAGTCGTTAAATTAAATAGGATCCATGTAAATTCTGCCTTAATATACCATGCAAATGTAATACAAAGTAGTAGATACAAGCAGAACCAGAAAATTGTAGAAGAAAGACTTTTCTGTACCTTAATGCATTACAACTACGTTCCGAACTCCAGACGACACGACCTTTGGTCGATTAGCACATAAGCTTCGCCAACTTAGCACTTAGTCTTCCGACCTTTTGCTAAATAAAATTGTTCTGCGAAAACACTCCCGAAGACCGCCTGTAAGGTCGTTAGACTACCCAAAATAATAAATATCTTTAGATACCTTACCTGTTTGTTAAATTGCGTCAAAGCTAGAACATCGTTCGGTATCCCTTTTTTTTTTTTGGGATCTTCGGTATCCCTGAAGGTGAATTAGTCATGAGAAGATAAATCACGCGGAATCGTGATGACTGCTCGGTTGAAGCCAAGGGTATCAGAGCCACCGCCATTGGAGAGTTGCTCATGAAGTAAATAAGAACGTTCCATTTGTTGTGTTTTGGTCACGTATTCAAGATGTATTGTGCCACTATTCATAGAAAGCGCTATTTTCTAGACAAATACCTACATTTTATAGCATTTTTAGAATATGGTAGCTCTTTTAAAGTGAAAATTGGTACATTTTTAACCTAATTATTATCGTACTTAAATAAAATAAAATACATCGCAAGTTAAATAAAAGTTTGTAAAAACAGTTTACTTGCAATGATTTAAAATATCTTTCAGAAGCCCGTCATTTGTATAAATAAGATGAAAAATTTTACATTTCCTAGTAAAAATACCACGAACAATGAAGATAAGGATAATATTTTCCAAGAAACTGAGAAAAATATACGTTCCACGTATACTACTATATTCCTATTTAGAAAATGGAAAACGAGCACCTCGATGAAATGCAGTTCTCAATTCAGAATTTCAGAGCCAAATACATTGCGAGACCGTTCATTTAAATAATGACCAATATTTTAAAAATTTCTGTCAATTTTCCTCTTTCAGAACATTCTGCGTTTATGAAATTGAACCAGCTTTAGGATATTAATAAAGTCGTGGCTACTCAGTGACTATTCATGTACTTTTGTGTGTTATGCTATCTTTTGTGTGCGCCAAATAAGTTTATCTAGATAGATAAACCATTTATGATTCTTTTTTTTTTTTGATCTCTATCACAGGGGTTTTAGGGTCCACTTCTTAGGCACAAAATAAATGGGTCTTGGAATACGCACTACACTTATAATCTGCCTTGCCCTTTCCCAGCTATGTTCGGGTCGGCTTCCAGTCTAACCGGATGCAGCTGAATACCAATATTTTACATGGAGCAACAGCATATCTGACCACCAGAGCCTACTTACCTTACTAGTGGGCTGTCGGTAACACGATACCCCTTGGCAAGACTGGTTGTCAGACTTTCTGGCTTCTGACTACCAGTAACGACTGTCAAAGTTGACAGCCGGGACCAATGGCTTAACGTGCTTTCGGAAGCACGGTGGGGCACTACACTATTGCACCATGGTTATATATTAAATCCAACAATGATAATAGCCGTATTCAGCTAGACAGTCCAACTTTTGCGCTTAATAGTAAAATGTCCCAAACATAGACCGCAAAAATAAATGGTCGAATAAAATGTAAGAGCCAGCCTATTATTACCTACAACCAAAAGGAAGGTCTTTAAAAAACCCAGGCACAAAAGAAACTGAAATTAAAATGTGTGGGTAGGTAAGTGTTTCGTTAAATAATACCTCAGATTGCCAAAATGGGGACAGCAGCAAATACTCAAACTTACTACATAAACAATTTAAGAAGACAAGTCTTATAGTATTAATGTCACCTTGGTACCTATATAATTGATCTGTAAATATAAAGCTTCTTTCCATACTTCACATGCTACAAAAATACTTTACAATCCTCTGAGTCAGGAACAGATTTCCAACTATTTAGTATATTGCAACAGATTCAACATAATCACGTTGCTGCCAGGCAGCGTTAAATTGACGCCTAGACAGACACTCTAAGATCCTCCACTATATTATGTGGTCTATGCAACAGAACAAGACAGAAGGTTCAGAGCAGAGCCCATTGCTAACGTTTAAGATCTCGCACTCTAATTGCATAATACACTACCACAAAAGATTTTGACAGAACTTGCTAATCCATTGCTTCATATGTTTAAAATATTCGTCTGGTCAACAACGTAAATAATGCAGTGAATTTGGTTGAGTTGTCAAAATGAAAGGCATTAGATACCAGTGTAAATTTGTTAAGCAATTGCCTCGTTGGAAGGCTTAGCAGCACCCTTTGCGAAAAAGTTAAGCGCATCGCTTTAAGCAATGCACCACTGCTAATTGTGAGAAAACAGCCAAGTCTTCGACCCAAAAATTTAAAAGACATGAAACATCCACGAATAACTGTACAAAATCGGTATCGTGTGTGGCTATTGCCTCAAGACCTACGCGCTTTGAAGTAAATCGTTAAAACTAAACAGACAGCTTCCTGGTTAAATTGATCTGCGGGGTTTGATTGTGACCATTTAACAATACAGAATACTCATTGCATTATCTACATTGTCGAATTCCTCAAACATATAAAGCAATGGATTATGAGTTTACTTCAAAATCCTTCGGATTGTTATTGAAAGTGGGTTACGCAATTGGGATTCTGGAGAGATCAAGCTAATCAGACTCATCTGAAGATAAGCCTGATGATCAGAAGGTTAATTCCCATAATTAAAACGTTCAAATTTTAGTCGCAATCTCATCTCAGCGGCAATCAATGTCTAAAACTTGCCCAAAATGTAGGGAAATTCGAGGTATTTTTGACAAAATGAAACTGAGATGAGACTGTCAACGTTCTTAAAATTGCAAGAATTGCCCCTCTGATAAGCGTATGGCCTTTACGTTGTTTTGACAGTACTGAGCCTTCTGTTTCTTCCTATTCTATGTCTATTTCGTTGGAGACGATTTAAAATTGAGGTCAATTACGTGCGGAGTCCCCAACCAATAATAGCTTGTAGCGAAACCAATACGGGTTAATGTTTGTACTATGGCGATCTTGACCCTTATGGGGAGAATCGGCTCCCATACGAACACTTGTTTGAAGGAGCTGGGCAATTGCTGGCTGGCGCAATGGGGGAGTAAACTGAGGGAAATAAAAATTGACGATGTCGTAAATTATATATAATACATACCTAGATATACTCACGCCTTTTTCGCCATGAACCCCCCGGGAAAAAAGCGTTTGAGGAAGAAATAAAAATTATTGGTTAGAATAAAAAATTTAAAAAACCCCCGACACAAAATAATAAAAATAGTAACAAAAAAGGTATAAACGTGTAACCCTATAAAAAGAAAAAAGTAACCTTGAAATTATGACCCTACGTAAGTACGTATGAATTTTTTTGATTGAATGTTGTCGCGTCGGAAGACCGCTACTATTTTAAACTTATAATTAATAGTATTCTACTAGTCCTTTCATTTAATACCCATATTGAGAGAGTTGTGAAAAAATACGTAATCCGCCATTTTCTGGCGGCGACCATCTTGGACCGATTTTCATCAAACATAGCTAAGAACACTCCTGACTAATTCACCTTTCAAACAAAAAAAAACAAAATCAAAATCGGTTCATCCGTTCGGGAGCTACGATGCCACAGACAGACACACTCACACACAGACACGTTAAACTTATAACACCTCGTCGTTTTTGCGTCGGGGTTAAAAAACAAACGAAACAAAGTAGGTGTGCCGATTTGAAAACTTTGGATAAGTATTCTGTAAAAATCTCACCGTGAAAACTTAGGTGAAGTGTGAAGTGAGCTGTCATTCCACGTGATGTAAGGGATTGCCACTAACAGCTCACTTCACCTAAGTTGTCACGGGGAGATTTTTACAGAATAGATAGGCTGGAAGGCATAGACGAATTCACCATGACACAACGAAAAATTACTGTGCTATAGAAATTTCATGCAAATGTCTAAGAATGACAGTTGTCATTCAAGTTGGTAGTAAATATGCAAAATAATTGATTTTCCTGACTTAACACTTATTATGTTTTGGATTTTCGATGTTATGTTTGGGTTATTCGTAATGTTTTATTCAAGCACTTATTCAATGCCTTTGTAAAATATTCATTAGTCCATTTATGACTCATGACATGAGTCAGTCTGAGCACATATCTTTACCCAAGTACATAAATATTTAAGCCATTACTAATGGAACATAAAATTTTATTATAATTGTCCAACGCATTCGTATAAATAATATAATGTAGTTGCAGTTGTTCGTCTCATTGAATCAAATTACTCTTGTAAAGATGGTATTGTAAGGAAAAAAATTCATCAATCACAGTCAGAAAGTCGCTAAAAATTTCACATTGACGTATCAAAAAAATGGATTATTCCGATCCTGACCCGAAATCCGAAAATGCTTTTAACTATTTAATTTTTAGAAAGAGGTGACCAAAGACGGATGGATTGTGTGAAATATGATATGGCTGGGAAGGAAGTGAATTCCAAGATGACGGCTAATGGAGATGTATGGATGAAAAACGTGCTGATCCGATCCCAAATAAATTGGGATAAGGGCAGAATGACTTTTAGTTTGATATGGCTACGTGAAACTACGTGACGTAAAACATATATTATAATTAAATAGTATTTTCTGTAAATAGGATACAGGAATCACTTTTAAATGACATATTAAAAAAAATATGCTAGATGAAATGGTCATTTCCTTTCTGACTACCCCTGAGAAGAAATGGCGACACAGTGGACCTATTCAGTCAGTGCAAGCATTTGTCAGTAATTGTGTAGCTGAACTCAGAACTTAAGGAGCTCAAGAAAATCTTCTCACTTTCCATGCACGGAGGACTCTTGAAATTTATTTCAACCTAGATTAAAAATCAAGGTCGGCTTTGCCTTCAGATACCGCATAAGTAGATCGCGGACCGTCAGCCAAAATGGCGGCAAATTGAAGATGCGACGAATTTGTGATATGCAGATTTATCGGGGATATTAAGATTACCAGTGGCTGTGAAAGTGGGAAAGTCTATAGGTACCTAGTTATCTATCTCTGTACTGTATTTTCAAATACTATCGCTACTTGATGAAATCTATTTATATAAATAGACGGCACGGTTGGCGCATTGGTTAAGCGATTGACTGCTGCGCTGCGTGTCGCGGGTTCGACTCCCGCACGGAACAAATATTTGTATGACCTACAAGTAGTTGTTCCGGGTCTGGCTGTTTGTGTATGTGAGTTTAAATGTTTGTAAACGCACCCACGATACAGGAGAAATGCCTAGTGTGGGGCAACGTTTTTAAAAAAGAAAAAAGAAGAAAAAAAAAATAAAATTGAAATGATGTGCGCTGGTAAGCGCATAACTTAAGAATGAAAAAAGGGAGAAGTTGCCCGGAAAATTGTATAATTCGGAAAGAACTAAAAGAGTTTCTTCTACGGGATTTTTGTAATAACTCAAGACCATGTTGGAATTTTTATAAGACGTCAGTTCAGGTAGTTTTTATTAATAAAAGCTTTATTAGGAAACAAAAACAGAAAGAAACTGGATTCACATAAGTTAACGAGACAAGCCTGTATGACTGGCCTGTAAGCCTGTATGTGTATGTTTTGAGAAATAATTAACTAGGTAAAAAAGCTACTTTAAAAATAAAAATTATGAATTTAAGTTTTAAAACTTTTTAAACCTATCAATTAATATGAAAAACTTTTACAATATCCATCATATAATTTTAGATTTCAAACTAGTTCAGTATTCAAATCACATGAGCATTTTGTCAGCCAGATTTGCACAAATTATATGAAAATTCCACATTTTTTGTGTTGCGGGCTATAATCCACATAGGTATTTGTGGAGTATCTTCGTATCCTCCTAATTTATTTCTTTTACACCTTTTAAAAACTCGAGAGCTTTCGGGCACATACAATTTCTTATAATTTATTTAAGTTAGGATACAATTTTGTTATTTTTATGAATTAATTTGGTTTTAAATATTCAGCTGCATCCGATTAGACTGGAAGCCGACCCCAACATAGTTGGGAAAAGGCTAGGCAGATGATAATGATGATGAATTTGGTTTTAAATATTAAATTAAATTTATTTATGTACTTATTAAAAAAAAAAAACTGAATTACATAGGTACTTGAGATCTTTAGAAGTTCAGATGTTTTTCGAGTGTATTATCGACACATACTTACCATGAAAATTTGTAATACTTTTACCATGATGTGCAGTGCAGCGCAGCCTTTATCTGCAACAGTTCACGACAATTTAGCCAAAACTAATTCTTAGTTCTTTTTAGGTACACCTCTCAACCCTTTGAGGGATACAGGCGTGAGGTGTTATGTTATGTGTGTCCGCTGTGCACTGTCTTAGGCCCACTTGTAAAACAAATTACTGAACGTGATTTTTTATTCTATATTCTATATATATAAAATTCAGAGTTTTTATTCTATATATATAAAATTCAAAGTTTTTATTCTACATACTATGTATATAAAATTCAAGTCCTGACTGACTGACTGATACATCAACGCACAGCCTAAACCGCTGGTCCTAGAGAGATGAAATTTGGAGGGTGTGATCTTCGTGAACAGTAGGTATCCACTAAGAAAGGGTTTTTCGAAATTTTAGCCCTAAGAGGGTGAAATGGGGGGAATTTGTTTGTATGGAAAATCTTATACCTTAAGTTAATAAACTTGAAACTTGGCACCAATACTAATCTAAGTAAATTATGAAGTTATGTTTTTCTAAACTAAAAAGGGGTGGGTTTTCAAAGTTTGTATGGAAGAATTTTAGCGCGCGGTCCGATTAAATCGAAACTCAGTATTTATACCTAGGATCGAAAGTAAAGAATAATGTGTATCAGGGTTTTTCTAAAATTACCCCTGACGGGCTGAAAAGGGGTAGTCAATTTTACAGTGGAGGATTTTACTGCATGGCTTGATTAACTCGAAAATTAGTAATAATGTTTGAGTCAAGTTGAATACATCCCAAACGCTTTTTTTTAATTCCACCCTTGTGGGGGTGAAAAGCGGATACAGTTTATATGAAAAATCTTCTTCATTAGGTTAATAAACTTGAAACTTTCAAGAATACTCGCCTAAGTAAGTAATAAAGTTTATCATTATAATTTTCTCAAAACAACCCCGCAAAGGGGGATATAGGGGTGTTGAAGTTTGTGTGGAAGAATTTGAATGCGCGGTCCGATTAACTCGAAACTCAGTGTTTATACTTAAGACGAAAAATAAAGAATAACATGTATCAGGGTTTTTCGAAAATATACCCCTAACGGGTTGAAAATGGGTAGTTTATTTTACAGGGGAGGATTATAATAAGTGGCTTGATTAACTCGAAAATTGATATAAATAATCTTTGAATCAAGTTATGAATACATCCCAAACGATTTTTCAAAATTCCACCCTTGTGGGGTTGAACAGCGGGGATACAGTTTATATGAAAAATCTTCTTCATTTAGTTAATAAACTTGGAACTTGGCAATAATACTCGCCTAAGTAAGTAATAAAGTTTATCATTATAAGTTTTTCAAAACTACCCCGCAAAGGGGGATATAGGGATGTTGAAGATTGTGTGGAAGAATTTGAATGCGCGGTCCGATTAACTCGAAACTCAATATTAGTGGTTTTGACAGAAAATAATTAATAATAAGTATGTAAAGTTGTCGAAAATTGACCCATGACGGGGCAAAAAGGGGTAATTCGGTTTTTAAGGGGAGGATTTGAACTTGAAACTGTATGTTACATTTTCACACCTAAACCACTGACTAACTTCTGATTTGGCAAAGAGATAGGTGGCATCCTAAGGAAGGACATACTTTTTATTCTGGTAGCATGTTCCCGTGGGATAATTTCCGACATCCACGCGGGCGAAGCCGCGGGCAGAAGCTAGTACAAAGCATCACACTGTCTCTGACATCTTCAAACGATTGATTGAAACAGAACGACGTTTTAAATTCATTTAGCAGTAAACACATAAATATGGCCAAAGGTGCTTTTTGTGCACAAAATTTCCAAAAAATGCGGACAAAAAACTGTTTTGTGAACTAGATTTATTTGGGTCAAGTGTGACAAATTAGGGTTATGCGTTCACTCTGGGAGTTCCACGACGAACAACGTTACTATGCCGCAGGGGTAAAGAATAAGTAGACTTTGGATTGAATGACGAGTCATGTTGGAAACATGACATAGATAGACGACAATATTTTTTTTTGTAGTCGGTTTTTGCCGCTTGCGGAAAAAAACTCTATGCAGGTGTATTCTTATTTAAATAAATAATGATACCAACCGATTATTGTCCTACTGCTGGGCAAAAGCCTCTCCCCATTACTTTCAGCGCCTTTGATTCTGGGATCCATTGGTTGGTTCGTCCCGCCACCTTCTACGGGGTCTGCCGCGACGCCTTCTGGCTGTATTAGGACTCCACAAAGTAGCGATTATTTTGGCCCACAGTTCACAGAACTTTACATAATCCAAGCGAATTAACTATAATTAAATTGAGTAGTTTGTCTAATTATTTGTGTATTCACCACATTTTCCTAAAACTACCACTAACTAGATACTTACTAACTTACTTATTTGTTGTTTTATTTATTTTTTATGTGTTTATGTTCTTTTTGATGCGTCATGTTTGCCGCAAAGAAATATACAATTTATTTTTATTTTCTTTCAAAAACCTAGTCTTTTACCACAAACTTTTATCTGCCCTACAACAGCGACATACCGCCGCGCTACCGCGTCGTAATTACAGGCAATCACAGTAACTAACTTCGCTATCGAAGCATGTCCCTCGAGCACTTAGCTGTTTGCTACTTGATCAACAAGTGCTCCGTATGCAACTGCATTATATACAGCCGCTGAATTATGTAGCAGGATTCTCTGGAGCTTTGCCTTGTAGAAGTTAATACGTAGGTAGTATATACATAGATAGATATTAGACTCAAGTAGATACTAACCCCTTTATCTATAAACGTTGCCTAAAGCTAAGTAGTGACTAGCGACTGTTTAACCATACATTTTTGACGTTTGAACATCACTTAACTTTAATCATCGTTTATAAATAAAACCCGTTTAATTTGTTAATTTTGTATATTGTGTTTCACGAACTGTGTCCAAATAAACTTTATTCTTTCTTTCTTTATGTTAAAGAAAATTTATGTTCTTATGAAGCACGAAATCTATACTATACCTAATAGGTAATAATAAAGCCGAAAAGGTGATTGGACCCTGTTCCCGATACCGGTGGCTTACTATTTTTTAAATGATGTATGCTTTTTATATTCTAGTATTTAAAAATATAATTTATATTGAAATAAAGAAGACAATAAAGCTGAAGAGTCTGTTTGTCTTTTTGTGTGTTTGTTTTTTTTGTTTAAACGCGCTATTATTTGTGAACTGGTCGGATTTGAAAAATTCTAGCTAGGACTATTAGGAGCCGAGCAAGAAGAAAAAAAGTCAGAAAGAACGCTAAGTGAAAACGAAGTATAGCGTGGACAGGCGATGCGATGCAAGTTGCGATGGGTTGGATCGGGGGAACAAGAAATATCACGCGGACAAAGTCGCGAGCCGAAGCTAGTTCAACAATAAAAGTGCTGTAAGTACGTTCGGGAAAATTTGTTGTCTAACAAATTGACGCACTACGTCAATTTTCCGTTTTAAAGACATTTCATACAACTGTCAAAGAATGTCAATTGCTATTTGAATATACGGACAATTCAAAATGGTAGTTATACTTTGATAAACAATTAACAGTGGCAGTGGGCTGACCATTTTTGTCGAAGGACCAATAGCCGGTGGAGCAGACGAGTCCTGGGAGTGGACTATCGGCAAGCGTAGTGTGGGACGCCCCCCAGCTAGATGGACGGACGACGTTACGAAGATGGCTGGGTCAGACTGGATGAGGAATGCGGAGGACAGTGCGTTGTGGTACAGCCTGGAAGAGGCCTATGTCCAGCAGTGGACTTTGATAGGCTGATCTAAGTGAAACAAGTAACCCTGACTTCACTAAGTAGGTACTAATTTTATATCAGTTTAGAAAGTGACAATTGATGAATCGATTTCAAAACAAATGAGTGCCGCTTGATAAATCGAAACTCGGTTAATTAGTTGCGATAAATCCCCTATACATTATTTATAATGACCCTATTGTTTCAGGTCTACACAACACACTCATTGTTTCAACTTAAATCAATCTGCCGAGCCCTTTGCCAAAGTACTGTGTTGGGGTCGGCTTCCAGTTTAATCGGATGCAGCTGAAGACCTGGACCAGTATTTTACATGAAGCGACTGCCTTTCTGACCTCCACAACCCATTTACTGGGTAACATGATACCCCTTGGTAAGACTTTTGGGCTTCTGACTACCCGTAAAGACTCTCAAAGATCTACGGATATGACAGCCGGGACCAACGGCTTAACGTGCTGTCCAAGCCACGGACTCAACTTCAATAACTTGACGTTAAAAAAAAACAATCTATGTATACCCTGTCCGTTAGGTAAACCGCTTTTTGACAGATGGAACTAATCACTAGTTCCATGTGTCAAAAAACGGTTTTTTACAGATGGAACTAGTTGCAGCAACACACAATACATTGATTGATACACGTACGGTATTATAATGTCTGTAAGAAGCCATAAATAAGATAATTCAATAAGATAAAGCAGTTTATATATTTATTTTATGTACGTTCTAAGACAGATGTCAAAAAACGGTTAACCTAATTGACAGGATATAAGTCGGTAATTTTCCTTCTAAAAAGTATGGTGTTTTATTCAGGCAAATCGAATAGATAAATATAAATACGAATAATGAAAGAAAATGTGCTAGTCTAGTCTTATGTCTTAATATATTTTGTACCTAAGTATAGTATTAAGTCAGTCAGTTAACAATAGAGGTACAGACGCCAGCACATCAAGCTACCCGAATCTGTCAAATTTTCCCAGTCAACCTTGAACCTTAACGCTTTAGCAATAAAGTTGAAAATCTATTTAAAAAATTTATTGTAGTAGCTTGATGTGCTGGCGCCTGTACATTGTGTTGAAAAATTAAAATTAAAATATTAATATAGTCTATGGTAATTTACGCGCCTTTTTCATAAATTGCTTTATGCCTTTTATACCGTAAACGTCACTGGCAAGTAATCTCGAAGTAATCTGGTTTTCATTGCATGAGTGTAATATATAGTTTATCTCAATAAATTAGAAGTCAAAATTTATGCAGAAAAAAGTTGTTCCAACAAAATCAGACCCTGGTTCCAGGTTACAACACACAAATCAATTTCAAGATGGTGTTGTAGTGGTCTTAGTTCGAAACATAGCCTACTGAACTAAAAAGAATGAACCATCTGCCAATACGGGCATCTTGCGCGTATTGGCAGATCGATGGGACTCTCCGATGCTTGAGGGCTGTATACGAATGCACGCAGTCAAGTAAACAGGCTTACTGGTGTCAGAATGTTCGAAAACTTGTTTTTTTTTGTTTTGTTCTGTGTAAGTACTAACTTAGTTTATAAGTATTTTTGTGCTACTCACAATAATAAATGGATGTGTGGGGGTCCGAAATAAATGCTTTATTATTATTATTTAAATAAAATGATGTTACATACGTTTATTTATTTTATTATTAGATATGTATAAAAATAACATCACGGCTCTATTCCTTTGTTTTGATATTGGTATGGAACAACATCATAAATCATTATGCTCTATTATACCATAAATATAAAAAAAATAGGCAGTCTATGAACAGTCTTTAATAATTATTAGTTTCGTGGTGTTTCTGTAGTTTTGAATCCCCTCAAATATAATGGGTGATGTTCTTTCTGTAGGCACTTGGAAACATCAACAAATACACAATGCGATTAACTGTTGTTGAACTCATTAGGGTGTAATCACTCATTAAGTTATTCATAAATCGATAATGTTCGTGTCGGACGTTAGCTTCGATGGTTCCGTACTACACGTAACTCAAGCTTTCTTCAAAGTCCCTTGCAGTACTTATCTTACCCAATATGTTGCTTAGTATCTGACCTTGATATTTAGCTGTATCCACCTAATTGCGTAAAACACTTTTTAATCACAATCTGAATCATTTTGAAGGAGTAGTAGTAAATAGTTTTGTTTTGTATTGAGCATAGATCATATTAGTCAAGAAACTCTCACTCTGTCAAAATTTAAGCAAGGACACCATTTTAAAAGTTTGTCTGCGAGGTCAGATTAATCTATCTGCCCATCCTTTTCCCAACGATGTTGGGGTCAGCTTCCAGTCTAACCTACGGGGTAATTGCATGAAACACTAACTGTAGCAATGGCTTCAATTTTGACAGTTCAACAACATTCAATGCATTATTTACGTTGTTAAGCAGACACATTTTTCGAACATACAGGATAATTTTTTATTCAGTGCGTAAATTTTTACAGGGTGTTCTACCCATGAATATGAACAACATTCACTATGGGACCATCTCTGAAATCACGAAAAAAAAATCAGCAGATTCATACATTTTGGTCGAGTAGGTATTGAACTTTTATAAGAAACAGCTGATTTTTTTTTGTGATTTCAGAGATGGTCCCATAGTGAAAGTTGGTCATATTCATGGGTAGAACACCCTGTGAAAATTTACGCACTGAATAAAAAATTATCCTGTATGAAGCAATGTATTAGCAATCCTTGAAAATGATTCAGATTGTGATTGATAGCGTGTAACGCAATTAGTTTGCAGTTTTTCCAGTTCTCTGTTAAGGTGTAGGTAGTAGCCCATCTGTTGCAAAATTATTATTTGAACGATTCAATCCTACTAATATTATAAATGCGAAAGTTGTAAGGATGTATGGATGGATAGATGTTTGTTACTCTTTCACGCAAAAACTACTAAACGGATTTAGATGAAATTTAGCAAACAGGTAGTTTCTAATCAGGATTAACAAATAGAATACTTTTTATGCCGATATTCTCGAAACTTATGCGGGTAAAACCGCGGGGCGCTGCTACCAAAATCATAAATAACTAAACTTATCAAACCAGAAGTAAGATTGGGTAAACATAATAAAGTGAACTTGATCTCTTCGCGTTTACAACCCACAATACTTTAAATACGGAACCCTAAAACAATATTATTTCTTTATTTCGAGATAACAAATAAAAATAGAACCCTTTGTCTTCGGTTCACTTCCATATTAATTTAATCTTGTGCAGTGACATCGGTTTCCATCCAGTAAGCTGTCAAAAAGTCAGACAAGTCAGACCTTCTTGGTTTTGTAAGTGGAGTCAGAGGATCCAAGGAAAGTGTTACAGCAGTTAGACATCGTTTTTCATAACTTGAAAACACGAACAGGAGTGAATGATTTCAAGGTATTCAAAAATACATTTTAACATCAGATTTTTGTAAAAGTCAAGGATTTTTTTAGGTTGTACGTACTGTATTTAATTTAGTGGTATCGGTGGACTTACGAGTTGTAGGTCGTGAATTCGAATCCAGTCACAGACTTTAATTTGTGTATTTATTTTATCAAAACTGCTCTCAAACCGGTGAAGGCAAACCGGCATGTCCTACAACCAAAAATTCGAAGATACGAGTATGTGACATCCAACAACTCGCAAGTCGCACTGGGCCCGCGTGTTGGATTATGGCCCTCTCCCTGCTGATCTTAATAAAATAATTCTTCTGTACGTGTGTTTGTCACCTAACTCCTCCTAAACGGCTGGACCGATTTGGATGAAATTGTGTGTGTAATTTTAATGGGTTCCTGGATGGTTTGAAAACACAATTAGGCCCGCTAGGTGGCGCTGCTGTCGGTATATGATGTCTCAACCGGGCAGGACGACGTCTGCCGGGGCCGTTAGTAACTATACATCTTATGAATAAAAATTAATTGCCGTTCGTCAGTCTCGTACAAACTTAAATATGGCTGATTGTGATGAAACTTTGTGGTTGAGTGCGCACTGGAGAAGGGTTCCTAACAAAAAAAGAGGCATTACAACGCATGCCAGGCATAAGCTAGTATTATAATTATGTATATATATATAAAAGTCGCTTTGTCGCTTGTGTTTGTCTTTGTGACCACGTTATTCTTCTAAACAGCACAACGGATTTTGATGAGGTTTTCACCACCATTAAAAACATTTAGGTGTATAAAACATTAATTATTAAACTTACATACAGGAAAAAGACTTAACCAGTACGCAAACTGTAACCATGAATCATAAAAAAATCTGATGTTTCATAGAAATGCCTACCTACGCGGTCAAAATGCATGGAAAGACCAATATTTATTTTCCTAAGCGACAAAAAAGTTTATACCCTATTAGCGGACCTGGCAGACGTCGTCCTGCCCCGAAAAGCAGCGCCACCTACCGGGTCCAATTGTATTTTCAAACCATCCAGGAACCCATTTAAATATACACACAAAATTTCATCCAAATCGGTCCAGCCGTTTAGGACGAGTTAGGTGACAAAGACACGTACAGAAGAATATATATTAAAATAGTCTAGAATCTTATGCTGAATTCACGGCAACAGTTTGCGCACTGATTAAAAAAATCCTGTATTATAAATAAATCTAGATGTTTTGTCAAGTCGTAAAAACCGTGTGAAGCATTGTCGCTAGTCAGACTCAAAGTGGTGGCACGCAGTATGCGCGTCTTAATGGAACGACGTGCGGTCGTGGGATCGGCCGCACTTGGTGATGGGGCCCGCTAGGCATGGCGGGCTGAACCCAGTCGGGGCTGCAGCGAATGTACAAGTATATCCCAGGCCCCCGACTCATGAGACTAGAAAGAACAGTGGGGTTTTAGTCGGTAGGAGTCCGACATAACGGAAATTCAAAAAAATAATCGCAAATTCGCCAATTGTGCGGAAGAAAATAGCGTCTGTGGCAGCTAGAACCCGGGCCAGTGGCAACAGCATTCTAGAAACAGTAACTGAGGATGTGTTTTCCCCTTTTATGAAGCATTTTGTGGAGAAGATGACCAGTTGAGAAACTTGTGTCGTCTTCTTTACAAGGTGACTCATACCCAAATTGTTACGTATATACTAACACTAGGTTTAAGGTACTTTATTAACAGTACGGATCTCTGTTATCCGATTATCTGAGGGGCCCGTGGCTAAATAATAACAGCTGCATAGGTCGATCGGTCAGGTTAAGCTACGCTTGCCGCGGTTGGTCTGTGGATGGGTGACCATCTTTACATACCGAGACCCCTCCGTGCCTCGGAAAGCACGTTAAGCCGTTGGTCCCGGCTGTCATTCGTGGATCTCTGACAGTCGTTACCGGTAGTCAGAAGCCCGAAAGTCTGACAACCAGTCTTACCAAGGGGTATCGTATTACCCAGTAACTGGGTTGTGGAGATCAGATAGGCAGTCGCTCCATGTAAAATAGGTACTGGTATTCAGCTGCATCCGGTTAGACTGGAAGCCGATCCCAACATAGTTGGGAAAAGGCTAGGCAGATGATGATAACAACCCTCCGTTCTTCTCAGACGGATGGTACCCATGAGGATTTCCAGAAGAAGAAAAAAAGTGATGCTAGTTACTCATAGGCTAACAAAACCGTTTTCTTTTTCTTCAGATAAAGTCCATTCGCCATGCCATATAGAAGATTCAGGAGGACCACCCTTCTACGAGCAATTATAACTTTTGCAATGGCTAACTACTTGGTCTGCGTATTGGTGTTTAATGATAATTTAAATAAAGATAAAGAATTAGATATAAGCCGCTGTCTTTGGACCTTATTATTGACTGTATTGTTTTTCAATATGTTTACCAGTTAGTGTATTTTTAATATTGATTTATTATTTTCATAAAAAATGTGTATATTTTACAGATATTTTTATAGTGTGTGAAGTTGTTGACTGTCAGATAATAGCACTATCCAAACTATAAGCTCTGTCTGCACTGTTATTTGATTTAAATATGAAATGACATATGAATCCAAACCTATTTATGTATTTGTGTACCTATACCCTGTCAATTAGGTAAACCGTTTTTTTACAGATGGAACTAGTTGCAGCAGCACACGATACATTGATTGATACACGTACGGTATTATGTCTGTAAGAAGCCATAAATAAGATAATTCAATAAGATAAGGCAGTTTATATATTTATTTTATTACGCATTTTAAAGTAACTTTTACGTAATCTGGAATATGTACGTTTTAAGACAGCTGATAAAATCGGTTATCCTAATGGACAGGGTATATATAGTTTTAGTTTTTTTATCTTTATTTATTTATTTATTTAAACTTTCCGCACAAAAAGGTACAAAGGCGGACTTAATGCCCTAGGCATTCTCTACCAGTCAACCAAGGGTGGTGAAGAGATTAGATGGCAGGTGCTTTGATTGAGAGGGACAATGATAAAAAAAAACCATCAACCTCCTCCTCCTCCTCTTATTGCTCTCAACCAAAGCCACTGCGATCTGAGGGACAATTCTGGTAAATTTAAGAACGTGCACAGTCTGAAGGCCAATTCTCTTAATTTAGTCGCAGTCTCATCTCGGCGACAAACAAATGTCAAAAACTTGTCAAAGTTTAGGGAAATTTTCTAATTTCCCTAAACTTTGACATTTTTTGACAGATTGAGACAGATCAGACTGTGAACGTTCTTAAAATTACGAGAATTGCCCCTCAGATCTTAGTTTGACCAGTCAACCAAGGGTGGTGAAGACACCACCCTTGGTTGACTGGTAGAGAATGCCTAAGGCATTAAGTCCGCCTTTGTACCTTTTTGTGCGAAAAGTTTAAATAAATGAATCCAGGTTTCTGTCAAAAATACCTACAATAAAGAATAATCTGTCTGTCTTTTCTTTTTTCTTTTCTCTGCAATAGCCTACGGGTTAGTCCTACATCCATATTTCACAGTCACAATCATGTAAGGTTCTTTGGACAATCTATCCAAAGAATTTTTAAGGAAATTCTAATAATCCATTGCTTCATATTATTATCTTTGAAAAATACGTCTGCTTAACAACGTTAATAATGCAATGAATATTGTTGAACTGTCAAAATGAAATGCATTGCCTGTACGTGTGTTACAGAATTAGGGTACAGCATGGATGTAGGGAGCATTGCACGAAAGGGGCTCGTTATCACTGATTTGTAATCTGCAACTTCTAAAGACAAACAATTTATTATGAAAAGGTCCTATGTTCATTACAATTATTTTAATTAATTTACATTTTCTGTAAATGGCTGCGGCGGATCTGGCATGGTCCTTTGTATGTACTGGGTTACAGCAATGGGTTAAACAAAGCTGTAATTGATGACGATGATGAGATTATACATTGTTGTCAACAATAAAAATGTAAAATGTTTAAAATGTAGAGCATTAAACCATTATCTTTATTATTGAAAAAAAAAAGTAAAAACATTTTATACAACCCACACTGTGTTAGGTACACTAGAATGGTATACAAAGTGTATAAAACGGATTTATTTACCTAACACACAATAAAAAAAACTATATCAGTGTTAGACAATCATAATAATAGATGTTTTACCTACTTCGGTTGCGTACCTACCTATTCCATAAGATTTGGCTCGTCGCCAATACTTATGTGCCAATACCCTTATAATAATTTAATTTGACTTTTAAAGCTTCGAAATAAAACTAAGAAAGTAAAATAAGAATTGTACCTAACCCTGTTCGTTTGACTGTCTGTCTATCAATCAATCAACTAAGCCTATCTTAGTACTGCTGGGACTAAAGTGGGTAAAATTAGCCTATAATGTTCCCACCGCTGGGACACAGGCACAGGAGAGCGGGCCGTATTCCACCACGCGAGACCAGTGCGGGTTGGTAGATATATGTCACATGTCTTCGATTTTTTTTTTGTTCTGTGATATGCCGGTTTACTCACGATGTTTTCCTTCACCGTTTTGATAGCAATGGTATTGAAATAATTTACACAAAGCAAAGCGCCTGTCTGGGTTCGAACCTATGACGTACAACTCTTAACTCGCAGTCGTTACCACTAGGCCACCAATGCTCTGACGTGCGGCCTACTGTACCATAATAGAAACAGTTAGGTACTTGACTGAATAACTGACTGATATAAGCCACTGCCTAACCCAATTCGAATTTTATATTTGCAATATAAAAACAAAAATAAACGGGTCTTTTATTTTTATATTGCCAATTTAAAATTCCACGCGGACGTAGGTAGGTATCGGGTGAGGTGGTAAATAATAACAGTTGTGATCTAATGATCACAACTATTATTATTTACCGTGATCACCACTGATCTAACCTGATCTAATGATCACAACTATTATTATTTACCATCTCACCTCAGTGGTGATCAGTAGATCACAACTATTATTATTTACCACCTCACCTCAGTGGTGATCACTAGATCACAACTATTATTATTTACCATCTCACCTCAGTGATGATCACTAGATCACAACTATTATTATTGACCACCTCACCTCAGTGGTGATCACTAGATCACAACTATTATTATTTACCACCTCACCTCAGTGGTGATCACTTGATCACAACTATTATTATTTACCACCTCATCATCTGCCTAGCCTTATCCCATTTATGTTGGGGTCTTCTTCTAGTCTAACCGGATGCAGCTAAATACCAGTATTTTTTATGGAGCGCGTGCCTATCTGACCTCCACAACCCAGTTACTGGGTAATACGATACCCCATGGTAAGACTGGTTGTGAGACTTTCAGGCTACTGACGACCCGTAACGACTGTTAAAGATCCACGAATGACAGCCGGGACGAACGGCTTAACGTGTTTTCCGAGGCCAGGAGGGATCCTTAGTATGTGAAGATAGTCACCCATCCACGGACCAACCGCGGCAAGCGTAGCTTCGACCATGCGGCTATTACTTAGCCACAAGCCCCGCAATAATTATAACAGCTGGCAGCAAAGACTACAATAGTATACTGTCTAGCTGGCAGTATTATCATTACGGTAATGTTTTCACAATGTTTATTTTAGTATATTCGTCTATTTATTTGTGCTTATATTTATATATAATTAGTTGTATTATTTCTATTGTTTTTAATAGGTATAATATTTACAAAAATATTAATTCCACAATCCTTTATTACACCTACTATTTTTTGTCCCTGCATCACCCAAGGGTTGACTGGTAAAAATCCGCATCTGTACATTTGTATGCTTACAAAAACTGACGTTAAACTCCAATCTAAGTTTTGCATTAAGAACTTTACGTTTGTCGGAATAAAGTTCAAAATACAGCAAACAAAGGTATAGGCTAGAACTAAAGTTAGTCTTTGTTTTGTGATAAGACGGAAAGAGTGCAAATAAATAAATATAACAAACGGTTTAATTCCTACAAACAAAAGAAGTGAGATTTCATCTGTAAGCGGCTGCTAACGCTGACGGCTTTTTGCACTCAAATTCAGCGGCCTGTGGTTTTATATGGCCGCTGAGTTTTGGTTTACTGCGACAATCAAAATAATATACTTATTGCACAGCAGGAGTAACTGCTGGATACAGCGGCTTTCAGTCCATTGACAAATAATGGATGTCTGGACACAATATTAATATTGTGATCATATTATCATACTTTATTGCTCCAATAATGAATATGGATGATCAAGATTGCCAGCGAACTGTATATTGGTGAATGGCGAATATTGCCATACTATTACTGAGAGACAGAATATGCTTTATGTATATACACCATAACAGTATAGTATTTTTATCTGACGAAGCGACGCACGCTTTTCTTTTGGTAGGTAAGCAAGTGTACAAACACGCTATGAATGCGTGTGTGAAGACTACGACGATGACGTCATCCCTTGGTTGGGGATTGTCTTTTTGTTTCAGGCGAGACCAAACCAGACAAACCTTCACGTTATGCCCATGACGCTATTACAGCACCTATTGTTCACCGCGTTTTATTTAAGCAAGTATACACAGACCACACCAGCTACTCAGTAAAAATCTCTTCTCATAAAATATCCGTGTTATTCAACCAAAATAATTCAGCTAATTCGAAAACCATAGGCCACTATGACCTAACTTATTTATTATTTATTTATATATGAGGTACTTTATTGTACACCACAAAAATACATAGCATAAAAAATACATGACACATTACAAAATATACAATGGGCGGCCTTTCGCATTACTGCGATCTCTTCCAGGCAACCTTAGAATTGACTGACATAAAATAGGACTGTCGTTGGTGCAAATATTATGTACACTAAAATAGATACACAAATATATACATATCCAAAATTATAGGTACATAAATACATACATACTATAGTATATACAAGCAACGAAAAATAAAAGAAGACTGTAGATGATTGCAGTTAGGACAACAAGACCACAACGACAAGTAGTGCTCTTTTACAAGTCTTTTGAACACCTGTAACGACTGCGCGCGTTTTATTTCAACTGGCAATGCATTCCACAAACGAGTGGCCTGGACAGTAAAGGATTTATCAAGGAAAGTTGTGGAATGCATAGGCATTTGAGCTTCAAGTTATCTGATGACCTTAACAATTTCGTGTGGGAGTCGCAAAGAAACTGAAAATATTACTTGAGATAGAGAGGGGTGTAAGGGGAAAAGAGCACATTAAACAGAAGGGAAAGAATATGAGCATTCCGGCGAAGGCGAATTGGTAACCACTTGTGCTTACGCAAGTTTCTATATTACAAGGTTCTCTCTATTAAATATCCGAACGAAAACGTCAACGTCATGTCGCCAAGTGCCTATCCATCTATCCCTCTCCCTATCATTACGTCCATACGCGACAGAAAGAGAAAGCGCCAACCGACTACCGCTTCCGGACTACGTGGAACAAACCACCAGCAGAGGGACAGAGATTCAACTTCACTTGTAATCGAACACTTACCGCTCTCGCACCGCAAGCTAACCGCTAAGCTTCGCGACGCGCTCGCGCCGCGGAACATACCAAAACCGCATAAATTAAATTAAACCAATTCACGAGTGTCGGCCGACACAGAACCAGGAAGAAGCAGAGAAACAAAAGCTACCGGACGCCGGTCTGCATATCAGCACGGCACATGCAAAACCACCAAGTAAGTCCTTAATTGTTTCCTACCCCCTTGTGTGCAGGCGACATGACATTCGTTCCAAAATAATTACACAACGCTTATTGGTCCTTCGACAGCCGCAATAACCCAACTTATTCAACATAAGTTTATGGTCCATTCGAGTCGGATTCAAAAAATCAGCATTCATAGGTCCCATACCTAAGAATTTAGGCAAATACCTAAGTTCGTAAAACCGCCATATTAAACGAACGCGTACTAACGTTCGTTCATTCCGCTAGGTACATATTTCATTGAGAACCATTGTGCCAACTTAATATTGCTCCTACTGCATTACAATAGCATAGGTCAATATTAAAAAACCGCTTATTATCGTGAGTTAGTTCGGCAAACTTGCCTACTAACTTATTTATAACCAATTACTTCTTACTCACTTACAATAAAAATATTTGTTGTAAGTCTACCCGCTATACTTAATAATTTTTATCCGTTGTATTTTCAACAATAACCCATTATGGAAGAACTAAAAATGAAGATAAAATTACTTCAAGCTAAAAATCAAGCAATCTTTGAGCGTTTATCGTCATTGTATGAAACTTCAAAGAAAATAAATACAATTAATATTGAGCTTCGTTCGGCGGAAACGTTCATGGCGGACACTCAAATACTCTCGATCACTCGTCAGGAATTTAGTGCTAACTTAGACAAAATAAATACATATTCTTTACAAATAAATCCTGATTATACAATCGATTATAACAGTCAAATATCATTTGACGGCGTTTACACCCGTGTCGAAAGAGTTCGTTCACTTGTCGCCGCGAGGTCTGCAAGGTCAACGGATGACTCAACTTGTGATATCGTGAAACAATCTAAATACTCGATCAAACTACCCCCAATTCAGATCCCATTTTTCGATGGTAGGATTGAAAACTGGCCTGTTTTCTACGAATCATTTAAGTCAAACATCCATAGTAATATAAATCTTACAGATTCTCAACGAGTGCAATACTTAATGGGTAATCTGAAAGGAAACGCATTACAAATTACTGCCGGAATTATTCCATCGGGCGAAAATTATAAATCCATTTGGAACAGTTTGGTTCAAAAGTATCAAGATAAACGAACACTAGGGTCACATTACATGTCTAACATATTAAACATTAAACCTGCAAGTAATAATTCCACCTCTTTAAATAGTTTTATTGAAAGTTTTCACGCGTCTGTTTCGGCACTAGAACAATTAAAAATTAACGACTTAAAGGATTTCATACTATTAAATTTAGCCTTGAAAAAATTGGACCCCGCTACCTTATATTTATTTGAGATGCATATGAGAGAGGAGGAGATTCCAACTTATACGGATTTCGTTGAATTCATAAAATCGCAAGTTAAAATATTGGATAGAACTGTTTCGTCTCGAACTGTATCAGTGAACAAAAATAATTATCGTAATCAGTCACGTGATAGTACGGTGCATACCTTTGTTGCTTGTGACAATAACCAAACTTGTTCACACTGTAATGGAAGTGATCATTGGAAGCTTTATATGTGTCCAACATTTCAAGCACTATCAGCCAATTCACGTTTGGACTTTATTAAAAACAAACGTGGATGTGTAAACTGTCTTAGCTCAACACACACGGCTTCACAGTGTAAGTCAATACATACTTGCAGGACATGTAACAAGAAACATCATTCGCTTTTACATCTGGAGCAAATTACTCAACGGTCGGGATCGAGCGACGCTGTGCCTAGTTCCGCGCATTCACAACAGGTGGCGCTGTGTGCATGTTCACGCGTAGGTACAGATTTACCGCGCACAACCGTATTACTGTCGACCGCACAAGTATACGTTGACAACAGATATAATAGATATGTTTCTGTAAGATGTTTGATCGATAACGCTTCGCAAAACAACATAATTACGTCAGCTTGTTGTAAGAGACTTCAATTAAATATTATACCGCTTTCAAATTCATTTATAAAAGGAGTAGGAACCTCTTCGCGGCCTATTATAGGTTACGTTGAGATAACAGTTACTGCTAAAAATAAAAATAATTCCTTTAAAATAACCGCTCTTGTGGTTGACTGCATAACTGACAAATTACCATCTCACTTTGTTGATACCTCTGCAGTGCAACATTTGTTCAAATTACCGCTAGCCGACCCCCTGTGGCATATGCCTGGTGATGTTGAACTACTTCTAGGGGCAAAACTGTTCCCATATTTATTACTCAACAATAAAATTATTTCACCTACCGCGCCATCCGCTATTGAAACCGTGTTCGGTTATATTCTTATGGGTGAAGTACCCGCTAGTTTATTTAATAATAAAAACGAAGTACCCACTAGTTCGTTTAATAATAAAAATAATACCGCTGATTTAAATACCGCTTCATATTTTTCTACCGCGTTGAATATAGATGATTCTCATTGTTTTCTGTCGTTAGACGAATCTTTACATAAATTCTGGAACATTGAAGAAATACCCTCAAAATCTTTTATGAGTCCCGCTGAACGGGAATGTGAACAGCTGTACGTTTCTACGGTGTCACGTGACTCCAGCGGTAGGTACTGTACTGCGTTACCATTTTGTAAGAATCCAGATTCACTCGGAAATTCTTATGCTGTCGCTTATCGACGTTTTATTCACTTGGAAAAAACTAAGCTTCGCGACCCTGCTTTGCGCGCTAGTTATAACGAAATAATCCAAGAATACCTTAATCAAAATTATTTAACTGAAACTACACCTAGTGCGGCTGATCAGACTGTAGGTTATTATATACCGCATCACCCTGTTATTAGGAATGATAAACAAACTACTAAAGTTCGCATCGTCCTTGACGCGAGCGCCAAGTCTCATAATGGCGTGTCATTGAACGATTTGTTACACACAGGGCCTAATCTACAGGCTGACATATTTTTATTACTTTTAAATTTCCGATTATTCCCTATTGCAGTCACAGCTGATATAAAACAGATGTATCTTCGAATTGCTGTTATCGATGAGCATCGAAAATATCAGAAAATATTGTTTCGGTTTAATACCGCTGAACCTGTTCGCGAATTTCAATTTAACCGAGTGGCGTTTGGCCTTAAGCCCAGCCCATATTTAGCAATGCGAACAGTCCGTCAACTATCAGAGGATGAAAAACATCGATTCCCGCGCGCATCCATTGTCGCTTCGCATGAGTTATACATGGATGACTTGGCTAACTCGACCTCCACTCTGGAGGAAGCCAAGATTCTCTCCGCTGAACTTATCGCCTTATTTAAGGCTGGGGGCTTTGACCTTACTAAGTGGGCAAGTAATTCCTTGGAACTACTAGATTCTATTCCACACTCCAACCGCTCTTCTATTAACTTTTCTGACGGGGATAACTTAAAGATTCTTGGACTCAAATGGATTCCTTCCGAGGATTGTTTCACCTTTACTACATCTAACTTGGATAAAAGTTGTACTAAACGTTCCATTCTTTCCACTGTTGCCCGTCTGTGGGATGATCTGGGTCTCGTGGCTCCCGTGGTTTTATTCGCGAAATTACTCATAAAGGAATTATGGAAATTAAACACAGATTGGGATGAAACTCCACCCGATTCTATTGTACTTCTCTTTCAAAAGTTTAAAGAGCAACTGCCTTTACTTTCCTCTTTAAAACTGCCGCGTCATGTAGCCGTTACTATGGGTTGCGTGACAAATATAGTAGGTTTTGCTGATGCCAGCTTGAATGCGTATGGCTGCGTCATATACTTACATGTTACTGACACAAATGGCAACGCACACGTAACTTTGGTGTGTGCTAAATCCAAGGCTCAATTGCAAGAACTACTTGCTAACCGCTACCGCATAGAGTGGAAAATGATTCCACCCCGCGCCCCCCACTTTGGAGGGTTGTGGGAATCTAATATTAAATCTATTAAGACTCATTTATACCGTGTTATCGGTTCTCAGCTTCTTACCTATGAGGAACTCTCGACTGTTCTCACTGAAATTGAGGCAGTTCTGAATTCGAGACCGCTCTGTGTCCTGACTGAGGATCCTTACCCAGAACCGCTTACTCCCGCTCATTTTATAATGGCTTCTCCGTTGACTTCGTTGCCTGTCGTGAACGTTCCCGAAACAACGAAGTCTCTAACTTGCCGCAAAAAATTGCTTGACCAAATGGTTTGCAGCTTTTGGAGAAGATGGCGGATAGAATATTTACATAACTTACAAGTTAGGCAAAAATGGTTGGATGCCGTGGACAATGTTAGGATTGGTGCAGTGGTTCTCATGCATCAAGATGATGTCCCTCCTTTACGTTGGCCAATGGGCATAATCACCGAGGTTTTCCCCGGCAAAGATGGGACAACCCGCGTTGCTATGGTGAAGACATGCAGTGGCTCTTTCAAGCGACCCATTGTTAAGCTCTGCCCGTTGCCTTCCCAATGATTTCACCGCGTAATTAATATCACGTAATTTTAGTCGTAATTAATATATTTCAATTGTTTTCTTCTCTCTCTTTCTTTTAATCCGCTTTAACGCAATTTCTTTCCCTTTTTTGAGAATACTACATATCCTCAAACCCGGGCAGGATGCTTACGCAAGTTTCTATATTACAAGGTTCTCTCTATTAAATATCCGAACGAAAACGTCAACGTCATGTCGCCAAGTGCCTATCCATCTATCCCTCTCCCTATCATTACGTCCATACGCGACAGAAAGAGAAAGCGCCAACCGACTACCGCTTCCGGACTACGTGGAACAAACCACCAGCAGAGGGACAGAGATTCAACTTCACTTGTAATCGAACACTTACCGCTCTCGCACCGCAAGCTAACCGCTAAGCTTCGCGACGCGCTCGCGCCGCGGAACATACCAAAACCGCATAAATTAAATTAAACCAATTCACGAGTGTCGGCCGACACAGAACCAGGAAGAAGCAGAGAAACAAAAGCTACCGGACGCCGGTCTGCATATCAGCACGGCACATGCAAAACCACCAAGTAAGTCCTTAATTGTTTCCTACCCCCTTGTGTGCAGGCGACATGACATTCGTTCCAAAATAATTACACAACGCTTATTGGTCCTTCGACAGCCGCAATAACCCAACTTATTCAACAACTTGAGCTTCATAACTTACCGCCATAACTTAATCCTACCTACTAGCTAGACTATAGTTGTCCCGTTCTAGCATGACAATAGCGGTCATTGCCCTTTCCCTAATATCTCTCTGTAGGAACTCAAACAATACACAATGTATCGTTCTTCTTTTATTGGAACACTAGCTTCTGCCCGCGGCTTCTCCCGCGTGGATGTCGGAAATTATCCCACGGGAACGTGCTAACAGGATAAAATGTGCACCAGGATGCCATCTATTTTGCGGGCCCTTTGTGGCTAATTACAATAGAAAACCAATTATGTCTCATTAATGGTGATTAAGAGGGTACCTATATGATCTTTACCTCAGTACCTACCAAATTAAAAAAATAAATAAACTCAATAACATGACAACAAAACTAATATCTATACGAATGACTATCCTACCTAACAGTATTATAAAATAACCTACGGTCACTACGTACACTATCAAATATACTACCTATACTTTAAAATTAAAATCTATACCTACGACTTATATAAAAATAAACCTAAATAACTCTAAAAAGTAAAAGGAATAAAAATGAACTCCACTGCGGTTGACCTAACCTACGACAAACTTATTATTTGCGGTTGGTACAGTAATCGGATCTAGGGATCGAACCGCAAAATTAAGTTTGTTTTTTATTGTATATACTTTTCCGGGATAAAAAGTACCCAGTGTGGTGCCCAGGATATTAAAGAATAATTATACTAAGTTTCATCGTAATCAAACCGGTAGTTTTTGCGTGATGCCTGAACAAACAGACAGACAGACAGACAGACAGACAGACAGACCGACAGACAGACAGACAGACAAAAATTTTTTTAATCACATTTTTGGGTTCGGTGTCGGTCTAGTAACACCCCCTGCCATTTATTTTTTTGATATTTTCAATGTACAGAATTTTCACTTCTACAGATTTATTATAAGTATAGATATAGATGTTGAAGATCACGATGGATATTGATTCAGGATGTAAACAGACGTTATTTCAGTTTTTGATATAAAAAATGCTAGAAAATGTAGGTGGGTCAATGAACGCTATTACCATGCTAAAACGCGACAACTATAGTAAATAACTTGAGACGTTCATTACATAATACTATTAGGTAGGTAGGTGGTCCCGCTAATTCCTCAACTATGCCGGGAGTAAGCTCACTACAACAATTAAACGTGGTTTAATTACAGTTCCTACTACGTTGTAGGTTGTCTGAAAAGTCAACGGCCCTTTACATAACAATTAAACTTATAGGTGTTACATCGTAAAGCTCAGTTTAAAGCCGAGACCTATAAACGTTGTTGACCTATAATGTCTTCTTGACTAGGCTAAAGTTAAGCTCGCGTTATAGAAAAGCGGCTCCGTTATATTAAAACGACCGTCATGAAAATCTGTCATTTACACTAATATTTTGCATTAAGTCAACTTTGGAGCAGTGGTGGTCAAGTGGTAACGGCCGTGACTTACGAGTTGTAGGTCGTAAGTTCGAACCCAGTCAGGCGCTTTACTTTGTGTAAATTATTTCATCACCACTGCTCTCAAAACGGTGAAGGAAAACATCGTGAGGAAACCGGCATGTTCTAGAACCAAAAATTCTAAGACATGTGACATCTGCCAACCCGCACTGGGCCCGCGCGGTGGATTACGGCCCATTCCCTCTCACCCAGAGGAGGTCTGTGTCCCAGCAGTGGGAACATCATAGGCTGATTATGTAAGTCAACATTGGACACATGGGACTTAAACATAACTGGCGAAATGTGGGTTTACTATAGTTACATTACACCTCTGCCCAACCCTTCGGAGGTTACAGGCGTGATGTTAGGTTATGTTTCTACTTAGCGTAGCACTCCCACCTTCTATCTACTAAGAGCTGCTCACCGCAGTCTTAATCAATTATCTAATTAATCGGGCAAATCCCTGGTCGAGCACGGCCAACGATCAAAGGTATTATAACTTACTGTATCTCAGCTAGCGTCCTGTGTCCACTTCGTATTATACGATCTGCTTAACAGAAGGTATAGAAGAAAATTGCTGAAATAACCAACACGCCTTGAAGTATGAATGAGACAAGCTTTAGGCCACAGCGGGCCTTCCACCTTATCAGTATTATTTTAATATAATATAACTGTAATATTCCAAGTTATTATATATTATAGAATCAACATTAGAATCAAATTAAGTCTAAAATAATAATACATATGTACAAGTGAAAAAAAAAAGAATCATAGGGCATCAAAAAATTCGTCCGCATCGCTGTCAACAGGAACAGTGCCCAAAAGGCTGGCAGCATTGCCACGTTGTATGGCGATGCTAATTCTTTGGCCAAGAAACAGGCCAGCCCTCTGGTCACGTGAAGAGTCGACTAACCGCTTGGCGATATCTCGAAACACCAAGTGGGCACTCGGACCCCATGGCCCTAGTTTTCAACCCCAAACGGCTCGAAGATATAACTCCCAATCAGGCTGGAATATTTTCGCCGTTTGAGGTTTTCTGCACCAGCAGCAGCCGCTCCAGCACAGCCCACCGTGCTAGGAAGATGGGATGGCGCAAGGGTGTCGACACATGTTGCATCCCACACCAAAGGTCTGCCTAACTTCCAGTGCATTATGGTCATTCCGTCTGGTCTCTTCCCATCGTCGCGTGCCAGGCCGTTGGGTTCTAAAACAGCTGGCACCCCGGCGGTGACAAGAGCACGACGGATGATGTCATTAATGCTTGCGTGCCGTGCTATCCGACCTGCGCTCCTACTGCAGGATAGGCCATGGTGTCCGAGGCAGTCGACAGCTTCACCGCACTGACAGCGATGCGGAGCCCCGCGTGGAGCACCCAAACGCAGACAGGTAGCGAGCCGGAAGGTGGTGTCACCCAGCATAGTGCCTATGTTAGGTAAAGGGAGTGCTTGAAGCCACAGCCCCGACTCCCACTCACCCACAGCCAGCAGGCGGGCACGCTCAGCAGTATTGGTGGACGTATTGATAAGTTTATTCCGTACCAACCTGCAGAGCGGCTCATCCCACTGTCTCTGGGAAGATGGGTTTACGGGCCGATCTGTATCCGGGCAAGCCGTTTTCCAGGCGTTCACCGCGTCGGTCAAGCAAGGCATTTCAGAGTCAACCAGGCAGGGGGCTAAAATTTTCCCGGTCAACTTTTCGGTGCTGTGGACAGAGGACAGGAACGCCGGTAAGCTAATACTGGTGCTATATAATACTAAAGCTAATTTTGCGGACGCCGAGGCCACCAAAACGGATGGGTAGTGTGGCTTGAAGCCACGCTCGGTCGTCCAAGGCCACATTTAAAATGGTTGTTAATGTGCTGCGGATAATATGGTCAATTTTGTCCAACAGATGTGGTTGCTTCCATAAAGGGGAAGAACGTAGAAAATATATAAAATTTGGACCAAAACAACAGTATCTAATTAGGGTGAATGCCGAATGTAAATTAATTTTGAACAGTCTGTCCGAAATGTCGTTAAAATTTTTGATTTTTTCATCGATGAAAGGTGAAAAACTGTCTTCTAAAATTGGGGAACCTAGGAGGTGTAGTGAACTTTTGTCTAAAATTTTGATTTGTGGGGCTATTGCATTAAATTTATAATATAACTTCAGTGTGCGAAAGAGATGGATGACACACACGCAGTGAGATTAAAATAACACTGTTATAGAAGGTTGTGGTAGGCTCCCTGATATGCTCAATTGTTAGTGAAAGTGGGTTGCTGACGACAATAATATTATGCATTTCACACAAAATAGGAAAATTTGGTAAAATACTGATATTTAGTTACAGGCAGTTAAACTGGAATACGACATTAATATGGTTGAGAGAAGGCAGACGATGATGATACTTATGAGGCAAGATGAATCTTAAGTATAGGTACCAACCTACAGCCATTCCTCTCAGCTATCAAACTTCAAAATATAATTTATTACCAGAAATCACACCTGAAACTACAACATTCTGTTTACCTATTGCTGGTCAAAACATGGTAGGCAAAGTACAGTCAAATTATGCTTTGATAAAAGCATATATTCGCTTAAAATATTATCTTCTGTATCTAATGATGACGTTCAAAAAGTGCTGATTCTCAACATAGTTTGAATAAATTACTTTTGTGCGACGGATGACCAGGCTCTCACACCGAATTTACTGTAATTAACATTACAATGGCCAATTTTCAAACTCTAGACAAAATATTTATTGATGAAGAGAAAAAACAGACGTATTTAAATAATTTACCAAAAAAATATTATTAGAATTTAGCTGTAGTGTAATGCGTTGGTAATACAGGGAAAATGTGAGAAGAGTTAGAATAATGCTAAACTGTGAGCGTGCAAAGTCTTAATTTATTTTATTATTTATATATATACAGTAAAATAGAAGCAGTTACGACATATCCGTATTGAGTACAAAGGTACTGCTTATTTCTTCCAGCAGGCCTGCGAAAGAAGAACAAGAAGTCTAAAATAGTGTGTGAGAACAAGAAGAGAAGATTTGGACACAGTCAAGAATCAGTAATATGAAATATTACGATGGCAAAATGAGTAGCTGCTCCGTGGCGTCATAATATATGTAGTAATGAACGCACACATTTTGCGGTCGCTTCTATTTTCCGGAAGCTTGCATAATTTATACTCTTAAGTTTAGGCTGGTTTGCGACCAACCTCGTTTCCTTTATAGTAATTAAGTTCCAAGGTGTAAGAAATTGAATGAATTGAATCCCCTACTGGTTTTAAATTGTATTGTCTGAGTGTATTTGCATGAGCGTTTGCAAAGTACCCTTTAATTTGTTTAAACAATGGTTTTTTGCTAAAAATAGCTTACTTAATGATTTACAAATGTTTACACAGAATTTTTAAAGGTGTTCAATATTTAGTTACACGCTTTTTAGGGTTCCGTACTCAAAGGGTGCCAACAGTACTCTATTACTAATTGTCCGTCCGACCGTCCGTCTGCCACAGGGCTGTATCTTTTGAACCGTAATAGGAAGACAGTTGGAATTTTCACAGAGTGTGTACCTACTACTATGGCCGTTAATACTAAAAACTAAAAATAAAATAAAGTTAAAAATTAAAGGGAAATAAATTTAAAAATGTTACGAGAAACGTGTTTCTTCGGCGTTTTTTTTAAACTAAATTATTTAAACAATATAATTATGTAGTTTTAAATATTTTTCTTGCGAATCTGACTCTCACTTAGCCCCTTTTTAGGGTTCCGTTGTCAACAAGGAACCCTTATAGTTTCGCCATATCGTCTGTCTGTCTGTCTGCGATGAGCTCAAAAACTATTGGTACTAGAAAGTTGTAATTTGGCATGAGTATACACGCTAATAACGCCAAAAAAGGGGTAAAATAAAATTTTGAAAATAGGTAATAATTATTTAGGGTACCTCCCCTACATCTAAAGTGGGGATGATAATTTTTTTTTCATCCTTCCCATAGTGTGGGACATCAGTGGATAGGTCTTTCAAAAATATTAGGGGTTTGGAAGACCGTTTTTTGATTAAGTAAACCGTTCGTGACATAACAAGCTTTAAAATACTAATTCTCGTTAGAGTCAAGTCTCCCCCTCCTCTACCAACTAAACCGTTGTAGTTAGAAATTCAAATGTCACGGCAGTAGTAGGTACCTATATACAGGATATATTTTTAACCAGTGCGCACGCACTTGACGCACGCAACGCAACGCACTTGACCGGTTTTTTATTTATCAGACCTAAAATCGCGACCTAAACATTCTTATGACGCATAGGCACTCTTCTGTCCTGAGTGGTAAATATCAAGGTTATTACCTAAATTACCCGCGATAAACAAAAATTTTCCTATTTTTCCATAAAAAAAAATGACAAGCTGTTATCATCTCTACCATCTACTTAATAAGACAACATAACCTCAATGTCGGGTAATAAAATGAATTTCGCAAAAACACAAATTCAGAGCAGAAGGTAATAAAATGTCATTCACACTTAGAAAAATTTGGAACGTTCCACATTTAGATGTTCCATTAGTTGCAGCAAATAGGTACTAAATTATAAATACAGCAAGTCAGCATAATGCTTTTCTATCTATCTGTCTAAATATTTTATACTATACCCTGGCCATTAGGTAAACCGTTTTTTGACAGATGGAACTAGTGATTGCAGCAGCACACGATACATTGATTGATACACGTATGGTATTATAATGTTTGTAAGGAGCCATAAATAAGATCATTCAATAAGATAAGGCAGTTTATATATTTATTTACTAGCTGCGCCCCGCGGTTTCACCCGCATAGTTTCGATCCCGTGGGAATATCGGGATAAAAAGTATCCTATATATTAATCCTGATTATAAACCATCTGTGTGCCAAATTTCATCCAAATCTGTTTAGTAGTTTTTGCGTGAAAGAGTAACAAACATCCATCCATCCATCCACCCATACAAACTTTCACGTTTATAATATTAGTAGGATAGGATTTTATTACGCATTTTAAAGTTTACTTTTACGTAATCTGGAATATGTACGTTCTAAGACAGCTGTCAAAAAATGGTTAAACTAATGGACAGGGCATAGATGCTGCCCACGGCCACAGATTACTGTGCCAAGGCTGTAGTCTAACAACTTTTTTACATATTCCGCCCTTATTGCCCCGCCTGAAAAAACCACTATAATTATTTAGTAAATATTTATCAATACTTAGGTTAACCTTAAAGCATAATAATCAGCCTATAACGTTCCGCTAGGACACAAGCCTCCTTTCGGTGAGAGGGAGCCGTAATCCGCCACGTGGGCACGCGTGGCGGATTACGGCTCCCTCTCACCGAGTGTGAGTTGGTAGATGTCATAATGTCTTCGAATTTTTGGTTCTAGGACATGTCGGTTTCCTCACGATGTTTTCGTTCACCGTTTTGAAAGCAGTGGTGATGAAATAATTTACATATAATATAATCATTAACAAAAATATGTGCCACAGTACCAAAAACTCAAGAAATCATCTCTTGCGATCTTTTCAACGAATAAAAAATAAACATTTTGGTAACCGACTTTTTCCTAATGATCCGGTGTTGGCATCAACATTGCGGTAGCGCACGCGTTGTCAAAAGCCTCTTGGTATCATCCCAGCATCTTCGGGTTTGACAAGAGGTCCTTCGGGCTGTCTTGATCTCTCGAGAGTCACTCCCCCACTCCCGGTGTCAATAATAACGTCGTCAGGAGTGGTAGCCCTCCCGACTCTTAGAAAAATTTGTGAATAAGTGCCCGCTTTGTTATAAGCTTCGGAAAGTGTATAGTTTGATACTTTACGTTTTGCCGACCTATATTTTATGATTTGGAGAGTATTTCACAGTCCCAGCACTGTGTTAACTGTTGATATAGGCGAAATTGCATGCACATGAAACATTCCAACTATGTCTATGGCACAGATTTAAATCGTAAGATTAGCCCGTCACTGTACCTACTTCTATCACGAAAAAAGTGTCACACTGAAAAGAGTAAGAACACACATTCCATGTACTACGTCATTGTGTATGTTTGTGTGTGTCAGAGGTGTCAAAACAAAACAAAAACGCGACATTCTTTCGACGCGGTAAGGTGAATCTAACGATTTAAATCTTTGGTCTAAGGTCAGCAATGCACCGAAATGCCCTGGGTTTTGCATAAACGGTCTGTTCACCTTCCGAGACTCATCATTGCGTCTCCTATGAAAGAGTATATAAAATATTACCTTCTACTCTTAGGCCCGTAGTACAGAACCTTACTAAATACACAAACTCGTTAAAGGTGGCATTAGTCGATATTTTCCTTACAAATTTCGGGAAGGTATTACTCCACTGTTTGACATTGTACATCCAAAGTAAACATGATATCGTTTTGTCATATTATTATTTTTGTTCGTAAGGAAACAGAACAGTAAAATAAAATGCCATTAAAAAGTTACGAGCCAACAAAGATTCGTTTTTCTTGCTAATTTTAACGTAACTTTGGGTGTAAATAAGTAACAAAAGAGGTGTAAAATCTTCAAAACAAAGTCGGCACCGACAATTTGATTAGTTGAAACTAGTTTTAAGTAATGCTTGAGTCTTAGTGAGTGAGTAACCGTATGAAAATAATAATAATAAAGATCTCACTATCGACCTACCAACAAACATAAACCACTCTAATAGCGGTACTTACATGAAAATTTACTTTTGTTTCATCATAAAACATAACGATAAACAAAAAAGATTATATTTACAAGTATGATAAGAAAGTACTGTATGTAAAACTGTCGTAAGTAGGTATAGTGTTTAAACACACAGTCACTGCCATTAAGGTTGACAGATTTTCAGATTAAGGGCTGATTGTTTCAAACGGTGGGTTAACGTCACATACTTACGTCAAATAATAACGAAATATTACGTAATCGTAATTATTTGGCGTATGTCATGCCATCATTTTTTAATTATAATGTTCAAACAACGCTTTTTTTGGTTTGACGATAGTTAGCGCCATTTTTGACGTATATGCATGTGTCAAATGGATGTGAAACAACCCGCCCTAAGATGCATCAAAAAGGACTGCATCAATAAAGTTTGGACTGGCCCGCGCAGTCCCCCGATTTAAATCCAATTGAGCACGCGTGCGATATGCTCCAACGATGTGCTTTACAAAATTTTACCGAAAAAATCGGGTGATAGACAGTGCACTTTTCATGCATCTTCGTCGAACCTGCGACCTTAGCCCACAAGGAGATATCGATAACCTCATTTTGAGTATGAATTATCGTTGCAGATGCGTTATTAATATCCAAGGTGCATTTACAGTATATTAATGTTTATTTTGTAATTTTAATGTTTCGTTTAATTTGATTACTTTATTTAATCACCAAAAACAGAAATACGTTTAACGTTTTATATTTCTACTATAAAAGCCATAATATTTTATTATAAAGTTAGATTTTTATTTAATTTCCTATTACTGTATAAAATACATGAATAAGTAAAATATTCCTAGATTGTGTTGGTGTGTGTATTAATTATTAATCCAGGTTTTCTCACGATGTTTTTCATTCCCCTGATATACATTATGAAAAAAAGACACTCGTAAGTACAGTAGACTAATTTAAAACCGGCTCCTTCCCACGGCCCGCAAAGAAAGAGGGATAAAGGATAACTACGTTTGAGTCATGCTTACATTTAAAACAAATTAAAGCGATATTGCCACTTCAATACCTACCCAGATTACGTATTTTCTTTTTATCAACTCGCTGGCGACCCACCCTTGCTTCGCACGGGTTTACGAATTGACAAAACATCGATATTTCTTTATAGCTAATTTTAATAATACCGTATTATATAAATATGTCATCAAAAACCCTTTCCTTTCAACGTGAAGTAAAGTTCGTTTGGCTTAGTATGGGCATGTGATGAGAAGGGACGAAACGCATGTGACTAAAAGAGTGATGAATATACATGTTGATGGATGGAAAGGGAGAGGAAGGCCGAAGAAAAGATGGATGGATTGTGTGAGGAATGATATGAAAGAGAAGGGCGTGAATGATAGCGTGACGGTTGACAGAGGAGAATGGAAGAAGAAAACGTGTTGCGCCGACCCCAAGTAACATGGGATAAGGGCAGGAAGATGATGATGAGTGAAAAGTGCTCCTTCACGCATTCGCGTTATCTACAAAATGGAAGACCAACTAAGTGAAATGGAAGGAATCAAAGAAAAGGTTGTGGAAACCTCAAAAAGTATGCCATACTTTTCAGATTACTTCGGCGGGTATGATTATTAAATCCGGGAACACGGGTTTAGGAAATACATATATATATACATAGGCACGATATGTTGAGAAGAAACATCGCTGGAAAAGTCGAGGGGCGCCAGTGATGCTCCCCTCACTTGAAAACCCGCTAAGCGCGGATATCTGTAAGAAACGGTCGCTATGTCAATTTAATCATGAAGAATAAACAAAAAATTGCCTTTGGTGAATACCAGAGGTTCTTATCGCAAATTAAATCATCATACCACACAGGTCGTATTCATACTCGTTTATTAAAAAAGTTACATCCAATATATTTTTTTAAGGGTAGAATGTACATTTTTCACATTGAGCCTAGTCCATCCTTTAAAGATGTGGTCTTGTTTAAGTAATTAAAAAAAAGGTGAATTTTAAGCCAAAGGGCGAACTACAACTGAATTTTCCCCTATGTAGACGAGTCTGAGCGCCTCAGTGCAATTCGAGCGTTGACGGGACGCGGCCGCGCGCACTTCGCTCCTCTCCACACGCACGCTCCACGCAAACTTGTAAACTTATCAAGATAATAAAATAATTACAAACATAAAACGATAAATACAAGGTGAACAGTGAGTGCTAGTGATAGTTCTCGTGAAGTTTCCTAACACCCAGTGCCACGAGGATTTAAAGTCTTGAGGTACGGTAACAATTGTTTATGTAATTTTGTCTTATATCACTATATGAAGCATCCTACTATCGAATCACTCTTGTTATCGAGTGACCCCGGCGACGAGATGTTTGTTCATTTCATTAATACCACGATTTATAGCCTACACTTTAAGACGTACGAAAACAGAGTTTATAGAAGTTCTAATCACTTGTTTAATCAATATAGTAATGTAAGTAGATAATACAATTTAGTTGGCATTGTAATAAAACAATGGGTTATAGCATTTATAAGTGCTCACGGTAGTAAGGTGCCAGATAAACAATAAAATTAATTAAATTGCTTACACACTCATAACATTTATCATTATCATTTTGATAACAATGTATCGTAAGAATTGATGATCGCATGATGTAAGGCGGAGCAAATCATCTGTGACTGAATTCATCAGTGAAAATTTAAAAAAACAAGGGTCATCGGGTATATACATATGTATTGTAGTTCAAATTTAGTAAGAACGATAGATGTTTTTCGAATAAAACTTAATTTAATTAATAGAAAACAAATAGTGGTCTTATTTTATCTCTTTTGGTGGCTGTACGTCGCATCGAATGCTACGCATTATTTTGATTCAACTTCTAATTACGGAACAGACGCGTTTCTATATAATATGTAGATAGTAATCTTACATCTTAGAGAAGAAAAGAGCAGTGACAGAACCAATTAATGAATAGCACATTAATATCCAACCACAAATAAATACTACAAACTTCAGTAAATTGAGTCAAACTTGGTGGAATACTTATCGGAAAGTTGTTTTTGCGTACCGGATAAAAACTACTTAGTCAAAACTTTTGTATGAAAAAGTTATGCTGTGAGATAAATAGGTAAGTTAATGGAATGATCCTGCGCTGGTGGATTACGCTTATTGGAAAATAACATTCCCCAAATTAAAAGAAGACCGTCTGCTTTCAAAGAAAGAGTGTATGTATTATGGAAAGTGATGGGTGAGGTCTATGATGGAACGAGCGTACCTAGAGATGCCTATAGTCTTCTGATCACGCTCGTTCCATCATAGACCTTAAACATCGCTAACAGGCGTGACCGATGTCAAGAGCAGGCCCATTCAGCAGATAGCAAACATTGTTTTGACAATAATGACAATATTTTTATGCCTTTTTTGGATAGTGTTAATCTATGTGGTTCAAACATGGTCAACCTAGGCCATGTCTACTTCGGCTCAGAATGGGCCATCTCATTCTGAGTGACGTCTATAACCCGACTATATAAATGAGTGTTGGCCATTTCTGTCAAAAATGGTGATTATAACAATAACCTCCGAAGGCCGTTCATTGTAGCTTGACTGAATAATTTGGCAGGCCCATATTAAGGAGGCGACGCTTAAGGGAAGATGAAGATGTTAAAATTAATGTTGTATTGATAAGACTGGTACTTGGCCTTATAAGGGCAGGCGGGTAAATACGGTTTTATCGTTTATTTTAGAAGATATTAGGTTCTAATGACGTATTGATGCCTCAAAAGGGACATCCTTTATTACGTTTAGTACCCAATGCTTTTATCAGCACTGTGTTTGATGCTTCAAGTCTTTATGTGACGGTAATCACTAATGTGTTTTTCAGTTTACAAAATTATGAAAATATAATGAACTAGCACTTTGCCTGCGACTTTGTCCGCGTCAATTTAGTATATTCTCATACAAACTTCAAGCCACCCCTAAAGGATCGATCTCCCACCTGGACATCAGTTGCTTTGGGTAACCTGGAAGTCTCCGGACCCAGGTTAGCCGAAGCAAGGAAAACCGGTTCAGGTGGAGATTCATAGATGTATCTGCCTTGGAGTGTGAATGTGGTACTGTTCCACAAACGATGGCACACTAAATATCATGTCTTACGTGTCCTATCAGCTGCATGTTACAGGACTAATGGACGCTAGTGATGGCGCCAAACACATAGCCGAATTCTTATGATGAAATGATGAATGACACGCTAAAAAAAGAAGGATCGCTTAAAAGCAGGCTAGGTATATCCTTCTTCAAGGTTTAAGCTGTCTGTAACTAATACAATACAATGTTAGTACGGATAAATGCAAAACTGAGCCTGAAATCACAATTTCCACATTTGCACTTACCTATTAACTATTAGTATCAACATTGTTGACAAACCACTTCACTTATCGAATCATTTTATTAGGAATCTCTATCATTCTATTAAAACCTGATGTGTTCTACTAAAGATAACAACATGAGTAAGCAAGCATAGACTACGGTACACCGTAAAAATGGCTATAAAGAGAGGGCAGAGCTCGTTAACGCAAGTACTTCCCGACGATACAATAAAGTTACTTATTGAAATAACCACACCTTACTTTTATACTGTCTCACTTTGTGAGGACGCTGCTTTATTACCTCCTCAGATGGTGACTAGTGTGGCTAATACAAAGGAGTGGATTGAAAATTGATACTAATATTTAATGGTTGGTTTTTACGGTAACAGTGGTCTGTTTAGGTGGTTGTATCGATCTGTGGCTATTTCATGTTGACGTTACTTTGTTTAGGTTACACTATGATAACATAAACACGCCTATGGTCCTCAAAGGGTTTGGCAGAGGTGTACCTATCTATAGTAACACCAACTTTTCGCCAATTATTTTTAAGTCCCATTTAACAGGGGGCGAACCTATTGCCATCATCTGGGCACGATTCCAGACACCGGGCTGTTACTGAGAAATAAAGTAGATTCGCAAACATGAGCGATTATTTCTAAACACGTTAAGCCGTTGGTCCCGGCTGTCATTCGTGGATCTTTGACAGTCGTTACGGGTAGTCTGAAGCCCGAAAGTCTGACAACCAGTCTCACCAAGGGGTATCGTATTACCCAGTAACTGGGTTGTGGAGGTCAGATAGGCAGTCGCTCCATGTAAAATACTGGTATTCAGCTGCATCCGGTTAGACTGGAAGCCGACCCCAACAAAGTTGGGAAAAGGCTAGGCAGATGATGATGAGCGATTATTTTGTATGTTTACTGATTGATTCAAAAGAATGAAATGTGGGGCGAATAAGGAATAACAAATGTGGGGCAAACTTAGTGAGGCGAATGCGGAACAAATGTTCTTGTTACTTGGTTAAAAAAACGTATACATTTCGAACACGCTCAATGTGACTTCTTTTGGCACACAAACTTGAACCTCCTCATTGACTGGAATATTGGAGAATTATTATTGTAAGGGTAAGTGGCACTTGAGAACCACAATAGGCATTAGGGGTATACGTATCAAGTTTGCAGTCTTTTTTTTGGAGGGGTGCGTAATTATTAAGATTGAAATATTTTGTATGTGCTCCTGTCTGAATATTATCTAACAACCTCACGGGTCGCTCGAACGTAAATCTATGATAGGTGAAATCTGGGACCGCGGTCCTAGTCCCAAAAACCCCCCACCCCGCTTTCCGAGGTTGATCCGTGGATGGGTGACCATCCATTACATATCGAGTCTCCCCCTTGCCTCGTAAAGCAAGTTAATCCGTTGGTACCGGGTGCCATTTGTAGATCTTTAACAGTCGTTATGGGTAATCAGAAGCCTGAGAGTTGGACTACCAGTCTTACTAAGGGGTATCGTGTTACCCAGTAACTGGGTTGTGGAAGTCAGATAGGCGGTTGCTCCATGTAAAATACTGGTATTCAAATACTGGTATGCAGTTAGACTGGTAGCCGACCCCAGCATAGTTGGGAAAAAGCTACGCAGATGAAACTATATTTTTATGAATGAACTAGTCGTGAGAAATATTTCGACAGGAAAAATGTAGGTATGACTGTATGAAGTATGAGATTTTAAAGGAACACCATGAAATATGGTATGGCTGGAAAGGATATGATAGCTGATAGAGATGAACGGAAGAAGAAACTATTCTGCGCCGAACAAATACATTACAATAAGGGATAATTGCGGAAGGCCTATGTCCAGCAGTGGACGTCTTTCGGCTAAAATGATGATAATGATGATGAAGGGATAATTGTGATGATATCTCGGAATATCGATCTAGACACGCCAATAGCATACCCACGTGTTTACACACATAACTTTCGAAATAAACAGACGTAGCGGCAACATAAGTACATAAATGCATATCGATGTAACAATTTTAATGAGTTGACCACGCAACTCGGGTGAACGGAGAAGAAATAAACAACAGCTGATTATATTATCACTATGATAGATGTGAGAATGGAAACTAGGAAATGAATCATCTGCGTAGTGTCGTAGTCTGGTAGTGTGTAGGCTGCCCTTGTCCTATCAACTGCTTACAATGCAGCATTAATTTAAGCCGTTTCGATTATTCCTTACGTCATCCTCATGGGAGGGGTAAGCAACGGCGCGCGGATTACATTTGATTTTTTTCTGGGTTACTACGTTTCCATAAAAGCAATATCTCTGTCTGTCTGAATGCCAATTTCACCAATAAAACTGAACGCGATCATCGCGAACGCGATATTTAAACTACGTTCAAGAGCTGTCAATTATGACACTTACATCTCTTGAACGTGGTTTAAATGTGCTAATCGCGTTCTGTTTTGTTGGTGAAATCCGCCCTCATAGTGCGTTCATAGGAGAACCATTTAGTCAATTTCTGTATTTTCTTTTAAATCAATAGATAATCTTAAAAAGTTAGAACTTATAATTTGTTTCGTAAGATAAGTAGCGTAGGACACATCTAGATGATCTAGAATTTGAAAGTACCTATGTGATGAATATGTTAGGTTGATTGTTAGTTACTAAATCATGCATAAGCGGCTGAACGGTTTTAGATGAGGGGAACACCCTTTCCTGGATCGATACCTACTTAAAATTTTATCAGAGCACTATTAAGTATAATGGAGCTCCTCAAGAATACGAGTAAAACTGCTGGCATTAGTCGCAGCTAGTATATTATTTAAATCACAAATATATTGTTTAATGATAAATGTTTTTTTTTTCTGAAAGTAGGATCGTACAAACACTTTTACGCGTCAATTTTACGTTTGTTTTTAACTATACATTCATGGAAGGACTAAAACATAACTGGCTCAATGTGGGCGTACTATGAGTATACCTCTGCCCAATTCTTCGAGGAAACCAGGCGTGATGTTGTGTTTTGTTCATCGAAGGTAATGTCGTACCTCATATATACAATAGCGCCGATTCCCTTGTTCACAAACTAAACTAAATTTAAGTTCAATGCATCTTTTTCTTTCTATTTAATTTAGAAAAGGACAGAAGATAAATATTAGTTTAGTCCTGTCAAACTAGTCAGCGCCTGATGTAAATTGACGTATTTTTAGCAGCCATGTTTTAAATCACGTCTAATCTGTCTATGGAGTATCTTAATTTGACAGGAGTAAACTAATATTTTACCTTCTGTCCTTTTCTTAATGAAATAGAAAGAAAAAGATGCACAGAACTTAAATTTAGTTTAGTTTGTGAACAAGGGAATCGGCGCCAATATCTTGTTAAAATATATTTATAGCTTCACGATGAATTCGCTCGGATTGTCTAGTCTAGTACAGTGTTAAAGACTAGTCCATGGCGTAATGGGTTGCTTCCCTATTACTTACTAGAGTTACACCATCGCCTATTAGTCTGACCTTTGAAAAAATATCGTAGGGAATGCGTGTGGGTGGTGTGACGTATTAATATGGATGAGACAAGGCCCGATTGCACCACAAATGAAAGGCGTTTTTTGGCCTGTATGTTAAACACAGGTCCTAAAACCGCCGACCCTAACTCAGTTGGGAAAGGGCTATGTAGATTCGTTGGCCTGAAACACAGGCTTAAATAAACCTAGATCGGGCATTCATTTCGGAACATTCTAAATCCAAAACATCATTACTTGGAGCTTTAATATTAAAAAACATTTTAGCTTTAGTTTATTTATAGGCAGTATTAAATTGTATAGGATTTTTTTTTACATATGGCTAAATAGAGGTACGTTTTTTATGCACGTTTATTAAATAAACTAAATGATTTATTGATTACATGCAATTTGTTTAGCATTTAATCAATAATCATTTTTTTATTTTATTTAGTAAACGTTTATAAAAAATGTAGGACATAATTCTGTCTCACGATTGACAGAAACAAAACAATGTTTGAAACACATTTTGTTGTGCTAAGGGGCCTTAGTATATAGCAATAGGTATTGCCTATTACATACCTGAATATGTAGGCATAATCAGCCTATAATGTTCCCACTACTGGGACACAGGCCTCCTCTCGGTGAGAGGTAGTTGGCCGTAATTCACCACGCGGACCCCGTGCGGGTTAGTGGATGTCACATGTCTTCGAATTTTTTGGTTCTAGGGCATGCCGGTTTCCTCACAATGTTTTCGTTCACCGTTGTGAGAGCAGTGGTGATGAAATGAAACACACAAGGTAAAGTGCCTGCCTGTGTTCAAACTTACGACCAGGCCGATACCACCGAGCCACTATAGCTAAAATTCTGTTATATGCGTAGATTTTTTTTATGTAATAAGGCAAATAGGGAAACATACAGAAAAAACAAGCGCATATCGTCATTCGTAACTCGAGGCCGAACCACAAGGCTACCATTTGACTGCTAAAATTTAACTTTAACTGTATTTTATTTAAAATATAAAATAATAAGGTAAACACCGACTTAGCTTATAATCGTTCTGCCGAAAAATATAAAAACAGTTCTCCAATTATTCTAAAGTCAAAAATAAATAAAGCTTCCATCTCGCTGCCGTTTGGATACATGATTAAATAAAATACAAAACTTCCTATTCAATTATTCCCTACATACATACAGAAAATAATTTATAATACCTACTAGCAACATTTACAACACAAACAAAGGGCAACATAGACATATTGTGATCCCAAAGTTTAGTTGTGTCAGTGCCATATTGTTTGGAAGTCCGGATATCTTTTGATCCGAGCTGAATACACTTGTTTATGCCGCCGACATGCGTCTTACTGTCCATTCTATGTTAGTACTTAGAAATAAACGTCAGTTACTTGTTTGATATTTTTAATGTGTGTATCTGTAAATTTTGATTTCTGGACAAAATTATTATATTCTAGTACCTTAACGTTCAGACTCTCAGTTTTCTGAAATGTAATCAGAATAATTATCTGAGGGGTAATTCTCGTTATTTTAAGAACGTTCACAGTCTGATCTCAGTCTCAATCCGTCAAAAATATGTACCTTTAATTTTCCCATATTTTTGACAAGTTCTTGACGTTGATTGTCGCTAGATCTTGAACATTTTTAATTATGAGAACTAGCCTCCTGATGGCTTACCACCAGCTCTTATAGCAGGGCCGAAGTTGAACTGCACTGCTTTGTTGTACTTAGATACAACTTCTTAAGTTCAGCTTCTGCCCTGCTATAAGAGCTGGTGGTAAGCCCCCTGAACTTAGTTATAATCAAACAAAAATGTGAAAAATTATGAGAGAGCATTTTCACCGATTTCCTAATTTAATACTTCTGTGGGCGTCACGAAATCAATGAATCGAAAGAGTTCCGACAACCAGACAGGCGATGCGATGCGACGCAGTGGGTTGGGAAACAAGAAATTTCACGCAGGCAGAAGCTAGTAATAATATTATAATTGTACACGGGACTACTCACACTTATTCAGCTCTATTCAGCTTATGTCCATATAAAACAACGTTTTTGTATAGAGACGCGTACGCATCCGTTCAGCTTTCCGCGTCTATTCAGCTTTCGCGGCAAACAAGTATAAAATGAAGACTAATGTGTTATTATCATGCGAGTGCTATAGATAGAGTTCAGCGCTGTCCTGCCGCGTTCAGCGCTGTTCAGCCGCGTTCAGCACCTTTCCGCCTCATTCAGCGTCGAACGCGCAGAACAGTGCTGTACACGATGTTTTGCGACTCCTTGTCGACCGTTGCGACCTGCATAGTTCCTGAATAGATTTGATTTATTATTTACGTAACCACTATGCACGCAAGGATGGAGAGAGTTCCGACGTCTTTTAATGTACCTAATTATAATTATTTTATTCTTACGAAATGATGGACGAAGAGAAACTTATATTGCTAGTTCAAAAATATTCTTGCTTGTACGATATTATTTCGTCACATTATAGCGATCAACAGAGAAAAATAAAACGTTTTATTTTATTTATTTCTTCTGCAAGAAGCGAAACGATAAAAATATCGCACATAGAATTGTCCATGTTGAAGGCACAATACTAAATGAGTACCTAGCTTACCGTCTTTGCAGCATATTCAGCGCCGTACGCACTAGATAGAAGCGTTTCAGCGGCGATAACGCGCTATGACGGCTTTTCTCATTCTTACGCCGCTGCCGCGCTGTACGCGGCTGATAGAAGCGGAACTGTATAAGTGTGACCAAAATCGTTCAGCGAAACGCGAAAGGAGCTGAATAAGTGTGAGTAGTCCCTACACAAGTAACTATAGTTACGGCCGCGACTTACGAGTTGGAGGTCGGAGGTTCGAACCCAGACAGGCGCATTACTTTGTGTAAATTATTCCATCACCACTGCTCTCAAAACGGCGAAGGAAAATATCGTAAGGAAACCGGCATGTCCTAGAACCAAAAATTTGAAGACATGTGACATCTACCAACCCGCACTGGTCCCGCGTGGTGGATTACGGCCCACTCCCTCTCTCACTTAGAGGAGGCCTGTGTCCCAGCCGTGGGAACGTTATAGGCTGATTATGTAAGTAACTAGTTCATTATGCACTAACATGGTTGTCCTCGAATTAAGTTTTTTCATGCCCGTCCCGTTATAAACACAAATTGATTTTTATAAATGTAATTAGTGGATTTCGTAATATCTAGCAATAATACACATTAAACTGTGTAATATTTACCTTCAACTAAAATAAATATAAGGCTGTTAGTAAAACATAATAACAAATTGAAAATATAGCGGTAATAGGTTAAAACCTACGCGATAACCTAGTTACCCCAAATACAAAACAGTTTTTCGGGTGGTGATAATTCTCTCCGTGCTATCGCAACGTCTACATAAGCAAGTGGATGATGTGTTGACCATACTTCCTCATATTCATTTTCATATACATGCTAGGGTCTGAGCATGACCTATGAAAATCTGAGGCCCTCCCAAATAACGTTGACTTGAACCGATTTATAAGCTCACATGGAATAGACGAGAAAAAACAACATCCCCACTTTACGTGTACAGGAGGTAGGAAACATTTTTTTTTCTTGGTTTTATTTTCCCACTTTGTCGGTGTGATTAATATGTATATCCATGCCAAATTATAGCTTTCTAGTACTCCGAGTCTCTGAGCTAAGCTGCGGACGGACGGACATGGCAAAACTATAAGGGTGCCTTGTTGACTACGGAACCCTAAAACGCAGCCAAGTGAGAGTTGTACTACTGTACAATTTTTTTTTTTTAACAAGTTTCTTGTAATATTTTGATAAATCAAGTGTCTATTACGGTTCAAAACTTACAGCCCTGTGACAGACGGCTGACAGCGGAGTCTTAGTAATAGTGTCCCGTTGGCGCCCTTTGTGTAGGTACGGAACCCTAAAAAGGGAAAATTGGATTCAATTATTGGTCATAAATCAGAATCAAATACATACGATATTTCAGAATTAATTTGAGCTTCTAGATTTATGAGTCCGGGTATGAGGAACAGACTCGGCGATGCCATACGTCAAAGTTTGACATTCCGAGCGCTTTTACTGAGGGTCTAAAATTAAATTAAAATTTTGTTCCACTCAGTGCTGACTGGACAGTTGAAATATTTATTTATTTGGTAAACCAACAATTGTTTACACAGAGAATTAAACAAAAAAAAAATACATTTTGTACATACAAGAGTGCAACAACTTCTTATAGGCTAACACAACATGCATTTAAGGGGGATGCGGCAGGGCAACCCGCGAAATTCAGCTGTTACAAGCGTTGTGAATTTCTTGTTTTACGAGAGTGCCTATTCTCTTAGCGTAATTAAAATTACATCGAACAATATGTCTGAGCGAGCATAAGCATACTCAGTCTTTAATGTTCCCACTGCTGGGACCTTTGGGAGAACGTTTCCGAGGACTGTCTTACGTTATTTTGACGTTTAAAGTGCGCTAATTCTCAGCCTAGTATTCATATTCATATATTTATTTGCATTCCATAATGTTGTAGAGGTGTTACAATGGCTTAAAGCTAAGTTACTTACAATTATGGACCCTGTAGGGCACAGTAAAAAGTATAAAATTAATTATTAAAATTAAAACAAATTTAGGACACAGATTAACTATAAGCAATCTTTAAAATATATTATTTTATTTTATTGGGATTAGTCTGTTATAGGTATTCATTGAATAAATGACTTTTGATTTAATTGACCCACGAGTTCGTTTCGCCATTTCTTTTCAGGGTGGTAGTCAGATAAGAAATGTTGACTCCATCAAGTTAATTTTTTATATATATTATTTTTAATATGAGCTGTAAAGAGATTTTAAAGTCCTATTTACAGAATTAAACAAATTTCATTTCATTTCAGAGCACCTTTCATTTACTTACACTCTGTCCACTAGGTTAACCGTTTTTTGACAGATCGAAATAGTGAGCAATTATATTTATTGTGTCAAAACTGATACCTACACGTATTACAATGTCTGTAAGAAGTCATAAATAAGATAATTCAATAAGATTAGGCAGTTCATATATTTATTTTATTACGCAATTTAAAGTTAATTTTTACGTTATCTGGAATAAGTATGTACTACATTCTAAGACAGCTGTCAAAAAACGGTTAATCTAATGGACAGGGTATAGAAGTCGGACACTACAAAATTTTTAGTTTCACCTACGTAAGGTTCGCTCTGTAACTAATTTAATATCGCGATATATTAGCCAAAAATGTAAACAAATATGAGTTTATGGAAAAATTACTTTTATTCCTACGCAATAAAGTTCAGTTTACGCTACAACTTCATACATTTTTATAACTTTTTCAATAGTGCTAGTCACTCTGAAATCAACCTAATTACCATCAAAATAAAGTTGATATTTAAATATAGGTGTTCTTATTTTGTTCTGTGAATGCTGGATATAGGCCTCTAAAAATTAGTAAGTAATACCTACAGCCTATTTTATGCCTAGACCAATAAAATTCACTCACACTTTCATAACAACATAAAATGCGCAACATAACATCACACTTCACAACATTTAATTAATTAAACTACAGCTTATGCTAACGCTACACTTTATACCGTAATATATAAGTGAAGTGTGTGTTTAGATATCACTATTACGTTATGTCATAAAATCATCCAATCAGTGCAGAGTTTATCACTTCGCCGGCCAAAGATATTCCTTGCTCTTGACATTTGTGATATACCTATTTAATATTTTGTGGATAGCTGTGATAAATAAATTGTATTTTGACTGAGATAATACGTTTTATACAAAATGGTAATGTATTATTGTATATAATTAATGCATGAGCTGATTATGTTTGCGATTGATCCTAAAACTTAATATAAACAAGCGGAATGTGCGTGTTTATTTATCTATTAGCTTCCCCATTTTTTATGATGTTTATCATTAATTAATTATAGCATAATTAGTCGTGATTGCGTGACCAACCCGCACTGGGTCCACGTGGTGAATTACGGCCTCACTGTTAGAAAGCCTGTCCTGTGTCCCAGAAGTGTAAACAGTATAGGCTGATATTATATATATTATAGTCGTGATTATTATTTCCAGGAAAAATTATATAGGATATGTATTTAATAAGATATGAGTGCTTGTGAATATGACTGGTCTTGACACATACATTTAGGGGTTTATTTATAAATGATGATTAATGTTAAGTGACGTTCAAACATTCACTTCAACAATCAATTAATCACTACTTAACTATAAGCAACGTTTATGAATACAAGAGTTTATGTTTGGGACATAATTAAAAGCCAATTTTTCAATTGGCATCTTAAACAAATATAAAAGATAGGTAATATTTGTGTGTGTGTCTGAAGAGCATAGTTTTGTTGTTGTGAAACATCACAACAACAACAACAAACAAAAATAAATGGGACACACAGTCTAGGGGACAGCAGAATACTTCTGTCCCCTAGACTGTGTGTCCCATTTATTTTAGGTTGGCTTTCCTTGTCTTATTTATTCCACTGAGCAAGATTGTATGCGGTGTCAGCGTGTAGCTCACCTATTGTTGTTGTGATGTTACAAATTAACACTTAATCACTATTGTACAGTTACAAACTATTTATAGAGGTATAATCGACAACGTATTTGTTATCAAAAGTAACCTACTTTATATACACTTGACAGCAAAATAGAAATTTAACGCTAAACATAAAACTGTTAGCCATCGTAATAATGTTCATTAATTAACATTTCAACTAAATATATTATTTAACCAATAATTTGACATGGCCAATAGTTTCAAACGTATTATGTAATTATTATGTTATAACCTAATGAATTATACGAAAAGTATAATTAATTAGGCTATAACATAATAATATTTATGGATTGAATAAATAACTCTCAGTGACTATCCTACTAAAGTCGGCACCAGTTACATACATTCGGCGCTCTCTGGGGGGTCAGCACACCACGGCATCAGTAAATGGTCGTATGGTAAACTAAAGGATATATTTTAAAATAAAGCCTTTAGTAAGTCATTGTAATATAACTCTTACCTCATTGTAATAAAGGATAAATTAGAATGATGCCACGACTTTTATACAACTCTCGGCAATAATTCTAATTTATACTCATTTTCCTTTAATAAACGAATATTCTTTGATGAAACAAACATTTCTATATAAAAAGACGTAAGCATTAACCGATCATCATTCATCGTCATTCTCCTGCCCACATCATCGTATCACAATTGATTTGGGGTCGGCTCAATATATAATCTTTTTCTTCCATACTTCTCCATGAGTCGTCATCTCGGTAGTCACCCACTTTCTAACCCATTTTTCTACCATCATTCACACAGTCCATCCTTCATTTCTTTAGTCCTTTTTGTCACTCTTGACCTCAATCCAGCCCAGAGGCAAGGATGAGATCTACGGTGGAACGAGCTTGCCCAGAAGAAGCCTATTCACTCTCGCCTTGAAGAGATTGGGGTTGTATGAACTCGGGAATGCAGACGCAGGTTGACGATTCTGCTCCTTAGCTGTAGCTTAGTCTTCCTAGGGGAAGACTAAAGAAATGAAGCAGCTCAGTTTGGTTATGATGATCGGCTAATGTGATGGGGGACTGAAGAAAATGTCGTGAGGAAACCTTCTGCTGCTGATAGTACCAGTTTCTAGCGCAAAACTTTTCAACGTGGGAAAGTATTGTATGAACGTACTACTAACGAAATGACAAAGGAAACTTTCATAGGGGTTAGCTCGTAGTAAAACCTATCTGCAAACTAATTTGTAGTTTGTTCAAAAGGAATACGAAACGAACTTTATGTTACTGTACGAGTTCATCATCATCTGCCTAGCCTTTTCCCAACTATGTTGGGGTCAGCTTCCAGTCTAACCGGATGCAGCTGAATACCAGTATTTTACATGAAGCGACTGCCTATCTGACCTCCACAACCCAGTGACTGTACGAGTACAAGACAACCCAATTTTAATGTCCACGCAATCACCGTCCATTCTAAAGTCGTCTGGAAGAGATCACAGAAAGTGGTAAGGCCGCCCATTATATGTTTTGATGTATTTTTCATATATTTTCTGGTTGTACGTACAGACGCCTGCACATCAAGCAACTACAATCTGTCAAATTTCATTAATAGAATTTCCACTTTATCGCTAAAGCATTAGGTTCAAGGTTGATGGGGAAAATTTGAAAGTTTCGGGTAGCTTGACCTACTGGCGTCTGTACAATAAAGTATAAATAAAAATAAATAAATATATAATAAAATATATCCTACTAATTTTATAAGCGTGAAAGTTTGTATGGATGGATGGATGTTTGTTACTCTTTCACGCAAAAACTACTAAACGGATTTGGATGAAATTTGGCACGTAGATGGTTTATAGCCAGGATTAACATATAGAATACTTTTTTATCCCGATATTCCTACGGGATCGAATCTTATGCGGGTGGAACCGCGGGGCGCAGGTAGTAATAAATAGTTTCATTGATCTAGAAACCAAACCAACAAACAAGAAACGAAAACAAGCAAATATCTTCGCTTTCAAAATCACCAGACACATTTTGTCTACGCACTCAATCTGCGTATCTATTGATGAAGCTACTTCATTTACAGGGTTAGCAAGGGTTATAAAACGCCTCCGCTTGGCTCCTAGCCAGCCACACCAATTATCTATTGAATTTGTAAATTGCAATACAGACGTGACTACATAGTAACCGATATCTTACTTGTTTAAATAGACAATTTAATAATAGAACGACTGAAATACAGTGTTATTGTTTTAACCTTATAATAGATATACGCCTAGATTTTATTAAGACAATAATAATATTATAACAATTTGATACAATGTTGTAGCTCAATTTTCACTGTAAACATCGAACCGTAGTTATAACCTACTGCCTAAATCATATTAGCGTAAGTTTGCAGACGAACCCTGAAAATCCTTTGTATAAATCTGGATAATCGAGTTCGTGCTCAAAATGATGTTCGTTTATCACGAAAATGTGAAAAATTACACCTGTAAAAGTGTCAAGAGAATACTATAACATGTCTTTTCTTTAGAGCTTCAGCGATAAAGAATATAGGTAATATAATATAAAAAAAAACTTTGCCATTGATAAATTGTGATCGAAAACTGTTTTGATAGCAGAATTAAATAAATTTCCACAAACTGTTTTCTGGAGAAAATGAAAAGTGTGAAATCTTATTTTTCTATTATCCGCCAATGTAAACTTTTAAACATTTTTCACTCAACAAAGACGAAGTTGTTCAAAACATCAAGGTGAATGGTTGAATTCATAAGAACGAATCTTTGCTAGTAGTAGTACTTAGTAGATATTTTTGAAAATTAAAACAGTACAATTAAGTCAGTCAGGCCTACTTATGTATTTTAGCGTAAAGCGTTGTGATTTTATCACATTAACAGCAGGTACTTACTATTAATCTAATGTTAAAATTTCCGATGACTGAAAGGAACCAACACTCCTGTCCAACATTACTTAACACCGTGAAAAAAAATTTAAAAACTCCCCACGACCCACAATGTCATTGTAACATCGTTTCCGTGCCGCACTTCCGACCGTTTCCCATTAGCTGAGGATCAAATGGACGTTTTAAAAACCTTCAAAATACTTCACCGGGGTTTTAGAGTCCCCCTATAGACAATATAGGTACCTATACTTTGGGGTTTGAAGCTTAAAGCTCATTGCCCAACGCGATGATCGTTTGATCTCCAAGCTTAAGCTCGCAATATTGAATGTTATGTGCCTCGGAAGAAGAGTTAAGCTCTCGATTCTAGTTGTCGTGGGATTACTTAGACTGCGTCAAGGATCTTTTGAAACTCGAATGACGTTGACAAGGGGGTGCTGTTAGTAACACACATAATCAGCGAATCCCACTGCTGGGACAAAGGTCTCCTCTCTTCGAGAGGGAGTGGACTGTAATCTACCACGCGGGCCCAGTGCGGGCTGTTAGTAAACATTTTTGGAATTGTTTGGTGGATTGTCACTTGAAATGTATGTGACACAAAAACCAAGATGGCGGCGTTGGTTCAGATTTTGACCACGCGCCAAAATCACCATGTAGCGCTACGTGTATTGTATACGTCATGGTTATTATTGGGCATCTAAAGTTACCGCGCTCTAACCGCACCCTAATTACGTAGCATACTATTAATCAAAATCTGAATCAGTTTGAAGGATATTGCTAATCCATTGCTTCATATGTTCGAAAATTTTGTCTGCTCAATAACGCTAATAACGCAATGAATGTTGTTAAGCTGGGAAACGAACAAAGAAACTGTGGGGTAGGTACCCCACAGTTTCTTTGTTTGAAATACCTACTGATGAATGATTTAAAATCGTGCCTTATTAAACTGGAAACAACAGTTTGTTCACAAAAAGGTATATATTTGTCATAGTACTCGTATGTATTTACTTAAATCCTAGGCCATTGCTAACATGACCATTTAAGCCTCATTTTTCTCTAAACGTTTAAGGGTTATCCTCTTGTTACTGTGACGTCATCTCTAAACTAAGCCAAATGGATCCCTTTGTCTATATTACCGCAGGATGTGCTCGCAGCTCATGACGTCACCAACAAACTTTCCACCTCCTTGACTCATTTAATTAGGGCAAGTGTCCATCTGACGCGCTGTTAGAGTACCATTGCCCAATTTTGGGTCCTTAAATCCCCTCGTGTTACCCTTAAGGGTGGTTCTAATTTAATGATGGTATTTAGGGTCGTTTTTGGTTTTTGGTATTTGTCCTGTGGGCCTAGCATAACCGCGCGAAGTAACCGTAACGTAAATTCGAACGATTTTATAATTGTGGCAAATGACGTCGCGGCAGGCCCAGACGGGATGAGCTGGACTCCTTTAATAAAGATTGGTCCTTGGCAGCTCTAGACAGAGACAGCTGGTAAGATAGAAGAGAGGCGTTTGCGCAGCAGTGGGACTTAATTAATGGTTAGTATTTTTTTTTTAATACTCGTTTCGCACACGATCTTAACTTGGGTTTTAAAACTTTATCTTGGTCTATGGGTGATACTTATTATGTTGGTCGCAAAAATTTAAACTAAAATGATATAGAAGAGTTATGTCGCAGAAAGGGTGGATTTATTTACCTATTCTCTGAATGAGTTCAGAAAAATTACTTTAAAAGAATCACATGTGAAATAATTTTTGTGCTGCTATAATGGAAAAAGTATTGTTTAACCCGGATTTGGGCTAACCTGTAATGCTAGTTGTGTTGGGAATAATAAATAAATAAAGTATTTTCGATTAAAAAAACGTTTGAATTTACGTCGCGCGTTCGCGCTAGGCTTCTGATCATAATTATAGAAAACAGGAGGAAATAAGAACCAAAATTAATCAGAAACGATGACAACCTATTTCCTGTAACGAGGAAGGGTTGGTGTAGAGGAATGGGCAAAAACGCCAAGTCATCTATGTATCTGTGGTGCTTGGGTAAATAGAACGGGACTACATAATACTAGCCCGTAATTGCCTCTCTGCGGGGCAAAACCGAGAATTGATTTCCATACTTCCTTCAGGGCGTTCTCAGTCTTCATAATATACAAACTATCAAGATTTCCACACGATGATTTCTTTCGATTTTTTTAGACAAGGTAGTAAGGGCAGGTACCTTAACCGTCTGCCAGGGTAGCGGGATCGTCCGAAAGGGTTATCGCTGCCCTGGTACATAAAGGGCTAAGGAAGGAACACGGGTGGGCTTTAGTCAGTAAGAGTCTGATACTCCCTCCCGCTCCACCCAGAGCGGGAGAGGTAATTTGTTGATTTCCCAACCTCAAAAAAAAAAGTGCCTTAACTGTTGTAGTTACAGAGAAAAAGTCTGAGGAGACTGTCCTTAACTTTATGAAATATTCCAAAAATTAAAACAAAAAAAAAACTTTTCCCATACATTTTGTAAGAAATGAGACAGAATAAGTAAACAAAAGACTGAAAAAGCCACATACATATTGTCTACAAAACTAAACATTTCTGGTTTCGAGGCAACCTCATTCTGTAAGCGTCGAGCCTCCATGACATTCAATAAATACCTACGAGTACATCCATTAAACCACAATTTGACGACCCATAAAAATATAGTACAAGCATGCAAAGCTCTGACGCAAGCAAAATATGTCAGACAGTTAGACCATATGATTGATTACACCTAAAACAACTTTCAATTGGTTTTTCGATATTAATTCGTTCTGTCTATTTTTAGGGTTCCGTACCCAAAGGGTAAAAACGGGACCCTATTACTAAGACTTCGCTGTCTGTCCGCCCGTCTGTCTGTCACCATGGCTGTATCTCAAGAACCGCGATAGCTAGGCAGTTGAAATTTTCACAAATTATGTATTTCTGTTGCCGCTATAACATTAAATACTAAAAACCAAATAAGATAAATATTTAAGGGGGGCTCCCATACAACAGACGTGATTTTTATAGATAATTGTACGGAACCCTTCGTGCGCGAGTCCGACTCGCACTTGGCCAGTTTTTTGACAAGTATTGATACATCATGATGAATCGAATGAATCGACTAGTAATCGTAATTCGATGCCATCATCAGAGGGGCAATTCTCGTAATTTAAAGACCGTTCACAGTCTGATCTCAGTCTCTGAAATACTTCTAATTTCCCTACATTCTGACAAGTTCTTGACATTTCTTTGTCGCTGAGATGAGACTGCGACTAGATTTTGAACGTTTTAAATTACGAAAATGGGCCTTCTGAGCTTTTAGTTCAACCAAAATTGGTTATTGATCCTGTATTGATGGTTCTTGTTATGGTAGTCTTTCCAAATGGCTTTTGTTTCGTCGTTTACTTATGCTTTGACCGCGATTTTCTGGAGTTTTGTGAAAGACAACAATCAATCAATCTGCCTAGACTTTTTACAACGATGTTGGGGTCGCCTTCCAGTCTAACAAGATGTAACTGAATACCAGTATTTTGCATGAAGCGACTGCCTATCTGAGGGGCGATTCTCGTAATTTTAAGAACGTGCACGGTCTTAGTCTCAATCTGTCAAAAATACCTCTAATTTCCCTACATTTTTGACAACTTTTTGACATTGATTGCTGCTGAGATGAAATTGTGACTAGATCTAGAACTTTTTTAATTACGGGAATTGGTCTTCTGATCTCCACACCATAGTTATTTGATCACACGACGTGTACCAAATTTTTCAGCTTCATTTATTAAATGAATATCATCAATAATTTTGCATGTTAGTCTCAACGAATTGTTTTAGAAACTGTTAATCAGAGGGCAATTCTCGTAATTTTAAGACCGTTCACAGTCTGATCTCAGTCTCAATCTGTCAAAAAATACTTCTAATTTCCCTACACTTTGACAAGTTTTTGACATTTGTTTGTCGCTGAGATGAGACTGCGACAAGATTTTGAAAGTTTTAAATTACGTGAATTGGCCTTCTGTAATGGTCAGTGGTCAGTGGTGGTGCTGTGTGTTAATCAGTAGTAGTCTGTTAGTCCTGTCCATCTGTAATGTCAGTACATTACAGATGGTCGGGTTTATTAATGAAAATTGTAGTCAATTCTTGGAAATAAGTTTCATTTCATTTCACGATACCCCTTGGTAAGACTGGTGGTAAGGTAATAGGCAACAATACTCAGTCTATAATGTTCCCACTGCTGGGACACAGGCCTCCTCTCGGTGAGAGGGAGTGAGCCGTAATCCACCACGCGAGCTCAGTGTGGGTTGGTAGATGTCACGTCTTTGAATTTTTGGTTCTAGGACATGCCGATTTCCTCACGATGTTTTCTTTCGCCGTTTTCAGAGCAGAGTGGTATTGAATAATTTACACAACGTAAAGCGCCTGTCGGGTTCGTGGGTCGTGGCCGTTACCACTGAGCCACCTCTGCTCACTAGGCAACTATGAATGGTCTTAAAGGAAAGAAAACTTCTAATTTCTGGCCGAAAAGTAACTGTGTTTATTTGCTGTCTGTTCCGTTTTAGTGAAGCCTTATCTGTGTCACCTTGCAGGGAAAATATTGTTTGTATACTGTCATAAGGAAAACATTGATCCACACTAGTTACAAGTTGCTGACACTGTGTCTTTTCCGCACCTCAAGCTTCAGCAATTTGTTGTTGTTGTTTGTTGTTGTTTTGTTTCTCTTACTACTGTTTATATCTTAAATAAAAGAAAGAAAAATGGTAGAAATGTAAAATGTGCATTCGAAAAATACTGAATTTAATTCAGATAATAAGTTAACACAAAAATTATTGAATCTGACGCGGTACGAAGTTCGCCGGTAAAATTAGTAATAAAATAAATAAATAAAAAGTTTATTTTCATTCTGAGATCTTTCACATTATATGCAGCTAGAATCTGCTTACAATCACGCAAAACTTTGAAGTTGCACATAATCCTCGAAGAAAACAAATATTGTTGACAGAACAAAATAAACAAAAGAGCTACAAATAAAACAAATGAACTCTCTACCAACATTTTCATCACATTATAATCTCCATAGTCAGTGTTCGTCTGCCAACTCATGAGTATAACCTTTCCAATATTATCCTATACCTACCTATTTGGTGAAATTTCTTCGCGTTCCGTGCCAAGTGTTCAATTCTTCACAACTCAATTGACCGAGACAACCTCGGACCCTGCAAAGCTTTTAGGCCACTTGAAAAAGGTACTTTTGTGTTTGAAGAACGTCAGACACGCATACGTAATCGTCCCGTCCTTTTTGAATAAGTTGAGGACTATTGAATACTTTTGCGACAAGACGAGAGAGAGAAGAGAAGCTCTGGTGGCAATCGATGAATGAAAACATCGTGAGGAAACCGACCTGGCCTAGAACCAAAAATTCTAAGAAATGTGACATCTGCCAACCAAAACTGGGTCCGCGTCGTGGATTACAACCTACTAACTCTCACCGAGAGGAAGCATGTGCCAGCAGTACGAACATTATAGGCTGATAATACTATGCTGGTGGCGAAAAGTCCGTCGCGAAGGTCAGCTGCATCTATCTGGCTGGCATTATATGAGCTTCTTCGTTCGCGTAAAATTTCTTGTTTTAACAGTAATTCCGAAGATTCCACAGATTACATACAGACTCACAAATACTTCTTTATAATATGTACATGTTTATTAAGGGCTGATTGTTCCAACGCCAGATAACTATTATTTGAGGAATAATTTTGAAATTTTGACAGTTATTTCATACAAAAACTGACAAACGTCAAATTTATTCCTCGAATAGAAGTTATCTGGTGATAGGAAAAGTCAGCACTAATTCAAATAAACACTTCAAGTTAACAATGAAATTATTACCAATAAACCCATTTATGTCTGTAATTCATACACCTAGTGAACGGTTCCAGAGATCCTGAAGGATTAACACAGAAATGGCTGAAACATTTGGTATTATACTGAACGGGATATTCAATCGATTTGCCATTTTTGTGTGAAACTTCGCTGGTTATATGTCAAGGATTCCGATTTGGCTTTTCGATTTTCTTTTGTTTTGCTTCAAGTGCTAGTGTTCAATGTTACTGGTTGGTTAAAACTGCTGAGAAAATCTGACATAAAAAGGCCTGAAGGGAGCCCATATGTGGGAGGCAGTCACCTCCTTCTGCGAAGCAGTCATGCTAGCGAAGGAGGTGGCGGGGTGGGCGAGGGAACGCACCTCACGCCTCAGCCGCCGCGGGAGACGCTCCGGGTGTCGGGAGCCGCATAACGACTCCCGGCCACCGTAGGCGCGGGCCTGCGGGCGGTGAGTAATGGGTAACTCACCGTCCGATCAGGACCAGGCCCGTGCCGGACGGCGTGTTGTGTTCCACGCGCGCCTCAAAGAGATGTCAGCATGAGTGACGGGGCCCAATAGGGCCGAAGCCTGCCAGGGTAGCGGGATCGTCTGAAAGGGTTACCGCTGCCCTGGAACATAAAGGGCTAAGGAAAAAACACGGGTGGGTTTTAGTCAGTAAGAGTCTGACACTCCCTCCTGCTCCACCCAGAGCGGGAGGAGTCATTTGATGATTTCCCATCCTCAAAAAAAAAAAAAAAAGAGAGCCCATATTCAGCAGTGAACAGATTTGAGGTGAATATAGTAACTGGCAATAAGTTTGTCCCTTATTACATGGAACTTAAACATAACAGGCCAATTGTGGGTTTACTTTGGTACAAGGGGTGTACCAAAGTACACCCACAATGGGCCTGTCTAATCCTTTGGGGAAATACAGAAGTTATGTTATGTTATGTAAAGCAACTATTAAATAGATTTTGAAGTTGGCTCTGCTGTAAGTGCCGACTCCGTATATAACTAAGTGCTAACTAGTAATAAAAATACCTTGTTAGTAACTCCTAATTCCGTACAGTGAGTAGGCTTTGATGGTGTGTATACAATACATTTGTATTTCAAGGATAGGTTAGGCATATAAACAAAATTACTTTGAGCACGTCATTGACTCCCAGGAGATTACGAAGTCGATTCTAACGGTAAAATGCGCCTGTGAAGCTTTGACAATATCCACCTAATAATATCACTGTTTACAATACTATAGTTTATTCCAAAAATATCTGATGAAAATGTAAACAAATGGATCAGACGTACGGTCACTAAAGGAGATAAGTAACCAAGGTCGTCAGATATGGCTGAAGTTTAGTAAGAAACCGATGGATGTTTTCGAATAAAATTTAATTTAATTAATAGAAAACAAACAGTTGATTTATCAAATTAAATTTAATTTGAAAACCTCCATCGGTTTCTTACTAAACTTCAACTATATCCGACGACCCTGGTTACTTATCTCTTTTGGTGACTGTACCTGTGGATGCCAATTAGTAGTGCCACTTAAAAATTTTATGCTTTGATTTGATTATTTGAATTCCAATTAAAGTGTTCGTAAACCTGTAAGGTGTTTTTCATTTGACAATTGATGTTACTTTACAAATAAATTATTTTCGTTGACGATTTTACAACGACCATTTAATAATGATTATTCCATTGGCTGTCATTCGTGGATGTTTGACAGTCTTACCAAGGGGTATCGTATTACCCAGTAATTGAGTTGTGGAGGTCCGATAGGCAGTCACTCCATGTAAAATACTGGTATTCAGCTGCATCCGGTCAGACTGGAAATCGACCCCAACTTAGTTAGGAAAAGACTAGGCAGATGATGATAAATTTAATAATGATTATTAATTGTCATTCAAACAATAATTGTTGGAAAAAGTGGAGACGTATAAAGTTAAAATCTTCTAAACACAGATGTACGTGTTACTAATTCCCTTTGGCGAGAGATTGTGTTAGAATTTAACCCGAACAGGGTTTGTTTACACTTTCTTCAGGTACTTTTGGAACATGCTATACATTTACCGCCTCATCTGCCATACGTAACGATTCTGGCAATAACCGCTTACTGACGGTCTATGCTTTGATATAGGGACCTATGTACCTACCTAGCAGTCTATGTACATAGGCGAGAAGCGTGAATATGTGTTTGATACCACGGTCTATGTGGGAAATGTACATACATTACAAAATGGACATTTATGAACGTATCAAAAGATCTTTTGTTCACATTTACGATTTACGGGGCTTTTCATTAACAATGACAGTGACAGCGCCGTCATTAGCCATTCCCTCTGCCTTTTACAAATGCAAAGCATTGGTTCAAACGAAAATTTGCAACTAGAAAATTGTTAAAACTATTTTTTTTTTTTGTTCTTTGTTTTTATTTGTGTGATTTTTATAATATATATTTGGTATAATTGAGATGTTGTATTTTTTTACATTGTGTCTGACATACATCGACGCGCAAACTGTAATCGTGAATTCAGCACATGATTCTAGACCCCCCCGCTAACTTAGGTCGGTAAAAAAAAATCTGCTGTTTCATAAAAAAGGGATTGCCCTTTTTTATGAAACAGCAGATTTTTTTTTCAACGCGGACAAAATGTACGGTACCTACAGGTAATTTTTTAATAACCGACTAATAATTTCATCGCAGGACTTGACTTCAAAACCCAAAAGCATTAAAATCTAAGTAGGTGTTCCATTCAACTTAACTCTTTTTTGTACTATTATTATTATCAGTCTTTTGTGTCCCACAGCTGGGCAAAGGCTCCTCCTACCACTTATACCTGTACGTACGAGTATGTGGCCAAAGTTTTCTGTAATAAAATGCCAAGAAATAGTACATAGAAAGACGTCAGGCAAAAGTAAACGCTACATTTTTAAACCAAAAAGATATTTAAAATATGCTCCAAAAAGTTTTAATATCATTCCTGAAATTCCTTCTGGAATATTTTCGTCGTGTTCAACGAAATGTAAGGCAAAGAGACGAAGAGATATATTGCAATGCTGAGCGGTGTCCGCCCACTAGCTAACGAATTTTATTTTAAAGTTTTATGAGAATGGAATGTGCTGATATTATGACGGACTGACTAAAGGCTGATTTATCGTCCTTTCACAGTGTTGTATATGTACCTGCTGCGCGTACGACACGCGTGTGTGTGTCGCCGCGCACGCTACATTGTATCGGGCAGAGCATCGCAATAAACTAGTATGACACTGACTCGCGGTTTGGTTGCACGTGCCCTACCCCCGCTCCCGATAAATACGTAACACACAGTTACTGTACCTTTGATTTTTTGATCACTGTCAAAATCACAGTGGTCTTGATTCTCGTTATAATATGGTTACTAACGGATTGCTGCGGGGAAGACCTCGGAGTAATTGCGTAACACACTACATCATTCATTTTGACAGTTTAACAATATGTTGTTGAACTGCGTTATTTACGTTGTTGAGCAGACAAATTTTTTGAACATATTGTAAAATAATGTACATACTCACAGTTACTTTCATTCATTCCTCCAGGAACAAGCATTCTGTTACCGTTAGGCGCTGATCTGATTATTCCTCATGACATTTTTCCTCCCGCCCTCCCGCTGCCCGCACCTGCACCTGCACCTGTCACCGGCACCTGCCTTACGTCGGTCTACATCTTTAGCTCCAACTGGATCTCCAACTCAGCCTGCTCAACCCACCTATCGCGCATCATCATCCATACACCCCACCTCCACATTATACACACCACTGCCATTCCACCTCCATCATTACCTTGTAAATACTCGTAAATCTTTAATTGATTTCTACTTCCCTTTCTTTGATTTAATTACCTTTGACTTTAAGGTTAAGCTTTTCTTGTCACTACACGACAATATGAAGCAATCGATTAGCAAAGTCTTTCAAAATGATTCAGTTTGTGATTAATAGTGTGGTACGCAATTAGGGTGCAGAGAAGTGTGGCACAAAAAGATGGAGGATTATACTCAGCAGTGCGTGGAACAGGTCTGTCAATGTTGACGATGATGATGGGTTGCCACTGTCATTACTTTCAAAATCAGAGTGATCGTTACAAAAAGGTTGATGTTGGATTGCTGCTATCAGAGGTAAAATACTGTAAATAGATTGTACATTTGTATTAGTAGCGAGTCCTTTGACGTCTAAATGTGACACTTCGCAATGAACAACTGTCACTTTTGGACTGACTTTTGGGCTTGCTACTTGAACTAAACTCGCTACTTAACTAATGCAATGTAAATCAGCCATAAGACTAAACAGAATCATGACTGAAACCCTCTTAACACTTTGCTGTGTGTCTTCTTTTATATCTATCGAAAGGAGGAAGGAATTTTTATCTCTAAATGATCTTAACCAATCATAGATTTTTCAGAGATAAGATTATAAACATTATTCCGTAAATTTTTCTTAGTTAACTCATCTAAAACCCATTTTCACAAAACTGCGACGTAGCTCAGATTTATATTATGTAAAAAGAAAACATAATGTTTATGCACCTTACCAAGAAGCATAACTTACTAACTATTTTATTCTAAGAAAATATAGCCTAAAATTAACCGCGTATACTGTTTTAAGAAAATTTTCTTTCCTTGTCTACTTACCTCTTGTCTGTAAAGACACCAGCACATCAAGCTACTACAATCTGTCAAATTTCTTTAATAGATTTTCAACTCTACCGCTAAAGCATTAAGGTTCAAGGTTGATTTGGAGAATTTGACAGTTTCGGGTAGCTTGACCTGCTGGCGTCTGTACAATAAAATTGATATTTTATAATTGACTGAGAACAATAGACTAAGGAATCTTTTTTCAACTATGTAAATTTTTATCATTAAGGGGTTTATTTATAAACGTTACTTAAAGTTAAGTAATGATAAACATCTGTTTAACCACACATTTTTGACGTCACTTAACTTCAAGCAACGTTTATAAATAAATATACGAGTATACATAGTAATTTCCCAACTATGTTGTGGTCGGCTTTCATTCTAACCGGATGCAGCTGAATGTTACATGGAGCGACTGCATATCAGACCTCCACAATCCAGTTACTGGGTAACACTATGCCTCTTGGTAAGACTGTTTGTCAGACTTTTGGACTTCTGACTACCCGTAACGACTGTCAAAGATCTTCGAATGACAGCCGAGACTACTAATTTTTTTTTTTTTTGTTATACTTAAGCTTTCCCTTGTCAAACGAAAGTGAAAGTATTTTTTTTTTTTTAATAATAATAGTCTATAATGTTCCCACTGCTGGGACACAGGCCTCCTCTCAATCAATTTGAAATAGCTTCAAAGCGTACCTCCCTATTAATATTCTGTGGGTCTATTAATAAAGGATAAGTATGTGTGGGTGGTATAAATTACCTATTACTGAATTTCCAATTAACCCTAGTTATTGAAGACACTTACGTTATCTATGAGAATGTAATTAGATATCTCTCCAATTACGAGTCCTTTAAAGTTTTAATGATAATAATTTAATTTCATTATTAATCTATATCATCCTACTTCCTAATATATATAAACGTGAAAGTTTGTTTGGCTGGATGGATGGATGGATGGATGTTTGTTACTCTTTCACGCGGAAACTTGTAACGGATTTGGACGAAATTTGGCACACAGATGGTTTATAACTAGGATTAACATATTGGATAATTTTTATCTCGATATTCCCACGGCATCGAAACTTATGCGTGTCAAACCGCGGGACGCAGCTAGTATATCATAATTTCCCCAGGAACAAGGATAACAAATTTTATAATTTCATTCGTAATTATGGCAACACTGACCACTTCACGTCATTTCCCCAATTATACGACAGTAGCTGGAAGTCGTAAACTGTGCTCATTAGGATGCATACACATCTTTATCTGATGATACGGAGTCGAGTGGTGACGCTTATTACAGTCATCAAAATTAATTGTTGAGCAAATTGTCGCTCTACGTCAATTTGCAGTCTTATACCACATGTCTACATGTCAGACATGAGACGTCATAAATCTTCCTTTAAATGGTGGCTGTGTTTTTCTTTTGTACTCATGTGTGCCTAAGTCGTCTACTAACATAGATTTTAAGTTTTGGTAAAACTATCACGCTATGGGCCGATGACGCCTGATAAGTAATAAACGATTTTTATTATTTATAGCCGTTTCATACATCTGTCAAAGAATGACAGTTGGAATTTGAATAAACGGGCAATTTAAATTGGTAGTCAATTTGCTTAGCAATACTTCGACGCCTAAGTGTCCTTTTGTTTTGTATTTATTTGTATAGTTAGTCATTTAATTTAGTACCTAGTACACCTAGATAGTTAGTTGTGTTACTTAATTTCTCTGACTACTTCACTAGGTGGCGTAAACTGACTTCTAGAAAATGGAAGGAGATTGTTTTTACCGACGTTTTATTTCACCACTATTTCTAAAGATACATCGTTCCCCGCTTTCCAAAGAATCATCGTCGTCTGCCTAGCTTTATCCCAACTATGTTGGGGTCGCTGGATTTCTAAAAGCTCCCACGACTCTAGTAGAACAATTCCTACAAAAATTTCATAAAAATTGTTCTACCAGAATCACGTCGCGCCTGTCTGCGGGAGCCTTAAAGATTGATAAAAAAGAGCTGTCACAGCCCATTGAAACCCACCAACCCACCTTCAAAGTATAGTTTGATGTCACAAACCAAGGCGGGCCAAGTTTAGTTATATCCCTAATACTCATTTACATTTCAAACCGTTCGATCTTATAGATGTGCACATTGTGCACACAACCTTACATGGACGGCCATGTAAGGTTGTGTGCACATCTATGAGATCGAACGGTTTGAAATGTCTTTCAGTAACGGTACTGAAAGCCAAATATTTGCGGAGCCCCAATAAACCTTGACATAATGTAAACAAGACATGTGACGTCACCGAGAAGTTTTCGCCTTCATTTACATAGACGGTGTCAAAGCCATAAGGCGAAAAACAACCCCATTATATCTTTGTGACATCTACTGTCACGAGCATAAATATACCGTATACTTAAGTACACAAGTTTCAAAAGCGATTTTCTCCTAAAGTATTGACAGATATTTTATACTAGTACGAACATTATAGTATTATCTAAAACATGCTATAATGAAATAGGACTTTTCTCAGAAAATTCAGCCTATGGCAGTTCACTGCTGGACATAAGCCTCTCCCAGGCTGCACCACAACACCCTGTCATCCACTCTCCGCATCCTATCTGTCCCAGCCAACTTCTTTACACACTACGCTTGCCGATACGCGGTCTCCACTGGGACTTTTCTCAACAAAGTTAAAACGCTTAAGGTAAAAACGCTTTTGAATTTTGCGCAACTGAAAGGCATTTATGCCCGTGAATGTACTCGTAAGATTCTAGGAAAGAGGCTTTCGCAGCAGTAATACGTTTGTCAATCCTTGTTTGTGGTTGACAGGCAATTTTGTTTATCTGTTTGTTACCATTATCGAATTTAGCCAGCGCGGGATCAGCCGATCTATTCTAATAAAATCTCAACGTGAAAACTTAGGTGAAGTGAGCTTAAAAAGAGCTGTCAATGGTGTCATTGCCTAGCACCAGCCGGTCGATTCTGTTAGAATCTCACCGTGAGATAGAGAAAGAGATTAGGTGAAGTGAGCTGTCATTCCATTTGATGCTAGGGATTGACACTAATGACAGCTTAAGCTCATTTCACACAAGTTAACACGGTGAGATTTTTACAGAATAGCACTGGTAGAATAAGCGCTCACTTCAAATTCACTTCATCTAAGTTTTCACGGTGAGATTTTTTACAGAATACACCTACTGTAGTAAAGGTGTTTAGCATCCCGCCTCGGAGAGGTTAGATTTGTTTTGACCTTCTTAGAATTCATGCTTATATTGGATATACCAGTGGTAAAGTTTGTGATGGCTTCATCTCCCATGCACGAGGTTGTGAGTTCAAATCCGAGCAAGTACCAATGTAACTTTTTAACGGTTACGTTACTTTATTTTAACGTTTTAACACGTTTGTCCGCACAGTCCTTGACTAGCACGGGAGGTAAAGAACTTTTCTCTGTATACCGTCATTGGGCATTTATAAATTTTGACATGTACGTGAACCATTGCTTTACTTGTGATAGCATTATTATAATTTAACTCTTCTTCTACTCCCCTTGCTACTTGTTATAAATAAGTTCTAACTTAGTGTAGTTGAACGTAAGTGAGTGTGCCCTATACTATGTAAATATGTATTACCGGTGTACTGTAACCTAAACTTATGGTCAATAAACTTTTATTATTATTATAACTTTTTCAATTAATATGTACTTTCTGAGTCTATCCTGGGGAAGGAAAAACATCGTGAGGAAACCTGGACTTATAGTTCATTTAAATCACCAACCCGTCTTCAGCAAGTCTGGTGACCAAGTGCTCGTGCCGCCTCTGTATGAGAAACCTTTGCTGCAGTGGGAGAGTAATAGGCTGGTACACACGCCAGCACATCAAGCTACTACAATCTGTCAAATTTCTTTAATAGATTTTCAACTTTATCGCTACAGCATTAAGGTTCAAGGTTGATTGGGAAAAATTGACAGTTTCGGGTAGCTTGACCTGCTGGCGTCTGTACCAAAAATTCGAAGACATGTGACATCTACCAACCCACACTGGGCCCGCGTCGTAGATTACGAACTACTCCCTCTCACAGAGAGGAGGCCTGTGTCCCAGCAGTGGGACAGAGGCCACCCCAGGCCTCTTTTATAGGCTAATTATGATAATTATGATTATAGATACCGCGGCGTGTTTTGTAGGTAGGTACCTCAAAGCACGGGGCCTGTTGCATTTGCAAATTAAAACTCTGTTAGATACACTCCTTATTCTTCAAACAAATTTAATCTCTAAAATACAATCGAAAAGGTTCTCGAAAAACCTTCTTGGTTTTAAATAGAGAGAATGATAATACTGTACTGGATGTACTGTATTATGACTATAACTTTCATAGTTACATTTTAAGGCCTATATTGAAAACGAATTTACGATAGTAAAAAGGAAAGGTGAACATTATTGTTTTTTTAGTTTATTTACTATTCACTCAGTGGTAATTTGTGTGACTTTTATCAACATCCATTAATCACCACCAATTAATGATATAAACGAACAAAATGACAGGTTTTTGACATATTATGTACATACACGCCTTCTTCCCATGGGGGTAGGCAGGTTTTTGTAAACAAAATATGTAACAATGATGGATGTGAAAAGCGTCAGGAAGTTTTAAGCCGAAAAGGGCTTATACTACTCCTTACATGAGTCATACTTTGGTTATCCTATATCTTAATAGTATCTATAAACAAATTACTACAGCTGTAAAAAAATTATACTTAATTATTTACTAACCATAGACTATCCACATACAGAAGACCTACTTATTGTCTGCAAATAGAACTGCTAGCATGCTATTTTATTTTTATTTACCTAAGTTTTAATTTAGTTTTTTACGTTATGCTCGTTGTTAGTTTATTACTTTAAGTATTTATGCACTTTCTAGCCTGAAGCACAGGTTCAACCTAGTTCAGGCAAATTAGCAACTGTGCGCTATTTTAATTATTAGGGTATTCAATGTAAATGTATCCCTTTTTATTAATATACGACTCATAAATATACGAACAGCTAACTAGGGTTCACACTTCTCAGTGAATAAGTACCCCAATTACGCCACACTTTCAGACACACTTCGAAGGATTTTGAAGCATAATGCAAATCCATTGCCTCATATGTTTGGAAAAATTATAAAGTCAAAAAGTCAAGTTATTAAAAAGTCTGCACGACAACGTAAATCACGCAATGAATAATATTGATTTATCAAAATGTATGGCATTACCATCAGAAAGGTGATAAGTAAGACTAAGTTGACCCCTCAGACTAAGTTTAGTACACATTTTAATGAAAAGACGATTGTATACATAACCCTTTTCATGACTTTACCTACCTACGTCATCCTACCAAAACGTAGTTATGACGGTGGTGAATTCTCAGAAATGCTAGTTATGTTACATGCATACTGCAACGCTCTGTTCCGCGCACAATAAGAGCTCTCCGTCAATCCCTCTTTGACGTTCCCAAATTGTTCATACCATGAACTGATAGGTTTTATTGACATCTGAAAGGCATCTATCAATCCGTCCGTGTAAGCCAGTATTCCTGAAATTGAAACATTTCCGAGCTGACATGGAAGCATTTACAGAAAGCATAAAGATGTGGTGGCTGGTAATGGCCGCGACTTTCGAGTTTTAGGTCGTAGGTTTGAACTCAGACCGGCGCTGTATTTTGTGTAAATTATTTCATCATCACTGTTCTCAAAACGGTGAAGGAAAACATCGAGAGGAAACCAGCGTGTACTAGAGTCAAAAATTCGAAGACATGTTATACCTACCAACCCACCCTGGGCCCGCGTGGTGGATTACGGCCCACTCTGTCTCATAAGGAGGAGGCCCGTGTCCCAGCAATGGGAACATTGCTGGGACACGGGCCTCCCTTATAATGCTATAAAGTTGTAAACTATACGTAAGTGTCGCAAAAATTTTAAGAAATGCAAATCAGTGCAATGCTTAATTTAACATTTAGATGGTCCTATCTTTACCATAAAGCTACGGTTCCCGACAACAGCAGTAGCCGCCACATAACGGCCGCAGTGACGACTGCCATGAAAATAATGGCTGCGGGTTTTGACTTTAAGGTGTCAATAAACACTCTAGGGAAACACACCAACTCACTTTCAATAACGTTTCAGTGACGCCATTTGACGGTAAATTGCGGACGCTATATGGCGGCCACCGCAGTCTTAGGAAACCCTAGCTTAAGTACACAGCCGTAACTTGAGTTTCCATATTGTGTCCGATCACGTGCCTATGGTAAACGAACTCTCGGAATCCTACAATTTGCCGGTAATTTAACGACGTGGCCGGCCGCTTAGGATCATTTTGATCTTCTTAATCTTACGTGCCAAGAAACAACAGACATCTCTTTCAAACCAAAGCTTAAAGGGCCTGTGGTAAATTCAAACGTAGACAACATTGTATCAACATTTTCAAACAATAGTTCTGCGTTTATAAAACGTCGTGCGATCATGAAACACGCCTAAACACAGAACGGTAAAGGAAAACGTATTGCCAATGTGTCCGCCAGTGTAATTGATCAGATGATGATTGAACGCACTAGTAACACAAGAGGAGATAATGTTACAGAGACCTAAATGTATACCTAGGTAGTTAATTGTTCATTGCAGTGTTACCTACGCAGAAACATGACGGCCGAATAGATTCATCATCAATTTTCTCTTGTCCTCTATCATCAAATCTCGCAGGTTAATCTAAAAAGTTGTTGGTTTCTGAACCGGGTTATTCTATGATGTCTTAATAAATTAAGATCTCCAAAGTAATAGTTTTTGTACCACCATTTAAATAAAATATGAACGAATAATGTTACCAAAAACGGTAATAACTGAGCGTATTTTAAACTGAACAAACACAACTGAACAAACACCATGAATGAAACTATACATTTTTATTCTGATATTCCCACAGGACCGACACGTATGCGGATGAAACCACGGGGCGTAGCTAGTATGTAAATAAAACAAAGTCAGGCTAGTTACACCATTCATAACACAAGAATGGCTGGACCGATTTAATGATCTTTGTTGGATTTGTTTCCACAAGGAACAGCAGAATAACTATTAAAACATAGAAAAAAATCACGAAAACAATAAATAATGAAGATAATAAGAAGATAAATATTTTACGGCGGTAAGACGGTCGCCCGGTTAGCTTGTATAAAGTTCAGTCTCTGTTGCATTATGTACTCCTGTTTTTTACGACGCACGTATTTATGACTACTGCCAATTGTCCAGCTTATTGTTATTGTATTTACTTGTAACGTACTGCCGGAATATCAATTACTACTCTCGTTTAGTGTGTTGTACCAATACTTTAATAAAGTATTATGACTTCTATAATGAGCTTGTTTTTGTGGACCATCTTTGAGTGGGGAAAGATATTAATAAATGAGGAGGTACCGTTGTCGTCACGTAAAAAGAACGCTGAGTCTGAACTGTACCAGGGTTACATATATTCAAAGAGGCACTTGAAGTACATAATTCTATGCCATGGCCAACTTATTAACGGTTCCGCTTCTGTGTATCAGATGATTCCTCCTCTTACCTACCTATACTTTATTCCATTGGAGTCTGAAATCTAGCTGCATTAATTCATCATCTAAACAATCTACGATATACAACCCTACTACATGGTGGTCAATATTTGGCAATACTTAAGAAAAACTTCAACTAAAATATCAGTGAAATATTTTTCTCAGTCTGCAGTCATTTTTTTCAGGTAACCTATATTGTCCCACTGCTGGGCAAAGGTAGCAAGTTAAAAACATTAAAAAAAGATTGATTCAATTTAAGCTAGCTAGCTAGGTGCACCCCAACAGAAGCAAGATGAAAGAAAGTTAAATCAAATTAAGTAAAGACAAGTGAACAGTATTTAGAGCCACGACTTCACTCACGTTATGTAAACTTTGTTTACTTAAACATGGACGTGTCTGCAGATGTCAGTTTAGCAGCATTTTACAAAAATATTTACTTAGAAAATAGTGAAAGTTTCGATTAAGTTAGTTCTTCGTGAAATTACGTTTTAAAACTAAATAGTAAATAATTATCTTGTTTGTTTTCTGTTTAATATAGTTTTAAATCTGTTGTGTATTTTAATTAGGAGATATTTTATGCGTATAATTAGTTTTAAAAGAAAGTTTCCCCTTGCAGAACCTTTTAAGAATTATTATGAATTTCGCAAACATTCAAAGTGTTCTTCAAGTTGAGTTGTGTTTTAGCTAAATAAATAATAAAAACATTTATTTAATACTTTAAGCAAAGAAATGTACAAAGGCGGACTTAATGACATATGCATTTAAAACAAGTCAACTAGCGAGACAGACACGTTTGTGTCTGTCTCGCTAGTTGACTTGTTTTGTCCTGCCACTGTTTAGTGGCAGGAGCAATTACGACGAATTTAAAGATTCACACACACAACATTTATTGTGAACAAAGTCAATGCTTGATAAAACACAATACAATAAAAAATATACGCAACCGATTCATACCTTATTATTATTATTTTTTATTTTATATATTTTTTTATTATTACTTTTTTCTTTTATTCTATTCACTAGCTTCTGCCCGCGACTTCGTACGCGGATCCTGTTGCTTATGCCAGCGACAACGAGGTCGTCAAAATTGAAGATCTGAAACGTCTGATGTCGAATTCTAAGAGCCCGGGGACGGGAAAACAGCGTGATGCGCGAGACGATTCGAGACGTTCCAGATCTTTCATTTTTGTAAAAAGTCGGCATGAACCCAGATTTAGTGACTTGATGAGCTCCAAATGAAGTCATCTGAAAAGCACTGTTATAGGCTCGAACATTGCTTAAGAAATGGTTGGACTTGGGATGCTCGCCATTCAAAAGAACTCGGGTAGCTCTTGCATAGAGTTTAGTCGTAACTTTCCAGACGCACAACACATTCCCTTGGTCTCTCCCTTCCACTTACGCGCGTGACAGTGTGCACACACCTCAGACATGGTGCCACTGTCTCCGTGTTCGATGTAATTAATAGATGGGTTATAGGAAAACGCGCTCCTTTCTTTATTGTTCCACGGTTGCTCTTCAGGACCATAAACCATAGACTCAGTATCAGATGAGGATGAATTGCGAAGATTGCGACTTATACGGTCTAGATCAATTTGGGCCACACGCTGTTCGACTGACTTGCCCGAATTTCCTGAATCCGCTCACGTTCTTGCGTGGAATGAACAGACACCTCAACACGCATGTCGTGATTTCTTTGCCGAGCAAGTGCGTTGCGTTGCTCGCGCTGCTCGTCTGTCTCCAAAGACCGAGCTAGAGCATGCTGTGAGCGGTCTGCACTAAGGCGCGTCTCATGCTCTTCAGGATTCTCAAGTGATCGAGATGTGGCAGTGCGAATACGCTGGGAGCTTAAACGCGAGTCATTCTGCGTGTAAGTCTCCGAAGCGCGAGATACTGAGTGGCGCTCGCGATCACTTGCTTGACGTGTATCGCGCTCCTGACTGACCGAGCAGTCTCAGTGCGGAAAAGCTGAAGACTTAATCTCTGCTTTCTCTCTGTATCCGTTTCGGAAGCGCGAGATAAAGAATGACGCTCTCGGTCACGCGCAAGTCGTATCTCACGCTCCTGACTGCTCTCAAGTGATCGAGCAGTCTCAAAGCGGATATTCTGAAGACTCAACCTCTGATCGCTCTGTGTAACCGTTTCGGATGCGTGAGACAAAGAATGACGTTCCCGGTCGATAGCTAAACGCATTTCTCGTTGTTCCACACAACACAAACTTAGTGCATTACGCTCACGGTTAGCATCTAGCCGTTGTTCACGCTCTGCGTCGGTTTCGAGAGTTCGAACTAACCTGCGCATCTTAGAAACCCTTGAGTTTAGAGACAGATTTGATGTTTTTCTAAAAGGCATAGCTAAAATTCCTTCTTAATCCGATACTAACGATATTCAAATCAATGAAAAATAATCGAATAAGTACGTAAGAATTGCTAGTTAGTAGAAAAATAATAATTATTCGCAGGAAAATTAAACACATCAAGCAACACAGGCAACAAAGGTAATCCCCGTTTCTATAGGATGAGAGCGGCACATTGGCACCTATAACATTACTTTTTGGGAACGAAACCATAGCGCGATCTAACTCGACGCCAACGCCATACAGTTAGAAAACGGAAAATACCATAATATCATTTAGGTACCCAAATTAATTAAATTATGAATAAAACTAAATTGTGGTTAATTTAACAGACACCTACATTATTTTTGCATTAAAAAAAATATGGTAACAGCAGCAAGGAACAAAACTTAGAATTACATACTTAAATCAATTACCTACAACAAATGTGCTTGGTAAGATATAACTTAGAACCAAAAGTTTGACTTGACTTCATGATAGTGTAGCTTGTTGTACCACCAATCTGTTTAGTATTATTGGTGTGAAACTCTCCATACAATTAGATAGGACATGTAAAGTTCTCAGATTTCATAACAGTATCGTTCCCAATGCACATAAAAAATCCAAAAACTAAAAAAAAAGAATTTTACGATTGTTTAAAACATGATGGCAAAAAAAAAAATAGTATGAGATTCGAACCCGCACCATTTAGTGCGGTAAACGGTCGCCTGACCTTACCGCTAAATTCCCCGTTGACATATTGTTGAAATAGCTGTTCCCTTGCAATTTATAATATTACTGCCCCGCTCTCTTATAAAAATAGCGTGATTATTATGTTCCCAGAGTTAAATTATTATTAACTAAATAAATAACATGTCATTTTGTGCATTAAATTATATTGTGCATTCAATTACTAACAAAAACTTTTTAAAATCAATATTGCTTACCTCCCGTAACATACGGCGTGATAATATGTAGCCTAAAGCCTTCCTTTATTTACAAAGAACATTTTTGCTGAATTTCAATTCAATCTATCCAGTAGTTTTGGCGTGAAGCCGTACCATACACACAGACAAACAGACAAAAATTCTAAAAAGTCACTTTTTGTCATCAGTTACGTTTTTCTAACAAAAGCCACTTATTTTTTCTCGAAAATTCTCAATGTACAGTTTTTCTTTCGTTACTGTTTTATTATATGTATAGATTAATGTACGTTTTTAGGTACCACATCGTCACTGGTTTAACTTGTTATTGTCTTTTAATAAATATAATAATTTAGTCCAACATAATGGCTGAACCCTATCTCTTAAGGTACAGGCCAGACCTAGTTGAAATTTATTGTACTAGGCTCCTATGCTAAAGTTGTATTGAATAGTGTCAACTGAATGTATGCAGTGCAATGTGATTTTTGTTTATGCAATAAATTCTTTATTATAATTATTATTATACTTCAAACAAAAAACTGGTACTTACCCAACATAGATTTTTTTATCTGTATAAGTATTGCATTTTTTGTAAAAGCTCGACGATTTCCTGACGAACGAATATCGGACGCCCTGTAACAATCCTCTTTTTAAAAAAACGAAAACGGAACAGCCTGTAGCGATACTTTCGCTTGACATGACAAAAAAGGTCGCCCTATCCTCATGTGCGCTTTATGTGAGTATGTGTTGTTTTTTATTCAGGCTACCATTTGCGCTACACATTAAATCTTTAATTTAAATCACGTAATTGTGTAAACATTGAATTTTACTTTAATTATTGCATTTAAAAGTAATAAGTCAAAGTCAAAAACCAAACTCGAAGTCTTCTTCTTTTTGAGTCAATGGCAAAAGTAATAGAGAGAGAATGTTTTAGATGAATTGGGCCCAGTAGGCGGCCACTCACCTTGCGGCATTAGTCAAAGTCTAATCAATCGAATCTGTCTTTCCGAAGGAATTTTCCCTAGTTGTCTAAAAAAGGCAGTTGTTATCCCTATCTTTAAACCTGGAAGTAAAGACGTAGTTAATAATTATAGACCAATATCCTTACTCCCCTCAATTTCAAAAATACTAGAGAAAATTATAAACAGTAAACTAGTTAATTACCTAAAAAAAACAACTTCTTATCCCCTGCGCAATTTGGTTTTAGAGCCAAACTGTCGACAGCCGATGCGGTGCATAGTCTAACTGGTTATATTTCAGAAGAACTCGGCAAAGGAAACCAGACCCTGGGAGTCTTTCTCGATTTAGCCAAGGCATTTGACACGGTGTCTGTTTCTGTCCTCCTGAACAAATTAGAGATCATAGGAATAAGGGGAACGCCGCTGAAACTTTTTACTGACTATTTAGACCACCGGTACCAATGTGTTAGAATAGATAATATTACGAGCGATGACCATAAAAATACTGGTTTTGGTGTTCCACAGGGGAGTATTCTGGGCCCCACCCTCTTCCTTATTTATATTAACGACTTGTGTAATCTAAATATTAAAGACGGTAAAATAATATCATATGCCGACGACACGGCGTTAATTTTTAGCGCTAAAACCAGTAGTGAACTGTTCGAAATTGCTCAACTAGGTTTTAATACTGTGACTAATTGGCTTCAAAGCAATTTACTAACATTAAATGCCGACAAAACAAAATATATTCACTTCTCCATGCGCAAGCCTCTACTTAACATTACTAACCCTCATCTATATGCCCATCAATATGGAAACCGTACAATCACCATGTGTAATTGTCCCTTTATCCAAAAAACGAGCAACATAAAATATCTGGGGATAATAATGGACGACACACTCTCTTTTAAAAAACATATTGAAAGCCTAGTGAAAAGAGTCCGCAAACTAATATATGTTTTTAAAAAATTGCGAACATTAGCAGATTCAAAATTAATCACACAAGTTTATTTGGCCCTATGTCAATCTATAATTCAATACTGTATCACTTCTTGGGGTGGCGCACCAAAAACTAATTTGCTTCCTCTTGAAAGAGCTCAGAGAGCAATTTTGAAGGTAGCAAACTTCCATCCCTTCTTTTTCCCCACAGATCTGCTATATAAATCCTGCAATGTACTAACGGTTCGCCAGCTTTTCATTATGCACTTAGTATTAAAACAGCACACCATGCTTGCCTACAATGCCGACAACACTAACAAGAGACGGAATGATCTGGTATGCGTGTCTAATGCAGCCTCAAAACATGTCTTTGTAGAAAGATTTATAACATTCTTAGGTCCATTCCTGTACAATAGATTAAATAGAAAACTAAGTATCTATACACAAAATTACTATAGCTGTAAAAAAATTATACTTAATTATTTACTAACCAACAGTTATGCGCAGACAGAAGACCTACTTATTGTCTGCAAATAAAACTGCTAACACGCTATTTTACTTTTATTTACCTAAGTTTTAATTTAGTTATTACGTTATATACATTGTTAATTTATTATATTAAGTATGTATGCACTTCTAAACCTGAAGCACAGGTTCAACCTAGTTCAGGCAAATTAGCAACTGTGCGCTATTTTTAATTGTTAAGGTTAATGTAAAACGTGTTCCCTTTTTATAAATAAACGATTTATTATTATTATTTATTATTATTAATTATTTCAATTAGTCGTATACTGAAACGGCCCTTTTGAATCACAAAATTAAGGTAAAAATATGACCAGGAAAAATAAGGACTTCAGAGCTGTATTTATGTTTTCAAGTGTAGTGTAAAATAATAGTATATTATATAGTCTTTATTATAATGGTAACTTAACTAAACATTTAAAATATTTAGCAGACGGGATCAAAGTAAATGCAAACTTTCTGCGTCAATTTATGATAAGTTCCATACTAATAACACACATCTAACACATCATCATCTATCTTCATTAACACTTTAAGTCATTAAAACTTATATATAGCTTACAATAAAATAAACGTGATAAAAATCATCTAAGTACGTACTTAGTTTACTAACTTAAAACGATAATGCATAAAATACCATACGTACACACTACACACATACAATTAATCATTCGTATTCGCATGTTGTAAGGGAAGTCGTTATTCAGTTATAAGTGGACGTTACGTGCGCACTTGAGAATTGACAACACCAAAATATACAAAACGTAAGGTTATGTGCCAAGTTCAGGATAAGGCGGGAGGAAACGCCAGGGTGTCAACACTGTGTGGATCGCCCGAGGACACGGTGAGTGGAGCATACGGTGGTCTGCCCGGCTTGGGCGGAGCACCGACGCGTCCTCGTGGCGGCGATCGGCGGCGGCGATCTCTCGCGTCCGGTCCTGTTCCAGGCCATGGTACGGAGCGAGAGTGCATGGGAAGCCGTGACCTCCTTCTGCGAAACAGTAATGTTCGCAAAGGAGGCGGCGCAGCGCGTGAGGGAGATGCAATTTCTGCGCTCTCACGCCCCTAGTCGCCGCAGGAGACGCCCTGGACGTCGGGAGTCAACAGCCGACTCCCGGCCACCGTAGGCGCGGGCTTGCGGGCGGCGAGCAATGGGCAGCTCGCCGCCCGGAAGGACCAGGCCCGGATTGACGGCGCGTTGTGTTCCACGCGCGCCTCAAAGAGATGTCAGCATGAACTGACGGGGTCCGCTAGGGCCGATGCCTGCCAGGGCCGCGGGTTGTTCAAAAGAGATACCATGGCCCCTGGCACAGGCAGCTGAAGGAACACGGGTGGATTTTAGTCAGTAAAAGTCTGACACGCCCTCAGAGCGGGAGAAGTCATATGATGATTTCCCACCCAAAAATAAAAAAAAGGTTATGCCAACATAATATTTGTATTTGTCAACATCAACAAAAAATCACCCATGCCAGTTCACTTTATTTACTTTTCCAATTTGCACGGCAAGACGGACCTTGTCCAGTCCATTCACGACCAAACAAGAAAACCTAAGATCAATTACACCTCGTAAATACATAACATCACCGACAGCAGATATTTTATAATCCAGTACATCTCTATACAGGTATACAGGGTGTTTGGTATAAGGACCGACACAATTTTTGAGGGATTGGGAATGTCATTTGCTAGTACAAAATTGTTTTATTTTTCAAATTCAAATTTATTTATTTGTACACATAGGTGTAATGTAGTGGTAGGTACAGACGCCAGCAGGTCAAGCTACCCGAAACTGTCAAATTTTCCCAATCCACCTTGAACCTTAATGCTTTAGCGATAAAGTTGAAAATCTATTAAAGAAATTTCACAGATTGTAGTAGTTTGATGTGCTGGCGTCTGTACATTATGGTTTAAAATAAAAAATAAATATGTTGTGTCACTATGTGCTGCCTTGCAAGTTCTACAAATATTGCTCACATATTATGGGTGTACAGGAAGACCTATATAATTACACAAAAAAAAATTAAATGCAGTTTTCGTTCTTTAACACAATTGTACAACTTTGGAAGCACCCAAGGGTTTTCTAGAACCAATTGCCGATAACGTCAAAAATTACAACTACATACAAAAAAGTTGGGACGATATTTCGGATGATTAAAAAGAAACATATTATTATCTCAATCACCTAAACTTAAGACAGGAATGGTGAAAACTAGAATAATATTATGACACTTCCTATCCCAAAGAAAATTTTGTCGGACCTTCCACCAAACTCCCTGTAGAAGACGGTCGAGAGAGAAATAAAAACCGATGGAGCGTACCACACCGCATCAACAACAGATCGGCGCTCTGCACTTAGATCATCAATACTTGTCCTGAACAGGTCTTAGAGAAGATTCGATAAGATTATTTATAACAGATTTAGTCTGCGCTTTCTTTAAATTACTTTTGAACCAAGAGAATAAATTGCTAGATCTGCGTTCAATTTATACTGACAGCACATTTTAAAGCTAAAGACAGGCATTCATTTTGAATCCAAAAGGTATCTTTTAGGCTTTTCAATTTGAATTAAGTATAATGTCATTTTAATTTAACAACTTTTTTATTAGTTCTTTCATTTTAATCAATAAAATAAATAAAATGTTCCATTGCCTAGGAGAAAAACATTCGAAGTACATTACTATACGTACACACCTATTACGCGATTACAATAGGATTTCTTTAGGAGAGCATATTTAAGAATTTCAAAGACTTGGCATATTAAATATGCATGTGTAGGTACTTTAACAGGCTATTTATTATAACTAAAAAAAAAAACTAAAAAAGTACTAAATAAGAATTATAATCAGTTTGCACATTGACTCAAATATTGCTTAGCCCTTTCTCTCTCAGGCCATCGATATTAACCAACATAATAAGCCTATAATATTCCCACTGCTGGGACACAGGCCTCCTCTCAGAGTTGTAAGATTTTCGGGGTTCTGACGACCTGTATATACACGAATGACAACCGGGCCCAACGGCTTAATGTATTAAGAGAGATGAAACTGAAATTAATTTCATCGTAGCAACGAGTCGAGTCGTGAAGTTTTACGACTTCTTGCAACTTTATATACTTAACATCAACAATTCAGTTAGGTAGAATGCATTTGCATAGCATTGTGTGCCGCTGCTTCACTTTATATTTTACCCTCCCACGTTAATAATTAAGGGTTTAATTAATTTATAAGACGAATATTCATATTGAAGTAGGTTGTAGTTAAAAATAAACTTTATAAAATGATAACACTTGGGGTCATCATGAATTCATAGGTCTTTTTTAGGATTCCGTAGTCAACAAGGAACCCTTATAGTTTCGCCTGTTTGTCGTCTGTTGTCCGCGGTTTAGCTCAAAAACTATTGGTACTAGAAAGTTGTAATTTGGCATGAGTATACACGTTAATGACGCCGAAAAAGTGGTAAAAAATTTTTTTGAAAAAAATAATTATTTAGAGTACCTCCCCCACATCTAAAGTGGGGATGATAATTTTATTTTCTTCCTTCCCATAGTGTGGGATATCGTTGGATAAGTCTTTCAAAAATATTAGGGGTTTGGGAAGACCGTTTTTTGATTAAGTAAACTGTTCGTGACTTATCAAGCTTTAAAGTACCAATTTTCGTTAGAGTCAAGTATCCCCCCCTCTACCAACTAAACGGTTATAGTTATAAATTCAAATTTCAGGGCAGTAGTACCTATATATAACGAAGTTTAAAGGAAAACTATCACACATAAGTGGACTTCACAAGTTTACGAGTAATAGTCGACCAATTGTATTAGACTCGAAAATTTCGAACAACTCCATAGAAATGTATAGATGGATAGATGGCGCTAAGCGCCAGTTGTATCGCGCTATTTTTTCATTCCTAAATAAGTTTTATAAAAAAAAAACAGTTGCTACACCGGCTATGACAAGTCTCATCCAAATCTCAAAAAAAAAAATTAAAACTTTCCGTGCAAAATTGTCGGATCAGGTGAGGATTTTCAAATTAGGTGTGTAGTCATATTTGGCTTTTAGTTAGAGCATGGTACGAAACTATCAGTCAGCGAATACGACCCGCACTTGGCTGTTATAAAAACTACGGAACCCTACACTGCGCGTGGCCCGACACGCACTTGACCGGTTTTTTTTTTAAAGGTTTAGTTAGGTTATTCAACAATTTATTGTTTACACAAAACATTTAATAAAATCCTTAATAGTTCGTTTTTGAGTGCAACAATTACTTACAGGCTAACATCACATGCACCATTCATGGTTTTACATACCTACGTATTATTAAATAAGATATTTACAATTAAAATTATTTAACAATTGTTTGGTACTTAATATTCATGTAAAATTAATTAATAAAAAAAAAACAAAAGTTGGTGTGTTTTCCTAAAGTGCGTTTTTTGACACGGTAAAGTCAAAATGCGCTGCCATGATTTTTATGACAGCCGTCACTGCGGCCGTTACGTGACGGCCACCGGTCTTCTAAGAAACCGTAGCTTTAGTCAATTCTGTTGTTCTGACTACATAAACAAATAACTTAGCTACAGTTAGGTATGCTAGAAGTGGGTATAATATATATCTAATAATCATAATTACTTGGTAATACCGATACCCTTATGCGATCGGTTGGCAGACTTTCGGGATTCTGACTACGCATCATTTGATTATTAAGTAGGCATTTCGTTAGTAAATAATTACATTCCAATGTCTTTCTTATTGTATTTGCTGAAGATCTTCGTTGAGGAAAATATGGAGCAGATATCTAATAATGTAATAAGCTTTTCCATTTCTCTCTTTTGTCCATTCTTCCATACTACTTTATATTATAAATTCGAAAGTAACTCTGTTTGTATTTTACTTTTACACACCTAAACCACTCAACAGATTTTAATAAAATTTGCCAAGAAGATAGATGGCATCCTGAGGAAGGACATAGGCTACTTTTGTCCCGGTAGCATGAATTAGAATTAGAATTTATTTATTTGTATCATATTCCCGTGGAATAACTTCCGCCATCCACGCAAGCGATGCCGCAGGCATATGTTAGTTATTACATAAATCGGTAAACCTTAAGAGAAATATTTATTAAATCCAGATTTTTATACGAGTACACAAAGGCAATGAAAATATGTTCGACCTATAAAAATTAACCTACTTGGAAATTATTACAAATATTTCAACAAGATATTAAAACCACACTGCTAGTTTTAAAAGTTAATAAAAAGTCAAAGAAATATTTAAACAACTCACTCGAATTTTCGAATAACGTAAGACTTGAAGTTGAAATTGCGAAACCATCCAATTATTTTGTAAAGCTCATTTTAACTTAATTTTAACACTAAAAAAAACCGGCCAAGTGCGAGTCGGACTCGCCCATGAAGGGTTCCGTTACGTTACGATTTATGACGTATTAAAAAAAAACTACTCACTAGATCTCGTTCAAACCAATTTTCGGTGGAAGTTTATATGGTAATGTACATCATATATTTTTTTTAGTTTTATCATTCTCTTATTTTAGAAGTTACAGGGGGGGGGGGACACACATTTTACCACTTTGGAAGTGTCTCTCGCGCAAACTATTCAGTTTAGAAAAAAATGATATTAGAAACCTCAATATCATTTTTGAAGACCTATCCATAGATACCCCACACGTATGGGTTTGATGAAAAAAAAAATTTTGAGTTTCAGTTCTAAGTATGGGGACCCCCAAAATTTATTGTTTTTTTTCTATTTTTGTGTGAAAATCTTAATGCGGTTCACAGAATACATCTACTTACCAAGTTTCAACAGTATAGCTCTTATAGTTTCGGAAAAAAGCGGCTGTGACATACGGACGGACAGACAGACAGACAGACAGACAGACAGACAGACAGACAGACAGACATGACGAATCCATAAGGGTTCCGTTGCCATTTGGCTACGGAACCCTAAAAACGAATCCCAAGACCATATTAAGAATTTTCGTGTTTCTTTTTTCTAAATTGAGCCTTCAAAGCTATATTCTAAACGTGTTTGTGGTTATTTTATTTTTCACACGAAAGATCTAATCGCCTGCCTTTGTATTCACATCTTGGTTTTGTCTGAACATAGGAAGGTAGGTATAAGACATGCTGAGAAAATAACGCGTAGCTTTTCAGAGCCTTAAATACTTAAAGGAGACAAGAATAAGAAAACAATACTTCAAAGAATTTTAAAACGTACATACATCTTACATAATCAGCCTATAAAGTTCCCACTGCTGGGACACAGGCCTCTTCTCGGTGAGTGGGAGTGGGCCGTAATCCACCACGCGGGTCCGATGCGGGTTGGTAGATGTCACATGTCCTCGAATTTTTGGGTCTAGGACATGTCGGTGTCCTCGCGATGTTTTCCTTCGCCGTTTTGAGAGCAGTGGTGATGAAATAATTTACACAAAGTAAAGCGCCTGTCCGGGTTCGAACCTACGACCTACAACTCGTAAGTCGCGGCCGTTACCACTGGGCCACCACTGCTCTCTTAAAACGTACACTTAATCTTGTTGTACACCAGAAAATACATAACAAAAAATACAAGTATCACTACAAAACATACGATAGGCGGCCTTATCGTTTTCCACGATTTCTTTCAGGACTCCATCCAATCAGGCTCCAGAATTTGTAACAGATTATTTGAAGATGATAAATATCTAAACATAAAAATCCATCTCAAAACAGCCAAATCTGTACAGCAACTTTCTAACAGTGAAAATTGTTCGCAGTCTGAACAGACTAACAAAATAAAAAATCTAGAAAGAAATTCTGCAACTACATTCTATTATACGTTTAGAATTGTAATCTAGCTTACGACAGACAAACTAGGGCCACACAGAAAATATCATCATTGTAAGCTTTCACGGTTCAGAATGTATGACGGACGACGGATATGGACGACGAATTGCCCTTACATTCGTAATGATTGAATTTAATTTGATAACTGTGACATTGTATTGAATAATTCTTAACACTGTATTTGATTAATTTCTGACATTATATTTAGTATTCCTTGACATTATATTTAGATTGCCTGGACATTGTATTTAATAATTCCTGACATATTTAGTATACCGTTAAATTGTATTTAATAACTCTTGACATTCTTATTAGTATGCGTTGACATTGTATGCAATAATCCCTCCAAATTGTATTTAATATCAGATAATGTTTACCTAGGTTTGCCAATTCATTTTGATTTCATTTAAATTTTTGAAAATATTTGTACGTTGGAAACAGCAGAATATTTTGGACGTAGAATTGTAGTAACACCTTGTAACAACAATATTCTAACAAATAAACTTATTATTATTATTATTATGAGAAAATAGAGGTGTATCTTCGAGCAAGAAGCTTTATGGTCCCTAACGTAAAACAGAATTTGAAATGTGCAATCATTACTAGTGTATCATTCAACACTTTTACGTTCAGTCCGATCTTTGTTTTAAGGGCTGATTTTTTCATCGCCGCATAACTTTTATTTGAGGATAAAATTGACGTTTGACAGATTTTGTATGGAAGAACTGTCAAAAATTCAAAAATCTTTCCAGTTTCTTGTAAGATTAGTCCTTTAACTGCCACCGCCAAATATAGACCTCTCCATACATAGGTACTATATTTGAATTTAAAGTTTGAGATAATTTTCAATTAACAACCAACTGAATGTTATATAACAAAGTTCAAATTCCATTGCAACCAAAAACAAATTAGGACCTTTTTCTTACAAATGGTCACTCAAAAACCAACTTAGAATACATTTTACTAAAGTAGAAAACTGATTAAGTGGCGATGGAATGTAAATGATCTCAGACGCAATCTCGTAATTTTAAGAACATTCACAGTCTGATCTGTCTCAATCTACCAAAAATAATTTAATTTTCTAATTTCCCTACATTTTGACAAGTTTTTGACATTAATTTGATTGTCGCTGAGATGAGATTGCGACTAGATTTTGAACATTAAAAATTGAAATTAATTGGCCTTAGGATCTTATAACCGCTGCTATACACTAAGTTCTTATTCAGAATCTTCTTCTTTTTCTTTGTTTATACAACAATATTCCGGTTACATGCCATTTTCAAAATTATAAGTATTTATCATATTTTTGTACATTTTTGTTTCATTCCACGCTTACAGGACACTGAAAAAATAACATAGGAATTTGCTCCTTTCATTAAAATTTTGTTTAATCGTTAGGCGAGTGAAAGATGCCGAGTGCCAAAATCCAACATCATTTGAAGCTTACTAATGAATTAATTTTCATCTGATATGCGGACATACAGGAGGAGGCACCCTGGTGCATACTGTTTGCCGTTGACATTGTTCTTGTTGGTGAAGATGGGTCTGAGATGCAGAGCAGATTGAAGAAATGACAACAGAAGCTGGAGGATGTTGGCTTGAAAATCAGCAAAACCAAAACTGAACATGTTCTGAATATGTTCTGCGATTTCGGTAGTCTCTTCAGTTCTATAGCCAAAGCGCTTGATAGCTCGCTTCTCCAAGTCTGCTCCAACTTTCGGTATCTCGGTTCACTCGTGCAAAGCGATGGTGAAATAGATCGGACGGTTAAGCACAGAATTAACACTGGATGGATGAAATGGCGGCAGGTCACGGGAACAATCTGCGACTCCCGCATTCCCCTTAAACTTAAGTGGAAGATATACAAAACCACGGTTAGACCTGCTGTCTTGTATGAATCAGAATGTTGGACCACAAAAGGGATGAATGAAAGGCAATTGCATGCAGCTGAGATGAGAATGCTCAGAGGGATGCGTGGTGTTACACGAATGGATAGAATGAGAAATGAGTATATAAGAGGAAGTCTGAAACTGGCACCGGTAACTGAAAAGTTGTGTGGAAACCGGTTGTCATGGTATGATCATGTGTTACGGAGAAAAGAGGAAAATGTAGTGAGGAAAGTTTTGAGTATGAATGTCGATGGCTATAACAGTAGGGGAAGACCAAAGAAACGATGGATGGACTTTGTGAATGATGATATGGTTAGAAAGGGGGTGACTGTCGAGATGGCGGCTAATAAAGGAGTATGAAAGAAAAAGACATGTTGCGCCGACCTCAAATAAATTGGGATAACGACAGGAGAATGATGAAATGATGTATATTCACTCAGATATTTTAGTATATTCACTCATGGAGGCTAAAGTACAGACGCCAGCACATCAAGCTACTACAATCAGTCAAATTTCTTTAATAGATTTTCAACTTTATCACTAAAGTATTAAGTCCAAAGTTGTTTGGGAAAATTTGGCAGCTTCGGGTAGCTTGATGTGCCGGCGTCTGTACAGTGAACAGTCAAAGGAAATACCCAGAATTTTCCTCGGTTGGCATACGAATTACCTACTGATCGCAGGTCGTTATTAGTTTGTCCGAAATGCTGCTCGAAATCCTGAGCATGGTTTTGGTAAAACGGACTTTGACTTGCTAACAAATGTTCAGCTATATGCTACCTTTTGTACCCCATTGACCTTCACAGCTCCACGAATAGCACACAATTGATTAGTCCCCGAATTCATATGAACACAATCATATTTTATTGGTCTCAAACCGATCAAATCATATTTATTGGTCTCAAACGAAGCAGTCTAGTAGATTGTTCTCAACTTTTCTAGCTATTCTTTCCACCATGACTTATTCATGTTATGGGTGTAAACCTCATTTATATGTTAACTAGCTTCATACTTACATATTCAAATATAATCACGATCAGAACCAAATTTGATTTTTGCTCTATCATCAAAAATAGGCATATATTTACATAGTAATGTCACGCAGATTTTTGGGCTGTGGTAGCTCGTTAAGCGACTCATGAATTTCACCTTTTTACCTCAGTGTTTTAAGCTTATGGAAATATCAGCCAATTTTTGTCATTCGCTTCAAACCAGTGTCAGACAGCATTTGTTTGGCAATAATGCTCAAATGGACCTTTTTGTCGCAGCCGTGAGGGAGGCACAAAAAGGTCCATTAAAGCATTCATTTTGTTTTTTAAAGCTTTCTACTTTTTTATTCTGTATTTCGTGTTTCATAAACTGTTAGCAAATAAATGATATTCTTTCTTACATAAATCGTTTTAGTAGTAGGTGAAGATTTGAAGTATCTAATTAACTAAGTATCGTTATAGCTTTTCATTGTAGCTTAATACCATATATGTTTTTATTCCGTGCCAGGAAAATTTATTTCAGAAAAGTTTGCACCAGAAACAATCAATAATACCAAAACAAAGTTTGAAAATCAGGTCACCAAAATCAGCTACGCACATCAAGCTACCACAATCTGTCAAATTTAATTAATAGATTTCAACTTTATCGCTAAAGCATTAGGTTCAAAGTTGATTGGGAAGATTTGACAGTTTCGGGTAGCTTGTTGTGCTAGCGTCTGTAGCTACATGGTAAAGTAATCGAATCTATAAAAAAAATAAACATGATCAATCTTCATCCATCACAAAATAAACTTTCTCAAAGTATTTTATGCCTTACGTACCTGTTTGTTTCCTTTCGTTTTCTTATAAAATATCATCACGCCGTTTTTATGGGGGCGTATGTTTCACTTTGATTATTTTTTTATATCTACTATTTATTTACATTTTCCTTCTTCATAAGTACCTACATAAGACAGTGCGCACGCCAGAAGGCCAATTCCCGTAGTTACGTTCAAAATGTAATCGCAATCTCATCTCAGCGACAATCAATGTCAAAAATGTAGGGACTTCAAGAGGTATTTTTGACAGATTGAGACTGAGATCCGACTGTGAAGGTTCTTAAAATTACGAGAATTTTAAATATTCTTAAAATCTGAGTAAAAAAAATGTTTTTCGTAGACAGATATTTTTTTTTTTAGTAAGTACTTAGGTACATTATTGTAAATTGACTATTTTTTTCATAGAGCTATAGTCTCTCTGAAGACAGTCTTGTCAGTATTTCTAAAGAGATCTCAACACAGCCTAAGTCTGAAAGCATACGTTATAATTATAATGTAATGTTGGTACGTACCTACATTATGTCTCCATCAAAAATCTATATAAAAAAAGTGAAGCCACATTTTTATTTATTTGAACAAAACTTAAATACAATAGGTATACAAGCTAATACTAAAACATATAATTTATATTATGTCATCAAAAAATTCTTCGCGTTGCTGTCAATGGAAAAGTGCCCATAAGGCTGGCAACATCGCAACATTGGATGGCAATGCCGATTCTTTTACCCAAAAATAACCATAAAAAGCTGCCCTATAAGAAAAAGTTATTATATTATAACACAAGCTGTGTGAAACCTAATTATTTTTCTAAAATAAGTAGCCTACGTTACTCTCTACAATATCAGCTATCTGACAGTGAAAATCCCGTCAAAATCGGTCTAGTCATAAAGTTATTATTATGACATTACAAGCAGACTTCAATTTTATTTATTTGTAAATGTATATATGTAGTAGCTGCCGTATCTTGTTACACTCCACAGTAAAAAAAATATCTTTTTAAGGACGGCCCCAATTTGTCGTGTTCACTCAAAGAAAATATAATAAGAGACTGAATCCTTGAACTCTGTGTCAGATCATATAGGCAGATATAATTTACAATACGGAAATTATTGCTGGAGCTTTGCGACGTACGCTTTCATTCGGTAGATACCGTATACATTGCAAGGTTCAACTGAGAAATGTTGTCAGGTCATAGACCTTTTTCGTGATTTCATAGTGCACTAGACTATTTATTAAGTTTGAAAGTAAAAATTTGATCCACATCATCCATCAAACATGTAGCATTAACGGCTCTCGGTCTATTCTGTAAAAATCTCACCGTGAAAACTTAGGTGGAGTGAGCAGTCTGCAGTGGGCAGTTTTGTATTTTGTGTTTCACGAACTGTGTCCAAGTAAACTTTATTCTTTCTTTCTTTTTCTGTCGAGTGTTAATTTAGCATCACGTGGAATGACAGCTTACTTCGCGGTGAGATTTTTACAGAACAGATCGACTTGTCTACAATCTGAACAATAATAGGCTTAGCAGCTCACCACACCTAGTAGCATACTTTTTCTTTCAGCTTTTCTTTTACATCCTAAAGACCAAACCCAAAATTCCCATGTGCCTGAACACCGAACTCTGTTCTTGCCCACAACACCGGAACACGGCGCTGCCTAACGACAGAAATAGATATGGTATGATTCGGTTCACCGCATTTCCCCGGACTCTGAACCCAGTCACCCATTGGCATATGCGGTCGAGTAGTTCACGCGTGGGAAGGCATAACCTTTAATTACCAGCATTTTTTCGCCGTGCAATAACAATACACTGTATCCAAAGAAAATCCGTTTTCAGAAATTGTTTTTCTGTTGTTTTCGGAAATGGGTCATAAAAAAATTAATAATATGAGTCGGATTTCTTTGAATTTTGGTATTTTTTTACAAAGTGAATGAAAACCGCTTCCACTTTCACTTAATCCTACGAAGTTGAAAGTTTACGTGTGGACTCTGTTTTTTTATTTGGATTAGTATCTGAACAGCTGTGGACCGAAAATATTAAATGTAAGACATTTTTGATTAGAAATGGACTGGACATGTGTACTACGTGAAATCAATTGTTCTAATAGACAAAACACGTCATCTAGCGTCTCTCGAACTCGCTTTCGGGAGGATTTTGACTGAAATCTTGCACAATGTGGGTTACTAACCCCAAACAACAACAACATTTTAAACAACTTCATTAGCCCAAAAGTTTTAACCCCTCATAAGCCCTCCTTACATCCACTTACTTAGTTAAAAAGTTTCAAATTCCTCTTTACAGTACACGTCTACATCCCCTAAGGATCTTTCCAAACTGACTTTTGATGTGCCTTTTGTGTCACTCAGTAATTTAACTGCTTTAAAAGTATGTACACATAGGTATAGTAAGACAGAATTGCCTAGTATAAATCTATATCTATACTTATAATAAATCTGTAGAAGTGAAAATTCTGTACATTGAAAATATCAAAAAAATAAATGGCAGGGGGTGTTACTAGACCGACACCGAACCCAAAAATGTGATTAAAAAAATTTTTGTCTGTCTGTCTGTCTGTTTGTTCAGGCATCACGCAAAAACTACCGGTTCGATTACGTTGAAACTTGGTATAATTATTCTTTAATATCCTGGGCACCACACTGGGTACTTTTATCCCGGAAAAGTATATACAATAAAAAACAAACTTAATTTTGCGGTTTGATCCCTAGACTCGATTACTGCAACAACCGCAAATAATAAGTTTGTCGAAGGTTAAGTCACCCGCAATGGAGTTCATTTTTATTCCTTTTAGTTTTTACAGTTATTTAGGTTTATTTTTATATAAGTCGTAGGTAGGTATAGATTTTAATTTTAAAGTATAGGTAGTATATTTGATAGTGTACGTAGTGACCGTAGGTTATTTTATAATACTGTTAGGTAGGATTAGTCATTCGTATAGATATTAGTTTTTAGGGATTTTGCTTATTTATTGAGTTTAGATTAGTTATCATCAGAAATAGGTTTATTTAGGTAGGTAGGTATTTAATTTTCTGTTATTGAGTTTTTTTTTTTAATTAGGTTGGTACTTAGGTAAAGGTATCATATAGGTACCCTCTTAATCACCACTAATGAGACACAATTGGTTTTCTATTGTAATTAGCCACAAAGGGCCCGCGAGATGGATGGCATTCTGGGGAAGCACATGGGTACATTTTATCCTGTTGGCACGTTCCCGTGGGATAATTTCCGACATCCACGCGGGCGAAGCCGCGGGCAGAAGCTAGTTCTTAATAAAAACAGTCACCTTCAAAAAGAGCCAAATTGATGGTGATGAAAACCATCATGTAGAGAATTATTCCAGAAGGTTATTTTTTTTTTTCCTTTAGCCTATGTTGGTCCAATGCTGGGCAAAGGCCTCCTCCATATTCTTCCAAATTTTCTTGTGCCGTGCCTTCTCCGTCCAATCGGTCAGGAACGAGTCCAAATCGTCACGCCAGCGTTTCTTGATGGTGACGACGTCCGTGTTCAGGCACATGTGTTATACACGTGTGTTATACATATATTAATATTAAACTTACAAATAATAAAGAGATATCTAAGAATTAACCGTGCAAAGCAAGCAGGGGCTGGGTAACTGAAAAATTATTCTTCAACGTACCATTTTATTTGACATTCAAAAACAATTCCACAAATGTATATATAATTCGCATCACCCAATCTTATCAAAAAAATTAAATACCAAGTTATTTGTTCGCACCAAACGAGCAAAGAAGAAAAAAAAATAATAAAATTAAGAATTTCCGAAAGAAAAACAACAGGGGCGAGCAATTTATTATTCAAACGCTCCCGAATCTCGGAACATTAAAACAATATTGACATAAAACCTGACTTTCCGGACTTATTCTGGTTCCGTACGACACGACACGGTCGTCACGTCACCGCTCGACATCATAATATAAATGAAATTGATCTCTTTTTATGGATTTCACATGTCAATATTTATTTATGATATGTCTCAAAGTAAATGGATTTAATCAATCATTGTTTTTGCGGCTTATGTCGTAGCAAATTGTTTTTTTTTTCTCTATACATAGTAGGCTTTAGGTAATTAAACACATTTTTTTCACTTTTAAATACTAAACTTTCCCAATCCATTATGCTTATCTCGCTTATAGCGCGGTGAGCATATCCAATTCCAAAAACTTCAAAGACATGTGACGTCTACCAACCCGCACTGGGCCCGCGTGGTGGATTACGGCCCACTCCCTCTCACTGAGAGGAGGCCTGTATCCCAACAGTGGGAACATTATAGGCTGCTTATGATGATGTGAGCATATCCAATGGTCACGGTGAAAGAATCGTAAAAAGTAAATAAGTACCGCAGCAGCGTGATAAATAAGACACCTAATTGTGCGAAACACTTTCAATGACAATCCGAAAGATTTTGAATGAAAATGCTTTACTCTATATATTAGAAAAATTCGTCTGCTCAACAACGTATAACATTCTAATGTTTTTGTACTGTCATAATGAAAACCATTGCCATTGTGTGTTACACAATTACCCTGAAGATTGTTAACATACCTGACTGCCCATTATATGTAGGTAAGTCAGACATACCTAAGCAAATAATCGTATTTGTGAGCAACCTCTTAATGCTTCCCAAAATTCTCATTTCATTAAAACAAGGTGGTTTATTCCTCATCAGATGATGTTCCAAAACAACAGCATTTTCCTACCCTAACACGTCTCTTGACATTTACTATTTGAACTTATGCTAAAGTCGAACGTGAACGGCACACTAAAGACTCTTAACTAGTTTTAGGACTCCCCTTTATTTTCACTCATTCTTTGTTATTCATTCGGCTTTGACAACATGACAGCATTTAAAATAATTCATCTCATCTGTCTTATCTGCCATCTTTTCCCAACTATTTTTGAGTCGGCCTCCAGTCTACCAAATGCAGCTGAATGCCAGTAGTTTACAAGGAGCGACTGTCTGACCTCCACAACCCAGTTACTGGGTAACACGACACCTCTTGGTAAGACTGATTGTCAGACTTTCGGGCTTCTGTGCGACCTATAACGACTGTCAAAATTCCACGAATGACAGCCGGGACGTACGGTCTCGTCATGTAAAAATGGTCACCTATCCACGGACCGACCGCGGCAAGCGTAACGTAACGTAAGCGATTGACTCGTGCGGGTGTTATTACTTAGCCACGAGCTCCTTTAAAATATTGAGTACGTGATTGCTCTTGAAAGTAATTTCAGTGTAGAAATCATTTAAAAAAATGTTTGTTGTAATAGATCGAGTTTTATAATATAGGTATAATGCGGTCTGTAGCTTTAACAATAGAAAACTATTCATTATTGTTCATTAAATTTTCGCGGAAAAGCCACTGCATTTTCACCAGCATGCGGTTCAGGTTTTAAAAATATTAATTGCTCTGAAAATAATAAGGAAGACCACAAAAACCACAGCTATAATTAATTTAATGATATTGCTTTTTGGTTCACCAGTGTGTTACTGGTAAAGTAGCCTATTTTGATATTCTGTGACAAAATGCTAAACGAAAGCACATGACCACTAGAAATACTCTTTAATCACGTGATGAAAGTTTCTAGAGAACGTTAGCAAGAGTTACTAACGATGCGTTAAAAGATTTAGTTAGCATAGAGACCGATATTCATGTTTAACAAATAACTTCTAAGTATATAATCGTACATAAGCATAAGCGGCCTGTAATGTTCCCACTGCTGGGACACAGGCCTCCTCTCGGTGAGGGGGAGTGGGCCGTAATCCATCACGCGAGCCCAGTGCGGGTTGGTAGATATCACGCCATGTCTTTAAATTTTTGGTTCTAAAACATCCCCGTTCCCTCATAATATTTTCCTTACCCGTTTTGACATCCGAAAACTATTATTCATATTATAAATTAAATTCGCTTTTCGAGTCTGTCTGTGTGACCGTGTTATTCTTCTAAACTACGCAACAGATTTTATGCGGTTTTCACCATGATATAGAAAATTGATTCCAGAAGATTAATAAATAAAATAAAGAAATCTCGAAATTTTGTCAAGTGGTAAACACCTCCTTGAAAAACGATTCTCATTGTGGACTAGTCCACAAACTCATACTACCTACATCATTCCTACAAAAAATAAGACAAGTCTACATATGTATTTCTTGCAAAGGACTGGACACGACAGTCGCCGATAATAGATTAAGTCAATCGGAACAAAAATATCGGCCTATTTGCTCTACCGAAATTCAGTGGGTCGTGGACTCGTGGCCCAGAGTGCAATCCAAAACATGTGAAAAATGACTAACAACTCGTTAACAAGCTACTGATCGCTCGTATGATGTGCTAACATGGCAGTCACGATCGCATTCCGACACTTTCGGTTTCGACTACAGTCATCTTTGCATTCTCCAGCGTTTTACAGCGCGTAATGCGATTTTGATGCTTTCGTTTTATTGTTATAGCTCCATTTCTGACGTCAGAGGATGCAGTTAAGTGTGGAATATATATTTTGTTTACGTAGACTAAATACATATGTAGGTGTTTATAGATTTACATGCTTTTCTTTTATTACTTTTTTGTAGGTTAGGGGTATGATTGACTTGGATTGCAGGAATGTTCTAAAGTTTTACGATTTATGTTCTGTTTCATACTTTATTAAAATTCTAGATATACTAATAGGTAATTCCGGTTAGACTGGAAGCCGACCCCAACATAGTTGGGAAAAGGCTAGGCAGATAATGATACTAATAGGTGAATTGAACAGTGGTAACGTCAGGGCTGACTTACGAGTTGTTCGTCGTGGGTTCGAACCTACGCAGACGTTTTAGTTTTTGTAATTTACTTCATCACCACTGCTCTCAAAATGGTGAAGAAAAACATCGTAAGGAAACCAGCACGTCCTAGAGGACATACTGATTTCCAGGAGGACAACCCAAAAATTCGAAGACATGTGACATCGAACAACTCGCTCTGGGCCCGCGTGGTGGATTATAGCCAACTCCCTCTCACAAAGAGGAGGCCAGTGTCTCGGCAGTGGAAACACGGTGGGCTTATTATGTCATACTAATAGATAAAGAGCTAGACCTAACTTTATGGCCTCAATACCAGCGTAGTTTAACAAAAAAAAATTCATCCCTCCCTACATGGCTCAGAATCTAAAAACAATATAGATAAATGTAATGTAATGCAGCTTATTACTTCTAATAACGACAACATGCCTCTTGTTTAGTTTATAGACTATCGATGCTTCTTTCTAAAAATACATAATTATTTTCATTACTTCATATACAGGGTTATTTGTAAAACACCAACAACCTCTTAAGAGGTCATTGTACTCAGGTTTGGTCCTCCAAAAGTTGTTCATAATTATGAGTACAATGACCGCTTAAGAGGTTGCTGGTGTTTTACAAATAATCCTGTATTATAATTCATAATGTAAAAAACATAAATAAAAAACGTCTGTGTCTCTGCCCGAGGCGTAAATTTCAAAAATATCTGTCTTGTCACTTAAATTTATTACGGCAGAATGCAAATTTCCCGACGCTAGCTTTCCCCACTTTTCTGAATGCATTGCTGCACAGCGCTGCCATTTAATCCTATTCCAAGGCGACTAAAATATGAAACTCTGAGAAATCTGTTTATGTTTTTCACTATTTTTATTACACGAGGGAGAACTCTTTTTGACGTTTTCATTTTGTATGTTGATGTAGTGCTTTTAATTTTAATATGTAAGATGAAAAGGTCAGATATTTTTATTTGAGTTTGAGTTCAGTAACATGTTACCAAACTAACTAATTACTTAATTATCAAATATATACATTTTGGTCTCTCAGCCGTTGGTCCCGGCTGTCATTCGTGGATCTTTGAAAGTCGTTACGGGTAGTCAGAAGCCTGAAAGTCTGACAACCATTCTTGCCAAGGGGTATCGTATTACCCAGTGACTGCGTTGTGGAGGTCAGATAGGCAGTCGCTCCATGTAAAATACTGGTATTCAGCTGCATCCGGTTAGACTGGAAGCCGACCCCAACATAGTTGGGAAAAGGTTAGGCAGATGATGATGATACATTTTGGTCTCTCGAATATAAAATTAGGAAACTTACTCGTCTATTCGATACCTGCCGATCTATTCTGTAAAAATCTCATCGCGAAAACATAGGTGAAGTCAGCTCAGTCAGGTGTCATTCCACCTGATGCTAAAGATTGACAGTTCGCCTAAGTTTTCACGGCGAGATTTTTACAGAATAGGTCAACTGATCCAGCCGATCGATTCTGTAAAAATCTCACCGTGAAAAGTTGGTGAAGTGAGCTTAGAGTGAGCTGTCAATAGTGTCAATCCCCAGCATTAGTTGGAATGACAGCTCACTCCACGTTCACTTCACCTAAGTTTTCACGGTGAGATGGTTACAGAATCGCACTGCAGGTATTTGTACAATCCGTTCAGTCATTTTACCTCTGACAACAACCATAATTGCAACACACCAGCAACCCTATAACAACGTGAGTAAAGATCACTGTGATTTGACTGTGATGCAAAATGTGAAAGGACTTTACGTAAAGAAACAAAAAGACATCAAAACAAATGACAATCTCATCGAGAAAGAATCAAGTATTGAAGATTCTTCTATCAAATAATTTCCAAGCTAAGTAGATATGACTAATAAAAAAAAATAAAAAAATGTTTATTGCATCAACTAAAATTCTTATTTCTATTTACAATATGGAGCATCCTTTTAAGCAAATAGTTTGCTTGTGTTAGGAAGCTCTGCCATTCTCTTAGTTTTGTTATAATAATGACTACGGTCGGGAAAACACTAAACTAGAGTAACTAGATTTTTATAGTTTACGTAAGGAATCCATTTCTCTCAGTATTGTCACTAAGTACTCGCGTGGGACGATAAGCTGGAGATATCTATTCTACGCTTTGTTTTACTTTCATTCACAGGTAACTAGACAGTTATTTATACAATTTTAATCCGTCGATTATAACCTAGACATAAGGATAACTGTTTAGTAGCTCTATTTTAAAGTAAATAATTAGCCCATAATATTCCCACTGCTGGGACACAGGCTCTCTGTGAGAGGAAGTGGGCATAATCCACCACGTGGACCCAGTGCTGGTTGGCGGGATGTCACACGTCCTCGAAGTTTTGGTTCTAAGACATACCAGTTTCACAATATTTTCCTTCGCCGTTTTGAGAGTAAATAAATTACACAAAGTGCCTGCTTGGATTCGAACCCACGGCTTACACCTCTGTAAGTCACGAACTTTACCACTGGGCCACCATTGCCAAGTAATAGGTTCAACTTCAACTGTATTGTGCATGCGCCTTTTAGAAAACGAGTTTTTAACATTAATTATTATTATTTGTCTGTGAAACAAGCTAATAGTGGAACGTATTATCAAAATATGTTTGAAATAATGATTTAAAACATATTTTATTATGTTATTAAAAACTTGTAATTAATAATAACTAAGGTCAAAGATCTCTTTGGGTCATAAATTGTAACTGTTTACCAAGAGACTAATTATATTACCAGCGAATCACCAGCATAGAAATTAGATAAAATACATGTTTTTAAATACTACAGTATTATTGCAACACAGATCTATATAATACCGCAGTTGTCTGTTGAATAGACCTTAAATGGAAGATGATAGATATGAGGTTAAGTTAATTATTACAATAAAAACAAACCATAAATAAAGTGGATTTGTGGCGCTATCTACATTGAAGTACGCATCACACGAAATCCTGCATATTTATACATAATACAACTTCCAAACATCAATCGTCGGGCAGTAGCCCACCGGACGCAACACCTGTCCGGTCGGAGGATACTCCCTTTTCTATGGAGGATGAGTGAACTTTACACCCTGTTCCTCATGCCTATATGGCTAAACGAAACCAAATAAAATCAGTATCAAGCCCCGTTCAGCAGACGACAAAGTCATAAGCTGCGATGAGCAATTAAAAAAAAAAGTTTTTCAATCTGATATTGACGGACAGGGAGTTACCGAAGCAACACGTTTCTATAAATGAGGTCCACAACGTGACTATAAACGGCGTGATGCCTATTAATAGAGATTATTGTAACCAAAACAATACACATCAAACAAAACAATGATAGTTGGGAGTTGCTAAGACAGACAATCGACATGCAAAACCCTCATTTTAGTTGAGATATACAATGTTGAATCAGCTGCTTTGAAAGGCTTTAATGATTTTAGTGTTGAATGGGCACAAGGTAAGTACCTACTAAATAGATTATAATATTTATTGTGTAATTAAACTGCCATTGTGCCCAAAAGTGGAGCACTGAAAACCAATCTTTTCATTGCAGTCGGGGGATTGTTACTTGGAACAGTTCTTTACAGGTTCCCCGACTTCGCTGAAGAGATTGGTTTTCAGTTTAGTTTCAGTTCAGTTTGGCTTTTGGTTTACAAAAATAAGAGCATGTTCAACAGGGTTTATTTTAATAAACCCTGTTAAACATACTCTTATTTCTGTTGAGAGCATTTTACACTACTACTACATACAAGTAGGTACAGTCAACAGCAAAAGTAGATGATCAAAATCAGAAATTCAATACTAATGAACAGAGTTCGCAGCTATATGGCAGCTGTACTAGTAGTAAATGTTTAGTATAATTTACAATCACATACTTTTGAATCACTTCGACGCCACACAGTTGTGACGCGAACTCCGTTCATTAGTATTGAATTTCTGATTTTGATCATCTACTTTTGCTGTTGACTGTACCTACGGCCTATTTTTTAATCCTGCGGGGTAATTACGTAACAGAACATACCCGTCCTAACTGACGGCGCCCGTTCACGAACATGACGTATGGATCAGCACTATTCAACTCAACCATTTTGAAGGTAGCTAAATGGTCCAACACACGCGCCACCGTCAGCGAGACATTTGTTTTCCACAAATACAATAGGCATGATGACAAATTTTGAAAAACTGGTTTTTCAGGTTCAGAAATAAATATTATATACAATGTATATCAAATTTCTGCTTAAAATGAGGAATCAATATGAAATAAAATACATTTTACTTTAAATTTTTTTCATTTCCGCCAAAACGCTTCAATCTGTCATGGCGTCGCTTGTGACGTCACGTTCGACGTAAACATTGACGGCTAGTACGGCTACAGTATTAATTTTGCATTGTTTGTGTTTTAAAAGTTCTAAAATATGAGTTCGAGACCATATAGGTGTTGTGCAGTGCCTCTGTGTACTAATACAACTCAGACAAGTTATTTATATTCGTTCCCTATGATAAAACAATACGAAATAAGTGGCTTACACTTGCAAGACGTGATATAAAAGGAATATTGCCTAATACTCAGCTTTATTTCTGTGAAGATCACTTTGACGTAAGTATTTACTTATATTTGTAGATTCCACATAGTTTCCAAACCATTATAAATATAACGCTGTTCAATATGTTCTGTATGATTTGTACTTACATGGATGTTTTTACATTCCTAAATTCTGACGAACAAAAGTCTTTATTTGACCCTAGAAACGCTCCTAGAATCAACAAGTCGACTCTTGGCAAATTTGTGCTGGTTGCCTTTGTAAATCCTGGTTCCATTTTTGTATTTTCACTTTCTATTTTATTTAATATATTTATGAAAACAAACCAAATTATCCACTCGCTCTATAAGGAAACTAAGAAGAGCTGTCATTGTAGTTGAACGTGACGTAATTCGCTCTGATTGGCGTTCAACATAACATGGCGGATTGTCGTATTTTGTGGTTTTATTTTATTAAAATATTAAATAATCTCACTCATAATTAAAAAATAAATACGTTTTTTGCAATCCATAATTTACATTTCATTACATAGATGCATTACTTTAGTGACTTTTGTTTACTGTCATCATCCCTATCCGAAAGGTTCTACAGCCTTCTACATTTATCAAAGTGACCAATAGTTATATCATAATACCTGCTAAAGCCAAACAGGCTTATTAAAGGCTAATGGAAAGGTACCAGAGGATGAAAGGGACAAAAGATTCCTCGATCCATATGCTATTACTACCTTTTTATATACTCGTTTACAAGTCAACACGGCGAGAGAAGATAATTCGACAAATAGCCGATATCCGATATTCGAACAATAGCCGAAATCCGATACCGAGATTTGTAAATAAACATATTGGGCTTTTCCTGTTTACTTGCTGTTTAAGGGGGAGTGGTTGATGATTGAGTGATTTATGTAGACAGGTAGCCCTCGCAATATTAGTTTTCAATAGATTTGAGAACGAAAATAGGTCAAGGAAATCACGCATTTCAAGAATAATAATTATCTAATTTATTTCTTATGTAATCCGCCTTATACCAGCTGATAATTTTTTACCGTCTAGACAAAAACAGGGTATGCAGGACGGGGTAACAGGGTATAAGTTGATATTATTTACCGATTTTTTTTTTTTAAATATAAATAGTTTACTTCAAATAAGTAATAGTATTTATTGATAAGTTAATTACATTATAGGTTTTTGAAAAAAAAAAGAGATTTATGTCCAGGCTTCTACTCCGCGTTTTTGTCTAGACAGTAAAATAAGTCAGCCGGTATATTCGGCTCACTTAGAACTTTAGCTACTTTTAAGATCTATAACCAAAACATAAAGCTGTTGTTTAATATCACTATACGGACACATAGTTTCATCCATCTTAACTGTCACACCATTTTAAAGCTTTTGAAAGTTATCTGCGAAACCATTACAAAGTTACTATATTTCACCATACCTAACATAAAGCAAAAGCTATTCTTCAGCATGAATCAGAAAGGTGTGGTATGTTTAAGGGTGTGGTACGAACATTATTAATAATATAATATCCCTGGACATTTCACACAGCGCCATCTAGTCCCAAGCTAAGCAACCTAATGCTTGTATTATGGTAACAAGATGGCTGATAAACTACTTCTATACATTTTTTTTTTTTGTAAATACATACATATTATAGATAGAAAAACACCCAGACTCGGAACAAATACATGTAGGTCATACAAATATTTGTTCCGTGCGGGAATCGAACCCGCGACACGCAGCGCAGCAGTCAATCGCTTAACCACTGCGCCAACCGTGCCGTCAAATTATATTATCAACTGTCCCATACTGTTGCCGTTAGCTTACATCAACCCACTGTTGGGCCTCTCTCCGTGACTTCCGGCTCTTTCGATCCAAAGCTACACTGAACCACTGGTCGTTTGTTTTATCCAGCTCGTCTCGCCATCTAAAACCACTGTCCCATAAAAATCTTCAATACCTACTCGACCAAAATGTATTGGTCGGCTGATAACTTTTTCCTCATATTACGATGTTGGTTCCATGGAGAAAGTTGTTCAGTTTGATGGTCTGTACCACAGCCTTCAATATGACTATACCTTTCTGATTCATGCTCTATATAACACGGCTGAAACAAAGAAAGAAAGAAAAAGTATTCATTGTGACTTGTACACGAAGTTTACAAACTAAACAACAACTAAAGTCCTCCAGACCGTATTTGGCCAATCTCAACGAAGACTAGTCTTCGGCGCGGGAGGTATTATTGTGCACAACTGTGCGCGCAGACACAAATGCATTCCCTCTTCCCTCACTCTCTTAATCTGATGGGACGGCAATCCGCTACGACCGGAGAGAGATCAGGCGCATCGGTTGGTTTCTTACTAAACTTCAACTATATCCAACGACCCTGGTTACTTATCTCCTTTGGTGAGTGTACACACATTGAAAAACGATTTTCTCCTCAAGTATTGATTGATATTATGAGATGCATTATGGCATCTTCGCACACAATCTTTTGTGAATTGTTCTCTTCGGCTTTACTTGGTTTCCGAGGCACGGGGATATCACACCGCTAACTTCCAAACTCCGGGCTCTGACTAAGAAATTTCTAATGGAAAAAAAACAATAACACTGCCCGACCCGGGAATCGAAACCGGGATCCTACGCTCAGCAGTCGCACTTGCTACCACGACACCAACGAGGCAGTCAAACAACAACTAAACAGACAACTATACATAAATTACTGCTAAGTTAAAGTTTCCCCTTAAAGTGATTCACAGAAAATGAGCCACTATTAAACTATCTCCAACATTTAATAACCTCAAATACCTAGGTGAGGCCGCAATAGGCCCTCTGAGGACGTAAGATACGCATGCATTATAAACTTAAGTAGCTAATGTACTTTGAGAATAGGCTTCTCTTAAGCGGAGTGAAACTCTCGTCCCGTCATGTCTTGTAATTGGCCTCAAACCTCCGTGGTGCGGTATCCGTTGCTAATAGGATAAGAGCGGGGTGCAATATGATGATCAATTATGATGAACTTATACGTGCGCTCGTAAAGCCTGGTTTACACGTGGCTAGTATAATTAAGTCGAGTGTTGAATCAGCATTTACGTACAAGTGGCCGGAACAGTTTTAAAATGTTTGTTTGTAAATGTATGATACTTTCTAAATACCTACATATATACATAAATACTGGCTGTTTGTGTATGTGAGTTTAAATGTTTGTAAACGCACCCACGACACAGGAGAAATTCCTAGTGTGGGGCAACGTTTTTAAAAAGGCGAGGGGTTTTTTTTTTTAGAAAACATTACCCATTTTCTAAAAAAAAAAACCCTCGCCTTCTTCCCATGGGGGTAGACAGAAGCTACAGAACGCCACCTGCTACGATTACACACTCTTTTTAACTGGCTTCGTTTACATTCATACGTCTGGTTATACACACATAATGGTTGCGAGTACCTACTACAAACCTGTACCCTAATTGCGTAACACAGGATCCATCACAATCTGAATAATAATAATAATAATATCCCTGGACATTTCACACAGCGCCATCTAGTCCCAAGCTAAGCAACCTAATGCTTGTGTTATGGTAACAAGATGGCTGATAAACTACTTATATATATATATTTTTTTTTGTAAATACATACATATTATAAATAGAAAAACACCCAGACTCGGAACAAATACATGTAGGTCATACAAATATTTGTTCCGTGCGGGAATCGAACCCGCGACACGCAGCACAGCAGTCAATCGCTTAACCACTGCGCCAACCGTGCCGTCGAATATAAGAAAAAAAAAGAATAAAGAAAATAATATTGAAGGATATTGCTAATCCTTTGCTTCTTATGATCGAAAAAACAACCGACTTCCAAAAATGACACTACAAAGTGAAAAATAATTTCAATTTCGAAAGTCGGTGTCGTTGGGTTCGCATTTTCGTTGTTTGCCACCCACTTCCGAAATTAAAGTTATTTTTCACTTTGTAGTGTCGTTTTTGGAAGTCGGTTGTTTTTTTGCAAAAAAGTTTATATTTTTCACTTTATAATAATAAAAACTTTAATTCAGACTATAAGGTCCATAAATATGTTAGTATTTTGGTGTTAGTAACAATGGTGCTTAAATAAGTAAGTAACTTTTAAGCTGTAATTTTTACCAGTAATTTTGGTTGAAAAACCAAACTACTTAACTGTTTTTGATAAAATTTCTATGGGACCATTTGGGAAGTATACCGTTTCCAACAAAAAAAGATTTTTTCAAATCGGTTGGCAAGCGAGGGAGTTATGCGCGAACAAACATTAAAAAAAAAATACAAACATCCGAATTGAGAACCTCCTCCTTTTTTAGAAGTCGGTTAAAAAATGTGTCTGCCCAACAACGTAAATAACGCAATGAATGTTGTTGAATTGTCATAATGAAAGCCATTACTACTGATAGTGTGTTACGTGATCACCCCGCTGTAAACAAGTAAGATCTATAGTCCGAATAAGTATGAAAAGAACAGTTATTGTTACGCTATTGTTGCGTAATTGTCCCGCTGAGCTTTCTAAAGAACATCATCAATAAGAAAATAAGAGACGTTTGTGTATATATGTTTATAAGGTAACTATGTGTCCTTCGAAGACATGTGACATCTACCAACCCGCACTGGGCCCGCGTGGTGGATTACGGCCCACTCCCTCTCACCGAGAGGAGGCCTGTGTCCCAGCTGTGGAAACATTAGTATAGGCTGATTATGTTGTGTCCTTCTAAGGCAATACTTTTAGTGAACATAAAAATTCATTTGACTTTCTCGTATCAAATTGCCTTATTAAAAACCAAGTTTTCATTTGCAGGAAATAAAAATTAGTGTCGCTTCAAAAGGAAAATGGCGAACAGGTGGTTGGACGCAATTTTTATTAAAAGACGTAAAGGATAGGTGCAGAGAAATATTCTGCTCATTTATTTTACTTTCTTGGGAAGGTAATGTTTCCGACTTAATTTATACAGTTTGTCCCGTACCTGCATATTTATGACTTGGCTAGCGAAACATTAGCAACTAAAAGGACTTATAAGTAGGTCTGTATTAAGAGTCTGATTATAAAACCTAGGTATAAAAATAAAACTATAATTCTGGTGTAAAATATTAAAGCATTCAAGGTGCAATTGTAAACCCCACCTAAAAAAGGCATTGTACTCATAATTATGAACAACTATGGGATCAACCCTGAAATCGAGAAAAAAAGGATCTCTCCAGGCAAATTAAAACCATCAAAAATATTTTTTTTATTAACAAATGTGTGTTCAAGTTCAACCTATCTAGTACAAAAACAGAATGTACAATGTTATAAGTATTTTAAAGATAGAGTAAACAACGATGTCTGTGCTAGTTTTAACTGTATGACACCCGGCGCCTTCCTCCGACAACTTTTAAAGTAACGAGCTTTACCGTGACATAATGATTTGCTATGCTATGAATAATCCTAACAATATTATAAATGCGAAAGTTTTTATGGATGGATGGATGGATTGATGTTTGTTAGTCTTTCACACAAAAGCTACTGAACTTATACGGGGCGCAGGTAGTAATATAATAATACAAGCTGCCACCCGCAGTTTCACCCGCATAAGTTTCGATCCCGTAGGAATATCGGGATAAAAAGAATCCTATACAGGAATAATTTTTATTCAGTGCGCAAACTTTGACAAATTAAACTTAAATGAGTTTTATTAAACACCTATTTTTTATTTTGATAAGTCTTAGTACAAAAAAATAAAGTTATCGTTAACGAAAGATGTCTATTTTGAAATTGATTTTCTGGCCACTACGCGCCCGGCGCGGCAGCGCTCGGTCGTTTTTCGTGCATAGGCGTGGGTAGATAGATATTTACGTGGGTTACATACAATGTACTGATCGCTGGTTTTATCAGGTTCGAATTAGACTTTTTTAAGATTAGGCCGTGATCTGAAGTTATTTGAAGAGTAATTCCAATTTTTCCTTCATACTTTCATGGGCTTAGGACCATCAAAATGCAGAAAATAACGCAATAGAATCAATTAAATTAAGGCACTTTTAAAACTTAATACTTACATTTACCGCCAGTCGAAGTCTGCCAGACCCTAGTGCGTGATTTGGGGTCCTGAACTGACCGTGATCAAGCAGCCTCTGAGTGGCTGCTAAAATGGTCCTTTCATTAGGGACCGTGGGGTCCTTACCCCTTACCCCCTAGCATACATTCTGCGAGCTGCTCGTAGGCTTTCACCACATAATAAATAGACCCGCACCATCACATTAGAACTCGCGGTTACTAAAATCCGATCGTAATTACGACACACGAGTACACGGGAAGCGACTAGACGCGACGTAACGACAACGCAAGCGCAGACTGTCGAGCGCCCGGCCGGCCGCCGCCGCCTGGCGCCACCCTGCCGCCCGGAAGGGGGTTTCACCCCCTCTGCAACATCACTCGTAAGCCGCACGGCGCCCGCGTTCATTGATATTATTACGAATAGATAGTGTCCATATTTTGCTGATTTAAAGTCGGATAAAAAAATATAAAAAAGTTTTGAACAAATAATGGAAATGTGTTCTATTACTGATACTGAACCACCAAAAATTTTTTGCGCATTGCTTAAAAAATATTCCTGTATGTTAATCCTGGTTATAAACCATCTATGTGCCAAATTTCATCCAAAACCGTTCAGCAGTTTTTGCGTGAAAGAGTGACGAACATCCATCCATCCATTCATCCATCCGTCCATACAAACTTTCGCATTTATAATATTAGAAGTAGGACAAACAGTTCTGGCACAAATGAAGTTATAGTTCGCGTCAAACTTTATGCCGGCTCTGAATGCGTTGCTAGGTGTGCAGTAGGTACCCCACCCCTTACCCCCGCTGACCCTTGATTTTTTTACTGCGACGCGACTCGCCTCGTGTTCCGAGTCACCATACATTTTAAATCGGGCTGCACGTTCATTTAATTTTGACAAAAGGCATCAATGAGAGGAAAAATAGGACTCTTTCCATGTTTTCATAAACACGTGTCAGACTCGTTAATAAAAACGCATACACGAGCCTAAGCTTGTAAACGCCCACTCAACACACTATCACAAAATAAACACATTAGTATAATTAATACTTCACCTTTGTTCGACGTGATACTTCCCTTCAAACAAGAGTCGGCTTACAAAACAGATATACGACTAATTGATTTATTAGGACACTACTTAGTGAATGACGCCAAAAATATATTAATTCATTAAGTAGTTAATCTTCGAAGAAATGTGTCCCTCGCCCTAACCATAGTATAAAGAGCCAAGTAGGCTATCTCCGGCCCAATCTGTGATATAATTGCCTACTGTCTCAGGGTTGTCACTTTTAGCTAAATTTTAATTCAGTGCAAATTGGCAAGGGTCGCGAAATTGTATTTTTTACTTGTATTATCTGGGTACAGGGATTGTGAGGTCGGTTTTCCTAAACGATGATGAAACCTTTCACGATGAAAGAAAGAGCGACGGGCCAGCAGACGGGCGGCGCGGGACGGAGATGAGCACAAGTAACCGGTAGGTTACTGAGAGTACTGTCACCAATTCATTAGTTTAGTCAAAGCCCGGCCCTTGCCAAAGATAACACATCTCTGTATAACTAATTCAGTGATCATTAGTCAAAAAAGTTAAACAATGGTTTTCCTAACAAATACAGAAATGTATTCAAGATTCAGAGCAGTATTATTTATAAAAAAAGGGATAAAACAAACCGGCACATTTTTCATTCATTTAGCGGTGCCGAAAAGCCGTGACGCGCGAAACTCGTGCGGTGTTAGCCCCGTCTGGCGCACTGAGAAACGGGTCGAAATTTTGTTTAAGTGTGCGTGCGGCGGTCATAGATACTTTGGCGCACACATACAAGCCGCGCGCGGTGCGTTTGTATGAAGATAACCTACTTCCCTCTTTATACTATGCCTTAACTGCGTCGCTCTGTATATGTCAATCACTTTCAGTCAATACCTGCAACATAATCCATTGCTTCAGATGTCTAAAAAACAGGTGTAATCGACACCTAGTTTACCGCAATGTATGATTGTTATGTAAGGATATCATGTTAAGTGTAAATTTCACCAGAGAAACTGATACGCGATCAGCAAGCATATCTAAACTGCGTTCAAAAGCTGTCTGTGTCAATATTCCACCACAATGATAACTCTGACAGCTTTTGAATGGCGTTTAGATTTGCTGATCGCGTTTAGTTTAATTAGTGCAATCCGCTCTTAGTATTCAATGTTGGCATCTAGCTGTATAACCTCTTTTCATCTAGGTATGTATATTTATATCAATGTGAATTGGTATTTTGAATTGGTAGGAACTGTAAGCAGAACCTATTCAATTAAAAGCGATTCAAAGTAATGACTTCCGCAAAATTGTACTAACTTCTATATTAAAGTTGCTTTTCGTGTAGAGTCTATCTATGTGACTGCTTTGTTCTTCTAAACGATGCGACGCCTCAGATTTTGATGCGTTTTTCACCATAGTTGAGAAAATTGATTTCGGAAGGTTTATGTGTCTATAATACAATAATATTAATCTTACAAATAATTTAAACATTCGTGGTGTTTTGTCAAGTTGTAAAAAACGTGCGAAACAGGGGTGGATCGCTAGTATATGTAGTTCAAATTAAACTCCCAGTGTTCGATACACCTTTTAAGCCGATACCTCCTCTTAAAATGGATAGGTCAACTCCAGTCGGACATCGGTCGTATCGCTTAACATTTTCACATAAATCGTCCCAAATCCTTCGACGTACATAATACCCAAGAGCCATATCACGAGGAACCTATGGTTGTATCACTAATTAAGAACCGCACTCTGACCGGAAATAAAGCCAACCCGAAAGACTAGCGCAAATTGAACGCCCGACGATTTCCGGCCCCAAATGAGATTTTCGGGAGGCAAACAGCAACCGATTAAACATTTGAACTTCAAGATAAACAGCTGACATTTAGCTGCCTGAAGTTTGATAAGTATCAGATATCTTATTTGGGAAACTGAGCCTTATTTACTTCATTAAGATATAGGATTATTTATGGTTTCAGTTAAAGTTTGTTCAATTCTTTTATCTGTTTTGGATTTGAAGGTTTTCTTAATATTTATGACTTGTTCTTATAGCGTGATCTTGTTTCAGTATGTAATAGGATATATGGAATCATTTTCTAGAACAACCAGATGATATGTAAAACTGTGGTAGTGTTGGTTAGTAGAATAGTCTTTCATACAAGTTACAGTCATTTCCAATTATCCCCTTTCCGCTTTATTACAACAAAGCGCGAACGCAACTCGCCTGTTACATTCTTTATGAATACAAGTTGAACCCTTCACAATGACGAAACAGTCATAAACTATGCCGACAAACATACGGCTTTACCGTGTTAAACGAGAACAAAACACTGTGCTCACCTTCCCCCGTGAGGTATAAAACTCGGAAGAGGTAAATGGGTCAGCTCACCCCGTACGGTAGGGTTAACAACCTGTCACCTCATCCCTACTCATACACTAATACTACAAAGCTATGTGACAACACCCTGATTGCATAAAGCCTCACTTAATGTACCTATGAGAGGCTTAAGGTACCTGCCCACCTGATTAGACGCGACAGGAAGATTAACAAGTAATCAGGACACAGAGCTTGTGTCAACACTTCCAATTATGGCTACATCTTCTTAGAGACACACGCAGTCCCCAGTGAATGGTTGGCTTAAGGTGCGGTCTAGCCTTCTATTCGACCACCACCTCTAGATACACTGTATCCGTATATTGAAACCACAGCTTCAATCTTAGAAGTAATCTGGCGTACGAAAGAGATTTTATTTTCTCGTAAACTGGTCACATGTCGTCCAAATTGGAAATACGTGATCGAGTTTCATGGTAATGATCGTCTTTTATGTCGGTTGTAACTTACGCGCCATATAATTGAGTATATATAAGTTATCATTTACGCGACTTAGGGCCGGTGTATGCTATCCCTTGGGGGCTCAGGCACGTGTTTACTTCTTTTGATTGCAATGCCAAGGGCGGATACTTGTGCTAAAACTACAAACTTTCGTAGACATTCCTTGCTGTAACTTTGATATTAGCAAATACTTCCCTGGAGACTCAGTCAGATAATATATTAAAAGAATTGCTTCTGCCCGCGACTTTGTTCGTCTGGAAATCGTAACATACACAATATAGGTACTAAAATAACAGACACGTTTTTATAAAACTCCCTTGGCTTGTCCTCACTGCGTCGCATCGCATCGCCCGCTCGCGCTAAGTATAACTTCGTTTTCACTTAGCGTTCTTTCTGACTTTTTTTCTTTTTGCATAGCTCTTAAAGGTCGTAGCGTAATTTTAAATAACCTAAAACCTTCCTCAGGAATTGGGCTATAGAATGCAAATAGATTTTCAAATCTGACTAGTTCTAGAAATTAGCTCGTTCAAACGAACAAACTCTTCAGTTTTATTATAATTTGTAGTTTTATTATAGATAAAAATACGTAGCGTCATGTAGAGCTTTTAGAACAAAATAAGAGATTGAAACCAGTGAACTAGTGAACCTTATCCGTGTACTGTCTTAAAAAGGTTACTAAAAAGTCCGTTAACTACACTATGCTACTAATAAGAAAATCGATTTTCAGATATTCTAGGTATTCTATCTATGAACTGCAGTGAATTTCAGACAGTCGGATCTCATTACTTGTTAGAAGTTGTAGTCAGAAGTTTAGGACGTAAAGCGGTTCCACATCTATCATCTACGTACTGGCTTTGAATAAATTCCTGATGTGTTCTACAAAGGGACGACGCGGCTCATAGTTTCCCAGACTTGCACAACTTCCTTTGAAAATGTTAGGTACATTCTCGAAGAAAGTATGAAGTTTTTGTCTTCATATTTGGATTCGTCCTATTCAATATTCCAGCGAGTCATGCTTATTCTAAATCTTCTCTCTTACCGCTAGAAGTTAGCTAAGAAGTTTGAAAAAGTCTTTTATAGTCGATCGTATATTCTTTTATTTATTAAAACTAGTCCTTACAGACATTGTCCTCTGCTCTCAGAAGTTCAGTGGGTAATTCTTACAAGTACGTTCAGTTTTTCCCGAATTAGATACAAGTGTTCATTAAAACAAATGCAAAACTCTGTGTAAACACCAAGCCACGAAACCACGAGGTCGGAAAGTAAAATACAAATTACAATTACATCGAACTCGTGTGGAATTTTTGATTTAAACATTTGTTGTCCGATGTGCGGCGCTAATTACATAGTATTTTAATTAAAATAAACTCGTTATTTATTCAACGATATTATTCGATACGATATTTAAAGCAGTCTGTAAAAGTTTTTAAAAGCACCGATCGTTTTTGCGAGCATAAATTTCGAGGTCGGATATTTTAAATTGGGAATGGAGTCGGATAAGTCTGCAACTGCTACTACTGCTACTGAACTTGGGTTTTCAATAGAATTTCCATTCTATATATTCTCTATGACAATTGGTGTCGATGTTGACAATTCTAATAATGTCAGATGATATGGAAAAAAAGCGTATCTGATCTGCGTAAAAAATATCGAGCCATACGGGACGCCTGGCAGATGTCAAACATCGAACTAAGTATTTTGTATGGAAAATATACATGAAAAGATGATTTATTAAAGGAAGTAAATATGGCATAACCTAAGCATGTATAATAATTAAAACCAAAAACAAAATACATAAAATAATCAGCCTATAAATCCCGGGACATAGGCCTCCTCTCAGTAAAAGGAAGTGGGCCGTACAAAATACATATTAATTTAATACGAAAATTAATTTCGTAACTCTACGAGAGAGACGCAGAGTTACGAGCGTGTGGAACGCGCGTCGCCACGCCAACAGCCGGTCTCACCCGAGGGATTACATAGATATTTCACACCAAAAATAAAATTAAATGTTGGTACTTAGACGTTAATAAAAATCTCCGATCGATACAATAGAAAATGGTATTAAAGATTTTTATATAGAGCCTGGCATACCTACTTATTTAACTTTTTGTTTTTTTCTCAAAATGGCGGCCACACATGAATTTATATCTACGAGTATACTAATAATATTATAAAGAGGAAAGATTTGTATTTTTGTGTGTATGTTTGTAATGAATAAACTCAAAAACTACTGTGCCGATTTCAAAAATTCTTTCACCATTGGAAAGCAACATTCACCTTGAGTGACATACGCTATATTTATTGTAAAAACATAAAAAAAATCTTATGTCCACCCGTGCGAAGCCAGGACGGGCCGCTAGTCCTATATAAATCGATAGCTGACATCCGCCGATGAAGTCCACCGACGGCGAACAGATAGCTATGCCTATGAAAATAACTGTCATGAGTCCATGTTTAGAAGTTGTAGCCGTATGTCAGTACGGTTTCACTCGCTGCATTTTATGATTGTCGTGTGACTTCGAGCGTCCATAGTTGGACAACCCCGATAAATTGCAGTCCTCGTCATAGAGATTGGTGACAAGTTTGCAAGACGTCATTATGGACAATCACAACGCTGACGCGAGACGACTGAAAGATAACTTTTAGCTGGTCTACAGCCAATTTTCTAAAATTGTACTTATAAATCATGAATCATAATGACAAAATAGGATGACATCTATCAGATGTAATCAGTGCTCGAGTGTCGTTTAATTTGATCTTAAGAGTTTAAGTAGCTTCTTGGGTTTTACCATCGTAATTTCAGCCTTAGTTACCAGAGGATAAGAAGTTTCCTCTGGTAACTAAGGATAAAATTGAGGATGAAATTAAATGTTACGAGTATAAACTCCTTATTGCGCAAGATTTAAAAGCGGTTTTCTCCTAATGTATGGATAAAAAATGTTTGGTGTTAAGAACATAGCATTTTCCAAAAAATATACTACTATGAAATAGGCCTTTTTTTAAAGATGCAATCGTTATTTTACGAGAAAAAAAAAAACACTTGAATTTTGTTGCTTGAAGTATAAGGTAAAATGTATTTATGCTTGCGACTGTACCTATTAAATTAGAGTAATTTAACGACACTGGTTGAAATGATAGCTCTCGTAATTTTCTCCAGTTCGATCTAAAGTAGCTCTGTTTATTTTGGCAAGAAACGGAGAAACAGTTTCTCTTCTCTGCCAGCGGCACTAGAGTCGTCCCAGTTAAACGGTGCACCGGCAACGATTGATACTTTTTATTTCTCACCTCTAGTAACATTTTCCTGTGCTTGACATGTTTTCAATCGTGTTTGTGCAGGAAGGAGGTTGTTAGCTCCACTCGTATATTTTATTCAAATGATTACTGAGAGGCGATTGTTCGCTTGTTGCTCTGTGCCGGTGTGAATCAGTTGTTGTAAGCAGTTGAAGAGGGTTCTATTTTGGTGTCAATATAGGTTATATATAAAATACTAGGTTTTAACATTAGTTTAACTGTAAACAAATACCATATCAACATAAAATAAATATAGGTACCTATTATCGTAATAGAAATGATAATAAAAACTATTAAGTACAGACATTTTCGATAGTAATAATTAATGACTAAAAGTCTAATCTGACGTTCAAACATTTAGCTAAAAGCTTAGCAATGACAGTAATTTGGCCATCTCTTTCAAACTGGTTGTAAAAAGCATTTAGACTAAAAACTACATTCATTCAGACAAAACATAGCGTACTATTTTATATGTATGACCTGTTGTATACCTATGTTTTACAAATAAACTTTATGATTTTACTTAAAAACACCCCACACTTACACACTAATTTTTCACTGTCATTTGTACAAAATAAAAGCAAAAAAATAAACATTTTCCGTTCCAAGTTTAAAGCTTGCGGTCAAAATTGCATTCGGCAATTTGCACGATAGCAGAGGAAATGAACGCAGCTAAACGACGAAATTCAAATCGGAATTCGAAATAAATGTGCTGCCGCATGGAAAAAATATTTTGGCTATTTTCAAATTGTTTTAAAATGGAAACATCGATGTTTTGGTGTCAAGAATTAACAACTTTGGGCTTAACGACACAGCATGAAAGCAAAACAACTTGAATGGCTAAGTTGAATGAAGTTCGCTATATTGTTTTGTTTACGCCTAAGATGAAATGAGTTCGGTCTAATGTTCCGTGCTATGAAAACAGCAAAGTTTTGTTTACAATGTGCCTCGCGGCGTTGCTTACTGAGAAACTTTGAATAATATGTAAAATTTATATATTTTAAGATGGTGACTTAGAAATTCAATAGCTTTTTCCAATGTTGGGGACGGCTTCCAGTCTAATCGGTTGCAGCTAAAACCAACACTTTACATGGAGTGACTGTCTATCTGACCAACACTGTTACTGTTTAACACGATACCCCTTGCTAAGACTGATTGTCAAACTTTCGGGGTTCTGACTACCCGTTACGACTACAAATGACAGCCAGGACCAACAACAGCTAATATTTAGCCACGTTTCCCTCGGATATTTTAGAGAAGAACTAAATATGTCAACAGCCTGTTGCCAAAATTAAAAAACATAAAAAAAATCAAACCTAGGTAGGGTCCATTTTTTCTGCGGGTATTTTTATCAAAATGTTGCAAAACACAACCCGAAACCGACTTTAAAACCTTGTACCTATAAACTGTCTGTCGACCGTAAAACTGCATGTTATACTACTGACCGTGTGTATTGCAACCAATGCAATGTAAACATCGTAAACGAACCGTGAGGGCATGGTTGTGCGCCGTAAATTGACGATTTAATTACCGTAACAGGCAACTGTCACTGAGGAATTTTGAAAAAGGAATTGTAACTGCAACTGTTTTTTGGTTGCCTGGTCTGATTGTTTAGGTATGCTGTTTTGTTTTTTTTTTTTAAGCAAACTTATAGAAATACACTCGAGAGCAATGAATCCGGATCACTTGAAGAATCCTAAAAATCTCGGAAACTAAAAATGCTAGGTTAATGCAATAAATTGTATTTAATAAACAATGTAATACTCCTTAAATAAAGGTATTAAAACTTCTTAGTTATTGTAAAGTTATATCATAAAAAAATTAAATTTGAAAAAGGGCCACTTTCGAAGATGGAACTACGAAATTACAGCATTTGGTTTTGCTTTTGTTTGTAATCTGTCATTTATGTGGGTACATAAACCATGTTGATAGTGCTCTATATTCACTATTCAATCTGAAATTATGTCGCTTACGCCTGAAGAATGCACCAGAATACTTACAATGCTGGAAACCGGCCGGAGTCAGCGCGATACAGCCAGGACTGTCGGTGTGTCGCTGTCAACAGTACAAAGAGTTCTCCGGCGTTACGAAGAAACTGGTTCTAACCTACGCAGACCAGGAACGGGCAGAACCAGGTGTACCACAGCACGAGAAGACCGATACTTGGTGAACACCATGCTTCGAAATCGCTTTCTCACAGGAACTGAACTCACAAATCAGTTTCGACGCCTCGGAGGAAGTAACCCAAGTGCATGGACAGTAAGACGTCGGCTTGCTGAATCTAACTTAAAACCCCTTAGACCTGCAAACGGCCCTAAACTGGAGCGTGGGCATCGTATTTCAAGACTAAGATATGCCCAGAGCCACGTAAATTGGAGTATTGAAGATTGGTCAAAAGTTATGTTCTCCGACGAATCAAAATTTATGCTCTACAAGCACGATGGAAGACACAGAGTGTATCGAAGACCAGGGGAAAGATTCAAGCAAGCATGCATCGAAGAAAAAGTAGCCTACGGTGGTGAGTCTGTACTTGTGTGGGCCGGAATTTCTTCTGAAAGTCGCACAGAGCTGGTGATCATAGAAAACGGCTCTTTAACTAGCGTAAGATATGTGGAAGAAATCCTCAATGATCACGTTGGTCCATTTATGGTCAATTTAGGTGAGGATGCTATATTTATGCATGACAATGCCCGACCTCATACAGGTAGGATTGTGAATGACTACCTTCAAGAGATGAACATTACTCGTATGGAGTGGCCAGCGCGCAGCCCGGATATCAACCCGATCGAGCATGCTTGGGACGAGCTAGGCAGATGCGTAAAACAACGAAACCCTCCCCCAATCACGCTTCGTGAGCTCAAAATTGCTCTCACAGAGGAATGGGAGAATATTCCCCAAAATCGTATAAGGAACTTGGTGTACAGCATGCCAAACCGCGTAAACGCAGTAATGGAAGCACGAGGAGGCAATACGAAGTATTAAAATTCAAGAAAATCGTAATAAAGTTCAAAAATTTCATGTTTCCTATTTTTGTTTTAAGGAGAGATCAGCAGTTTTTTTCTTTATGTAATTTTGTGTTAATAAAATGTATGGTGACTCATATTTTTTTTTTTTCTTTCATTTAAGGAGTATTACATTGTCTATTAAATACAATTTATTGCATTAACCTATCATTTTTAGTTTCCGAGATTTTTAACATTCTTTAAGTGACCCGGATTCATTGCTCTCGAGTGTAGTTAAGGCTTTCGATTTTTAACCCGAAACATTTTATAAGAAAAATAAAACTCTTGCTACTCCGCCTCCGAATATAAAGCCAAAAAATAAAGAACAAACAAGTAAAGTTGGTAATTTCTAAACCTAATGTAATTCTAATAACTACTAACCATCTTTTTTTTAAGAACTTCTTCAGAATCAAAACACTTTTTACAATTCCTAATTCATGAAGTATTCTCAAACCTCTATTCATGATTTTGTTATTTTATGCAAATATTCTCCGAACTTAAGCTTTGTTTCAGTCGTTCACGTAAACATCTCGGAAAATGAAGAGTTTATAAGTTATTTTAACACAATTGTTTACTTAGAAACTTGTGTAGCTTGTGATGTTCAAAGTTGTTTTGTTTTACACGAAAACTATGCTTTCAGTTAAATGGAATTAATATAAGCCTGTAGCGGTATCTACTACGCCACATACGAACTACGCGTCATACTCACGTCACTCAAAAACCTGCATCGCGCAAGCGGAGTTTACCGCGCAATTAGCATATATACAACAGCCCGACATGATTCATTAGGCAGTTGCCCACCAGACAAAACACCCGTCTGGTCGGAGGATCCTCCCTTTTCTATGGAGGATAAGTGAACTTTACACCCTGTACCTCATACCTCTATAAGGCTACCAATGACGAAACTGACCTGTAGACATATAAAGTACGAAGAGAACCGAGCATTACCGAGAAGAGCTGAACTATGCATATCTATGCAGATGAAACCACGGGGCACAACTACTTTATTATAGTCCCATTCAATAAGAATCAAAATTCTTGTGGTGCAAGTGATCGACAGGAAGATTATCTCTTGGGTTACGTTAGGTCAAGATCGCGAAACGATTACTTTTTAATTTTAAATCGTTTCGTAATTACTATTTAATTTATTAATGCTATCTTGATTCCAGTCCGAAAATGTGATGGTGCTATCGTTCATGTATAGCTCTGTCTCTCTCTTACACTAGACTCATGATGGCACCAGTACTAGTAGGTACTATTAGATATTCTGTGGCAGTACGGACATTTAAACGGTGATGCAAAACTGATGATCACAGTAGCCTTAAAACGATTTTATAAAAACAAAAAAAAAGATCAAGCAAACAAAAAAACAAAATACTGGCGTTCATATGCGTAAAAATGATAATGGGTGAAGTTTTGAGCCTACTTTGTGAACTTTTTTATCGCGAGGGCGATTGTGACATTAATATTGTCTACAGCAACCATTAAAAAGCAACTAAGTCGAAAAGATTATGTACCGTGATAAACTACGGTTCTTTTTATTTACTTTTGGAGTACCAGCAGCAATTGTTTTTAATTATGTGCGTGTATACGTCTGTATATAATTTACTAGTACATAAAGTTTCTTTTTCATATTTTTATACAAGCTCTTTTTTCTTTTCTGCCAAACCCTTCGGGGGCGTGATGTATTGTTATGCGTGTTATGTTTACAAAGAAAACTGTATGGTAAAGTAAGTTTATTACATAAAAACATTATCCCAATAACGTAAAGGAATAAATGTATCTATTACTTATAGATATTGGTAATAATGGAATAATGGACCCAGACGAGATGCGAGTAAGTATCTATCCGGAAATGGATATAGTATAAATACTTTACGAGTAAGTACTAGTAATTCCCTGAAAGGTTTGTTCAAAAGGTAAAGGTAGCTATATTAATATCCAACACGATGGTAATAAACATTGTATTCTCGTATATGAACAAAGATATTAAGAATAGGTAGGTAAGCTACTTATTCCCCTTTTTTTTCTTCGCATGGAAGTCGTAAGATGCACTATACTTATACTAAAATAACAGACGTCGCAGTCAGACTCATCGCGTCTCTGCGGAATTGGAATATCAAAGGCAAAAAGAATTCTTCAAATCCAACTGGTAGTTTCAAAGATTAGCACGTTCAAACAATCAAACTCTTTAGCTTTTACATTCGTATTAGTATATAATATAGATTATACCGCCAGAAGGAGATTCGCCATTAATATAAGTGTTAATAAAGTCTAAACAGCTCAAGGTGACAGCCTTGTCAATTATTAAGTTATAGCTTCTGTCTGCAAAGTACCTACTGCGCATGCCTCTAAAGTTTTGACAGTGAACATAAGGCAAAGGCAACAAAAAGTCCAGCAAATCTCAATAAACCACACCGTATCATATTAGCAGTAGCAGTACATCTATCAAAAAATGTTGCTGCAACTGTTTACAAATTTATAATATCAGATATGCAGCCAACTGTCGGGCAGATCTAAACATCTTGTCGGATTCCTGGATCAGAGCCAAGCCCACCATTGTACCGGAGATCCCTCAAAATAGGTACATCAACATTAAATAGTTTTATTGTGATCCAATAGATTTCGTTGAGTCAGGTATTATTGGGTTATTTTAAGAGGATGCGATGATCTCAATTTTGTTTTGGAGGAAGTGATATGATCCAAATAGCAGTTTGATAAAGTAACTCTCTCATATCTATGTATATGAAGCATAAAAATGTAAAAGAGTAGTGATGCATGGAAGGGGGACACTATAGCGACACAGGGCTTTCGATACATTTTGAACTCCCAAAATAAAAGCTTTACTTTGTTTGGGAGTTGTTAGATCATCAAATATGTGCTGCTGTGCAACCATGAAATACCTTATTAAATTGTACTGTACATAGATTAAGTTTTTGTTGTACTTTGAGAGCGAAATAAATTATTTTTTTTTAATCTGGGGGAGGCTTTTGCTCAGCAGTGGGACAAAAATGGCTAACAAAAAAAAAAAAAAAACTACCGGACATATCTCCTTCTTTCTTATATCTATTATATGCAGTAATAGAAACTGTGCGTGAAATGGGTTCACTTAAAATCAATTGTGTTTGTACTGATACTGGACTGTGGACAGTAGCAAAGATTGTACAAATAATAAGCTATTGTCAGACCAGTCATCATCATCATCTTCCTGCACTAGTCCCATGTTACTTGGGGTCGGCGTTTTCTTCTTCCATTCTCTCCGTCACGCTATTATTCACTCCCTTCTCTCATTCTTCACACAAACCATCCGTCTTTTCTTCGGCCTTGCTCTCCTTCTCCATCCATCACATTTATATTTATATTAGTCACATGCATTTTCTCCCCGTCGTCAAGCCAGTGGTTTCCAATAGTTGTAAGCAGTAGTTGTTTTTTTTTTTGTTGTTCTTTGTAATGTAACTTTGTTAGTTTCAAATGCTTTTTTTTACCATTTGTTTTTCCTGTGTCCCAAAATAAAACATTTTTCTTGCTTTCATTTCTTTTAGTTTTTAACCGACTTCTAAAAAAGGAGGAGGTTCTCAATTCGGACGTTTGTATTTTTTTTTTTTTTTGTGTTTGTTCGCTCATAACTCCGTCGTTTGCCAACCGATTTGAAAAATTATTTTTGTGTTGGAAAGAGTATACTTCCCAAATGGTCCCATAGAAATTTCATAAAAAACGGTGTAGTAGTTTGGTTTTTAAACCAAAATTACTGGTAAAAATTACAACTAAAAAGAGAAAACTAAAAACTTTTTTGCAAAAAAAAACAACCGACTTCCAAAAACGACACTACAAAGTGAAAAATAACTTTAATTTCGGAAGTCGGTGGCAAACAACGAAAATGCGAACCCAACGACACCGACTTCCGAAATTAAAGTTATTTTTCACTTTGTAGTGTCGTTTTTGGAAGTCGGTTGTTTTTTTTTTGCAAAAAAGTTTTTTGCAATAAAACTCCCATAGTAATTCAGTAAACTCTGTCATCAAACAAACTGAAGCTATTTATCAATGCAGGCTAATAACTTAGTAGTTCCGTGTAAATAAAACAGAGTCTTAATATTATAAAGAAAATGCATGATACCATCTATACAAACTTCAAAACTTTACATTGTGTACCATGCTGAATAGAAACCCGTCGTTGGTTTAAATTCTTAACAAAAGATCCAGTGGCGTCGCCTCGTTCATATTATAGCTATTGAAAACTACGTATTATATAAATTGCCATTGTTACACTATGCTCTGGAATAACGTGAGCAAAACTTTGCTGTAGGGAATGGCTCCCGAGAAATTAGGCCATAAAGTAGCCCATTTGTTCACCATGTCTGTCGGGGTTTAAATAAATTTATCAAGAAAATGGCCGACAATTCTCGTGCTGATATGAAATATTGAAACTTACTGAAGGTACATCACGAGTTTTCTTTCCAAATTACAGGGTGGTAGGGCATCGACGCGCAAACTGTTACCATAGATTCAGTACAAAATGTAAGGAACAGCTGATTATTTTTTTAATAACCGACGAAATATTTCAGAATCATGTACTGAATTCACGGTCACAGGTTGTGAGTCGATGTTCCTCCCACCCTGTATAGCTACTAATTCTTTTATAAAGTTGATACATTATCGTGTTTTATCATATAAGACCACCCTACCAATTTCAATGCTACTGCTTCATTCTGCTTTTTTTTCATTTCGCTAGCACGACAGTTATTCAAAATTTTAATTACTGTCGTATCCCCATTACCGTCATTGCTTTATTGACAACAACTACCTATGTACTATGTACAGCCAGCATGACATTTGATGAACACAATTATTATTTAAATTTGGATATCAACGTAATTACACAAAAGCAATTATAATTAACAAGCTGTATATGAAACTGATCGGTTGCGCTCTCAAAGTGATATACCTCTGTATATGTATCATAACTTGCATAATCAGCCTATAATGTTCCCACTGCTGAGACACAGGCCTCCTCTCTTCGAGAGGGAGTTGGCCGTAATCTACCACGCGGGCCCAGTGCCGGTTGATAGATGTCACATGTCTTCGAATTTTTGGTTCTAGGACATGTCGGTTTCCTTACGATGTTTTCCGTCACCGTTTTGAGAGCAGTGGTGGTAAAATAATGTATACAAAGTAAAGCGGCTGTCTGAGACCTACGATCTACATTCGTAAGTCGCGGCCGTTACCACTGAGCTACCAGTGCTCACCTGTAGAATTGAAACCTTATGCTAGAGAAAAGGTCCTCTAAAATAAATTACATATGCAGCAAAAACTGACATCCCTCATTTCTTTTACCTTACAACTCTGTACCTACATTCTTCACAGCTTATTATAATCTATGATGTTTCTCTTTCTAGGTGTCGAGATTGCAGTAACTCCTGAAAAATGGCAACATAGGTATGTTATGGTTCACATCATTCAGAGAGCATTGTTTAGCATATTTTTGCCTTATGAAGAATTGTTACCACCAGTGTTGGCTGTGGGTTTACCGATCTAGCGTTTATTATTATTATTTTTTCTGCTCTGCTGAAATCTGCTGATTCTTTGAAGTCATGCTTTATCATTGTTACGAAATCCTTCACAGTTTTGGTAAATCTGGAGTACCTACCTACACGCTCATACACCAAGACATAGATCTCTGTATCTTCTTAGTCTTGTAAAAAACAAATGAAACCTTAAAATGTTCAGTAAATTAAACCTCAATCAACCCAGTTCCTTCTACATCGACAAAGTTCCTCGAGGCGTCGGGTAGGAACACTAATTTAATAACCCTGAGAACCCATCTAAAGGTCAATCGGTTAGTGTGCCCTCAGACTGCATTGAGTATATCAACGTAAGTACATCCATACCGTAAGTGGTTTACCGCCGATATTGAATAACCACTTTAAAATGATAATATTACACTTTCGGAGCGGCCATTGTGCCCTGACCCCTCATCGCGGCGCTGCTTGCGAAGACAAACATCAACAAGAAGTCAAACTTAATACATTAACATCAGGTTCCTCAATTCGTCGTGTATCAAGACAAACTGGACTCACTTTTATTGAATTGAACAAATGTATTTTTATTGGCCGTTGCAGCCAATTGTTTTCTTGTGACAGTAATGGAGATTTCTTCAATGGGTGGGGATATGAAAGAACTTTAATGATAATATAAAACAACATCACACCTTGTTTCCCCGAAGCGTAAGGCAGAGGTGCATCTATAGTACACCCACATTTCGCCAGTTATGTTTAAGTTCCATGTAGTAGGGGACAAGCCTATTGCAATCAACCGGGCTCGAACTACAGACTCCTGGCTGCTACTGAGAAATTCCTGATAGTAAAACCTAATAACACTGCCCGACCAGGGAATCGTTTAGAAGTAGCGGTTGCGACCACTACAACAAAGAGGTTCATTTGAAGTTAATTTTAATGACATATTTATGCCAAATTTTATTATATGTATGTCGGAGTTATTCGTTTATTCGGAACGCCAGCACCATCTCGTGGCGCTAGACAGAGTCTAGCCTGAGTTCGTGGGGGTGGACGGAGAGCTACAGCTACAAGAACGGTGTGAGCAGAGCTCTCGGGATGATCGAAACATTGGACATCGTACGAACAACATGTGCTCAGAAACTGTATCGTTGAGTTGTGTACCTACAGTGTGTGATTCGCTAGTGTGACTGACTTGTTCGTGAATTGTAATCTGATTTGCACTGCAAATCGTTTTTCTATTGTGCTATAACCAACACTACCCATGGTACGCCCACAGTAATTTAAATATACCTAATGTTAACGAGAGACAGACATACCTTCTCTGACATGTATATTAACGAGCTCTTTCTCACAGGGTAATCTGCGTGGATTTCGTTTATTAATTTAGCAAACTTTTCCGTGCAAACTTCAAAACCCATTATTTCTACCTTCCAATCAGTCACTGTTTTAAATTAACCTGTATATTTCAAAGGAAGTCAAACCCATCATACGTTTATCGATTACGCAAATGTGACATCTAAAGACTCTTAACTCCTTGAGGAAATATAGCTATCGGGCCGCCATTTTACTTCCGGATTCTATCGTTATACCTTCTTACTACCAAGTACTCCTATACAAATCCCAATCTACCAATACAGCAATTAATCGCGCTAGGTATTACATTTCTAATCCACACACTAGAGGTATTTTAATTCAAACAACAAATTAATGAGAAAATTACCACTTAAGCCCTGTATTTTAGTAATACATATTATAAGGCTTGCCGGGATCTGCGAAGTAATTACGTGACATATTGATAATTGCAATGTCTTCCATGAATGTTGACAGTTCAACAATATTCAATGCATTATTTACGTTGTTGAGCAGATGAATTTTTCAAACATATGCAGTATTGGATTAGGAACATAACAGCAAATAACATCACGCCTGTAAACCCGGATTAGGCAGAGTTGTGCATAGTACTAGCACAATCCGCCAGTTATGTTTTTAAGGGCCGATTTTTCCATCGCCAGATAACTTTTATTCGAGGAATAAAATTGACGTCTGACAGTTTTTGTATGGAATTACTATCAAAATTTCAAAATTATTCCTCGAATAAAATTAACAGATGATTGAAAAATCAGCCCTAAGCCCCATGTAATAGGGGATTAGGAATTTCCTCGAAAACCCTTCGGATTGTGATTGTCTCAATCTGAATTATTTTGAAGGATATGGCCAATCCATTGCTTCATATGTTCAAAAAATGTATCTGCTCAACAATGTAAATAACGCAATGTATGTTGTTGAACTGTCAAAATGAAACCTATTGCTAGCATGTTACGCAATTACCCCGCAGGTCACAAACACTAATAACTTCTTGGTACAGTAACAGTTCGTGTATAACAACAGTTCTTGTTGGGAACGAGATCGTTTGCAATTATCTGATAGGAGATCTTTAATATTAATTGCGCCTATTAATAATGTAAGACAAGACTAGTGCGTATTTAGCTATTATTGTGGCAAATAGATACATGACTGACTGACTGTCTGTAATTGCTATTGAATCAAAGGTCGCTGGACTAAGAAGTACAAAGGCAAGGAATGTTCACATGTAATAATTGTCTTCGTATTAGACAGTATGGCCGAGTAAAAAATTACTTTCTGTAATTTTATGTTTTTTCTTTCTTTCTAAAAGTACACATTGAAAGTCAAAATCTTTATAGTATCATTTTCCAAACCGTATAAGTAAAACTAATCCATATTTTTTAAACTCTTACTCCGAAAAAACAAACTCTTTATTAATAACCTTTAAACTGATTAAAACTATTATTGGCCTTTTAACTGATTAAACTCTTTATTTTTTCCAAAAGACAGGCAAGATAATGATGATTGATTGATAATGAGCGATGATATAGGTACACCGTTAAATTTTGATCGTTTTAATCCTTAAAAGGGGTCACTGTACTTATCATTATGAACAACTTTTACTACGGGACTAACCCGTGAAATCGTGAAAAAAAAAAATCAGTTATGTATCTGTCCGCAAGATTTTTGCTACCACTTGCGAAAAATTGACCTCATTTGTTGAGGATTTCTCATCATGACCAGGAAGGTTCAAGAGGTCTGTAGGGGGATATTTAGAAACTTGTTCACCTAGAATGCAATTTATTACTTTCCAGGTCGCTTTAGTATTATTTTTTGCATTAATACATTCATTTTTCTCATAATTAGTTTTAAGTCGGTTTAATAATTTGTTACAGAAGTTACGATAACGGAGATATGTGATTTTCAAAATGTAATTTTCTGGCGATTTTTAGGGTTCCGTAGCCAAATGGCAACGGAACCCTTATGGATTCGTCATGTCTGTCTGTCTGTCTGTCCGTCCGTATGTCACAGCCGCTTTTTTCCGAAACTATAAGAGCTATACTGTTGAAACTTGGTAAGTAGATGTATTCTGTGAACCGCATTAAGATTTTCACACAAAAATAGAAAAAAAACAATAAATTTTGGGGGTCCCCATACTTAGAACTGAAACTCAAAATTTTTTTTTTTCTTCAAACCCTTACGTGTGGGGTATCTATGGATAGGTCTTCAAAAATGATATTGCGGTTTCTAATATCATTTTTTTCTAAACTAAATAGTTTGCGCGAGAGACACTTCCAAAGTGGTAAAATGTGTGTGTGTCCCCCTGTAACTTCTAAAATAAGAGAATGATAAAACTAAAAAAAATATATGATGTACATTACCATATAAACTTCCACCGAAAATTGGTTTGAACGAGATCTAGTGAGTAGTTTTTTTTAATACGTCATAAATCGTAACGTAACGGAACCCTTCATGGGCGAGTCCGACTCGCACTTGGCCGGTTTTTATGTTTTCTTTGCATCCAATCCCTGTTTCGAATACATCTGAGTAGCCCCTGTGTGATGCAGGGCTTAATTATTTGCATCCTAGAGGGCACAGTACTGATTTTAGTGTTTTTTAGGGTTCCGTAGCCAAATGGCAACGGAACCCTTATGGATTCGTCATGTCTGTCTGTCTGTCTGTCTGTCCGTCCGTATGTCACAGCCGCTTTTTTCCGAAACTATAAGAGCTATACTGTTGAAACTTGGTAAATAGATGTATTCTGTGAACCGCATTAAGATTTTCACACAAAAATAGAAAAAAAACAATAAATTTTGGGGGTCCCCATACTTAGAACTGAAACTCAAAATTTTTTGTTTCATCAAACCCATACGTGTGGGGTATCTATGGATAGGTCTTCAAAAATGATATTGAGGTTTCTAATATCATTTTTTTTTCTAAACTGAATAGTTTGCGCGAGAGACACTTCCAAAGTGGTAAAATATGTGTCGCCCCCCCCTGTAACTTCTAAAATAAGAGAATGATAAAACTAAAAAAAATATATGATGTACATTACCATATAAACTTCCACCGAAAATTGGTTTGAACGAGATCTAGTGAGTAGTTTTTTTTTAATACGTCATAAATCGTAACGTAACGGAACCCTTCATGGGCGAGTCCGACTCGCACTTGGCCGGTTTTTTTGTACACTTGCGGTAAGTGCATTTATAAAAATATCAGTAGCTTCATTCGGATCATTGGTTAATATGACGGGACTAAAATCTTTTTTGGATATTTCTGTGGCTACTATGCAATGATCGATTTTTGTGACTGGTTTGGGTCTTTTTTTGGACTCTGGGTTATTTTTTAAACACACTAATATTGGTGCGTGGTCGGTAATGTGAGTATCCAATATAAATGGCACCAACGAAATACGCACTATTTTTTATGAAATGCGTCATGGAAGCTATTGTGGTAAAAGTTATCACCGTATCAAAGTAAGATAATTATGTTCCCAATTCGAGAATTTATTATGATACTCTTGAAACCAATTTGGTTCAGATAACGTTATCAGTCAGGTTTTAGATGTAGTAGACTAGTGGACTACGCTACGATAAACCAGATCTATTGAATGACGCTAATAACGCTACTAAATAAAATAATTGATTTATTTCTGTGAGTAGGTTCGTACAAACACTTTTATCTGACTACTCTAAGAAGAAAGGCCGGAACAAACTCAGAGGTCACAGTCTCTTTTAAAGTCCAGACATAATTTTGGTCAGATCATGTGAAGACCATGCAGTCTGAAATGGTATTTTGAGGAAATACCGTACAGTTTGAGTGGACTTGTCCTGACCATGATTCCATATAGGTACCAGATATACCTAAAAAAATACTTATATCTACCACATTCCTTTTCATAAATGAGTCCAAAGTGGCAAAGTTCAGTCCAAAGACGATTTGGGCTCGTTCCTAACCAATTTAACGGAAAAGGCACAGCACAAGGAAAGGTGGAAGAATTTGGGGGAGGCGTTTGCCCAGCCGCAGAACAATATAGGACAACAGGAAAAAAATAGTGACAGTGAGCAGTGGTGGCCCAATGATAACGGCCGCAACTTACGAGTTGTAGGTCGAAGGTTCGAACCCAGACAGGCACTTTATATAAATAACTCATCACTGCTGCTCTCAAATAGGTGAAGGAAAACATCATGAGGAAACCGGCATGTCCCAAAAATTCAAAGACATGTGACATCTACCAACCCACTCGGCCCACTCCCTCTTACTCGGCCTTTGTCCCAGCAGTGGGAACGTTAACAACATTAGCAACAAATGGAAACATTAGCAACCCCTCAATACACTTAATTACAAATTAATTATTCATATAGCAAGAGCCTTATTACACGTGCTTCTGATCACCGCATTACCGAATACGAAGACTCGAACCGAACTTAACGTAGCGTTTATTAATTAAAAAATAATAAACCGGTTCGCTGATTCGTGTGTATCGGGGTTAATCATTAAACCTTTGATAACGCATACGTTCCTGTGAATAAACTCTCAGGAACTTGTATTAAATTCTTCATTTACGCGAGTACCCGGGAATTTTCAGAGCTTATATGGAAATACAGTTTCGCTCACCAGGAAGCTGTGAGATTCCAGAGTATTAATTTTAGCACGACCACTGTGCTCAGCCAAAAACCCGGTTAGGTTACTTATAATAACATAATAATATGGTTAAATTTCCAAGAAGTGTGTAGAATGGCTTTTCTATATGCTGAAAGCTTGGGAAACAATAGATACTTTAAATACATTATATGATGAACGAACTATGACTGCTTGCAACTTTGTATTATTTTGTGTTTTAAATACCTTATTACCTAATAATAACCTAATAACACATAGAATACCCACAGTTGGAAACCTGGGTAAGTGGGCGTATTATTTTGAGGGTTTATTATTGTGGTTGACAAGGACATCGACGCACAGACTGTACCCATGAATTCAGCACATGATTCTAGAGTTGAAACATGTCGTCAGGTATAAAAGAAAAAAATTGTTGGTTAATTTCAAGGCGGAGTTCAAAAAAGTTCAGAATTATGTACTGAATCCATGGTAACAGGTTACGCTTCGATGTCCCTGCCACCCTTATTACACAGGATGACAGAAGGTTAATGATTATATTTTGTTAGAAATGTGTAGAACGACGTTTCTCTTTTTTGAGAGCTCTGAATGGTCGTTCCTACAGCCTTTAATAATGATGACTATAGTAAAGTTATATTACAACCAGATGCTAATAAATTACTATGCATATTAATAGAAAACAGCCATGTGTAGTAAGCACGGCTAAATTTAATCTTGCGGTGCATTATATCCCTTTGATATTACCCAATAATCGTTTGATTTCACTTCAAAGGTATTTAGGTAATAAATTCTTCTCATCTAACGTAGGTGTACCCGCTTTTACATAAATTGAATGAAATTAAGTTTCCATCAACAATTCATTATGTTCCTTGTTAACCAAGTCACCTGAACAGGGTAAACAATAATAAACCTTAAATTATTCATACTCAAAGGTCACAACAACTTTCTTCGTGGCAGATTGAGTATTTACAAGGTTTATTTTATACTAATGCTAAAAATTAGGATAATTTATGTCGTCTTTCGTAAATATTTTTAAAATAATTTTGCGAGTTGTGTGTTTGGAATCGTTGAAATAATAAGTAAGCAAGAACAGCAAAAACTAAAATGATTATTGTATAGGATTAGGCATCTACCGACTGTTTATAGAAATAATAATAGGTACTTTCTGAGTACGTACATAGAGATATGTGTCCAACCGATTTTCGATTTCGTTTTTCGGCAATTTTCGGGAGCAATATCCATTTTTGGCCATTTTTGTTTTCGTCCGAAAAAAATATGTTTCTCAGCAGTGAAGCAATATATTTTTCGGAGAAAATCCATCGTTACAGCAAATAAAAGCACAATAACTGAGAAAATGCTGAAAAATTGTTTGTTCTCGCATTTTTTAGATTGTTTGTTAATAAATTATGCCTTCGAGATAAGCATAAAGAAAATTTTGTGCGATTTTTAGTTCAGACGGTTTCATTCAATGAATAAAAGATTGAGCCCGTATTCATTTTTCTTTTATCAAACAAAAACCTATCGACAAACAACAAAAACTTCTTTTTTTGTTTTAATTTTCGGATTTCGGCCGAAAACGCAAACCAGGCCGAATTCCGTTTTTGTTTTCGACCGAAAAAAAAAACATTTTCAATTAGACCTTACACAGAGATAATGTTAAGAGTTTTTAGCCGATAAGTAATGCAATTATTTGGAAATACTTGTCAAATACATCCATGAAAAATACATAGAGCCGCTTGAATTTACTAAAACAAAAAAGAACTTCACGTTACATAAAACAGGACACACTTGTAATAATAGTGAAAAAGATATAGCACAGCTAAGAGTTTTTAGCCTACAAGTAATGCATTGTTGCATTGTTTGGGATTACTTGCCAACTACAGCCATTAAAAATATATAGAGCCGCTTGAATTTACTAAATGAAAAAAAAAAAAAACTTCACGTAACAAAAACAGGACTCAGCCCGACCCACTTGTAATTCTACCTAGTGAAAAAGGTAAGCAAGCACACGGACACATCGACATAACAGCTCTTTGTGTAAAACATCCGCTTCTGACAATGCCCGTTATGAAATTCACAATTTCACCTTAATAAAAAAATAACACCGGTTCTGTTGAAGGGATTTATTATTTAGCTTTTCTTTTTTTGTAAATTCCGAATGTTCCATATATTAATTAACTGTGTCGTAACATGACTGCCTTTATCTATATTAATCTATACTAAAAATATAGCTGAAGAGTTTTTTTGTATGAATGTGCTACCAGTCGGATATGAAAAAATATTCTTGTATTTGATAGCCCAATTCTTGAAGAAGGCTATAGGCTGCTTAACAACACGCTAAGACGCTTAGAAGCCAAGCAAAAAGGTTAGAAAGAACGCTGAGCGAAAACAAAGTAATCAGTAAGTAGTGAAAGGGCATACAGTGCCCTCCGTGTCCAGTACAACAACGCGTTCTGGGCGGTGTTCGGGCCGCCCCGTTTCTGTAGCGCATCAGGGATGTTCGCACTGATTGTTTCCACGCTTCCATGCGTAAGCGGTGCGCGTCCCTGGTGCGCCAGCCCCAATGCTATCCTGGCAATGATCGCGAACAGGCTGGACTGCCCTTATGTCCGGCATTGCTGTGGCAGGCATATTGCTGTTCCAGTGCCGGTTAGGAAATTGTAATTTTTGTGTTCGTATAATTTTATCTATATCTAATCTTCTTCTATACTTATAATAAATCTGTAGAGAGGTCAATTCTGTACATGAAATATATTTCCAAAATAACTATCAGGGGGTGATTAGGGATCGATACTGATGCCAAAAATGCAATCAGTAAAATTTTTGTCTGTCTGTCTGTCGGTCTGTCTGTCTGTCTGTCTGTCTGTCTGTCTGTATAACCGTTATAGAAACAAAAACTACTCGATGGATGTTAACGAAACTTGGTACGATTATTTTCATACTCCTGAGCAGGTTATAGTATACTTTTCATCACGCTACTATCAATAGGAGCAGAGCAGTGAAGGGAAATGTTGGGAAAACGGGAGAAGTTACTCCATTTTTTAAGCTTCCGTCGCGTGTGCAGCCTTAATGGTTAAAGCTAGACAGAAATAATGTATGACGGAAATGTTCCCCTTAAAATTATATAAAAAATATACCACGACAGCATATGTCTATCTTTTATAGTTGACTCACAATAACACGTGTAACTCCCGATAGCTTAGCAGTTCGAAGCATTCTGATTATATTTGTCTACTCTTACGTTTATAACACTTTCAATCATCCCTAATTAAAAAAGTTAACATTATTAACTATTCCATAAAAAAGAATCATAGAAATCGGTATAGCAACACCAAAGTTATACATGAAATACGCTAATAATAAGCCATCGCGCGTGAATACCGGTTCGATTACGATGAAACTTGGTATAATTATTCTTTTATATCCTGGGCACCACACTTTATCCCGGAAAAGTATACACAATAAAAACAAACTTAATTTTGCGGTTCGATCCCTAGACCCGATTACTGTACCAACCGCAAATAATAAGTTTGTCGTAGGTTATGTCACCCGCAGTAGAGTTCTGCGCACGGCTAAGATACTGTAATATTTTATCTTAAGATTAGAGATGGGCCGACTACATATAGTATTTGTCGACTAACCGACTAATCGACTAGCCGACTAATCGGCAATGCCGATCATTCTAATACCTACTTGCTAGCTACTACCTAGCTTAATTACTGACTGATTAATACGTTCTATGTTACCTTATTGGTTTTTGAATATGTTTCAAGACTGTAACTTTAGATTTAAAATCTATATATATTAAATTCAAAGTCCTTTTTTTTTGAGGATGGGAAATCAGCAAATGACCCCTCCCGCTCTGGGTGGAGCGGAAGGGAGTGTCAGACTCTTACTGACTAAAATCCACCCGTGTTCCTTCCTTAGCCCTTTATGTTCCAGGGCAGCGGTAACCATTTCGGACGATCCCGCTACCCTGGCAGAAATTCAAAGTCCTGACTCACTGACTGACTGATATATCAACGCACAACCTAAACCGCTGGTCCTAGAGACATTAAATTTGGAGGGTGTGTTCTTAGTGAAGAGTAGGTATCCGCTAAGAAAGGGTTTTTCGAAATTCCACCCCTAAGAGGGTGAAATGGGGGTATTTTGTTTGCATGGGCAATCTTATTCCTTGAGTTAATAAAAACTTGGCACCAATAGTAATCTAAGTAAATTATGAAGTTTGCCATTTTATGTTTTTCTAAACTACCCCCTAAAAAGGAATTGGGGTGTTTCAAAGTTTGTATGGAAGAATTTTAGTGCGCGGTCCGATTATCTCGAAACTCACTATTAATTATACCTACGATCGAAAGTAAAGAATAATGTGTATCGGTGTTTTTCGAAAATTACCAGTGACGGGCTGAAAAGGGGTAGTCAATTTTACAGGGGAGGATTTTACTGCATGGCTTGATTAACTCGAAAATTAGTATAAATAATCTTTAAGTCAAGTTATAAATACCTCCCAAACGATTTTTTTTTAATTTTACCCCTGTGGGGTTAAAAAGCAGGGATACAGTTTATATGAAAAATCGTCTTTATTAGGTTAATAAACTTGAAATTTGGCAAGAATACTCGCCTAAGTAAGTAATAAAGTTTATTATTATAAGTTTTTCAAAACTACCCCTCAAAGGGGGTCTTGAAGTTTGTGTAGAAGTAATTGAATGCGCGGTCCAATTAACACGAAACTCAGTATTAATAGTTTTGACAGAAAATAATTAATAATAATTATGTAAAGTAGTCGAAAATTCAACTGCATCCGGTTAGACTGGAAGCCGACCCCAACATAGTTGGGAAAAGGCTAGGCAGATGATGATGATGATGATGTAAAGTAGTCGAAAATTGACCCCTGACGGGGCAAAAAGGGGTAATTCGGTTTTTAAGGGGAGGATTTAAACTTGAAACTGTATGTTACATTTTCACACGTAAACCACTGAACTTCTGATTTGGCAAAGAGATAGATGGCATCCTAGGGAAGGACATACTTTTTATTAGGGTAGCACGTTCCCGTGGGATAATTTCCGACATCCACGCGGGCGAAGCCGCTGGCAGAAGCTAGTGACCAATAAATGTATGAATAATAATATGAATTTTGAATAAGTTTAATTTAATTGTATATCTTGTATGTTTGTGTTGTTTTTGAAACTTTGTGCCAAATAATGAGTCTTATGTTACCTACTTGATCATAAATAAATAATAATAATAGCGCGGGCAGGCGATGCGATGCGACGGGGTGGGTCGGGGTTGCAGGTAGAAGCTAGTTTTATTTATAAGCCGCAGAAGGTAAATTCCAGCTTGAAGCGGACATCAAGCTAGATGTTCGCAAAATTCCGTTGCCGAATGGAAATAAAAATATGCCAGATATAATGTTGGAATGCCATAATGTGTTCATGATAATATATTTCGCGTTGTGTGCGGCTCCGTATTACGTTCTGAATCTGAATTCCATGCATTCGGAAAATGTATTCGAAATTGGAATTATTGTATGGGGATTATTTCTTTTTTATTACTGACAAAATTACATTTCTTTTATTATTCTTTTTTCATGTATGGTGTGCATAATAAAGAGTATTCTATTGTTTGCTATTCTGTCTATGGTTTCTGCGTGTGAATGTAATGCTTTACGTAGTGATTTACGAGGTAAATGCGTAACACACTGTCAGTAGCAACAGCTTTCTGTTTTTGAAAGTTCTTGTTGAATATACGAGTACATTACATTGCAAATTTTCGGACATTTACGAAGCAATAAAAAATAAATAAATAAAATAATATCCTTGGACATTTCACACAGCGCCATCTAGTCCCAAGCTAAGCAACCTAATGCTTGTGTTATAGTAACAAGATGGCTGATAAACTACTTATATACTTTTTTTTTTTGTAAGTACATACATATTATAGATAGAAAAACACCCAGACTCGGAACAAATACATGTAGGTCATACAAATATTTGTTCCGTGCGGGAATCGAACCCGCGACACGCAGCGCAGCAGTCAATCGCTTAACCACTGCGCCAACCGTGCCGTCAATGGATTAGCAATATCCTTTAAAATGATTCCGATTGTAATTGATCGTGTGTTACCCAATTAGGGTAACTTTTCACCTGCATGAAGTACTTATACTGTTCTAAGACAGCCGCTTCATGAGAAGTTCAACATTTACAAGGAAATAGAATTGATGCTAGTTGATGGTGATATCAAATGGTTTCTGATACCTACCTCTATCAGCTGATACATTATGCGGCTTATAAATAAAAAACTCAATTAAAAAAGTAAAAAAAACTCTTTGTCTTCTTCAAAAGTCACAAGTTTATTGCACTGAAAGTCACTGAATTTTAAACAAAGACTGAAATTATAATGACGCAGACAGATTATAACTCACTGTAGGCTCAGAATTATAATAAATCTTGAGATGTTCTCACCAACTCCCATTAAAATAAATCGATTCATCAGTTTGATTGACAATGCTAACCTGAGTTGAATTTTAATACCTACTCTTTGCTGAAGAGTATCAGCCGTGACTTGTGAAACGAGTCAGGTTGGTTTCAGGTTGTAAGACAAATAAATCGAAATGAAATGTTTATTTGTGTAAGTAAATCTTCTAAGACACTTCTACACGTCAATATTTTGTTGGTCAATATTATAAAACTAGATGGCGCCGGCATTTCAACACGGTTAGCGTAGTGGCTGAGCGATCGGACTGCTGCGCTGCGTGTCGCGGGTTCGATTCCCGCACAGAACAAATATTTGTACGACCTACATGTATTTGTTCCGAGTCTGGGTGTTTTTCTATCTATAATATATATGTACTTACAGAAAAAAAATGTATATAAGTAGTTTATCAGCCATCTTGTTACCATAACACAAGCATTAGGTTGCTTAGCTTGGGACTAGATGGCGCTGTGTGACATGTCCAGGGATATTATTATTATTATTTCCTAGCTGACTGATCCCTGAGAAGAAACGCCGAAACAAGCTCAGAGGTTAAATCTCTTTAACCTCTAATAATATATATTTCTTTTAAAGTCCAAACATTATATTTATTATTAGGATTCTATGCGAGTCTAACAATGCAGGGCCTTTTGAAGAAAGAGCCATTGCAGCTTTGAGTTCACCTATCCCAACAGACATCATGCATGCATCAGTCATCGTGTAGCTCAACCCTATTTCAGGGAGCTCAACGACCCGCCACACGCAGGACATATGCGTATGCCATATATAAAACGAATCGTTTAATATCTCCCGGAATCCTTTGTTAAGGTGGATAAAGATTTGTTTGTGGAAATTAAATTAAATAACCACCTATACCCTGTCCATTAGATAAACCGTTTTTTGACAGATGGAACTAGGGATTGCAGCAACACACAATACATTGATTGATACACGTACGGTATTATAATGTCTGTAAAAAGCCATAAATAAGATAATTCAATAATCTAAGGCAGGTTATATATTTATTTTATTACGCATTTTAAAGTTAACTTTTACGTAATCTGGAATAGTTCGTTCTAAGACAGGGTATAAAGAGCGTATTTGCATACTAATAGATGGGGTATTTGTTATTAAATAAAACGAATCCAGCAATCAATCGATTACTGGATACCAGAAGGCTGGCCTATTTTTAGCCCAAAGAATCAGCATTGCCATCCAACGTGGTAATGCTGCCAGCCTTTTGCACTTATCCCATTGACAGTGATGCGGACGAATTTTTTGATGCCCAATGAGCTCCTGCCTTTTTCTATATTTTTTCGTATTATATACTTGTATATTAGTGTTAGTTGATATTTGTTTAACTTGAAATAATAAATAAATTTTATTGATGATAATAAATGTGATAAGTATCGATTACTTAAACTTATTCACTGTCGTACACAACATTCACAGCGTCAACACAGACATCAAATTAACCGAGCTGATAAATGAAGCAGTATATACAACACAGCCTAACCGCTCACCGCCAATCAGAGCCCTTCAAACCGCACCGAAGTGACATCTAATGAAACTCGCATTCGTTCACACTCCACGTAACCAATGACAGCTCAGTAATACGATCCGACCAACAGTTTTGTATTTACGCGACCCTTATGATAGCAACGTGGAGTGATTCCGAAAGTCCGGCTATGACAGCAAAAATTGTCTCTGAGCATTTGTAGTTTTGATATTTTTTGTCCGAAAGTTTTATAAAATGTGGAATTTATTTTATTGTTAAAGTGATTAAACTATGGATACTTACTCTATTATGGACTTATTTCTAAATCATTGCCTGCCTCGCCGGTCTAATGGTCGCAAGCGCTACTGCTGAATATGAGGTCCTGGGTTCGATTCCTGAGTCGGACAAAGTGTTATTAGGCTTTTTCCATCTGGTATTTCTCAGTTGCAGCCCGGAGTCTTAATTCGTGCCCGGTTGATGGCAATAGGTTCGCCCCCCGTTATGTGCGATTTACACATTACTGGCGAATTGTGGGTGTCCTATTATACGTGCACTGCCTAACCGTTCAGGGAATACTGTATAGGAGTGATGTTATTTTTATGTTCTAAATCAATACCGCAACGAAAATAAAGTAACAGTCATAGCTTACGTCCGAGGCCAAAACTACTTTCTCCATAATATTTAACGTTACCTAAACTTATTCCCAAACAACACATTTTAAAATTCAATTAAGTCAGACTCTACTGCAATAAGCGAGCGGTGAATATCATTATTTCTATTAGAGCTGAGTGTAAGTAATGCAGTACAGAAATTTAATTTACCCCGAAGCTGAGAGCAGTCGGTTCGCTGTGGCGGATCATCCCTTAGCTTTCATAATGTAAAATGCATTTTCTTTCGTGTAAAAAGTATTGTATAGTATTTGTCAACCTTTTTAGTCTAGAGTCTTGTTTCTTAGACATTATATTATATAAATCCGTTATGATGAACTGACGTCTGCTTTGTATTTTGTTAATCCTCACGGAGTTATATCAAAACATTACTCTTTGCGTAAGGACTTAGGTATGTATACATCTTATATATTTATTTATTAATCTTTGTGCACAATAAAGGGACAAAAGCCGGTTTAATGAGAAATTAAAGCCGTTTATCGTATACGTTTGTGTGCCCCCGTTGTTCTTTTTATGAGTAATACCTAATGCATTATTTTTATACTAACGTTTAATAAAGAAATCTGGATGTTTTGTCAACTCGTTAAAACCGTGCGAAGCAGGGACGGGTCGCTTCAACTTTACAGGGTGGCAGGGACATCGACGCGCAAACTGTGCTGTGCTGTGCTGTGTCCGTGCCTCGGAAAGCACGTTAAGCCGTTGGTCCCGGCTGTCATGCGTGGATCTTTGACAGTCGTTACGGTTCGTCAGAAGCCCGAAAATCTGACAGTCAGTCTTACCAATTATTATCGTATTACACAGTAATTGGGTTGTGGAGGTCAGGTAGGCAGTCGCTCAATGTAAAATACTGGTATTCAGCTGCATCCGGCTAGACTGGAAGCCGACCCCAACATAGCTGGGAAAAGGCTAGGCAGATGATGATGATTTAATTATTCAACCTTTTTCTGAGTTAAGTCAATGCCAATGGGTCTAATTAATATTCAATATGAATATGTAAATAAAGGCGTTTCTGCATGGGTCAAAAGACACGACATATTACGAATTTCCAAGTGGTTTATGTATCTATTCCCTTTATGTTCGTAAATATGTAAATCACAGTACATGTGTACCTTATGCAAATCAATTAAATTTTGTTATAAAAACTGTAGGTACCTTAACTTTTGAACTCAGCGGTTTGGGGATCGTCAAAAGTAGCTCTAACTTTATCCATGGATTATGAGTTGAAGTAGGTATGTAATAAAAAGTATTGCTATTTATTTCAAAAGCTAAGATCAAGAAATAATCTTCTTAAAAAAAAGTGAGTAATTTTACCAACACCAGAAACCCTGTGATTTTCAGGACTTATTTATAGTTGCCTCTAATAGACTGACAATTCCAGTAGTCTAAAAATAAACCAGTCTGTAAGTTGTTTATTTCAATCTGTATTTAGAATAGTCGCTAGTCTATAACAAGTATCTCTGTGCACTATCACCTAAAAGTACCGAAATATAACCACTTCTATTTTCGTACTTCCATTTTAATTTATACCAGACCGTCCGACCTGTTAATATTTAATTTCCTCGCATTTTGAGCGAACTCCGGTATAATAAAGAATAGAAAGTTACTTTTTATACCCTGCAGCAGTACAAAAAAACGAAACTCGTTAAATTTTAGAGGCACTTACATGCCTGTTCTTCAATCAATGTATTGTGTTCTACCGTTCAGAGGTATAGAAAAAAAGAGTAAAAGCGACGCCCGTTTCATTTTTGCAGCCTTTAAAAGAGTATATTTTCATTTTTTGTTTTAATAATAATAAGATAATAATAAGATGAGGGGCCGGTGGCTAAATAATAACAGCCGCACAGGTCGATCGGTCAGGTTAAGCTACGCTTGCCGCGGTTGGTCTGTGGATGGGTGACCATCTTTACAAACCGAAACCCCTCCGTGCCTCGGAAAGCACGTTAAGCCGTTGGTCCCGGCTGTTAATCGTGGATCTTTGACAGTCGTTACGGGTAGTCAGAAGCCCGAAAGTCTGACAACCAGTCTTACCAAGGGGAATCGTATTACCCAGTAACTAGGTTGTAGAGGTCAGATAGGCAGTCGCTCCATGTAAAATACTGGTAGGTATTCAGCTACATCCGGTTAGACTGGAAGCTGACCCCAACATAGTTAGGAAAAGGCTAGGCAGATGATGATGTTTTAATAATAATAAGATAGATTAAAGAAAGAGAGATCAAAGAAAGATTTTTAATTAAAGATTTACTACTTATTTCAAGTATAAATACAGGGTGGCAGGGACATCGACGCGCAAACTGTAACCATGAATTCAGCACATCATTCTAGACTCTCAGCGTAGACATTTTTCGTAGGTTATCAAAAATAAAACATCTGTTTCATAGAAAAGTGCGGTAGCTATGCGGTCAAATGTATGAAACAGCACTTTTTTTTTATTAACCGGTGAAAAATTTCAACGTATTGTGTTTAGAATCGTGTATATGATATTTCGGTCCTGAATGTATAGACAATAATCAGACAAACAGTAAAAACTTTTTTGAACAAAAAACAACCGACTTCCAAAAATGACACTACAAAGTGAAAAATAACTTCAAAAAAATTCAAAAAAGTTTTTATTTTTCACTTTTAAGTTGTAATTTTTACCAGTAATTATGGGTTTAAAAACCAAACTACTGAACCATTTTTGATGAAATTTTTATGGGACCATTTGGGAAGTATGTCCTTTCCAACAAAAAAAAAGATTTTTTCAAATCGGTTGGCAAGCGACGGAGTTATGCGCGAACAAACATTAAAAAAAAAATACAAACATCCGAATTGAGAACCTCCTCCTGTTTTAGAAGTCGGTTAAAAATAATTTTAACGGTTCTTACTGAAAAATCTATTGAACTGGAAAGCCCTCCGTGGCTACAAGCACAATAAGTATAGCATAGCATTATGCTAGCTAGATATAAAAGCTAGCTAATTAGACAGATACCTCGGTGCAGCCGCTTCGGAAGCGATTAATCGAGTAAAAGCAATTACCGACGTTCTGACATCGCCTGCCCTCACCAATTACAAACCGTTCTTTATGTAGCGCCTTCCAATAAACATTAAAAAGGAATCTCGAGCTGGTCAATTAGAAGGAAGGTTCTTCTGAAATAAACTTGCTGGGTTTTTTTTTATGATTTATACCTTAGACTTTAGTTACCTTTGACCGAATCTAAGGTTTTAAATTCAATCATTCAATCAATTCAGCCTAGCCTGGGAAAGGCCTATGTCCAACAGTGGACTGTGCCACTGTTGGACATAGGCCTTTCCCAGGCTGGGGAGATTTTAAATTGTCGTGAGTTAAAATAAAAAGCGTTTGAGAGTTAGATGAAGCCAATAAGGAGAAAACACCTTCTGAAGAAATTCAGCTAAGGGTTGACTCTTTATTATGTACACCATATAAATTACAGAACATAAGTATATACATATACAGGCTGGAATTTTGTAATGCCACCTGAAGGGAAAGTACTCAGCAGATGTCAGCATGAGTGACGGGGCCCCATAGGGCCGTAGCCTGCCAGGGTAGCGGGATTGTCCGAAAGGGTTACCGCTGCCCTGGAACATAAAGGGCTAAGGAAGGAACACGGGTGGGTTTTAGTCAGTAAGAGTCTGACACTCCCTCCTGCTCCACCCAGAGCGGGAGGAGTCATTTGATGATTTCCCATCCTCAAAAAAAAAAAAAAAAAAAAAGGGTTGATTTTACCTAAGTCAGAAGGTCAATTCCCGTAATTTATAATGTTCAAAATCTAGTCGCAGTGTTATCTCGGCGACAAACAAATGTCAAAAACTTGTCAAAATGTAGGGAAATTAGACATATTTTTGACAGATTGAGACTGAGATCAGACAGTGAACGTTCTTAAAATGACGAGAATTGCCCCTCTGATATCTTATATCCGTGGAATAAAATTGACGTCTGACTGTTCTAGAATGAAGAAACTGTCAAAAATTCTAAATTTATTCTTAATATAAGAAAAAGTTTGGTGAAATTCGACCTAAGTACGTCTAACCGACTGGTACATGTAATTGTTCAAAAATTGTTAAGAGTATACGGTACCCCTTCCGAGTGCTGATGGTGAATATGGTGCGGTTTTAGTGAGGTGAGCACCCCACACTCCCCGGTCTTATCCCCATAGTCCGGGCGGCTTTTGAAGGTTTCCCACGGAAAACAAAAAATAAAATAGATTAATTTAACAATATAACAGCCTAGGAACTCAAGCCAACCTCACCTGCAGTGCGATTCTGTGACCATCTCACTGTGAAAACTTAGGTGAAGTGAGCGTGGAGTGAGCTGTCATTCCAACTAATGCTAGGGATTTACACTATTGACAGCTCTCTCTAAGCTTACTTCACCTAACTTTTCACGGTGAGATTTTTACAGAATTGATCGGCTGCTTGTGTTACACCCTGCTTTCGACCAACGAGGCTCTGGTGACCTGCCAACCCGCACTGGACCAGCGCGGCGGGTCATGGTCCAAACCCCCCATAAATATGGAAAGCACAACAACAATATGTTAAAATACTCAGTGACTTTAGCTGCTCTGCTGGCATTGACGGGCGCAGCACTTGAGTCAGGGCCGAGGTGAATGGACGGAGAAGGCACAGCAAAGAAAAGTGGGAAAATATGGTGGAGACCTTTGCCCAGCAGTGGGACAATTGAATTGAGTTCCTTTGAATTGAGCCTTGAAGACACTTAAATTATAATCGGACGGGAAGACCGCTGCAGGCAAATTGTGCCAGTCCCTCGATGTACGCGGTATAAACGACGAGGCGAAACGCTTCGCCCGGATCGTAGCGGTGTCAACAACGTAAGGGTGGACACTCGCCGTCCAACGGGTTGTCCGATGATGGAACGGTGATGGCGGAATAATTATGTACATCAGCACCGTGGGTGTACTTTTCAGATCTGTAATGATTAATATGAATAACGCATTGATTCCATGTGCTTTCTGTCTGTCACCAAGTCGCTGTAGCTCAAGAACCGCGATAGCTAGACAGTTGAAATTTTCACAAATTATGTATTTCTGTTGCCGCTTTAACAACAAATACAAAATAAAAACAAAATAAAATAAATATTTAAGGGGGGGCTCCCATACAACAGACGTAATTTTTATAGATAATGGTACGGAACCCTTCGTGCGCGAGTCTGACTCGCACTTGGCCGGTTTTTTTTTACTTTTCGCAGCAACCTTACTTTAATTTGTTTATTTAATACTTGTTTCTGCAGGTACACAAGAGGTACCAAATCTACTTATAGAGTGCACTTAGCTACACACATTGGTTAGCAGTACACCCGCGGTTCTGACATCAGGATGGCGGGTGTACCTAATTTTTAGAATATCATTTTACGGGTGTAGGTACAGATATTTTCAAGAGAGGTACGTAAAGGTACACAGAAGGTACCAAATAGCTGCAATAAATTTAGGCAGATCTGAAAAGTACACCCGCAGTTCTGATGTGCATGAATAATTCCCGCGCACACCCTCCAGAATGCTTGCTATAGAATACCAAAAGGTTGGCTACCCTACGCTTGTGCTTCAATCTATAATCCAATTAACAAATTAATGAAAGTACTTGTCGAAATGGCGAATATTTCTGATACATTTGCAGGAAGTATTGAAGTTCTCTTCATATGGAATGCCAATATCAATAAGCTTTATTAAATATTTTTTGTTAGGTTCTGTAGAAGCAATTGCTAGGTATTTCTGGTGTTCTATTTAAAGAAATAAGTGGTTTTCGTCGAGCGGTACTTAAAGGAAAATCAAAGGTGACATTTTATTAAATTAATAAATGGTGAATTAATTCAATATTTCCTTAATAGGCAATTCGAAAGTCTTGGCTCCACTTTCAACAGATTTTTATATGAAAATATTGGACAATATCTAAAATTTATCTAAATATCTACTTTAAAACACCATCGCTTTCCATTAGGCGTGATCGAGATCAAGAGCAAGCTCATTCAGCAATAAAACCTTAATTCATTAATTTACTAACACACAACACACAGCCTGAACCAATGTGTTTAGAAGCCTGATACACAAAATTTTCTCATGTAACGAAAGTGAGACCTAAGAAAAGATTTTTGAAAATTCATTCCCTAAAACGGTGTTAATAAGGGTCGAAAGTTTGTACAAAAAGTTCGTAATTTTTGGCAATGAGAAGTCCCACGGAGCCCTCGGGTTGTATTGTTATAATGCAAAAAACCCACTGAAATCTTTTTACTGAGTCAATTAATGCTGTAGCAGTTCAACCAGTTTAATGCCGTCATTACAGAAACAAAAAGCCATTTTGTCTCGCGTTGATCCACGTTATTTTTACACTTGGCTTTGATATTTGTCCGCCATGCAATTAAGTCATATTGATATAGGAAATAATTATCCTGTCGGAGATTCCTGTAAGACATAAGTAAGTAATGGTCTGTTGCATAATAATTTATGACAGGACAACAATGTGGCTTATACAATGTTCATAGTAATATTGTTGATTAACAATTACGTGTTGAAGACTATGACAAATAAGTAAATTATTGCACAAATAGATACATTGCGTCGTCCTCTGACGTAGTGAGTACTTACCTATTCCATGATAATAATTGAAATGGACAAAGATTTGGCGAAGAAGAGTCTCTCTTCTTTTATGTTTTCTTTTATTACGAAAAAAACTTTTTAACGAAAAAAAAAAACGGATTTCCAAAATAAAAAACACTACAAAGTGAAAAATAACAATTTTTTTTTTTAAATCTTATATCCTTAAGTGATACAGAGTTCGGCCGAAACTACGGACTTCGTTCTTCGTGAGTACACCTCCAGATACGGCGCAATAAGATCCCTTTCTCATGATGCCATGAAAGTCGTCAATCCGAGCTTCTATAAACATACCAGGCGCACTATAGTACCTCGGCAATTCCAAAGTGTTATTACGTGTATAGCGCACGTAATAGCGGTCCGTTGGTGTCGTAGATGCGAGACGTGGGTTCGATTCCCAGGTGGGGCCAAGTGTTATTGGGTTTTTCCGTTCGGAATATCTCACTAACAGCCCGGAGTCTGGAAGTTGGCGGTGCCATACCCCCGTGCCCCAGAAAGCACGTTAAGCCGTTGGTCCTGCGCCTGATCTCTCTCCGGTCGTTCCGGATTGCGTGCCATTCCATCAGACTATGAGAGTGAGAGAAACGCCGAAGGCATGTCTCTGTTGAAATTGGCCGCCATAGATATCCAAGCCATGAAATATGATCTGAAGGACTATAAATAGCGATAATAACCTTTCAGCATAGCAACAAACAGCTAAAAATTAATCTTGTACAAAATGAAACAAATGTAATAAAACGGGCTTATTAAGAATTATAATAGCGCCCAAAGGGAAAGCTCTTGATAATAACATCAAGAGGGCTTCTTTGCCAATTAACACCCCCTCAGCCTTTGAGTGGACGCGCCACCTTTTAGCTAGCTTTTGAACCAACACGTGCGCACTGATTTCTAGTTTCAGTACTTAATTAATTATATCTTTATTTCGTTAGTCGTTTTAATGTATGGGCTTGTTGATTTTGTATACGTAGGTACAGTCACGAACACTAATATGTGGTATGCAAAAACCTATGGGTTCGAAAATCGTATGTTCGTAGCGACATAAAATTTCATTAAAAAATAAAGGAGTAAATCGCTTTTGAATAAAGCCAAGTGTATACATACTTGGGTAGCGGGATTGTCCGAAAGGGTTACCGCTGCCCTGGAACATAAAGGGCTAAGGAAGGAACACGGGTGGGTTTTAGTCAGTAAGAGTCTGACACTCCCTTCTGCTCCACCCAGAGCGGGAGGAGTCATTTGATGATTTCCCATCCTCAAAAAAAAAAAAAAAAAAAGTGTATACATACTTATACTCATGACTGTACACCACACTTTTCTTTGAAACAATCAAACACCCGGTTTCTACTTTAGTTTGGTGAAATTTTAATTTATATTGCATAAAATCTAAAACCTACTGATCGGGAGAAGACACTGGCTCCTGTAACACAGGTGTTGTTACCTAGTGCAGGAGTCAGGGCTTCACATTGTTTGTACATATTTTATATGCCAGTAAAGAAAATAAATTATTTATTTTTAAAAAAGTTTGAAATTCTTTTAAACTACTATAGCATTCCTTCAGGTAGTCCGCTAAGTAATTTCTTACGATTTCAGCAAAGTTATTCAGAAACCGGGTATCTATTAGTTTAATTAAGATATTAGATTAGAAAACCAAAGCTCACAAACACTGCGTTCTAGAACACCGGTAACGCATTAATTTCCATTAATAACTCTTGGGAATCCGTCAAGTTTTTGAATAGTCTAAGCTTTCTGTATTCTCTAATAATTTGCTTTGAACTCGATAAGCCTACTATTTAGTATGCAAATATGGCTAATACAATATTGAAAGACAAACTATAATCAAACTGAGCACGGACTGTAAACGGCTTGCTACAATAGTTTACTTTGAATTTAGTTTACCCAACAAAAGGCAGCAGAGGTGTCCCTGAGGTAGCCGCCGGGACTTATGGGTTGTAGTTAGTGGGTTCGAACCCAGGCAGGATTTTTATATTGTGTAAATTATTTCATCACCACTGCTCTTGAGGAAACTGGTATGCCCTAGAACCAAAAATTCGAAAACTTGTGACATCTACCAACACGCACTGGGCTCGCATGATGGATTATGGCCTACTACCTCCCACTGAGGGGAGGCCTATGTCTCGGCAGTGGCAGTAGGCATATTATAGGCTGATTGTTCAGATGTTATGCAATAAAACAGACAGACTGAATGCGGAAAGCGGAGGACAGAGTGTTGTGGCGCAGCCTGGGAGAGGCCTATGTCCAGCAGTGGACTGCAATAGGCTGAGTTGATTGATGCAATAAAAGGCAAGAGTTGACCTACATAGATAGTTTCCAAGAGAAGAAACACATGTAGAATTTGAAACAAAAGCAAGTCGCCTTCTCATTTCTGATAGAAAAATTATCAAAGGCATACGTAACATAATCGAGGCAGCTAAACAAAGGAAAACTAAATAATTCAGAATACATATAGGTCAAATATTCCACAAATATAATATTTTTTAAAGCTAAAGCTGAATAAGGCAGGCTAAAAAATTAAGGCATGGATGTCCATTCGCAAAAAATATAACAAAAAAATATTGTAGCAAAGTTTTTACTGAATTAATAATAGCAGATGAAAGGTAGTCGAGGGTGGTTCTCTCTATTATTAATACCTTAAATTGAACATCTTTCGGACAACAAAACATATTCCTTTGATCCTCATGATTTATATAATACAGCAGTAAAAATAGAAATGGGGTCAGGTAACAGTTAAATGGAGATATTGTTACCAAAGTTATTCATTATTTTTTCGTTTTCTTTTTCATTTTCGTAATTGATTACATAGCGTACTTAATCAGCCCATAATAATTATTCCCACTGCTGGGACACAGAGGTATCCTCTCTGTGAGAGAAAGTGGACCGTAATCCACCACGCGGGCCCAGTGCGGGTTGGTAGATGCCACATGTTTTCGAATTTCTGGTTCTAGAATATGCCTCACGATGATGATGATGGTTACCGTAATTGATTAATATTGTATTATTAAATCGATTTGATTACAATAATTTTTCAATAACAGTAAATAAATAAAAATAAAATAAGCCTTTATCGCTGGTTCTATAATGTTCTTAAAAGATGTTGCTGTATTATACCTACCCAAAATTATTTTCTTTAATTATCAACAGTCTTTGCACTCATATTAAACAACTTGTTCTTCGACAAAGACCTCTAAAGATTTCTATCTCTCTCTGTCTCTTGCCCTATGAATCCACTCTGGACCAAATTCAAATTCAATTGTTTATTGCTCAACACAGTACATAAAATACATTTCTAGATGTCAAGTGAATGCGCAGTCCACTGTGTTGCACCAATTCAGGCATGCAAAATTATCATTAAAATTATACTATGTCATAAATTCAGATTAATACGTTATACAATTTCATTAATTCAAAATAATACCATAGGCAATGTCATAACTTGAAATCAATAAGTAAAGTATACAATGTCATAAATATAAATAAATAATTAAGTAATTTCATAAATTCAAATTAATAAGTAGGTAATTTGTCAGTAAGTAATAATGTTCTAATAATTAAATAATGTCTAATACAGTCAACACATAATACAAATAAAATAATTTTAATAAAATAATTTTTTTCTAACCAGTTTTTCTTTTAATGTCGTCTTTCTAACGTTTCGTTTCTCGTCCTTTGCTCTTTTTCCATCCCTGTGGTACTACTCTGGGGTTAATTTGGCCTATTTAACTTTTCCGCCCTTAACATTTAGGTACCCCTTTATTCATAAGTGGTGCTTAAAGTTAAGAGACGTCTCTTCATATTTAATTTTAAACAGTGTTTATATAATAAACCACAATGTTCATGCCCATCGCCATTTTTGCGTTTATTTACAGACGTTTTTGCACATTTAAACTTAGATAGACTTTTTATTTCTTTTAATTTGACTTTCTCTCTTCTCTTGACTCCATAAAGGAAATAAGAGCTTCTTACTGCGATCATGACTTGATTTTCATTATGTAATAGACCAACAGTGGCTTATTATTCAAAAGGTTAAGAGTAATTTAAAAATTCATTTTCAACCAGGAAGGAAGATTATGCAAAATTTAATCAGAGCTCGACGAACTTGCCTGGCACATTGGCTTTCATATTTTAAAGGCAATCTTAAGGCTTTATTGAAAGCACATTGAATACATAGAAGGCACTTTACATAAGGGAAGTATTCTTTTACCCTGGCCATTAGGTAAACCGTTTTTTGACAGATAGAACTAGTGATTGCAGCAACACACAATACATTGCAATCAATGTATTGTGTGTTGCTGCAATCACTAGTTATACCGTACGTGTATCAATATACACGTACGGTATAATGTCTGTAAGAAGCCATAAATAAGATAATTCAATAACATAAGGCAGTTTATATCATCATCATCATCATCTGCCTAGCCTTTTTCCCAACTATGTTAGGGTCGGCTTCCAGTCTAACCGGATGCAGCTGAATACCAGTATTTTACATGGAGCGACTGCCTATCTGACCTCCACAACCCAGTTACTGGGTAATACGATACCCCTTGGTAAGACTGGTTGTCAGACTTTCGGGCTTCTGACTGACCTGTAACGACTGTCAAAGATCCACGAATGACAGCCGGGACCAACAGCTTAACGCGCTTTCTGAGGCACGGAGGGGTCTCGGTAGTTTATATATTTATTGTATTACGCATTTTAAAGTTAACTTTTACGTAATCTGGAAAATGTACGTTCTAAATGTAATCTGGAAAGTGGACAGGGGGTATAAGGAAAAAGCGCCAGGGTAGCCCGAAATTCAAATTTTCTTTCATTTAAACCTATTGATCGATCATAATTATCAATCAATAAACCTATATGAACTTAGAGGGTTGTATTGATGATTTTTACCATTATAATTCTGCAAATACACTTACTACGGTCGCGAATCATATTTTGTTCAACATAAAATCTGCCTGACCTGCAAATTGCAAAAAACGTAAGAAAATTTGAATTTTGCAGGCTACCCTTTTTTTTGTGGATGGGAAATCATCAAATGACCCCTTCCGCTTTGGGTGGAGCGGAAGGGAGTGTCAGACTCTTACTGACTAAAACCCACCCGTGTTCCTTCCTTAGTCCTTTATGTTCCAGGGCAGCGGTAACCCTTTCGGACGATTCCGCTTCCTGCGGGCTACCGTGGCGCTTCCTCCTTATCAAGACAGTAGAAAAACATCGTGAGAAAACCTGAACTTGTATGATTGTAATCGCCATCCAGACAAGCAAGCGTAGTGATCAAAGCTCGTGGCTTCTCTGTATGATAAGAGGTATTTCCCCTGAAGTGGTACAATAAAGGGCTTGCTAAACACTTTAAAATTGTAATTTCGGGTCTTTCAAACATAAAGCTTAAAAATAAATAAATCACTTCTTTATTTCACCAAAAGCAAACATTACAATATCCAAAGACTAAGAGCATATAAGGCTTGTAAGGGTCACAATAATTTGAATACTCTGACTCCTAAACTAGGTTAAGTACTAGGTATCCAGTGTGGTTTAAAACAACGTTGCTTATCAGTGTTTTTGTTTCGTGCTTCTAACTTTTGATTCGGCTTTCCTTGACCATCATGAAGAGAATTTCTTGGAAAAAATTACATTCTAAACACATGTGCAAAGTTTCGACGGGTTTTCTACTTTTCAGTTTTCTATGTTATTTTCCAGTTAATTTAAATCAATCAATTTGACTAGCCTTTTCCCAACTTTGTTGGGGTCGGCTGCACATCAAGCCGAATGCTGCTGAATTCCAGTATTTTACATGGAATGACTGCCTATCTGACCTTTACAACCCAGTTACTGCGATACACGACGCCTCTTGGCAAGTCTGGTTGTTGAGCTTTTGATTCTAATAATTAAAAAAATTATATATATTTTTAATAATAATAATATTTAATTTATTGCGGATCAAACATAAAAATAAACACAATTAATATAGTATTAGTAAAAACTACTTAAAAACTATGCTAGTAAAACTTACAACCTAACCTAACGACAACTAATAAATAATCGTTATGTTACCTCCATTTTCCCCTCCTGGTATTTTAAACTTCACTTCAATGTTACTTAGAATTTATAAAAATAACTTCCTTTATACATATAGCGTTTCCTTTCAAACAAAATAAGCCGCAATGCTCCTTCCATTTATAATCAGTTAAGGAAGAGCATAATTAACTCTTTGAGGTAAAATGAAGTGCGTAAATATTTTATAATTTGTGTACTACCAACGAGTTCTATAGGAATTTTGAAAGTTCGAGTAATTTTGATGTTACAGTCTTCGTGAATAGAGTTGTTGAGTCATATTATGATAACACTAACTGCGCCCCGCGGTTTCACCCGCAAAAGTTTCGATCCCGTGGAAATATCAGGATAAAAAGTATTCTATGTGTTAATCCTGGTTATAAGCTATCTGTGTGCCAAATTTCATCCAAATCTGTTCAGTAGTTTTTGCTTGAAGGAGTCCATCCATACAAACATCCATCCATCCAAACTTTCGCATTTATAATATTAGTAGGATTGGTTGATAAATTGTAATTATCCACCTTCCATCGGCGATCAAATAATTTTATAGTAACTACTCAATCTGTGAGCCTTTTCCCAACTATTATGGGGTCCTCTTCCAGTCTAATCTCTTCTAATCTAATCGGATGCAGCTGAATATCGTATTTTTCGTATTTATATATAGTATTTTACATGGAGCGACTGCTGAAGAGGTATCTCTTGCTAAGACTGGTTAAATCAGACTTTTAGGCTTCTGACTACTCGTAAGGATTGTCAAAGATCTACAAATGAGAGCCGGGGCCAACGGCTTTACGTGCTTTCCGCCATCGATTACATATCAACCCGACCGAGGGGTCTTAATGGATGGTTGGGTCGACAAGCACAGCTTACAACGTTCGATCGACCCGTCCGGCTGCATTTAGCCACGAGCCCACGAGCTGAGTAACTACTACTATAATTAATTGGTATCTAATAAATTTATATGTAGAAATAAAAAAGTCTCGTTTAACTAATAATAGCCATTTGTCGCCACACCTTGCAGAAATCATGCAGTTCGATCTCTTTTCTGCGAGGTGTACCACGTTCGCCAGTTTGTAGTCTTGAATCTATTGTTCCACTTCTGCAAAGACATCTTTAACTACTAATCCTAATTAAAATGCGAAAGTAGCTCTGTCTGTCTGTGTGTTAGGTTTTCACGCCCTAACGGCCGAATGGATTTCGACGACAAGTAGCCCATGACCTGGGTTAGGACATGCGATACCTACGAGTACTTTTATCCCCGTAGTACGTTCCCGAGGAACTATTTCCGACCTCCACGCGGGCAAAGGCGCGAGCAAAAGCTAGTATTAAATAAAAATGATACCCTTACCTAATAAGTCCCAATAAAATAAACATAGAAATTGTCAATCTAAAAATAGCCAGCCAGTATATTTCGATAACAGACATCCCACAGTTCTGTCAAAAACAATCATTTTGAAACTACCTTCCATTCTTAGAAAAGGACTGTCATTTAATTGTTTCAGTTATATGATACGAAGGGAACAATAGAAGTAGCTAATAATTTAATAATGAAAGTAAACACTTAATTGTAATTGTTTCACAAGTATTTAATTTGCAGCACTTAATTAGAATTGTCGATGTGATTGTCTTGGTGTATCTTGCTTTTAATATATCTTATCTTTTGATATCTCGCTTTTGATATTATTTTAAACGACATAAAAAGCAGCGAAATTTCTTTAAGTATTTTTTTTTTTTGTTTATAATGTAAAAACCTACAGAAGTTAACCTTTTGGAATAAGTTCTCTAAATGATGGTGAAAATGGTCTCAAAATCCATTGACCTATTTAATAATAGACCCATTGATTTTGACGCGGTCACACAGACGACGCAAAAGAGGACTTTATTTTGTAATATTTATGTTATAGATTGAAAAATTGAGATATTCAAAATGTTGCACTATCACACTGAAACAATATTACAATAAAAAACAAAATCTGCTTATTTCTGTTAGGGTTAATGGAGGAACACCAAAGGAAAGACTGTTAAAGGATTTATATAATACGTTTATTATCCTTTTATATTTATATATTGAAAGGAAATCACATATACCCGAGTAGCCAGTGTGACATCAAAAGAACTTCGTAATCTGTAACAAAGTTTAAAAAACCTATTTTTATTTCTTTCTTTCTTAGGTAGGTACCTACTCTTTCTTTCTTGTACGTCTCTAAAATCGACTCGTAAATATACCTATAATAAATCTAGTGTCAATTTTATTATGCTTAAAAATCTTTTTCTCCAGCTAATCTTCTAAACCATTTCACACGCCAAAGGAGAATTACTACCCTTATAATGGGTATTTTATTCAACTAACACGATATAACGGGAACGGTGCTCAGTAATTTAATGTGAGAATATTCCGGAGAACATTTCTTAGCTCAATAAAGATGTCCTTCGCAGTAATTATGGCTGTAAAAAAGATTATTTATTATTTTAGTTTAGTGAGTTGATAAAATAAGCAGTAAAATATGTATTTCGAAAACGATACTGTTTAATTAAAATTAAATTAAAACTAAAGTTAAATAAAAAATATTTCTCTTTCATTGGAGATTTTTCCGGCATTTTCCTGTTTGAGCCGTAAGTATTTAGATATAATTTATAAAAAAATCGGCCAAGTGCGAGTCGGACTTGCACACGATATTCAATTTCCATACCACCGTACAGTATTTAACACTTCATATTTTTTTTAAACACCTTTCTTATTTTTTTTATTGACGTTTTATTATGTAGCGGTCATAGTATTCTGTGAAAATTTTAAATGTCTACCTATTTTAGTTCAAAAGATACAGCCTGACGGACAGACAGACGTTCTGTTGGCACCCTTTGGGTACGGAACCCTAAAAATGATAGATAATGTTCGGTTTAGCAGCAAAGATCGCCTCTGGGTTACGAAAACCCATTAGGGAAACCTGGTATTTCCTGTACAATGTTGCTAATGTGCCAATATTTCATACCTACCGGTACCCCTAGGTACATACATACCGGAACACCAAGCTAGTGTTGCTGTCTCTGAATTTTGAATAGAATTTGCACTATGTAGGCGTGTACTTATGAACTTAACAAGTACAAGTCGAGACAACACATAAAATCACGTCTGTAATTCCCGAAGATAAAGGTGAAGGAAATCCTATCACGGAACGTTTTCATTCAGGAATCTTGTTTCGTTCGGAACTCATTTCATGTGAAATTTTTACTAGACTTTCATTCGTCGACTTTTATGGACTTGGAAAATCATCGAAATAAAAGATGAAAAAATCAAGTTTAATTTAAGTAAATTTTAAGGCCCCTGCGCTTATTATTACCAAATTAATTGCAATACCTTCATAATACTGTTATTTAATTTAAGATTAAAAAAGCAAATTAATTAAAATCAAAACACAAGACAATCCTGCAATCTTTGAACATGTATCTTAATTAAACACTATTTTACAAAATGACTTGAAAATTGTATATCACTGCTGAAATCCTCCTAATTAATCTTTCTATTTATGGACTAATTATGATTCAAAGTGACTTTAATACACAGAGTAGCAGATGTAAGCGGTCCCTGACCCCGCATCCAAAATAGCAATGTTTAAACAGACTAAAGCCCCGATCAAGACCTCAAGTGACGCGACTTGCGTCAAGCGATGCGAGCGCGCGTCACTTGATTCCGTCTCGCTCCGCTAGTCGCGTCGCGGCGACTAAGGCCCCGTTCACGGCCTCGAGCGATACGATTTGCGACGCGACTTGCATCACGCTATACGAACGCGCGTCACTTGTTTCCGTCTGACGCTCCGCAAGTCGCGTCGCGGCGACTAAGGACCCATTCACGGCCTCGGGCGATACGATGTGCGATGCGACTTGCGTCCAGCTATACCTACGAGCGCGCGTCACTTGTTTCCGTCTGTCGTTCCGAAAGTCACGGTGACGAGTGGCATGCTCTAAGGGCCCGTTCACTTGTACCACAAGCACACCATATCGCAGCGACAAAATTTGGACAAGCAGTGGTTACATGTAAATAGTAGCGCTACAGCTTCTTGCAGTTGCGTTGTGGTAACTACAAAATCAAATGGTCGACGCAACGACGTTGTGTTTGCGATATGGCCGGCCGCTACTGCGCGGTCTCGCTGGTGGTTGCGTTGTGGCTGCGACGTGGCTGCAACGTGGCCTTGATGGCCGGTGCCCCATATGGTTGGTTTTGACGGCCAAATGGGGTGGAATAAACTATTTATTTTCTTAAAAATTTGCGCCCGTCCACGGGTTGTCGTTATGGTGTGGTTGTGGTACATACGAACGTAGTCACGGGGTAAGTAAACAGCTATTTACTTTAGGGTAAGCTTTTAAGTACCTCTATCCTCCCTCCCTTTGCTTGCACAAAGAAGGCCACTCTGAAATCTATTGATGGTTTAATTTTAGTTCCAACATAAATTCCTTTACTTTCATTTTTACTTTTTTCGCCTTGCATTCTTTGTTTTTTATTCGTTTTGGTTGGCAATCCGTCTGTATTTATTTTATTTTTATTTTTTTATTCTCCGAAATCCTCTTTGTGACTAGTCGCTTAAAATTTTTCATCAACGATAAAATGTAGTATCTAGTTAGGTAAGATTCATATCTCTATTCCATAAATTTAGTATTAATTTGGAACTAGAAACGATTTTCCGAGAAACAAAATTAGATACTAAAGCTCCCTCTATTTTAAATTCATAAAGAATAAGTATTACATTCAATAAGCGGGACGAACAATTGAATTTATTCATTTTTTCTTTGATAAAAGCTGGGCGTTTATTAGAATCTTATTAAAATGCATAGTCTTTATTAAGGACAGCGTTACAGAGTCGTCTGTCGGGGGCAATCTAATTATTTTCAGGTGAAAGGGCTCTATCAAGTTCTTTGTTCATAGCCTTCATAACTACAAGGCATAATTTTTAATTTTCTTCGCTACATTGGACTGCTGCTCGGTTACTCTGTGTCTGGATAAGCTAATGTTCATTTTCACTACTTCTTGTTTAGAGTCATTCATCAATATTTTAGTTGTCATAAAACTCAATCTCAGGACTTTAATATCAGTTTTTGTTAACTTATTGACAAAACCTTAACCTTCGAAAGACGCGTTACATTACTGAAATTAATTTTGTCAGAGACGAAATTAGAATTTACTTTTAAGTATTTTAACAGGAAAACTGTTGGACGTGATGCCGCTCTATTGGCTTATCATGGATATGTCTCATCTGTGCTAAGATACGGCTTGATCATATGGGGCAATTCCACTAACAGCATTAAGGCATTTATTGTGCAAAAAAGTGTTTACGAGCTGTGTTTGGTGTAGACCCATTAAAATCCTGCAGACCTATTTTTAAAAAACATAAATTATTAACATTAGCATGCTTATACATACTGGAAATGGGAGTATTTGTAAAAAAAACATCCTCACCTATTTCGTACAGCCGATAGCGTCAATGTTTATAAAGTGGGCAAAATCTCAAGGGATCCAACAAAATTGGCAATGTCAAGATGTAGAACAGCGTACTGCCATAAAAACACTAGTCGAATGGCAATAGACATATATAATAATATACCAAAAGTTATTAGAGAGCTGAGAACTAGCTTATTTCAAAAGCATCTCAGAGCATGGCTTATCGAAAATTGTTTTTATACTATTAAGGAATTTATGAATTCTAGGACAAATGGTAAAGTTGCATGACATAAAATTAAATTGACATTTTGATTTTAAGCTATTTAACAATTTGTAACTTAGTTTCTTTGGTTGTCTTTTGAAAGCTATTATTTATACCTACACTTATTTTGTAATTTAATTATTTTTATTTGACATTTTTGATTTGATTTGTAGACGATCCTTGATTTAATACATTTTTTTTTTTTTTTGACATTGGAATTCAATCATGTAGTTTAAATTGATTTAATTAATTAGAACTTTATTTGACATTTTTGATTGATTTGTAGACGATCCTTGATTTAATACATTTTTTTTTTTCTTTTTGACATTGGAATTCAATCATTTAGTTTAAATTGATTTAATTAATTAGAATTATTATTATTGTCACAATATTTGCATGCCGAATTTAGTAGGCGGAATATGAAGAACTATTGTGTGTGTTATAAAATCTGTAAAATACCATATTTCAGGCAAATAAAGAATCTAATCTAATCTAATCTAATCTAACATTTATTCCTGAAACTTCTATACTTCACCTCTTTAGAAAGAATCTGAACACTTTGAAAAGAGCTCAGTAAGAAGTTCACACATCTAATAAGCATTAAAGTGGCTCCCTCTCTTCAAATCGCGCTTTCCATACAGAATAACGACGATGCATTGTGCTTGAGAGCTGCTTCGTGTCCGATGAGCTTCATAAATCAGCCGCTATACTCAGGTCTACTAAATCTAGATCAAGCCATAACATCAAAGGTCTTGCTAAACTGGTCGGATTAATGTTCGTCGTTAACGGTCTGAATTTTGCACAGTCGAGGGAATCTTTTGATCCCTTCGCATCGCTAACATTTTTATGATGGCAGATAGATACTTTATAATACGATCTTTATGTATTTTGCATTATTGCGGCACGTGACAAACAGATAAACAGATTTAAAAAATATATATAAAAATTCTACAGGGAAATGTTAAAGGTTTCCTGTTGAAGCTGAAATTGAATAAAAAATCTCGGAGCAGAATCCTATTGGTGCATAATGAAATCTAATCTTGTTTGTGAACCGCTTATTGGATGATTGCCTTCGGTATTAACTTTCGAGTTCAGCCGGATGGCAGTTTCGACAGTTTATTTGAAATTCAGGAAACTTTGACTCGGGATTAATTTAGTTTTATCTGCTATTCAAACGGACGTCGGGTCGTTCCGCCATATTTGCTCAGAATTATCTGAGAAAATATGGCGGAACGACCCGACGTCCGTACCACCTCAAATAGCTTACCACGTCAAAGATAGATAAATGTATTAACATTTATTTATCTTTGACGTGGTAAGCTATTCAGTTTAACGTTTGTTCGTCATAATGTTAACAAAGTAGGTATTGAATGGATTAGTTTGCCTTTTTCGAATATATGTATGTATGTTTCGAAATTTAGTTTATTTATAATGTTAAATGTTGGTCAAGTCAATTCCTAGGCTACAAGGTTGTGTCTATGTAAGAACCACCAACTCCCAAAATACAAGCTTGACTTAGTTTAGAAGTTTGTAGATCATGTAATAAGTGTTGCTGTACAACCATCAAACATCTTTATAAATTGTACTTCATAGATTAAGTTTTCGTTGTAATTTGAGAGCGAAATAAACAAAAGACTAGGTATATATTATATTCAGCCATTCATCTGCAGGCAAACAAATTACAATCATGTAGGTAAATGTACTTTCTGAGCAACAGATACTTTTTATGGTATAGACTCGAGGCGTTAAAAGACAGACGTACCCACTTAACCGTCAAATTTATATCTAACTGTACCTCTCACATAGCTTATGGATATCCTAAAGCCAGCGGCACCACCTAATTTGATTTAAGATCTCAGCTCTGATTGCATTCACCAATGCATATGCGACTCAAAATGAAACTAACATAACTTTTAACTGCATTTTGTATATCAGTGCATTCAATTCACACGTCACTTAACATAGTAAATAAAAAATCAAAATTATATTTGTGACTTTAGTGTTAAAAATGGTTTAAAATTAAACCATGCACCGTGGGTATTACAAAGATCTGTATAAAGTACATAGCATAAGCTTATGCATAATCAGCCTAGAATGTTCCCACTGCTGGTACCCTGATACCCAGGCCTCCTTTCAGTGAAAAGGAGTGGGCCATAATCCACCACGCGGGCCTAGTACGGGTTGGTGGATGTCACATGTCTCCGAATTTTCGGTTCTAGGATATTCCTCTTAGGTTTCCTCACGATGTTTTCTATGAGAGCAGTGGTGATGAAATATAATTTACACAAAGTAAAGCGCCTGTCAGGGTTCGAACCTACGACCTATAACTTGTAAGTCGCGGCCTTTACCACTGGGGCACCACTGCTCTCTATAAACTACATTTCGCCCTAATATTTAGGGCAAAACGTATTTCACCCTATTGTTTAGGGCAAAACGTGTTTTATAAGTCATCATACAAGCCAGTCTTAAAAGTTAGGTGAAAATCACTTCGTACGTGATAAAATCCATGATTAGTTCACAACAGAACTTTATTCATCATCCCTTCGCGACGGGTAGGAACGGTTCCCCGTGATACATCTGTGCTGGTCCGACCCTGATAACACAATAAGTCTTTTGTACGATCCGACATCCTTATTCCGAACACGAAAAACTTCCGATCCGAAGGGAAAGGGTGCCTTTACTTATAGTTAAGATGTAATATTATTATTGTAAGGGTTGCATCTGCGTTTAGGTCATGACTGCTCAAAATGCCTACTTGCTAACGTTTTAACCCTCGCCAAAAGGGTAGTATTAGTTTTATTTCTGGAAGTATTTACGTAATAAAGACTAGTTTTTATTTTGTTACAGTTCTTTTAATATTAGCATTATAAAAATAACAGTAGGTACACAACAGTATGCAAAACTGTAAATAACAGACTATGAAATTAGTATTTGACACTTTATCTGCCACTAAGGGCTGATTTTTCCAACGCCAGATAATTTTATCCGAGGAATAATTTTGAATTTTTGACAGTTCTTCCATACAAAATCTGTTAGATGTCAATTTTATTCCAAGAATAAAAATTATCTGTCGATTGAAAAATCAGCCCTTACTATAATATAATTTCAATCATTTATAATTTTCAAACTTATAATCGAGCTTCTAAGTAAGAATTAAAATGTATACATACAAGAGCATGCAAGATATATTACCATATATACCATTACCACATATTACCATATATTATTATTATATTATTATTTTTATATATTATATTATATTATTATTGGTAATATATCTTGCATGCTCTTGTATGTATACATTTTTTAAACAAATAAAAAAATCTTATCTTGTGTTATTTTTTATGTTATTTTTAGGTCCCATATTCATCCTATAATGTCTGTCCCAGTACTGGGTCACAGGCCTCCTCTCGGTGAGACGAAGCGCGCCATAATCCACCATGCAAACCCATTGTGGGTTGGTAGATGTCACATGTCTTCGATGTTTTTGGTTCTAGGACATATACCAGTTTCCTCACGATGTTTTCCTTCACCGTATTGAGAGCGATGTTGATAAAATAATTTACACAAAGATTATTTTATGTAAATTATTTCGTCATCACTGGTATATCGCAGCAGTTACTACTGGGCCATCACTACTCTCAATTGATACTCATCATCATTCTCCTGTCCTTATCCCAATTTATTCGTGGTCGGTGCAACATGTCTTTTTCTTCCATACTTCTCTATTAGTCGTCATCTCGGTAGTGACCCCCTTTCTAACCATATCTTCATTGACACATTCCATCCATCGTTTCTTTGGTCTTCCCCTACTCTTATAGCCATCGACATTCGTACTCAAAACTCTCGCTATATTAATAAATATTTTATATTTTGAGGTCTAACTCTGCTTTTAGTCTACATGAATTTCATAGGGATCACTCATACATACATTATTATTAATTCAGCTTCAAGGGTGAGATCAAATCGTACGAGTAACATTTTATGATTGTAATTGAAAGCCTTCAAGTCAACATGACCTGCTTTATCGCTTTTTGATGTGTGATAAGGTTTTGATTAAATCTGACGACAGACAGCTATTTCCTTTCGAATATGTTACATTGAAATGTTCACAAAAAAGTGGAAATTAAATATAAGGTCGTTTTTACGATTTTCTGTTCTATACATAGATGAAAAGACTGTGCCGTATTTCAAGAATCAGTTTAGTTATTTTCCTAGATAAATACAATACCTATCTAGGAATAAAAGCTAAATTGTCTGTTTGTTTGCATTTCCGTATTTAGATTCGGATCAGTTTACCAGGCATAACACACGGTTCAGATATTTTAGTACTGAACAAACATTAGGATTGATTTCTAACTACCCTAGCTATTTTGACCAAAAGTAAGGTAAAACATAACGGACGTTATGTGGGTGTAAGTATTACAAGGTGTCGTAAAACTTGTCAATCGATGTTCTTTGGCTGTAATTTTTTTTTAATGAAAATCTTTGTTTCTCCTTTTAGATTATATTCAATGCCTAAATCAAGAAAATTATTTCAGCTATGTGGCCGCCGCCAGAATAGATGATTCAGGCCCGTTTTATGGCATTTTCCGTCACTCGTGCCAGAACTTCCGGCGATAGGTTCTCGCATTCATGGCGGATATTCTCTTTGAGGACTTCAAGAGCCTTAGGCTTGTTACCATAGACTCGTGACTTCAAAAAACCCCACAAAAAGAAGCTAGGAACGGTTAAATCAGGCGATCTTACCAGCCAGTGCAAATCGCCAAAACGATAGATTAGGCGACCTGAAAAAAGGATAGCGATTCTAATTTCTACACATTAAAATATTTTTTTTACTATAAGGGTAAATAAGTAATTTTTTCTTTTTTTTAATAATAAGGTAGATTTATTTAGTTGTATACTTAAGAAATGTTCTTATTGTTGCGTTTTCATTTTTTTTTTTTTATATTGTATATAAGAGTACAAATGTCCATAGTATAAGTGTTTTGTATTGTTTATTAGAGTATAAGTCCTATAAGTTAGGTTTTATACTCACGTGTACATTAGGTTCACATTGTAAATATTCGTATGCCGCTAGTAGCGGCGGATGTGTAGAACTTATCCATATGTACCAACCATCTTTGTACCTACCTACCATATCCGATGAGTAAATGTCTTTGTCTTTGTCCGGTTGACGTGTATTTTGTATCTGTTTACTTCACAAATGTTACATTTGAATTTACATTTGCCGCCATTTGCAATAATTACAGCTTCTCCCGATAGGATGATGACTTTTGCGCCACCCAGTATATAACGCCTCCGCTAAACCCTTCGGGGATTATGATAAGTGTGTGTTAAGATACCTCCCAAATTATACCGCATTATACTTACCATTCCGACACAAAACCTCACCCGTCTTATGAGGAAATGCGGGCGGAAAGACTTTTGAAAATTAGGTATTTGAAGAAACTATCGCTGTCGCTCTGTCTCGCTATCTCTCGTCTATTCGTGCGATAAGGACAACTGCAGATCCGACTGAATAGCCTAAGTAAAAAGTCACATTTTCGAGGTTTGGCTCTCGCCTATTTTCCCCACCAATATTGAACCAATTTAAAAGATATTTCATAAACGGGATAAGAAGGATATATACTGTGTCGCCATGTTTTCCTTTTTTCATTAATAGTTGTCTAATTTGTACCCTAGGCCTCTGTTAACAGCGGTCTAAATAGGCAATTTTGAGCATTTTTTGAGGGTTCTAGTGCTTATAAAAATAATGTATTATCAAAAAGGAAAACATAGGAACGTACAGGTAACTAACATTTATTATTCTGTAAAAAATCATAGCCATCATTAACCAGAAAGAAAACAGACGAGAGCGTCTCTATAGAAAAAACACCACTCGCATTTCCTCTTAACGCTTTCCGAAAAGGTTACGGAGGACGAAACATGTTTGAAGTGTCTCCTTTTACTTTACAAAGTATAGCTCTCTTACTAAAGTAGGTGCCTACCTATGCAGTCACACGTGACTTCTCACGTGTGCCGCTTCAAGAATGAGAAAATTGTGAGCATGTTGTTCGAAATTAGAATTAAGTAAAAATCTTGACTCTCACAGCTAAATGATTATTTCATTTCAATATTGACTAAAAATGCATAGAAAGCCAGCAAAGGATATTGCTAAATCGCATCCCTGTGTAGTCCTGCCCAGAAGAGAATCAGTTACAGTATGTAGGTAATAGGAAATATACTAAACATCCCAATATGTATTAAAAACTAGCACATATCCGAAAACGAAGCAAATGAAATATGGAAGGATCGTAGCAAGTGATTTTCTGTAGTGTCTGTCTACCTACTTGGGAAGAAGGCGTGAGTACCTAGTAGTGTATCTTACGAGCATTGTGTCCTAGAACCAAAGCTTCGAAGACATCATTGTGACATCCACCAAGCAGCACTGAGGCCGCGTGGTAGATTACGGGCCACTGCCTCTTACAGAAAGGAGGCCTGTGTCCCAGCAGTGGGAACATTACAGGCTGATTATGCTTACGACCACTTTTACTTAACGAGGCATCTCTAAGAAGCACACACATCTCATTAATGATGCTCCATGTAACTTATTCACTTACCCAACTATTAAAAGTTAGTTAACGTACTATACGTGCGAATAATTCAAGCTCGCTGCAAGTTAAGTGATTCTGAAAATCATACAGTGTATCGTTTGCTATTTCTAAGTTAGTTATGAATGTATTACTTACTAGAGTGGTTTACCTTACAGAATAAATTTTCATAATAATGGTGAAAACCACATCAAAACTTGTTACGAAGTTTAGAAGAACAACGCGGTCACACAGACAGACACGAAAAACAACTTTGTTATACAATAAAAAAGTCGTTATTCGTGTCTGTCTGTGTGGAAATCTATCTATACCTAAGTATACAGGTATAGATATTTGCATTGAAGCCTTTAGACATACTTTAACTACAAAAAAACAACCTATAATATTATTAAACTATGCTAAAGTAATACGCTAATTTTAGTTCTTCGTAGATAGCAAACGATTCTGGCGAATACACGCATATTTAAAACTGTTCCTCACTTCGTATATTCTTGCGCCAAATTAGCAAAATACATTAATAATGAACATATTAATTATTCATTAGGAAGTCTAGTAATTATAATTATTACTGAAATTGTGGAATGCTTGCGCAATGCAATCCATCATTCGTTCTTCAGCTTGTAGTTGACTGATTAAGTTTTTGCATAGGTTACGAGGTTCATCATTATCAAATCCTGTCTCAACAAGCCCACTGCTGGGTATTCAAACCGCTCCTGACAGGTTCATTAGCGTAAAATAAATAATTTATAACTATTATTTTGCCAACCCATCAATAATGTTTTACAAAAACGAAATACCGAAAATAATTAAAAGCGTAGGCAGCGTAGCCTACCCTACTACTACCTACCTAGTATTTTTTTATTAAAATGATCCAGGTTCTTAATAATTAATTACAATCTTAGCCTAACAGACTTGTACGCAATTTTAATTTAACTTAAATTTTTACGTGATAATTATTTTAAAACTTAGAATAGTATTGATTGTACTTTAACATGTCCGTTCCACTTTCTTAGATTTTCATCATCATCTGCCTAGCCTTTTCCCAACTATGTTGGGGTCGGCTTCCAGTCTAACCGGATGCAGCTAAATACCAGTACTTCTTAGATTCACTTCATTCTTCATTTTCACTTTCTTAGATTGTGATATCTATATACTTACTTATAATAAATCTGTAGAAGTGAAAATTCTGTACATTGAAAATATCAAAAAAATAAATGGCAGGGGGTGTTACTAGACCGACACCGAACCCAAAAATGTGATTAAAAAAATTTTTGTCTGTCTGTCTGTCTGTCTGTTTGTTCAGGCATCACGCAAAAACTACCGGTTCGATTACGATGAAACTTGGTATAATTATTCTTTAATATCCTGGGCACCACACTGGGTACTTTTTATCCCGGAAAAGTATATACAATAAAAAACAAACTTAATTTTGCGGTTCGATCCCTAGACCCGATTACTGTACCAACCGCAAATAATAAGTTTGTCGTAGGTTACGTTACCCGCAGTGGAGTTCACTAAAGTTATGCTCTAAATGTAGTGCTGAAGGTTGAATTTGGCTTGCACCGTTCGCAGCACACGCGTGGCGCGCGGCTGCCACGGATCGCTACCGTATATAAGGATATTTTTTGAACTTTGATTTGAACGGACGTGTTGAGTGGCGAGCGTTCGTTCTTATTTTAACTGCTACTTGCAATTCTAAACCGTGTTTTTCAGTGCGACCTTTTTTATTTCTATTAGTTTTTAGAGTTATTTAGGTTTATTTTTATAAGTCGTAGGTATAGATTTTAATTTTAAAGTATAAGTAGTAGGTATAGTTGATAGTGTACGTAGTGACCGTAGGTTATTTTATAATACTGTTAGGTAAGATTAGTCATTCGTATAGATATTAGTTTTTAGGGATTTTGCTTATTTATTGAGTTTAGTTATCATCAGAAATAGGTTTATTTAGGTAGGTAGGTATTTTATTTTCTGTTATTGAGTTTTTTTTTTTTATTATGTAGGTACTTAGGTAAGGATATCATATAGGTACCCTCTTAATCACCACTAATGAGACACAATTGGTTTTCTATTGTAATTAGCCACAAAGAGCCCGCGAGATAGATGGCATCCTGGGGAAGCACATACATTTTATCCTGTTAGCACGTTCCCGTGGGATAATTTCCGACATCCACGCGGGCGAAGCCGCGGGCAGAAGCTATATAATAATAAAAACATGAGGGGCCCGTGGCTAAATAATAACAGCCGCACAGGTCGATCGGTCAGGTTAAGCTACGCTTGCCGCGGTTGGTCTGTGGATGGGTGACCATCTTTACATACCGAGACCCCTCCGTGCCTCGGAAAGGACATTAAGCCGTTGGTCCCGGCTGTCATTCGTGGATCTTTGACAGTCGTTACGGGTAGACAGAAGCCCGAAAGTCTGACAACCAGTCTTACCAAGGGGTATCGTATTACCCTGTAAATGGGTTGTGGAGATCAGTTAGGCAGTCACTCCATGTAAAATACTGGTATTCAGCTGCATCTGGTTAGACTGGAAGCCGACCCCAACATAGTTGGGAAAAGGCTAGGCAGATGATGATGAATAATAAAAACACTGATCATTTGTCATATTATGTGTGTCATTGTCACTATTAGTGGAAGTGCTCAGGTGCGGTTCGGGCAAACGCTGTTGAAATCAGTGCTCTAAGTGGTAATACCTCGTGTTTACATACAAATACAAGTACATCGACCACCTAAATTTTCCTAGTAGATGATAAAAGGCAAATCTAGGGATGAACCTGCATAGATTTGGATTTTATTAATTTAACCATTTAACATTTTTTTTTTCATCAAATCATCCTCTGCCTAGCCATTTCCCAACTATGTTGCGGTTTGCTTCCAGTCTAACCTGATGCAGCGGAATACCAGTAATTTACATGGGCAAAACATTATCCGGGCTTACAAAGAAATACCGGAAAACAAACTCAAAAAGCTGATAATTAATAATAATTTTCATTACGTGGAAGTTAACATTCCGCAACCGAGCTCATAATTTTCGCAAAACAAAAACCTTATACGTTTATCCTCGAGTATTTAAATTACGTCACAGTTTCCGGGAAAATACTGGGGTTTTATAACATTTTTCACCTTAGCTGGCCGCTTGACCGCGGCCCGGTAAAGCCCGTTTTTCATCTCACTGATCCCTTTCATGCTCACAGACCCTACATTATTGTAGATTCAAGGTTTGATTCCCTCACGAAACGTTTATCTTTACGCATTAGTTGTCACAGGGTCTAAAACTGCGGGCTCTAAAATCTACGGGTTGGTTGTATATGAAGAAAAGTCTTTTTTCTAGGTTTGTCTTGGAAAACTAGAGGGGCTCGTGGCTAAGTAATAACAGCCGCACGGGTCGATCAATCAGGTTAAGCTACGGTTGCCCAAGTCGGTGCATGGATGGATGACCATCTTTACATATCAAGACCCCTCCGTGTCTCGGAAAGCGGGTTAAGCCGTTGGTACCGGATGTTGTTAGAAGTTCGAAAGTCCGACAACCAGTCTTACCAATGTTTATCTATTGTGTTACCTAGTAACCGGGTTCTGAAGGTCAGATAGGCACACGCTCCATGTAAATACCAGTAGGTATTCACCTGTATCCGAGACTGGAAGCCGACCCCAAAAATGGTTGGGAAAAGATATATGTCTCAGAAAACTAGCTGAGTGAAGACGAATTTTGCTTGACTCATCGGTTCTTGGTTCTATGTGAAATGTTTTCACTGAAATTCATTTTAGGAGAATGCATTTTAATCACCACATTGTCTGGCAAGCTGCAGTGTCAGCACAATATGGTGAATAATATCAAAATGTTTCCAAACCTTTGTCTGAGAAACTTTCCACTGCGGTGTCATTTTTAAGAAAACCAAGCTCTTTACAATGTTACTTTAGAGATTAACCTTGCTTGTTAAGAAATTTCGTAATTAACTTTAGCAATAATAAGACAATAGCCCGTCTGGTGGATTTCGTCGCCATTAACTTTAGACCCGCAGTTTCAAAACAACAAATTATTAAGTTTTTGTTCTAAATAAGCTTTGTAATAATAATTCAGCATGGCTCGCTATTCATCACCTTGTGTTTATTTATTTATTTAATATTTCAAGCATACAAATGTAGGTACAGAGGCTGACCAAATGCCAAAAGCATTTTTTACCAGCCAACCTTTGGGTGATGCAGAGAGAAACAGTGGTAGGTGCTATTGTGAAAAATTAAGGAATAAATATTATAGGCGACGCAGAAACCTATTAAAACTTATTTATATAATATATTATATACCTAATACACATTGTTAAAAAGTTTTACTTTTAATATAAAATTGCGTTTTATTCCGTCTTATAGTATTATCGAAATGTGAATTCTCCTATTTCTAATACATAGTATTCAAAATCTCATCTGTATTTAAAAGATTCTCTTTTTTAAAGTTATAAGGTAGCTGCTGCAGGAGCAGAAAACCTCAAACGGCGCTAAAAACCTAATTGGGAGCTTGTTGTGTTTGAGCTGTTTGAGGTTGAAACACTAGGGTCTTGGGGTCCGAGAGCTCATCAAGTATTTCGGGACATCGCCAAGTGGTTGGCTAACTCTTCACGTGCCCAGAGGGCTGGCTTATTTTTAGCACTAAGAATCAGCATTGCCATCCAACTTGATAATGCTTCCAGCCTTTTGGGCACTTATCCCATTGACAGCGATGCGGACGAATTGTTTGGTGCCTTTTATTTTATTAGATATATTTGAAAATAATATATTTTAGTGTTAGCTTGTATATTTTAAGTAAGGCTTTTTATTAATTATGGTATTTAAATAAAATACTCGTAGACAGATGTATAGGTATAAACAGAAAAATGTAGTAAATGTTAAATACAATTTCTTTACGACATTTAGGGCCAGTTTCTGGAACGAAAACGAACGCTAAATGAATGTGACAAATTCTCAAGCGCGTGTAAACTGCTGTGATTGGTGGAATGATTTATTAACCGCCAATCGCAGCAGTTTACGCTCGCTTGACAATTTGTTACTTTATTTTTCTATAATTTTCGTTCCATAAACTGGCTTTCAACCATGAAAATATTAGTTATTTTTCCATTAACCTATATTGTCCCACTACTGGGCAAAGGTCTTCCACCTTATACAATATAAGTAGGTATATTCAATCCATTTTGAATTACAGGAGTGTTCAGTCGTAGGAGTCGTAGACTCCTGTAATTCAAAATGGATTACGATATTTTAACATAAATAGGTACATATTGGAAGCAATATGTACTTATTTATGCTTAAATATCGTACCTACTTCTTCAAATGCAAATTGATATGAAGTAAGTAGATAGACTTGTAACATCAATGGTTTCGTCTGTAAACGTTCCTATATAAACAATCATCTGTTTGTAAACCGATCGGGCTTCATCTGTAATGGGATATTATCGTCATTTGATATTCCTGTATCGGTTTGATATTCCTGTATTCGGTGCCGGTATTTCGGTTACGGTTTCAATACAATTATATATTATTAACTGGCTATACAAACTAACTACCTGACTAACTTAAGGTTTAGTGGGCCGGGCACATTCCTCGCAGATCAGATGGCCGATGGGGCCGAAAGGTTTTGGAGTGGGGACCGGGTACCGGAAGACGTAGCATAGGTGGGCCTTCCACAAGTTGGACTGATGACTTTGTGAAGGCCGCAGGAAACCGCTGGATGCGGAAAGCACAGAACCGGTCGAAGTTGCGGTGATTGAGGGAGGTCTATGTCCAGCAGTGGACATCTTTCGGCTGAAATGGTGATGATGAACTGATTATACTATGGCACTACCTTTCTGCTAAATATTGCCAATAGCTGCATCGACTGTTCCCAACTTCTAAAAAAATCAAAAATATTCTTCTAAGCCCATCACAATGGTAGGCGTAGCGAAAGGGTTACCGCTGCCCTGGAACATAAAGGGCTGAGGAAGGTACACGGGTGGGTCAGTAAGTTAGTCAGTAAGCAACAGTAAGAGTCTGACACTCCCTTCTACTCCACCCAGAACGGGAGGGGTCATTTGATGATTTCCGATCCGCAAAAAAAAAAAAATTGCGTCAGCAAATTACAGACGGCATGCCTTTTTCTCACGTAGTGCACCAATAGAATAAAAGACCAGCGGGGTAATTTCGTAATACATCATCAGTAGCAATGGCTTTCAGTTTGACAGTTCAACAACATTCATTACGTTATTTAAGTTGTTGATCAGACAAATTTTTCTAACATATGAAGCAATGGTTTAGCAATGTCCTTCAAAATAATTCAAATTATGATTGATAACAGTTACGCAATTAGGGCGCAGCTTATACTAGTTTCGTTACCACTGATATTACGTTACCCTATTGTATTATATATACGTATCTAACACCTGCAAACACCTAAGATCCGGATTACTTCATAGTTACCCACTAAACCATTATAATTTAGTATCAGATTCCGAATATAATAATAAGTAATAATAAATCGTTTATTTTGGATTCATCCCAAGATTACATCCATATTTGTTAATGCAATTGCGAGCTTACAAACTAGTGTTAGTAATAATTAATTAATAATTGATTCACATAAAAATAATAAAATATAAAATAAAATGCAATAATAATAGTTTAATTAAATAATATATAATAATAACAACCATTTCATTTTATTCCATCTAGTTAATCAGTATGTGGCAGGTCCAGGAGGACTACCCGATGATGGTGACAAATCATTATATGACTGCGTGCAGCCGCATCCAGCGAACCAGTATCGATCTGGAATAATATAATTAGTTATTTTAATTTTACAATAGAAAAAGGCAAATAAAAATTTAGGTAGAACATTCCATTACTTGAATTTTCTCCAGGATCGCTAAATTTAACATTTAGCGATCCTGGAGAAAATTCAAGCTATAAATTAAAGTCTAAACTACAGGCAATAAAGGTACAAAAATACTAGTTCTACTAGCTTATTTTATTAATTAAAAACTTTATTCAGTCCATGTTCCTTCAATCTTTGACATTTATTATGTATTTAATATAAAACGAACAATCTGTGCTGCTATCAATCCTGAAAATCTTCTTTCGTGCCTTGAATAACAATTTGAAAACACGGGCCAACCATTACGGGCTGATTTGTCAATCGACAGATAGTTTTTATTCGTAGAATAAAAGTAAACTTTGACAGATTTTGTATGGAAGAACTGTCAAAAATTCAAAACATTCCTCGGATAATATTATCTGGCGTTGGAAAAATCAGCCCTAAAAGTTGTAGTCCAAGTAAATGGGTGTTAATACTGACTGGTTTTCAATCGATCCATCAAAAAACGCAAACAGTACTCGTACTGTCGCAGTTATTTTACCACTGATAACAGCAATCCAATAGCAACCTTATTTTAATTACAATAAAAATCACTGTGACTTTGACAGTGATTCAAAAATAAAGTAACGGTGAATGGACTGTAGTTACAATAGAGGCATCTATCAAAGTCAGAGAGAGATTGAGACTTTGAAAAACTCAAAACCATACACTAGTGTGTATAAGTATTTAGTTATTATATATAGCATTATTTTGTACTTAAAACTAGCTGTGCCCGTGACTTCGTTCGCATGTATATTGGATTTATTGTGTTTTTTTTTTGCGCTGAACCCTAATTCCCACCCCTTTTGTTAAAATAAAAGTGGCATAACATGTAAAAATCAGTCTAGCCGTTTCGAGGAACAGCCGGAACTAACAGACAGGCACAAAAAAAATAACAGTTTTTTTGTTATAAGTCCCATATACACTTTCATAATCATGCATTAAGTAAAAAGCTGTTATTTTGACATCACAAACAGACACTTAAATTTTATTTATGTGTATAGAAAAAAAAATAGAAAATTCTCTGCGAGATACGAATGACTCCCAAGTGGCGCATTGCACCCTCATTTGTGACACTCAAATCAGTAGACTTTCAAAAAATTTATGATTTTATTCAGAAATGTAATGCGAGATTTTGCTCTCTTGCCAGCTCTTGGGCGGTTCGTGCCACTCGAGGTTAAGAGCTGCCCTTCAAACGCCTGATTCAGCTGTACACAGCGAAAACACCGCTTCAAGCAGAACCTTCCCATCAAGTGTTGCTCTTATGAAAGTTTAATAAACGATCCCTTTGTCTATAAGTACAACTACGACCGCCTCCGAAAGATTACATGCGTTTTTACATACTTTGTCGAGCTCTTTAAGCCGTTATGACCGTTATTGCTTAGACATAGGGATGCAAATACTATAAAAAGGTCGTTTAAAGCCGGACCGGTGTGAATATGTTTATTCAGCGGTTTACGGCATTTATATAATTTTCTCCTGACCTCAGGGATTAGTGTGTTAACTTGACCCTGTTAATTTACATTCAGAAGCTAACTCTTTTCACATAATTATGTAGGAAATATTGTGTGAAAAGGTTATGCTGACGAGGCATTTTAAAATTCAATTGTTTTATGTTTTTTTGTAACGAAGTTCTGTAACGAAGCTTGCTGTAGGAGTAAACTATGAGAAATCGTCACGAAACGAAAAACCGTTATGTGACCCTCAATGCTACTTTTTATGACGTATAAAAGAAACAGTCAGACATATAGAGATTGTTTTTAGTGAGGTCAAAATGAAAAGCCAAGATGGCAGTTGCAAAAAATTTCAAATTTTTCAGTATGGGTGTCGTTTTCATGATTTTCAAGGGAACTAAAGCCGATAGTGAGGTCAGAATTAAATTCCAAGATGGCTGCGAATATTTAATTTCTTTTCGACATTTTCAAATTTTTGACGCCGCTACCTTGGATTTTCATTTTGAACGTTCAGTCGGTTTAATCCATGTTCAACCACTACAATCTGTCCTACATGGGGTTCCCCGACCTCACATTTTTTTTTAATTTGCATGAAGTTTTATTTTACTACTATTTGTCCATGTAAGAGCCTTATTTACTTATCATAAAATATACCTACACTTATTTACATAACTTAAAAGGGAAGAATAAAAAATATGAATTTTAATATAAAGGTTTTTCTTCTTTATCTTTAGCGTAGGTAATCCTTTGAAATGTAAATTAGTGAAACTTTTCATTTAAACATAATGCGAATGAAGGCGAAGAAATTTAAATATTAAATCTAAATACTAAGTATTAAAAATGTTTCTTTTTTTCTTAACTTGAATAATCAAGCCACCAAGTCATCAATGTACAGATGCCAGCTGCAGGTCAAGCTACCCGAAACTGTCAGATTTGCCCAATAAATTTTGAAATTTACTGCTTTAGCGATAAAGTTGAAAATCTATTAAAGAAATTTGACAGATTGTAGTAGTTTGATGTGCTGGCGTCTGTGCCTTTAGCATTATTTGATATTCACTCAGATTCTATGACTGTTACATATCCTTTAGCCAATTCCATGAGCAACTAGCTAGCCTAGCCTGTTCCCAAGTATGTCAGGGTTGGCTTTCTTTCTAATGGGATGCAGTTGAATACCAGTATTTTACTATGTGGAGCGACTGCCTATGTGACCTCCACAACCCAGTTACTGGGTGATACGTGTAAAACTCAGAAGGAAAAAGGGCAAAAATCAAACATGGAATAGATTATAATCAGTATATTTACAAAAAAATAACAGAAACATCACTTACACTATTGCACGTTCGGCGATCGTCAACCAACTGACTCCTTGACACTTTTGACGTTGACATACGGAACGAATGAATGAGTGTTGGGATCGATATGCGAATCGATACCAACTTGTTAGTCGATTAATGTGATTTAGAGTAATAACATTATACCTCAAAGTATACTACGTGTTACAATCGGCCATCCTTCACATAACGTGTCCTCACGTTAAATTGACATATATATTTTATACTTAAAAAAAATAGAATATATGAACTCCGTAACGGAAACTTAAGATCTAGTTATTCAACTAACCGCTATTGTGATGCTGTGCAACAACTCCTGGGCGGCACAATGCTTGCCTCTCATGCCCGCTACACAACACACTCTAATACTACTATAGTGGTGCGGAGTGAGAGTTACTTCCTTCACTGTCAACCCGCTGCCACCGCAATGCCACGCAACAACTCCTGGGCGGCAAGTTCATATGCCTCTCATGCCCGCTACGTGACATCCGAGGTACTTATCTATAGTGGTGCGGGGCAAGAGCTACTTCCTTCACCTTCACCACGCCACCACTGCGATGCCACGCAACAACTCCTGGGCGGCAAGTTCATATGCCTCTCATGCCCGCTACGTGACATCCTCACTTGTCACTTGGTAAGTTCTCTTAATGTATTTCTCACTCATTAATTATAATTCGCTATTTAATAACATACATACTTGTAATCATTTTGCACTTTCAATTGTTTTGCTAATTTGTATCTAAGTTATTACATGTCATGTTTTCACTGCTATAGCGTTTGATTACATGATAAATATTGTTTTTACATTATCTACTAATCACATACATAATTTATATACCTTTTATAATTAACATTACATTATTGATTATTATTTCGCTGTTGTTTTATTTATTCAATCAGTACTTTCACTACCGCTGCAATCGCTACTTTCGTGTGAATGACAAGCGGTTTCACCAAAGCTCAACCATGGAAATATTTTGTCAACTGACATGACATTTTCATAACGTTGACCCTTTCTGGTCAACGGGGTATCCTCTACTAAATAGCGATCGTTTGGTAAAACCCTTTTAATTCTATAAGGCCCTTGGCATTTTGCCTCTAGCTTTTTGGACTGACCGGGGCCAGTCACAACTGCTCTTACTATACGCACTAGATCGCCTTCCTTATATTTCCTACTATCCTTCCTACGTTTATCAAATCTACTCTTATTGATTTGTTGATTCTTCCTTATACGTGCGCCTGCCTCAGAACGAATATCATCTAATGTCTCGCTACTCATACCTTCACCTATATCGTCGACTATATCATTAAGCAAACCTTGTGCTGGGTTACTGACTTTCCTACCTAAAAGTAGCTCGGTCGGAGTTTTCTTAGTGACCTCGTGTATAGTGGTATTGACACCAAGTTGTACATCGGGCAACAGTTCGTCCCAAGTATTATTACCTTTTCCATGAGCCATGGATCCTAACGAGGCCAAAATTGTGCGGTTGTACCGCTCGACTTGGCCATTTGCCCGGGGAGTAGCCACAGAGTTCAGGATATGCTTAGTTCCGATTGAATTAATAAATGACTTGAACTTTTTGCTTGTAAAGCTAGTGCCTCTATCCGTAATAATACGTGTGGGACTACCAAAGTAACTAAAGAGATTTTTAAACGCTTTAATAGTCTCTTTAGTTTTTGTGCTCTTGACGGGGGTCAAGCTCACGTACTTGGTATATGCATCAACGATGACTAATATATAAACATTACGTCGTTTGCTTCGTGGGAAGGGACCAAGATGATCCGCGTGTAGTGTGTGAAATGGGATCTCGATTTTGGGTATTGGATGGAGAAACCCTTCTTTCGCTCCTGACGGGAGTTTGTGATGGGCACACTCAAGACACGCGCTGACATATTTTTTTATGAATTTACGCATTTTGGGGAACCAAAAGAGCGACCTCACTCTTTGCAAGGTTTTATCAAATCCAAAATGTCCAATGTCGTCATGGTTTGTCTTGAGCACTTGCCATCTAACTCCACGAGGTACCAACCATCTTAATGTACCATCACTGAGGATACGGAATACCCGACCATTTTTGATCTTGTATTCCTTGTGAACACCCGCAATCTTCGGGGTTTCAGGATCCTCTAGGATATCCTTAATTCGTCTTACTTCCTCATCAGACGACTGTACTGTAGCGATCCAATCTTCGGATCCCACCGACAGAATGTCAAGTGTATGTACGGCTTCAGCACATTCACCTTCTATAGGACCTCTGCTGAGGGCGTCTACATGGGACATTCTTTCTCCTGGTCGATATTCGATACTGCAGTCAAACTCCAAGAACTGTATCCACCACCTAGATATCCGAGGAACTAAGTCTCTCTTTGTGAATGTAGAACGCAGAGCATTGCAGTCCGTGACAATAGTAAACTTAATTCCGATGAGATAAATACGGAACTTATTAAGTGTACTAACGACAGCCAACGTCTCCAGTTCGAATGAATGGAGTTTCATTTCGTCTATGGTGGTCTGCCGACTGAAGTACGCTATCGGGCGCCAAGGGTCATCTCCAGTTCTTTGGAGTAATATCCCAGCTACGCCAAATTTGCTGGCGTCAGTGTGTACCTGCGTTTGTGCGCTATGGTTATAAAGAGCTAGCACTGGTCTATTAATTAAACTTCTTTTAAGGGTTTCAAAGGCATCAGACTCCGCCTTTTCCCATTTCCACTGTACATCCTTTCTCAAGAGATTCGTCAAAGGTCTCGCTATCATCGCAAATCCCTTGACGAACCTCCTAAAGAAACTTGCTAGTCCAATAAACCGCCTAACTTCGTGCTGATTACGTGGCTCAGGAAATTTAGCAACAGCCTCAACCTTTTGAATCCCTGGCCTAACACCGTTTCTATCTATTTGAAAGCCGAGGAACTCTATCTGTTCCTGGAAAAAACTACACTTTTCTATTTTTAGAGTAAGTCCGGCTTGTTTAAGGAGGTCTAAAACTTCTTCAAGTCGTAATAAACCCTCTTCAAAGTTTTTGGAGGGAATTAGGATGTCATCCATATATATAATGACGTAACTAATCTTAGATTGACTTAAGATTTTATGGATTGTGCGTTGAAAAACTGCAGGGGCATTCGCTAACCCAAAAGGCATACGAGTATATTCATACTGCCCATCAGGTGTAACGAATGCCGTTTTCTCACGAGACTGTTCCGCTATAGGTATTTGATGATATCCTGAAGCCAAATCTAAAGACGTGAACAATGATTGTCCTGATAATTGGTCTAGCAAATCCTCTATCCGAGGTAGCGGATAGTGGTCTCGTTTGGTGCGACTATTTAGGGCCCTATAGTCGACACAAAGACGTTTTTCCCCAGACTTCTTCTGTACCAACACAATTGGGCTGGCATATGGAGAGCTTGACTCGCGAATGATGCCGTGAGCCAACATTTCACTCACCATATCTCGAACCAATTTTCGCTCAGAGTATGGTAAGCGATAGGGTCTATACACAACAGGAGACACATCTTTAAGACATATTTCCATCTCTGTGACCGTTGTAAATCCCAAATCGTGCATACCATTGGAAAAGCAAGCCTTATACTTAGTTACTAAACCGATACACTGTTTTATTTGTGTGTCAGTCAATTGCTGGCCATGTTTAATGGTCACGTTTACAAGAGAACTACTTTCGTGCTTGGAAACTCTATGAACAAACATATCAGATCCTAGATAGCGTGCTCTAGTGATAAGTGTATCTTTTGTGATCACTACAGGTTTACCACCTACATTCTGTAGTAGCAATGAGCAAGTTCCGTTAACTATGTGGTACTCCCCTGGCAAAAGATAATATTCGTTGCCAATACTGCCCCTAACTGTGCCATCTACGTAAATGTTTCCACTCAGATTATCAAGAGATTTGACAGGGATACACTTCATTTGGCCAATATCTATTTCTGTTTCTTCTTTGGATAAAAGAAATAGTTTAATTGGTGTCACTGTTACACGTTCGAATTTTAGATCCGTATTTGTCTTAATGATTTGTAAATTTGGCCGTTCAGTAAAACTATGTCCGAGTAGAATGCTATAGATAATCAATGTGTCATCTACTATAAATACCTCAATATCCTTTTCTATAATACCTTGAACTTCGATATCTACTTTAGTGCGGCCTCTAGGTAAATATGGGATATTTCCTAGTCCCCTTAAGAATGGACCGTCGACATATTCCCATTGCAAACCTATTTTTTTAGCGTCACTTTCACGCATAACTGTCGCTTCGCTACCTAAATCTACCAAACAATCTATAGGATTCCCGTTGACCTTTATGCTTAACTTATACTTGTTACTAGAATCGTTTTGAAGTGAAACCTTAAGGACACTTTTGTCTTTCTCACTTAACTGCCGTTCCTTAATTTTATTGGTACAATTAGAAGACGTGTGGCCCATAAGGTTGCACTTCGTACACTTTATAATTGGTTTAGGGCACTTAAAACTCGGGTGTCCTACCTCCCGACAGTTAAAACAAGTCATAGTCTTTGCCTTTTGACTGTTTCTGTTCGGCGCACTGTCACTAGAGGAATTGTTGGTGTTACTCAATAAGCGAGTGTCACGACTAGTGCGTCCTTTTGAATCAGACTGTTCACGTGAAAAGGACTTAATAGTTTTGAAAAATTGATGTATTTCTTCAGGTTTTTCAAATTTAGCCGCCTGGGCCCCTACTCGAACACCCCTATCCTCGATCCCATGAACCAAACAGTCTACTGCTTGTTTATCGAAAATTTTACAACGGTTGAGAAGGTTTATTTTTGCAAAATAATAAATTTCTAAGGACTCCCCGGGTCGTGTTCTTCTATTAAGCATTTCCATGAGTAAGTCCGCGTAATTCTCGGTTGCTGGGAAGGATTCTTTGAGCATGACTCTCCATTCGCTCCACGTATGCTTAATAGAAGGCAGTCCCTGATACCATGTGCGGGCATGACCAGTGAGTTTAGGCAGGGCATAGTGAATTGTCTGTTTTTCATTCCAGCCATAGATTTCGGCACATTCCTCAATCTTGTCGAGCCATGCGTTAATGGTTTGTTCCTTGGATAGTGGATCATATTCTGGCACGACATTATTGAGGCTGGACAGGAACTCACGATCCCCTGACCTACCTTTCAAAACATTTAGGAATTCCTCAAAGAATTCTGAAGGTTCTAATCTAGGTTTCTTAGAGCTAGGTTCTTCGTCCATATTTGGATGAGAGGAATCCAAACGAACATGCAATTCTGACGTACCTCGCTTGCCCGTTGAAGGACTCCGACGTAAATCACCCGACGCTTGTCGGCGGTGAACCTGGTCTTCTAACAACTTCAGCCGCTTCCTGGTTTCCGACAGTTCTCGTTCCGGGTCACGCAATCTGCGATCTGGCGTGCGATGTCCTCCACGGTGAGGCCTAGCACGACTTCGACTGCGCGTCTCTCGGCATCGAGAATGATGGTGGGTATTTCGACTGCAACAACGGCTGCGGCTGCGGCTACGCCTGCTACCATGCCTGGTACGGCTGCGCGATACTCGACTACTTCGCATCTCGTGGTCCGAGTGAGGGCACGGTGTAGTCAGCCTCTTTGGTTTATTCGTATTCGCTCCACATTTGTCGCTCATTGTCTGAAACTTACAGGTTTTGATTTTAGGTTTTGGTCAATGAATAACTAAATTTACCCGGATTGCTAAAAGCTTTCAATTAGGTAGGTGCTAAACGGGTAATTTGTACAACAAGTAAAACTACTGAGTAATCTGTTCAATTAATTTCACTATTTTGCATGAATACTAATGTTTGACAAATAAAAAAATAACTGGTGGTGGGTCTAAATAAAATTGAATAAACTCCGTTTTCATCCACAAAATCCATAGCTATAATTCTAAATTAACGGTTTTAGGGTATTCAGGGTCATGTGCTTTGTTAAATTAAGTTCATATTTTGATAAGATAAACTTGCAATACGTGTATATTATTTCCAAAATGGCGGATTTCTAGGCTTTTTAACTAAAGTTAAATCCAATTACATCCAAAAAATCCTTGGTTACAATTTGAAATTAACGGTTTTCGAGAACCATGGCCCAGTATTTTGTTGATTTGAGTTCATATTTTGACGGAATAATAAGCTGGCAATCCGTTTTTGTAGTGACGGTTTTTTTTTCAAACAATCAAAATTAAATTAAATCTATTCGCATCCTTCTGATCCTTACTCGAAAGTTAATAATCTACATTCAATTAGAGATATTGTTTAGTGTTACACTAGATTTTGACAATATTTAACGAACCGTTATGATCAAAATGGCCGCGCCGTTATGTTTTCACTTTTATGGCGCGTAGGTTATTTATGCAAAAACTATTCGTTTTCACACCGATCCCACTTCTGAGATGTAAAACTCAGAAGGGAAAAGGGCAAAAATCAAACATGGAATAGATTATAATCAGTATATTTACAAAAAAATAACAGAAACATCACTTACACTATTGCACGTTCGGCGATCGTCAACCAACTGACTCCTTGACACTTTTGACGTTGACATACGGAACGAATGAATGAGTGTTGGGATCGATATGCGAATCGATACCAACTTGTTAGTCGATTAATGTGATTTAGAGTAATAACATTATACCTCAAAGTATACTACGTGTTACATACGAAAGCACGTTAAGCCGTTGGTCCCGGCTGCCATGACATTATGTCATTAACGAGTAGTCAGAAACCCGAAAGTCTGACAACCAGTCTTACTAAAGGGTACAGATAGGCAGTCACTTCATGTAACATACTGGTAGTCAGTTACATCCGGATAGACTGGATGCCAACCTCAACATAGTCGGGAAAAGGCTAGAAAGATTGAAAGTTGGTCGTCAAATTATATGGTGAATGATTCATAACTTGATAAACTTTCCAACGTCAAACATTAGATACAAGCATCAACTCTACTATGTATAAACTAAAATGTACAAGCTAATAACATAAATTAATCATGACAATGTAATTTCCTTGCTATGGAGTGTGTTGCGTTCCGATAACTTAATTATGAATGAGCAAAATCCAATGTGTTGACATTATTACAGAGTAATTAAATTTTAATTATTGTGCTCATCGGTATGTTATGTATGTATGAATCGCGACATATTCGCGAATAATGGAAACAAATATGAGTTTATGGAAAAATAACTATAATTCCTACACTATAAAGTTCAGTTTACGCTACAACTTCACTCATTTTTATGACTTTTTTTCAATATTGTTAGTCACTCTGAAATCAACTTAAATGCCATTAAAATAAAGTTGATATTTGTTTAACTTGAAATAACGTCAATTGGAAACATAAATATTTGAATATAGGTGGTAACCTACTGGTAATAAGATGCTGATATTCAGCTGAATCCGATTAGATCGAAAGCCGATCCGAATTCAGCTGTGAAAAGGTTAAGCAGCGGGGTTATTGTGTAACACACCATCAGTAGCAATGGCTTTCATTTTAACAGTTCAACAACATTTATTGCGTTGTTTACGTTGTTGAGCAGACCCATTTTTCGAACATATTATGAAGCAATGGATTAGCAATATCGTTCAAACTGATTCAGATTGAGATTGATGGTGGGTTACGCAATAGGGGTGCGGATGCTGATGGAGTTAGCTTTGTCATATTGATGGCTTGATTATTCAAGTTAGGATATTTTTTTTCATTTTTAATTTGAAATTCTAGAATTACTTCGCCTTCATTCGCATAATGTTTTAACACATAAATTGTCAAGTCACTACAAATCTCCGAATAGAATTAAACAAAGTTGTTAGTAACTAGCTGCGCCCCGTGGTTTCACCCGCATACGTTTCGATCCCGTGAGAATGTCGGGATAAATAGTATTATATGTGTTAATTCTGGTTATAAACTACCTGTGTGCCAAATTTCATCCAAATCCGTTTAGTAGTTTTTGCATGAAAGAGTAACAAACATCCATCCATACAAACTTTCACTTTTATAATATTAGTAGGATTGTTTTCGCTTAATAATACCAGCCTATTAGTCCAGTAGCCAGAAGACTATGCCCTTCGATAATTCAAAAGTTTTTTATTTTCGCTGAGTGGATAAGTTTAGTGAATTCATTGCTATGTACAAAAATGCTAACAGTTTAGAGTTATGCAATAGGTATTAAGTAGGTATTTCCAATTATTTCGTGTTATCACAATATTAGAAAATTTAAATTAAAATACTATACTGGTTCTTTATAAGTACTGTCTAAAGGATACATTAGTGAAAATGCTAACAGATAGGTACTGTGGAACAATAGAAATCTGTAAATGTCCCGTAACTCACTCAATAAAAAATTTAAGTTTTTCAAATAAATTCTTATATACTTAAAGGGATTATTTATACCTTACAACAAAAGTTCTAACAACTAAGTAATATGGCTGCACAAGTAATTGTATTTTTACTTTGCGATTAGCGAAATTTGAATTTAAGTTTATAAATTTGCGGCTACATATTCGTAATAATAAACTCTGCTACCATACAAAAGTTTCAACAAATGCATATTATGGCTTTTGTTTAAATTGCGAATAACTATTTTCGCTAACGAGCCGCGTAGGTACGGCGCGTGCGATCGCTCCTGAGTAGCAACACTCCCCCGCCCGCCCGCTCCGATCGGGGATGTACCTAACGCCGCATACTGACCGAGTGACCGCTCTTGTTATGTTTAATTTTCTCCCTGGCGCACAGTGGATCGACGCCGTACAAGCAAAGGGACATAGCCAACTCAAAAATACATGTGTCAGTTTTTGAAAAACAAATCATTCCATCGTATAGGCCTACTTATAAGCTGCAAAAACCTATGAAGCATTTTCTTATCGGAATCTTATATTGAGAGCTATGGCACCAAACGTGATTTTCTTGTATGGGAAACGGCATAAAAAATAGTATACCTTCTGAGTCCCTTCGTGTTCCGACTTGATTTTTTTATATGGTAATCTATATCTATACTTATAATAAATCTGTAGAGAGGTCAATTCTGTACATGAAATATATTTCCAAAATAACTATCAGGGGGTGATTAGGGATCGATACTGATGCCAAAAATGCAATCAGTAAAATTTTTGTCTGTCTGTCTGTCTGTATAACCGTTATAGAAACAAAAACTACTCGACGGATTTTAACGAAACTTGGTACAATTATTTTTCATACTCCTGAGCTGGTTATAGTATACTTTTCATCACGCTACTATCAATAGGAGAAGAGCAGTGAAGGGAAATGTTGGGAAAACGGGAGAATTTACTCCATTTTTTAAGCTTCCGTCGCGTGTGCAACCTTAATGGTTAAAGCTACACAGAAATCATGTATGACGGAAATGTTCTCTTTAAAATTATATAAAAAACTAGCTTCTGTCCGCGGCTTCGCCCGCGTGGATGTCGGAAATTATCCCACGGGAACGTGCTATCCTAATAAAAGTATGTCCTTCCCTAGGATGCCATCTATCTCTTTGCCAAATCAGAAGTTCAGTGGTTTACGTGTGAAAATGTAACATACAGTTTCAAGTTTAAAAGGGGTAATTCGGTTTTTAAGGGGAGGATCCTTAAAAACCGAATTACCCCTTTTTCCCCCGTCAGGGGTCAATTTTCGACTACTTTACATAATTATTTTCTGTCAAAACTATTAATACTGAGTTTCGAGTTAATTGGACCGCGCATTCAATTACTTCCACACAAACTTCAAGACCCCTATATCCCCCTTTGAGGGGTAGTTTTGAAAAAGTTATAATAATAAACTTTATTACTTACTTAGGCGAGTATTCTTGCCAAGTTTCAAGTTTATTAACCTAATAAAGACGATTTTTCATATAAACTATATCCCTGCTTTTTAACCCCACAGGGGTGGAATTAAAAAAAAAATCGTTAGGGATGTATTTATAACTTGACATAAAGATTATTTATGCTAATTTTCGAGTTAATCAAGCCATGCAGTAAAATCCTCCCATGTAAAATTGACTACCCCTTTTCAGCCCGTCACTGGTAATTTTCGAAAAACACTGATACACATTATTCTTTACTTTCGATCGTAGGTGTAAATAGTGAGTTTCGAGATAATCGGACCGCGCGCTAAAATTCTTCCATACAAACTTTGAAACACCCCAATCCCTTTTTAAGGGGTAGTTTAGAAAAACATAAAATGGCAAACTTCACAATTTACTTAGATTAGTAACAAAATACCCCCCTTTCACCCACTTAGGGGTGGAATTTCGAAAAACCCTTTCTTAGTGGATACCTACTCTTCACTAAGAACACACCCTCCAAATTTCATGCCTCTAGGACCAGCGGTTTAGGCTGTGCGTTGATATATCAGTCAGTCAGTGAGTCAGGACTTTGAATTTCTGCCAGGGTAGCGGGATCGTCCGAAAGGGTTACCGCTGCCCTGGAACATAAAGGGCTAAGGAAGGAACACGGGTGGGTTTTAGTCAGTAAGAGTCTGACACTCCCTTCCGCTCCACCCAGAGCGGGAGGGGTCATTTGATGATTTCCCATCCTCAGAAAAAAAAGGACTTTTAATTTAATATATATATATAGATTTTAAATCTAAAGTTACAGTCTTGAAACATATTCAAAAACCAATAAGGTAACATAGAACGTATTAATCAGTCAGTAAATAGGCTAGGTAGTAGCTAGCAAGTAGGTAATAGAATGACGGCATTGCCGATTAGTCGACCGACTAATCGGCATTTTGACAACCGATTAGTCGGCTAGTCGGTTAGTCGGCAAATACTATATGTAGTCGGCCCATCTCTAATCTTAAGATAAAATATTACAGTATCTTAGCCGTGTGCAGAACTCCACTGCGGGTGATATAACCTACGACAAACTTATTATTTGCGGTTGGTACAGTAATCGGGTCTAGGGATCGAACCGCAAAATTAAGTTTGTTTTTTATTGTGTATACTTTTCCGGGATAAAAAGTACCCAGTGTGGTGCCCAGGATATTAAAGAATAATTATACCAAGTTTCATCGTAATCGAACCGGCAGGCGTCGAGCGTGATTCAGTATTCACGCGCGACTAGCCGACTAATCGGTTTTCAAAATGCCGATTAGTCGGCCGACTAATCGGCAATGCCGATTTGTCGGATTGCTAGCTACTACCTAAACAGCTTAATTACTGACTGATTAATACGTTCTAAGTTACCTTATTGGTTTTTGAATATGTTTCAAGACTGTAACTTTAGATTTAAAATCTATACCTATATATTAAATTCAAAGTCCTTTATTTTGAGTATGGGAAATCATCAAATGACCCTTCCCGCTCTGGGTGGAGCAGAAGGGAGTGTCAGACTCTTACTGACTAAAACCTACCCGTGTTCCTTCCTTAGCCCTTTATGTTCCAGGCCAGCGGTAACCCTTTCGGACGATCCCGCTACCCTGGCAGAAATTCAAAGTCCTGACTCACTGACTGACTGATATATCAACGCACAGCCTAAACCGCTGGTCCTAGAGACATGAAATTTGGAGGGTATGTTCTTAGTGAAGAGTAGGTGTCCACTCAGAAAGGGTTTTTCGAAATTCCACCCCTAAGAGGGTGAAATGGGGGTATTTTGTTTGCATGGAAAATCTTATTCCTTGAGTTAATAAACTTGAAACTTGGCACCAATACTAATCTAAGTAAATTATGATGAAGTTTGCCATTTTATGTTTTTCTAAAGTACCCCCTAAAAAGGGATTGGGGTGTTTCAAAGTTTGTATGGAAGAATTTTAGCGCGCGGTCCGATTATCTCGAAACTCACTATTTATACCTACGAACGAAAGTAAGAATAATATGTATCTGTGTTTTTCGAAAATTAACAATGACGGGCTGAAAAGGGCAAGTCAATTTAACAGGGGAGGATTTTACTGCATGGCTTGATTAACTCGAAAATTAGCATAAATAATCTTTAAGTCAAGTTATAAATACTAATAATCCCTAACGATTTTTTTTTAATTCCACCCCTGTGGGGTTAAAAAGCAGGGATATAGTTTATATGAAAAATCGTCTTTATTAGGTTAATAAACTTGAAACTTGGCAAGAATACTCGCCTAAGTAAGTAATAAAGTTTATTATTATAACTTTTTCAAAACTACCCCTCAAAGGGGGATATAGGGGTCTTGAAGTTTGTGTAAAAGTAATTGAATGCGCGGTCCAATTAACTCGAAACTCAGTATTAATAGTTTTGACAGAAAATAATTAATAATAATTATGTAAAGTAGTCGAAAATTGACCCCTGACGGGGCAAAAAGGGGTAATTCGGTTTTTAAGGGGAGGATTTAAACTTGAAACTGTATGTTACATTTTCACACGTAAACCACTGAACTTCTGATTTGGCAAAGAGATAGATGGCATCCTAGGGAAGGACATACTTTTTATTAGGATAGCACGTTCCCGTGGGATAATTTCCGACATCCACGCGGGCGAAGCGGCGGGCAGAAGCTAGTTTACAATAAGATTAGACATTTAAACAAAACTTTTTACAGTCCGTTCAACCGATATCTACTTCTATTCCGTAGGCATAAGGATGGCATTAAAAGCAAAATCGTGATTATAATACCAACTGTTTACTGCAGCTGCCATTTGTCATGCCACCAACGCAAGAGAAGTCAAAATCGGTTGAACGGACTGTAAAAAAGATTTATTTCAATGTCTAATCTTATGAATGGTGTATAGTGAACGATGAAAATTTAAAAGCGCCATCTGTTTGACAGATCGGAATAGGTAGACAGCAATTGTTATATAGTATCAGAGACAAAAAGTGACTTCCATACGACAACTTTTTTTTCGGGTTTCGGGATAGATATCACTAAGTGTACAGACGCCAGCAGGTCAAGCTACCCGAAACTGTCAAATTTTCCCAATCAACCTTGAACCGTAATGCTTTAGCGATAAAGTTGAAAATCTATTAAAGAAATTTGACAGATTGTAGTAGCTTGATGTGCTGGCGTCTGTACATTAAAAATAATGAAAAAAAAACAGATACTTATTGAATCCAATTATTTTATTGTTTTGATATAATTATTTTTGTACCTACTTAAGTGATGTCCCAAAACCCGGGACAACTACCCCGGAATAAAATGTTGTAATGGAATCTCCACTTTCTGTCTCTGTTCCTCTATCATTATAACAAGTAGCTACATAATATAATAAAATCATAGTCTACATATTACGATCTTGGTAGGTAGGTATTAAATTCTTTGAAATAAAATATCAACAACGTATTTTCAAAACAGATTTTTTTAAACTATAGTGATGGGATTTTGATAATTACACGTGGGCGAAGTCACGGACTGGAACAGAGTAAGTAATTTGTGAGATGTGACAGTAATGAAATGATTTCGCGCCTCATTCAATAGGTAGGTACGTTTGCAGTGAGTGTGGTTCGGAGTGTTACCGCGCCGTGGCCCGTGCTGCACGAATTGCCGCGTACCTACACCGCGCCCCAATATCCAAATTGTATTTTATTTATTAAACAAAAGGCATAGCATGTATATGTTGAAACTTTTGTATGATAGCAGAGTTTATTAATACGAATATGTAGGCGCAAATTTATAAACTTAAATTCAATATTTCGCTAATCACAAAGTAAAAACACAATTACTTGTGCAGCCATATTACTTAGTTGTTAGAACTTTTGTTGTAAGGTATAACTAATCCCTTTAAGTATATAAGAAATTATTTGAATAACTTAAATTTTTTATTGAGTGAGTTACGGGACATTTTCAGATTTCTATTGTTCCACAGTACCTATCTGTTAGCATTTTCACTAATGTATCCTTTAGATAGTACTTACAAAGAACCAGTATAGTATTTTAATTTAAATTTTCTAATATTGTGATAACACGAAATAATTGGAAATACCTATTTAATACCTATTGCATAACTCTAAACTGTTAGCATTTTTGTACATAGTAATGAATTCACTAAACTTATCCGCTCAGCGAAAATTAAAAACTTTAGAATTATCAAAGGATTTGTGGTAAAAATATTGTATCCCTACTGGACTATATTGCCCACTGCAGGGCAAAAGCCTTTTCTCAAACAGAGAAGGCATGATCATTAATCACCACGCTTGTATAAGACTGGTTGACGGGTTGCATTTCTCTTAGTTCATCAAAACTACTTGATGGGTTTTAGTTTGATGCGATTTTTGCCGTTATTTGTAGATTTAGAATTATATTTTTTTTATTATATTTTTAGATTTAGAAGAATATTTTCTGCTGACAATACTTGACAAATTATTAAGATCTATACTATTTGAAGGTGGTAATGGCTGTAACACAGTTTTTAAACTAATATACCTCTTAGCGAAACCTACTTTTTTTTTTTAAATCCGTGTATATTAAAAGAAGTAATAGGTACTAAAGAACCGATGGATGAACTGTATGAAAGATGATATGGCTCGAGATGATGACTAATAGAGAAGTCTGGAGGAAGTTAGCATGTTGTAATAAGGGCAAGATAATTATGGTGACGGTCATGTCTCCCCTTTTTGTTTTTTTAAGTGTTTTGACATTACGAACTTAATGTTTATTTTATTCAATCAAGTTTTAATTCTTAATATACTTCAATATTATATACCTCTTCCTGATTGGTAGTATTTTTTTCTTTTTTCTCATCTTTTAAATAAATTGCAAACTATAGTTTTGTATAATTTAGAAGCATTTTTAAAATTTTGTAAATGTAAGAACCATGGATTCGTTTTTTTTTTTTTTACTATATTTTGATGTTGACTTGAAAGAGCATGGCAGTTAAGAATATGTCATGCTCACTTAAATTTCTCACTGGTGGTGGCGCGTGTGTTGGATCATTCGGTTCCCTACGAAATGGTTGAGCTGGATGGTACTGATCCACGCGTCATGTTCGTGAACGGGCGCCGTCGGTTGAGACTGGTCATCTCTTAACTGCCAGGGCTTATTTTGAATTTTATATTTTAAATGTTTATTTTTTTTTTACATTGTTCTCACATATAAAAGCAATAAGAATAATGTACCCAGGATTTTGTAATAATATCTTGATTTAAAAGAGTGTCCGTGGAGTTTCTTGCCCGTTCTTCTCCACAGAGATCTACGTTTTGGAATGGGCTTCAGCTTCAACTTTCTGACTAACTGACCGACAATTTAATTTTGACCATTCAAAAGTGCCTGAAATGGTTTAATTAAAATAAATGATTTGAGTTGAGTTTGAGTTTGCTATTATTATTAAAATTCAATATGACCCGTGTAAAGCTGGTGCGATATTTTTGTATAAAAAGAGACGATATGTGTTCATTTTTCGGGTGACTAAGTAGTCACTCGTATAACAGACAAAGTTCCTTGTCTGCAGGTATAATATAACTCTTCAGGTCTTTGAATAATATTGTACCTACTCAGAAAATAGTGCCGAACAAAACTTCGCCGTAGTAAACTTGTGAAATCGAAAATGCATCCGGCGACAGTGAAAAAGTGAGACGAATGCCGCGGTACCGTGGAACTCGCGAAACTTGTGTATTGGATAAGTTCTACAGGAGAATTCTGCATTGCATTATAATGGATATGTTTATTAATGACCGAGTCGTTTTGTCTAGTGACTGCTAAGCATGAGGTCCTGAGTTCGATTCCCTGGTAGGATAACACATCTTCATACGTCTCTGTCTGAGCTTTTAGGTGTTACAGGTTTGATGTTATATGTTATGTTATGTATAAATTTATCATCCTTGTGCCCGTAGGCTGTATCTAAGGAGAAGTTTTTGAAGTATTCTCAATTATAAAGTATCTATTGGCTGAAAACTTACCAAAACACTAATTGGACTATTTTCAAAGTTCAGACAACACAGGAGTAAACATTTTATTTTTCGATTAACCTAAACAAAGTATTGTTTAATTTAAGAATAAGTGTGACTTGACGAGATATTTCTTCCTCACATAATCAGTCTATAATGTTCCAACTGCTGGGACACAGGCTAGGCAGCGATAGGAGGTAGGCCATAATCCACCACGCAGACCCAGTGCGGGTTGGTGGATGTCACATATCTTCAAAATTTCAAGAGCAGCAGCAGCGGTGACGAAATGAAATACACAAAGTAAAGTGTCTGTCTGGGTTCGAACTCACAGCTACAACCCGTAAGTCGGTGCCGATAGCTCTGAGCCACACTTTTTTTTTTCTGTATTCCTGCAAAAATACGTATATATTCATAATTTTTAATTTTCATTTCCATGTTCTACAATAACTAGATCAAAGGCTTAGTGATATCAGCACGGCATTATGCATCGATGAGGCTCAAAGCCAATGCTAGCCGTGACTTCATTGGCTGTAAAGATATGCATATAAAAGGCGGTGACCGAAAAGTAACTAATTAGGGCAACATGCATGACTGCGTACAGTCACGAGCACCAATATGTCAACACTTGGCAACTTTCAATTGCGATTTTATCGTGAAATAACGAATGCAACGTTGAAATACAACACATTACATAAACCTATGGGTTCGAAAATGCTATGTTCGTAATAACATAAAATTTCATTTAATAATAAAGGAGTAAATCGCTTTTGATTAGGCATGTGCTCTTTAATCAAATGATATATTACAGCAAACAATCTTTAGACAATAAACTTTTGGTCAAATAATTTTTTATGGCAAAAAATATAAAGGCAAAAATAAGATTTTTTGGGAATTATATAATTAAAAAATGCAATTTTATTTTAATATAATCATTTATTTAATACAAATAAAGAGATTATTGTTAGAAGGCTATCAAGAACCGAACTAGTTAGAAGAGGTTAATTTAAAAAAAAATGGTTAGGTTAGGTTAAAACTGTGACGCACGAGCCGAGCAGCGTAGCGAGCGGTGCCGCGGCAGCGGCCGGTGAGTGCAAGAAACGACTAGATTGTACAGAAAAAAAATATGGAAAAAAAGAGATTATTTGTATCAGGCTGTCGAGAACCGAACTAGTTAGACGAGGTTAATAAAAAGAAATGCTTAGGTTAGATTAGGTTAAAACTTTAACCTCCTACGCACGAGCCGAGCGAGCGAAGCAAGCGGTGCCGCGGCAGCGGCCGGCGAGTGCCAGATACGACTAGATTATGTAGAAAAAAAAATAAGGAAAAAAAACAGGCTACCCGAAACTGAACTAGTTAGACTATAACAATTGACTGAATAGAAATGGTAAATTGAAAACTGACGATACTAAATATTTGGCAAATTTTATTTTGCGTAAAATGAGTTTTCAACATTCCATTCCAACCGAAATATTTGACTACATAAAAATTGGTAAAAGTACTAGTTGGTAAACAAGTCATTGTTTAAACGTTCACTTGCCAAACATTAGGTTTGCGTTACGATTATTTGTGAAAAGATTTTTTGCTAAGTAATAATTTGGCAAATGAAATTATGCGGAAATTTTTTCGGGAAGTGATATTTTGGCAATTTCTTTTCGATGAAAGAAGGGAGACCCTAACTTAACACTTATTTTCTTCTCAAAAAGAGACAGAATTTACTCCTGTGTAATACAAATACAAAATAGTTTATTGTGACAAATAGAAAATTACATTACATTTACACGTGGTTGGAGCCTCCATTTAAGCAAACAATGCCTGTATAAGAAGGCTCCGCTCTTTCACATCAGTGTCATACACTTATAGGTACTAACTAGAGTTAATAATACTAACATAATGTGCCTTTGAAATGTAATATTCTCTTAGTTCTGCCTGCCCTTATAATTATCACAGAACAGTAAAAAACACAATCCTGTGATAATTATAAACAACTAGCTAAATAGATATAGGTACGTTGTTATGACCAAATTTCAACAATTCATGAAATATAAGTAAACATTTGTTTTTATTTTTGACATATCTCGTGACCCTGGGGTCCCTAACCTTTGGAAGGGGTACCAGGGGCCGAAGCCAACTCACAGAGGCCCTTGAGACAATTATAATTGATGGGATCCCTGTATGCACTGTAATATTATTCAAATTCACAAAATTTCCATAGAAAAAGCACTCAGTTATCACGAACTTTCCAATTTTCCGGCAACTTTTCGAACAACATTTCATTTTTATTATATAAGATTAAGCGCATTCTCCTCTTATCCCAATTTATTTGGGGTCAGCGTTACATGTCTTTTTCTTCCATAACTCACTAATAATTGTCATCTCGGTAGTCACCCCCCTTTCTAGCCATATCATTCTTCACACACTCCATCCAGCGTTTCTTCTCCTATTCTTATAGCCATCAACTTTCATAATTAAAACTTTCCTCACGAAATTTTCATTTCATGTATGGAAATTTCATCAAGCAAAGAATGCTGCTCGTTATGTAATTGTAAAGTAACTCGTAACTTTACAATTACATAACTCGGTGTCGTTGGGTTCGCATTTTCGTTGTTTGCCACCGACTTCCGAAATTAAAGTTATTTTTCACTTTGTAGTGTCGTTTTTGGAAGTCGGTTGTATTTTTTTGCAAAAAAGTTTTTTTATTTTTCACTTTTTAGTTGTAATTTTTACCAGTAATTTTGGTTTAAAAACCAAACTACTGAACCGTTTTTGATGAAATTTCTATGGGACCATTTGGGAAGTATGCCCTTTCCAACAAAAAAAGAATTTTTCAAATCGGTTGGCAAGCGACGAAGTTATGCGGGAACAAACATAAAAAAAAAAAAAAAATACAAACATCCGAATTGAGAACCTCCTCCATTTTTAGAAGTCGGTTAAAAATAACAAAAATCAAGAACAATAATTTGAATGTATTTAATTTTCCAAGGGTCGCCGTTTTTGAAATCGATAAGGAGGACTATATTCTTAACATCGCAATCTTAATTAACTCATTAATTACATTGTCATCGTTATATTGTTTAACAAGAACTGCTGAGTTATGAGCTCCTACTCCCAAAGACATTGTTCATTGAACTTGACTGAAACTTTAACTCTCACGACATTCCCTCGTTAGGTATAAGATCATGTATTAATTTCGAATTTTCCCGTTCCCCGGCGAATTTGTTCGTATAACAAAGAGGATATATTTCATCCACAACCCTGTGGGCCGACCTAAAAAGTGGCCAGTCTCCCTTATCTGAAGCTTACTATATTTCCTCAAGCATTTCCGTTAAGAATATAAGTAGGAAAATCATTTTCAACATTCTCTCTTCCATTATTTACTGACGCTGAACTAACGAGGCCTATAGACGTTTCAATGACCTGATAGTATACAATAATACCTACCTTTATTTAGAAATAAAAAAAAACTCGCTCATTATTTTATTTTCTGTAAGACTTGTTCACTTAGTTCAGTATGTAAAAAAGGATTTTCAAATCGTCTGGCAGAGTAAATAATAATAATAATATAACCTCGTGTAAGCTGAAAAAGATAAGATCTTGACCTGGCTCGCGAGGTTGTCGACATGTGGGACGTGGATACAGCATTCATTGTGCCGATAGTCGAGACCAACAGCTGAGGAGGCTCTCGTTAGGCAGCGGGATCAAGGACTTGATCCGTGTCCAGAAGTACCGCTTGCATCCTACACGGCGCGTATCGTTAGGAGGTTCCCCTCTTAGGAGCCCTGAACACCGGTTTGTGTATATTTTCAAAAGTATTTTTTTCCTGTTTTTATAAAAATATTCAAAAATGTTAATTCTATGTACGTAATTGAAATAACGGAAATAATCTGGTATCTATAACGTAAGCGTCTTATGAATTGATAGTGTTTGCGAAACTGAATACACAATCTTGTACTTTTCCAGTAAACGCTTTGTAGGAAGTCCTTCAAGCGTCAACCCGGAAAGGAGTATCAACGAGGTCAATAGTTTCTTTGCAAACGTTGGCCGCAACCTAACCAAGTAAATCACTTGTCATTCATTCCCGACCAGAAATAAGGCTGATAGTCTCGCGGAGACCGCTCCTCTTCATTCCTTGATACTCCCCACGGACGAAACTGAGATCCTGCAGCTTATTCAAGGATTAAGGGATTTGTGCTTTCGGATTTGACCGGATCCCAGGCCGGTTACTGAAAAGATATGCTCACTTTTTGTCTCCCACTTTTACCCACATCTGCAACCTCGCTATATCTACAGGGACATTTCCATAGGCGTTTAAATCAGAACTTTTGAAACCCATACACATAGGTGGTGACAGGGACTGTGCCAATAACTTTAGACCCATCTCTATTCTTCCAACGATCTCAAAACTTCTGAAGCACCTAATGAATGACCAGCTGATTAGGTTCCTTGAGGTTAACAACCTTCTTTCATCTTTCCAGTTTGGGTTCCGGCGCGACAAATCTATAAATGACGCGGTACATGAACTAGTTAGCTCGGTCATAACGAACTTGGATAAGAAGAGTAATTGCTTGACGGTGTTTCTGGACTTGGCAAAAGCCTTCGACAGTTTCTGTCCCACACTTATTGCGCAAAATAGAAAATATGGGAGTACGGGGTCTTCCCCTAAAATTATTCCAGGACTACCTAGATAACCGGTAACAGCAAGTTAGAATTTATGGTATGATGAGTAACGAAGAGCCGGTGACCTTCGGAGTGCCTCAGGGCAGTATACTCGGACCGACCCTCTTCTTGATCTACATCAACGACCTGTGCCAGCTTCACCTTAGTAATGGTCAAATTTTTACATTCGCCGATGACACTGCTCTCTTCTTTAGTAATGATAGCTGGGAAGGGGTCTTTGGTGTGGCTCAGGAGGGGCTTAACGGGGTTGTTGCTTGGTTGACTGTTGTTGTTGTTGGTGTTGACTCTCAACGTCACAAAACCAAATACGTGGCATTTGCACATTGATCGCACGTGCTTCCCCCACAGTCACTGTCATTAACGGCTCACACGTGTTGGTCAACCTACCAGCCTTGCGTGTGTCCTTCTCTTCAAAGGGCAGATAACATTAAATACCTTGGAGTTACATTGGATCAATTCCTCAGCTTCAAACCACATATAGACGTCCTGGTAACGAGATTGCGCAAACTCATTTACATATTTAAGAATCTAAAACATGTAGCCGACCTTCGTACCATCAAGATGGTCTACTATGCCTTGTGTCAGTCGCTTATTGACTACTGCATCATCTCCTGGGGAGGAGCTGCTAAAACGCACTTAATAGAGGCGGAAAGAGCTCAACGTGCCATACTTAAGGTTGCTGCGGGTCTTCCCTTCCGATTTCCTACAGTCGACTTATTCAAAAAATGGGATGTACTATCTATAAGGCAAACTTTCGTTCTGCATACAGTCGTCATTATCAATTTGCTTCAAAGTGATTCAGATTCCGATTGATCGTGTGTTACGCAATTAGGGTGCTGTAATACAGGTGTTTTTTCCAAAACCTACTTCAGGCACCAGGTCTCACAATGTGAATTTGTATAGTTTAAAACTGTTAATACTACAACCGTTGTGAGAGAAAATAAATAAACTTATTATTATTGCGTATATGTTATATTTAGAAATTCTCTGAATTTGTATAATATGCGTCGAATGAATAACCTGCACCCGAATTGCGTAACACACAATTAATCGGAATCGGTTTCATTTTGACAGTTCAACAACATTCATTGCGTTATTTACGTGTTGAGCAGACAAATTTTTCGAACTTATGAAGCAATGGATTAGCAATTTGCTTCAAAACGATTCAGATTACTATTGATTGTGTGTTACGCAATTAGGGTGCTGCTCCAATTATAAAGCCAGTTAAAACTTTTTTTTGATAGAGTATCTCGCAAGTCGACCTATAAGGTTGTCGGATGCGTAACAGGGCTAGCCTATGGTAACTTACAAAGTTCCGGAGATATTTTTTTACTTATAAACTCATGCCTACTTCCAATTAGAGTAGTTAAGCAACTACAGAATGCTACCTGCTACGCTACGATCCTAATTTAGCCTTTTGTGGGATCACACCTCTCATGTAATATTAGTAAATTACACACCTTCCAATATATAAATATAAAAGGATAATAAACGTATTATAGAAATCCTTATAACAGCCTTTTCTTTGGTGTTTCTCCATTAACCCTGGTCTAGTGCAGTGTGTACATCTTATTACATAGTCAATCTATAATGTACCTAATGTTGAGAGGCAGTGTGCCGTAATCCACCACGCGGGCCCAGTGCGGGTTGGTTATGGTTGATTATGTACATCTTATTAGGTACCTACAAAAGGATCTTAAACAAAATCAACGTTGCCTATTTCCTCTTCCACGTGTATGAGTATTAGACCTGCATCCCATTGAGATTAATCTATTAACCTACTTATTTTATTGTCTCAATGTTTACAACTGTTTGTCACTCTTGTTTTATGGGTGGCATTAACTTTTACTGTAGGCACACTTGATCATCGATAATTCGATCGAGGCAGGCGGCTCTCGTATAGGTTTTAACTGAACCTTGGATAATACAGAGAGGGAACAAGATATATCAGTTTCATCAAACCGTTCTGTTTTTTTATTACATAAACTCACGACTTCTTCCCACGGGGCTTGGCAGACACTACAGAACGCCACTTGCTACGATCCTTACTTACTCCTTTTGCTTTTGTTTTTTATTTAATCGTATAATAGTTAATTAAGGGCTGATTTTTCCAACGCCAGATAATTTTATAGGAGGAATCATTTTGAATTTTTGACAATTCTTCCATAAGAAAACTGTCAGACGTCAATTTTATTCCATGAATAATAATTATCAGTCGCTTGAAAAATCAGCCCTAAGTATATAAACGTAATTTACACTATGTATGTTTATATTTTACTTATAATCATTTCACTACTACTACTTTTTACTTATATTCGGTAAATCATTAAAGTACCACGTGTTGAATATTTTCGTCAGTTAAAAAAAAATGGTGTTGCATGCATTCTGACTGCGCAGCTAAGTGTTGCATTTTTCTATGAAACAGCAGACTTTTTTTTGATAACCTCAGATTTTCTACACTACCCCGGTTCAGAATCATGTGCTGAATTCATTGTTACAGTTTGCGCGTCGATGTCCCTGACACCCTGTATTATAATTTAAACATATCAACTCTTTCAAATTCACAGGATATTTTCACAACATTTGGTCACACACAACCTACTTTGCATAAAGATCACAGTTTAATATTTGTATTCAAAGCCATATTAGCACACGAACAGTACCTTCATCTATACCGTTACTATAACGTTTGAGCGGAAAAACGAACCAGCACTTTGGGGTTCCCAACTAACTGCCCACAACCGGAACAAGGATGACGCCTATCTCTTATTAAATTTCGCTTATCATTTCTCTCGTTAAACTAATCATTCTGTCTTCCGAAAGGCCCTTTGTACAGACGCCAGCACATCAAGCTACTACAATCGGTCAAATTTCTTTAATAGATTTTCAACGTTATCGCTAAAGCATTAAGGTTTAAAGTTGATTGGAAAAATTTGACAGTTTCGGGTAGCTTGACCTGCTGGCGTCTGTAATTTTCTGTTTATTCGCCGTCTGTAATAGGCATGTTCGTCAGTGTTGTATGGATCACTATGGAAGCTTGTTGACAGGCACGTTTATTCTACGGCGTGGTTTAAGCGCCGTACCGCGTCGTACCATAAAGAATACGTGCCGTGTACAAAGCGTCGAATGGAATTAAGTTTTAACACAATGTCGACCAACTGTCATTCCCAAAAACTTTGAATTTGGAATTTCATTCTTAATTTGAAACGTTGCAGGGTCGATAGAATGTTTTTTCATCGGACACGAAACGTTGCAGATTTCTTTTTTGTTCGAGTACGTTGGAAGGAAAAATAATTTACTGTAGAAAAATAATACAAATTGCTTACCTACGCTTGTATTTCCCCGAGGAGCCATACTTAAGTACCTCCGCATTTCACCATGTAAGGTAAAAGTTGACTTTTTAGGTGAAAATCCTCACGTAGACTTTCAGTTTAAGGAAGGCAATTTATAGTATCCACAAAAATGTTTGATTTAAAAACCATGTAAAGTCAGGGAAATTAATTTTTTAGCAAATTTACTACCAACTTTTTTTTCCTTTTTGGCGACAGCGAGAGAGAACAGAGAGAGAAAGAGAGACAATAGAGAGAATAGACAATACAACAACAGAGCCGATGTCAACTATTCTACCGGCGTCATCTAATGTACGTAGCTTAGGCCTAAACATAAAAACAAAGAATAGCCTCAATTGAAATCCACACTTGTAAAATTCACTAAGATCGGAGATTCCGGGCTGAAATAATAGGTTGATGACTGCTCACGAAAGTCCCTCCACGCCCCTGTATTTATATGGTGTACATAATAAAGAGGTTTCTATTCTATTCTTCTACTACCACTTAAGTAATCCGTATATTAAAATCACAGCTGACATTCTTCGACAGATAAGATAAGATAAGTCTTTATTTGCCTTAAACATGGTATAAAGGTATTACAGTTTGGTAATATAATATAGTCCACATGTTTAGCTATACAACATCGTGTATCAATTGCATGCAAAATACTTAGAATCAATTAGTAAGTAGAAATAAAATGTCAAAGCTATAAAACAGTTGCATGAAATGGCTATAACACAGTAAATGGACGTAGGGTGCCAATTTGAATAATAATTTTCCTGACTAACTAAGCTCAGCATTCTTTAATCTCTATAATTATTGTTGTTTCAGGTAAGTGCTCCGACATGTACCTAAGCACAGCCCACCGTACCGTGAACTGCCGTACCGTAAGTTTTGTATGCACGATGACATATCAAGCTATACATTTCCAGTATAAGCTGACTTCTCATTGTAAGAAAAACCTATACTAGGAGGGCAGCTCAAATTGGAAATGTATAACTTAATATGTCACCGTGTGTACTTTTATTACACATTAGCACAAATTCATTTTACTATATTTTTAACCTTTTACTATAAAATTCTAAGCGGCCAAGAAAATAAATCTAAATATGTTTTTGAATTTTCTTTATGCCAGCCCATCAAAATGTATCCTTTACTGTCATAAAAATGGTCCCTTTACATTAAGATCCCCTCGTAAACCCTAAACATTATTACATTGTTGACAAAAACTACCCGCCTCTTTGTTAAGCTGACTTTAGTAAAGCCGGAAAACTCTAAAATGAATTCCGTAAGCTGTAGTACAAAAACAAAATACACAATAGACATACCGCACAACGACGTTCCATTTCACATGAGCTCAGAGCAAACACAAAATAAAAGTTTATCTCAAATTTAAAATTATTTTGAAATATCCCAGCGCCAGAGAATTTATAGTCGGAGTTTTTTTATGTTATCTGCAGAAAGACTGGAAGGGTCATTAAAGATGTAACGAATATTCTGCAACAATATAATTTAGAAGTGTCCATGGTTTCTTGTCCGTTCCATAGGTACAGTCGAGTTCACTAATATATTGGCAGTGACAATGTTTCAAAATATTGTAAGCGTTAAAATGATCATATAGTTCTATACAAACTTAGACATCAATAAAATGTTATCATATAAACTGTTCATAACATTGTTGGAGCAGTCAAAAATATCTGACTACTCTTCGGAACATAAATGTCTAAATACTCTAGATTTCAATATATTTGGTGCAACCTAGGATTCATAAATATGTATACAGCTTTGAATATTTAACTAAATGGCCTTTACCATTAAATTTATTTTTGCTTGCCGGAGCAGAAGTACGACTAATAATGCAATGTTGCCGTTTGTAATAGGACTGTATCAATCTGACAACGTTGAGAGAGCTGAAAATCTTAGGGTCAACGCAAACTGTACCTATATATTTGTTCAAAACTTTTCAGTCGGTTTAAAAATAAAATTTACTTAAGCACATTCGTATTTAATTTTTATTTTATTATTCTCAAATTCTTATTTTGTTCTTCTGAAAACGTAACATTTAAAATAAGATAGGGAACTTCCAGGCAAGGTTTAAGCAATGGTGCTGCCAGTTTTAGAATCTGGTACATCCACCATTGGCATCAATAACATCTTGCAAACGTTCACGGATTGATGCAATCATGTTTGAACAGACGGCGCAACTTCTAAAGCCTTCCCAAATCTCATGTAGGTACGTGGTGGCCCTTAAATTGGTGACTAAAGTAAATACTATCCAGTAGATATTCGGATGAAGGATGTCATAACTGACCACTTTAAATTGCATTTGTTTCAAAGAAAAATATTACTATGGGATATACTTCTGTAAAGAGATTTTTCAAAGAATTTAAGACAGCAATTCGAGACATGTCAAATGGTTAACATATTTTTCTTAGAAACATTGCATACATATTTGTGAACCTAACTTTGCGCTACATAATATGAACAATTATTATTTATTATTATTCATGATGTCACAGATTGTTTACAATTTATTGTAAGGCAAAGCTGTTTAGAGTTTTATTACCATTGCCTATATATTTTTGATTCATGAACATGCTCAGATATTAAAGAACTCGACTGTACCATCGCGGACACTGGCGGTAGACCACATTTCAACCTTATTACTAAGGGCATCAGGGTGCAAAGTGGTCGACCGCTATTGTCCGTGGTTGTACCTACAACGCTTTGGAATCGAAAACTAGCTAACTATAGGAGTTTTCTGACTGATCGACTCCTTGACAATACAAAAGTGTGTAAATGGTTCTATTTTCTATGTTAGAGGGTTTGGTTTCCGCACTTAGTCCTTCAATTGGACCATTGTGCGTGGCCATGGCCGCCATCGGTGGTTATTTCAACCAGCCCACCTCCCTCCAGAAGTTGATTACATCTCCTGGTCTAATAAGAACACCTTTGTAAGATCTGGGTTTCCCGAGGATTTCTGTCCCAATGTGTAAATAGTTTAATTAAAATAAAAGAGTTTGAGTTTTGGGTTCAGGTAAGAGTAATTTCCATCGCTCGAAATAAGCCCAATAATTTACGATCGACCGATATTTTGTGAGGATCCACATTCGTGACGCATATTACGCTTGTTTACGATCGTTTGGTCTTGCCCTAATTCAAGGCAGACTTTTATTAAAAGAAAGCATTTTTTTATTATTACAACGCACATCCATCACTTTTTGTTATAAGGCGAAAACATTCTAAAAACCCAATTAAGCTGAGAAAACACAAAAGAAACAAACTTAGAACGGTCTAGAGAAAAAAAAAAGCCAATTTAGATGGTGCTCCATCTTCTGACTCCCGTTTGGTTATGTGCACATACGTCAAAACGAAAAAAAGACGAATTTCATTTGTCAATAAAGACAGGTTAATCTTTCAAAGGGCTACATAGCCGCGCCTGTATCGTTGATTGTATCTGCAAGCTCAAGCTGCTCTTGTCACGATCAGCCCGTGGATGGGTGACCATTCTTTACACATCGAGACACTTCCATGCCTAAGCGTCGCGTCGGTTGCCTATACAAAGACACAAAATCTGACAAGGTTTCCATGTGCCATAATTTGGTTGTCATCACCGAGGCAGGCCTAAAAAACGCTGGAGGGACGATTTGGACTCGTTCCTGACCGATTTACCCGAAAAGGCAGAACTTAAAGAAAACTTGGAAATTATAGGGAGGCCTTTGCCCAGCTGTAAAAAAGAAAAAATACATATAAGAAAAAAAAAATATTTTTTTTTAAAAATAAGATGGCAGAAGGTTAATACTGGGAACCGACTCCAACATAATAAAACATTGTGAGGAATGTGTAATAAGAGAATATTAATAAATATTATTAACATAGGTCAGGGAATAATGTCTGAAATTAAATCTATGAACCTAATATTACGAGGTACCGGTTAGGAAATTTCTGGCTCAGAATTTATGAGGCATATTCCAAGGGTGAGTTATGAAACGCTATTTATAATGTATGACGAAGGAAAGAGGGTGAAATGTGCGAATATGAGCTATTGTATACAGAGGTAGTAAAGAATTACTACCTATTATGTAGAAGGTGTATTTTGCGAAGAAGAAAAAAACGGGTGCGTACGGGGGACATCCGTCAGGAATGAAGTTCCTTACTCGCACACACTCGTATATAATAGTAAGGGACAGAGAGAGAGAGCAAGTCGCATGGAGGGGCCTTAACCCTTTTTTGTTACGAGACGATTTCTACCAATTTACTCCTATCACAAGCCTCGTTAAACAACATCCTTCCAAAAAGAGAGGTTCACGTGTCAGTAAATCTAGCCGCTGAAATCACCACAGCGTGAATGTGAAGCACACAAGTGTTTCCAAAAGGAAGAAAGAATTACATTTATTTGGAAACAGTTCATCAAACACCTTTTACTAAATTATTTTTAGGCTTTTACTTTAGAAAAATAATTAGGGTTCCGCGCAAAAAAACCACTAAACCCAATTTTATTTCCGACAAGCATGCGAATGCAACAACAAGCATGCAACAGCTAGTTCAGAACAAAATTAAAATAATAAATTTCTTCAAAAACATACTGCGACTCACGGCTGCGCCAAAATGTTCAGTATTAATACCAGACAGATGCTGTCTGACGCTGGTTTTCCAGTGAACCTTTATTGACAAGTGACGTACATCTATACCTCAAATATAGATAAAGGTCAGTTCCGTTCGATTCCAAACATAAGCAACTAGAGAACCGCCCCTGCTTCGCACAGTTTTCATTACAACTTGATAAAACATAGAGATTTCTTTATTATTTTTTAGTTTTATATAGATAAACCTTCCGGAATAAATTCTCTAAATGAGCATCAAAATCCGTTGCGTAGATTAGAAAAACAACGCAGTCACACAGACAGACACGAAAACCGACGTAATTTTTTTTTTTTATGTACCTAAACATTGCGCCACACTAGGAATTACTCCTGTATCGTGGGTTTTACACACATTTAAACTCACATATACAAACAGCCAGACACGGAACAACTACCTGTAGGCAATACAAATATTTGTTCCGTGCGGGAATCGAACCCACAACACGCAGCGCGGCAGTCGATCGCTCAGCCACTGCGCCAACCGTGTCCAACCAATTTATAACATGTTAGAATTTTTTTTTTTTTTTTTGGCAGGCGGCTTATTCCTGGTCACCTTTATTCAACTCCTATTTGAATCTAGTTTTAATATTTTTTAATATTTCTTTCCTTAATGAATCTTGTAAATTCATTCAGTGCGCTTGGATCACTAATGTTAAATCTGCATATTCAAATTAGGATCTTCCGAAATTCATCCATAAATGATTTCGACAGCCCTATAATACCAAACTTAATAATTGTATCTATTCTAAAAGTTATTTTTGCAGCCCATGAACGTATTTTGAATTTATAATTATCCACTATTCGCAATTGAAATAGGCTTTTATTATAAATAAATTAAAATCTACATTTGAATTTTGTAGGTTTCACAAATAGTTTTAAATTGTATTGGCTCGTCCTCTGTAGCTTTATTTATATTTCTGGATTCACAATTAGGGTTTATTAGTCGATTGTTCGTACAAATTTACTCGCCCAAAACGTGCAAATCGTCACTTTTACATAATACTAGCTGTGCCCCGTGGTTTCACCTGCATGAGTTTTGATCCCGTGGGAATATCGGGATAAAAAGTATCCTATATGTCAATCCTGATTATAAGGTATCTGTGTGCCATATGACATCCATCCATCCATACAAACTTTCGCGTTTATAATATTAGTAGGATAGGATAGGATTATTTTTTCTATAGTCGACTAACACATTAATAATTAATTTGTGAGTTGTAAAGAATGGAGTTAAGAAAAAAGTACACGTTGTTGTCCTCTCACCGACAAATAAATTAACGTCGTGCGAGTCGCCTATAGAAAAAACATATAATTTAAAAGTGACGATTCACACCTTTCGAGCGAGTAAGCCACAATTAGAAGTCAATTCGGCACGTGAACTCATTTTTTTTTAAAGGCTTACCTACTTAATGCGTACACATCCTTTGTAGTATTTATAGATCACGTTTCAATTGTTTGCCAAAGGACAATGCTCATAGATGTATGTAATCCCGTACCATACTGCATGAAAGTCAAACTTTGTTTTTTATAGACTACTCTTATCATATTAACACCTACAAAAGTTCTTTTTGTAAACAAAACCCGGGTTTCGGAGATTTTCAAAAAAAAAAAAAATAACCTGAAAACAAGGTACTTACTTTAGTTTGACATGTCATACACGAACGACCATTATTGCTCTAAAAAAATGATAATGATTTAAATAAAAATTCTATTCTATTTTATTCTAGTTATTTTTAATTAGTGTAGAATGGGCAAAGTATTAGTCTTTTTACATGATTTTTTGAAAGACGTGATCATGACACTTTCAAAATTCAAGGTTATATTAATCATATCATTTCATTTCAGTTAATGTATTCATAATAAAAACAATTTACATTGTGTTGAATATAATATACACATGCAATTTAAAAAAAAAATACAAAGAACTATGAATTATTAATTAACATTCCAAGTGAAATTCAAAAACAGTGCCAAATAGTTTTAAAAATAATGTCAAACAGTTTTAAAATCTAATGTCAAACACTTTTAAATATAAAGTTAACGAGGTTTAAGATATAACATTTGAAGCGGAACGTCATGTAAAGGGAATAAAACAATATCAACACTTTTTTTACTTTAAATTAAATTTCCTGTTCAAAAATCAAAACCCCGACGCGTAATGTCGTAAAAAATTATGAGAATAATTACTGTACATAATATTTTGATCTTGATGCATCAGACTTTTTGGTACGACTTTTGTTCTTTTCATCCAAATCCGTTCAGTAGTTTTTGCGTGAAAGAGTAACAAACATCCATCCATCCATCCACGCATACAACCTTTCACGTTTATAATGTTAGTAGGATTCGAAGAAGTTTTTTTCGTTTACTTAAAGCAAAGAATAATACTATAGTTAAAAGTTGGGAGTGGGTTATATCTCCAGTCTGATTTTTTTTTTTTTTTTTTCAGGATGGGAAATCATCAAATGACCCCTCCCGCTCTGGGTGGAGCAGAAGGGAGTGTCAGACTCTTATTGACTAAAGCCCACCCGTGTTCCTTCCTTAGCCCTTTATGTTCCAGGGCAGCGGTAACCCTTTCGGACGATCCCGCTAACCTGGAGTAGTCTGAAAGTACCTCGGTCTCTCTTTAGTCGCTTTTTAGAAGTTACTTAGGTAAAACCTTTCAGAAAGCTTTAACTTACCCTGACAATCATGAACAGAACACCTACCGTTAACGTTGATTATACCTTTAGTGTTCCTTACTACCACCCAAAGGGGTATAAAACTTCTCAGTTCTACAGCAGTTCAAAGTTAACGACGTATGTACCGCTCCCTATCGCCCGTCTAGAACATTGTACAAGTTTGCAATTCATTATTAACTTGTAACCATACTTGCCTTCCCTTTCACTTTTCCAAATTAGCTACTTTAAATTTGTTTTAAAGCAAGGAGCAAAATCTCTTTCAGATTATATTTTAGGCTTTCGTAGCTGAAGCAAACCCACAGTTTTGACATTTCCGTTTGTCAACCCTACCATTAAAACTATACTACGATTCTACGTTACGTCTACTATAACTACGTTTTACTATGATTCTAATTTATCAGAAATATTGGCATAGGTACGTCATTTAAAGGTACAATTCAACAACATCATTCGTCATCATCTATGGTAATGCTGCGCTGTCACTGTCAAGTTGTGAAACACTGTCAAGTTGTGTGACCAATCAGAGTGATCTTTATTCTCGTTACAAAGAGGTTGCTGTTGGATTGCTGCCACTGACAAGTCTGTCAAAATCATTATGATCTTTATTCTCGTTACAAATAAGGTTGCTATTAGGTTACTGCTGTCAGAAGTAAAACAACTGTAGCAATTAGGGCACTTTTGGCGATATAGTCGATAAAGTCCTACTACTCGACTTTTTGAAACACAACTTATGTAATGTGGTTATAATAACTCTAGTTTCATATTAATATGGTGCTTTGCTTGATGGTGGTATTAAAATGGTTGTTTTCAGTGGTTTTATTTGTATAGAGTCGACTTACCATGGTCTATTCCACGGTGGAAGCCTCGCGCACGTGTAGAACAACCAATGGAAAATTGTGTTTATTTAATTGTATGCACAATAATAAAAACAATCATAACTCTACATTTAAACACCATTAGATGACACATATCTTTAAGACATTTAAATGATTATAATTTTTACTCTCAATGCTTATACAATATTAATAATTTTATTTAATATGCGGCTATAACTAAAATAGGTCACCTCAAAGTTGACGTCAAGTGACATGATTTTAAATTAAACTCCGGTTATTTTCCACCTACGAACAAACTCACTCAACTCAAAATTGACCCGTTCATCTTTCTTGTCATTTTACGTCCCATAAAACATATTAAATCATGATAGGTAAATATAACAGGGTACACGTGCGTTGTAGGCAAATAATAAAATGTCATTTTAATGTTAAAATGACCTTTCTTTGTATTATTTTAGGTATCTATATCTATACTTATAATAAATCTGTAGAAGTGAAAATTCTGTACATTGAAAATATCAAAAAAATAAATGGCAGGGGGTGTTACTAGACCGACAACGAACCCAAAAATGTGATTAAAAAAATTTTTGTCTGTCTGTCTGTCTGTCTGTCTGTCGGTCTGTCTGTCTGTCTGTCTGTCTGTCTGTCTGTTTGTTCAGGCATCACGCAAAAACTACCGGTTCGATTACGATGAAACTTGGTATAATTATTCTTTAATATCCTGGGCACCACACTGGGTACTTTTTATCCCGGAAAAGTATATACAATAAAAAACAAACTTAATTTTGCGGTTCGATCCCTAGATCCGATTACTGTACCAACCGCAAATAATAAGTTTGTCGTAGGTTAGGTCACACGCAGTGGAGTTCATTTTTATTCCTTTTACTTTTTAGAGTTATTTAGGTTTATTTTTATATAAGTCGTAGGTATAGATTTTAATTTTAAAGTATAGGTACTTAGTATATTTGATAGTGTACGTAGTGACCGTAGGTTATTTTATAATACTGTTAGGTAGGATAGTCATTCGTATAGATATTAGTTTTTAGAGATTTTGCTTATTTATTGAGTTTAGATTGAGGGGTCCGTGGCTAAATAATAACAGCCGCACAGGTCGATCAGTCAGGTTAAGCTACGCTTGCCGCGGTCGGTCTGTGGATGGGTGACCATCTTTACATACCGAGACACCTCCGTGCCTCGGAAAGCACGTTAAGCCGTTGGTCCCGGCTGTCATTCGTGGATCTTTGACAGTCATTACGGGTAGTCAGAAGCCCGAAAGTCTGACAACCAGTCGTACCAAGGGTATCGTATTACCCAATAACTGGGTTGTGGAGGTCAGATAGGCAGTCGCTCCATGTAAAATACTGGTATTCAGCTGCATCCGGTTAGACTGGAAGCCGGCCCTGAACATAGTTGGGAAAAGGCTAGGCAGATGATGATTGAGTTTAGATTAGTTATCGTCATAAATAGGTTTATTTAGGTAGGTAGGTATTTTATTTTCTGTTATTGAGTTTATTTATTTTTTTAATTAGGTAGGTACTTAGGTAAAGATATCATATAGGTACCCTCTTAATCACCATTAATGAGACACAATTGGTTTTCTATTGTAATTAGCCACAAAGGGCCCGCGAGTTAGATGGCATCCTGGTGCACATACATTTTATCCTGTTAGCACGTTCCCGTGGGATAATTTCCGACATCCACGCGGGCGAAGCCGCGGGCAGAAGCTAGTTTACAAATATATTTTTAACCGAGACTCCCACAGGTTCAAGGCAAGATTAAACACTGAACGATTTTCCATTACTTTTAACCACTTAAATGCTTGAAGACAAACTTCACTCTTAGGTATATGAAAGAAAATACATGGTATTTATTTAGAGAGTTCATTCAATTTCATTCAAAATTGATTTTCCTGGGATCGGTCCAGCACGGTAGGAGGATAGAATTGTTGATATATTTGTATTACAATTCAAATACACTCGATTATCTTGATTGTTTCAGGGTAACAGATGTTATGTTTCAATTGAAATAATAGTAAATCAAAAGAGTTTAATTACACTACGCTACAATGAACAATTTTATGAAATTCCCTTCATTTAAATTGTATATTGTTCCTCTCCGTAATGTTGAAAATAACATTTATGTTTGGAATTTTTATGGTGTACTTAATCAAGAGAATTATATTCATTTTAAAGATACGTGGCTCATTACATTCCTTGTTATTTCTTGTTGCAAACCTACTTTCGCTCCTACGTTATTAAATTATAGGTTACTTACATCAAAAAGTAATGTCGTTACGATGTCAAGGGCACAATTTTAATGGAATAAACCACGTTACGTATACGAAACCGAAGATCGTATGGACCGTTATAAATTATTAAGATAAGTATATGAACCATAAACCTGACAAGAAACGAACATATTGATACAAAATAATATCATTTAAGTAATACTTTAAGCGAGTATTCTAACGAAAGAATAAATGAAAATCCTAGACTCAAATTTTTTGGTCTGACCGACAAAAGCAAGCCGTGTAACTTCTAATTTTCATCAAACCATCTCTCCTAATAAAAAACGCAAGGAACTGTTCAAATAATTCCATTTCCTTAGAACCACAGATAAAAAACGTTCCTAATAACGATCGTGAAAGATAAGTAATTTTATATTCTCTATGGGAACAGTAAGTGAAGGAACCATAAAAACGATCTTAGTAATTGCGAGTAGCCATATACTACTCGCAATTACTAAGATCGTTTTTATGGTTCCTTCACTTACTGTTCCCATAGAGAATATAAAATTACTTATCTTTCACGATCGTTTTCTTTTAGAAGTAAAAGAATTGAATTTATAACAGTTTTCTTGTTAGTTACGTTAGAAAACACTCACGAATGGGAAAAAGCGTTGGATTTACGACCATAATAATTTTTTTTTTTATTGACAATGGGCTCACTCTTGACCTCAATCCAGCCCAGAGCACGGATGAGATCTACGGTGGAACGAGCTTGCCCAATTGTGTAAAAATAGTGATGTTTCTAGTCTAAAAAAAACTTGAGAGGTGTCAAGGGACACCCGGACGGAACGAAGTTCCTTTCGATTAATTAGTGAAGGAATTGTAATTTTTTTTTTGTTTTTCAATCTTTTGGTCTTAATTTTTTCCGTCTAGCCCCCTTTCGCAACGCGCGATAACTAACTTCGTTCCAATAATAATTCAAGGTTAGGATGAACTAATAGATGACGCATCTAAAACACATTTTACTACCTCAATAGAAGCCGGTAGGGAATGTTCAGTCATCCAAAACAAATTACCGTGTCTGTATGGCTTAACTTTGTAGATCGATCAAGCTCCAAGCATCTTTGAGAGAGATTTCTCTCAAAGATGCTTGGAGCTTGATCATGCCATAGATTTACGGGGGATTACATGCACTCCACTCCACTTTAAATTGTATATTATTTTAAAATATAAAACAGGAAGGTTAAGAACACGACCAACTTAGCTCATTATCGTCCCGACAAATAAAAAAAACTAGTTTTCCGAATATTCTTTCATCAAAAATAAACTAAAGCCTCCTACTCACGTCTGTTTGGATTCACCATAAACAAAATATAAAGCTTCCTACTCCATTATTCCCTACATCCTATTAGAAGGAATAGCAAGAATTCGTAACACCCCTTGTTTCATGTAATTTTAATACATGAGGAATACCTGGCGATAATATTCAAGGAGTTTAAAATCTAACAACTATAATAACACCGTATAAAGCTGTTCCTAAAGGTACATACAATGTTGCGGTTGGATAAATATGAAAGCTACCATGAATGTTCTGAAAATTCCCACCTAAATATTTGGAGGTAATTCTGGTGGCAAGTCGGTTAGCTCGCCAAGCGTGTAGGTACCATGCCAGTAGGTAATATGTGAACTGAACAGACTTCAAGTAAACATTTGACAGTCAACATTGGAGTTTATTCAAGAACACAGTTGCTAATATAATTATGAATAGAAGTTAAGGAGGAAGTTAAGGAAGCTATCTGACTTTGTTTTCTTGTTGTAACTTTAACGTTATAGCCGCATGCACGATGACCGCTGGGCAAAAGTCTCCACACAATGGGTACCTGAAGGTGGACGGCGCCGCCGAGGCCGGCCCAGAAATGGCAAGATGACCTGGACACGTACCACGAGAGCTGATTTGAGGTGGCGCGAGAAAAGAGTTCTTGGAATGGATTTGGCGGAGGCTTTTGCTCAGCAGTGGGACAGCATAGAAATACGAAACAAAAGCGTACACGTTAAGTAGACTTTACATTTATTTACTTTAAATGATGTTTTTCAACATAGCCAAACAATAGCAATAATCGGGAACGACATCAATTTTCCTAAAGATTTAATCAGATTTTCAGACACACAATTTATCAAATAACCTGTTGACTATAGCACGTTAAAAACCAACTGAAACACAAGAGCATCGTTTATATAGCCTTCCCGAAACATGATGCGGTCGCCTTTCAATCTAACCAAATGCGCCGAAATATAGTAACTGTTACGTTGCTTGCATGTTCCTATTCCGTATACCCTTTCCAAATTCGTCGAAAAACCGGCCTATATAACCATATGGGTAACGCTGCCTACATATAAATATACCTACTATGTACCACCCTGGATCGTCAGACATGTCATCTTATACATATGTCTGCCGTGTCAGATCTCAATACATGTGTGTCTTTGTTCTCGTGGCTTGCGAGTTGCGGACCATCGTGTAAGTGCTGTCGTATCTTATGTCACACGGCTATTGATAGAACTTTGTTTTGTTCATAGATAAGTACATGTTATTAATATGTATAGATAGGCAGGGAGATGTTTTATACCAAAACCTAACCTAAAACCTTACCATATTATAAGCAGAAGGGCTGGGATGTTCAGGACGGACATGGGGCAGTTTTAGCATGTAACAGACGCATTAGAGTGTACTACGTGAGCTCGACAAATGGATGTGCGAATAAGACTTGTGCGTCAAAACTGTACTGGAACTCACCATAGTTCGAATGCACGCTTGTGCGACACACCGAAGCTTGACTTCACGCTAGTGCGACATAAAGACACATTAGTATATGTTAATGGTATTTTTATTGATTGATTCTAATACTGTTACCTTCCAGGGACTGTGGCAGAAACTATCATTTTAATTCGGCAGCATTGTTTTTTCGGAGAGATGGTACCTTCCAGGGACTACGGCAGAAACTACCATTTTAATTCGGCAGCATTGTATTTCTCGGAGAGACGGTACCTTCCAGGGACTATGGCAGAAACTACCATTTTAATTCGGCAGCATTGTATTTCTCGGAGAGATGGTACCTTCCAGGGACTACGGCAGAAACTACCATTTTAATTCGGCAGCATTGTATTTCTCGGAGAGATGGTACCTTCCAGGGACTACGGCAGAAACTACCATTTTAATTCGGCAGCATTGTATTTCTCGGAGGGACCGCGGGTAAACAAAATCCCCGTGGTACCTTCCAGGGACTACGGCAGAAACTACCATTTTAATTCAGCAGCATTGTATTTCTCGGAGGGACCGCGGGTAAACAAAATCCCCGTGGTACCTTCCAGGGACTACGGCAGAAACTACCATTTTAATTCAGCAGCATTGTATTTCTCGGAGGGACCGCGGGTAAACAAAATCCCCGTGGTACCTTCCAGGGACTACGGCAGAAACTACCATTTTAATTCAGCAGCATTGTATTTCTCGGAGGGACCGCGGGTAAACAAAATCCCCGTGGTACCTTCCAGGGACTACGGCAGAAACTACCATTTTAATTCAGCAGCATTGTATTTCTCGGAGGGACCGCGGGTAAACAAAATCCCCGTGGTACCTTCCAGGGACTACGGCAGAAACTACCATTTTAATTCAGCAGCATTGTATTTCTCGGAGGGACCGCGGGTAAACAAAATCCCCGTGGTACCTTCCAGGGACTACGGCAGAAACTACCATTTTAATTCAGCAGCATTGTATTTCTCGGAGGGGCCGCGGGTAAAGAAAATCCCCGTGGTACCTTCCAGGGACTACGGGAGGGACCTCGGGTCACACACGGATGTTTTTACCTGAATCTAATTTGTCAGAAAAGCGGGTAATCATTTAATCCAAATCTGGATCGTCTAACTATAGCCATAGGTACTTTCTAACTTCATCTATAAGTCGCCATAAACAACTTATAACGATATCACAGATTAAAACTTTATCTCCAATTTAAAGCTGGCGTGGTACTTTGATACGACCATTATACGCGTGTGTCTATCCATTAGGTAATAAGCATGCTCCCAGCCACACAATGCGTCGGCGATGTGGACACATCAGCCACAACTCACAGGGTACCTATATGTATCGCAATCACACAAGTTGCTGGCACCGGTCATTTAGCCACGAAATACCGTTAAGACTACAACTAAAATTGTGACACAAATTAATGTCAGACATAAATTTAGATTTTTGTGAGTGGATAGTGTCTGTATAATATTAGTGTACGGAACTTATGTCTGAGCTTTTCACACACAAAAGAATTGTAAGAACGAAACAGCTGGTGCTCAGTCACCATGAATAAGCGTAGACACTCGGTGTATATATATGTCGCAGCCAACTGGTTGAAATAGCCGTTTAGTCAACCGCGTGGCCTCTGGAAGTAGTGCTCGCCTCGCTTCGCTCTCTCGGCTCGCACGTGGTTGATTTCAGTTCTAACCTAACCCATTTGGTCGGGGTGCCCTGGCTTAGTTACTGTGACAAATTCGGCTCGCGCGTGATTGGTTACAGTTGGGACTGTAACCAATCACGCGCAACTAACGGCCTGAATTATATTCAATAAATTATAGTTTAGGTCCTTTATTGAAATATAATTCAGGCCGTTAGTTGAACGGCCGCCATTTAGTTAAAAGGCTAGGCGGTTGACTAATCGGCTAATTAAACCGTTGGCTGCGATGCGACATATACACTGAGTGTATGGCGTACAGTGTCGTAGTTTAAACTTAGTTTTAGAGCTTGATTATTTCAAGTTACCAAATACCCAACAACATAAATAAACAAATTGACGTGGGCGGAAAAAAAAATCTTTTTAGTTTTCAGCATGTTTGAATGGGATCGAAAATATCAGGTACAATAAAAAAACATCAATCAACAATAGAAAATAAACAGGAATAGATATGAATTTTAACCGCATGAACTTTAAATAAATAACGGTTCGTATTTCAGTTTTCCGAGAGCTCGTTGAAATAGTTTTATTTGCGAACTGTGTCCACAAAACATAGTTTTTAAAATAAAGTTCACTGATGCCCTCGGCCCCTTTTATGTGGTTTAGTTTTAGTTTATTTAGAAAATCGAGCACCGTGCTGTTATTAAATTCCTTACCAAACAAGGAAAAAGTCCAAAAACTATTCAAGAAGTGATAGTGATTATTTACCAAGATTCTGCACCTTCGTTATCTACGATTCAAAAGTGGTCAAGTTAATTTAAATGGGGCAGAGAGACTATTGAAGACGATACTCGCTCGGGCGGCCCGGTTACTGCCTCTACGGAAGAAAACGTAAAAAATTGAGAAGCTTATACTGGAGGATGCCCGAATGAAGATCAAAATGATAGTAGGAATGACTTACCTCTCTGTTGGTTCCATACACACTATTCTTCATGACCTTCTGTACCTTTCAAAATTCAGTGCAAGATGGGTGCCGCGAATGCTTACGGCGGCGACGCCTCAAAAGCAAGTGCAAATCGAGTGCTGTTGAGAGTTCTTAGAGGTCTGTGGTGAAGTTCTATCAAGTATTTTCGATCGAATTGTTACTGGAGATGAAACGTGGGTTCATCATTATGACCCTGAAAGAAAGCAAGAATCCTAAAGTGGCACAAGAAGGATACTGCGCCCTCTAAGAAATTCAAAGTCGTTCCTTCCACCGGAATAACCATGGCCACAGTGTTTTGAGAATCAAAGGGAATTTTGCTGATTGAGTACACAAATAAAGGTAAAATTATAAACGCAGCATCCTACGCATCCACTTTACGAAATTTACGGGAAGAAATTAAAGATAAAAGACGAGGTAAACTGACCACCGGTGTGTTGCTTCTTCATGACAACGCCAAGGTCCACACGGTGCGTGTTTCCAAGGCTTCTGTGCGAGGTTGTGGTTTCGAATAAATTAGCCACCCACCCTATAGCCCAGAACTAGCCCCGCATGATTATTATTTGTTCCCTAATTGGAAAAAGTCCTTCGTGTGAAACGATTTTCCAACGATGGAGAGCTCAAGGCAGCAATAAATGCGTATTTTTTAGATCAAGAGAAAAGGTTGTTTACAGGGTATTGAAAAGTTAATTTCGAGATGTAATAAATGCATTGGGGTAATGGGGAGATAACCTTGAAAAATAAAAATTCTTTTAATTGAATTTACGTATTTTTTCATGCCAATACCGAGAATACATTAAACGCCCCTCGTACATTTGACACCGCTTGTCAGTTTATTGAAAAGATTAAAGAAAATGCTGCTTTTTGTTCTGAAATGAATCTGTCGTAATACCTACAAACAAAAATACATCTTGTGCCGTCATAATGAAATTGTACAAACATGATATCGGATGTTGATGTTGAAAAGGTTCAACATTATTTTTTCACAAAATGTTTTAGGTAATTACGCAGTCAAATAAAGTAATTGAAAAATAATGGATATTTTTTTTATGAAAACGCTAGAGACAAAGTCGTTGATTATAAAATATTTAATTAAAATGACGAAGGTAACTCCACAGCCGTTTTCCTTGTGTTACAATGTGACAAACAAACTATGGTAATTGAATTCAACACCATTCCTACCTACATCCATTTCACCGGTTCTATTCATTACTTGAACTAACTTATAAAGTTAGGTGGCGCGTGCTGCCTGCAGCACTGCAGCGCATCAGTGGCTGAGTTCCAACACGGTTAATGCTAACGAGGGATTTCTTAGCTTTTGTGTGCAACCAGCCGAACTGATAACTGAACTGACGCAAACCATTCCATATTAAAACGTCGCAAAATTGTACAAAGTGTCGACCAAAATTAAAACTTTGCTTTGTTAACCAAAAATGAGTTGGTAAGTTAATTGGTTCATTATTTTAAATTGCCTTTCAGAGTCCGTGCAATTTGCTAATTGGATATTGATGATAAAATTGCGTTATTTATCTGGCAATAAAACTCACTCATTATGGTTGTATCGCTTATCAATTTTAATGAAAACTTTTTTGACAGGTACATGAAATTGCTTGTGAAAACTAATTCTATTTTATGAAAATGAGGTGGCTAGATTACAATGATGAGATAAGTTTAAAAAAATTAAACAATGTATCACCATCACTAGTTTCACCGCGCTGATTTTTATTTTTTATACTTTGGTTCCTAATACACCCCTACCCAACAGCCCTCGCAACTCTTCTCTATGAAACTACAGATCATCTACATAATACAAAAATATAAAATAATATACAGTTTGTATTTTCCTAAGAATATCATTGCCAATTAAAATAATTAATATTAGTTCTTCACCAAAAAGAAACCCGTATAAATATTCGTAGATTTGAAAAATGGCTGCACCTTTTATTTAATTACCGACATTTGTATTATGGAATTAGCGGACACTTTGATTTCCCGCGGGGTTCTTATAACTACGAACGTTTATAAGTAGTTCTACGTTCATATTTTCTTTCCAAAGAGCACTATATTATTATGGCCTCTACTACATCTAAACTGCTCACACAAACAAGCGACAAGCATCCAACGGCAGAGGCAACTACAGTCGTCGATGCTTCATGCCGTGTGTGCAACAACGAGTGTCGATGGCTGCCGTCAAAGTGTGTCGGCGGTTGCCGTCGACGCGTCGGCGCCTGCCGTCGCCAACATGTCGCTCGTGTATTTGAGCACTGTACCCAAATACAAGAGCAGCTCGTAGTCAACGGCAGCCGCAAACGCGTCAACGGCTGCCGTCGACACTCCTCGACGGCAGTTGCCTGTTCCGTTGGTGCTCACCCATGTGTATGCACACTAAGATAAAGTTAAATTAACGTATGTTATTTTATGAGTCCTCGTTTAATGAATAAAATATAATCACGATTTATATTACGTCGACTGCGATAGCTAAAAGTGAGCTTAATTTTCTTTCTAAAAATAATTCTAAAGCAAAAGATGAACCGGTCGAGTACGACTAATTGGCTCGTGTTGGCTCACGCTGGCTTGCGTGCAACCGAATAGCTAACCGTTACAATTCGAACCTAGAATTTCTGATTGAAGTTAAATATTCAAAGGGGATTCTGTTTCCAAACAACTCGCCCGACGATATTTGTGTAACTACCTTTTTTTACGACCGTCCACAGACTGACGTGTTGAGTTCAAATTTGTTAACTTTCCTAGTGATCTACGAAACCACACTGGCTTGTGTAAATATTTGCGTACGTTTGCTATTTTAATTTAAAGAACATGATACGAATATTGTAGGTATCTCATGGGAGATACATTCATTTATTCAGTTCTCATTGTGAGTATATGAAACATGCGCTCGGAAGACTGGAGCGTCATTAATTAATTAGCTACCCACCCACAAATGATATTTGCTTACGGAATATCACGATATTATCTGAATTGCAAAACGTATTCATGCATGTCTTAATTCATCATAAATGAAACCAAACAATATTAATTAAATATTCAGCTTGGTTTCATTATGAAAAATTCCGTAAAAAGCGAATGTAAAAAAAATCTTGAAATGCTTTCTTTAAAATTAGAATTCTAAGTGGCTTTAGTCTGCGTCTGAAAGCTCTCAGACACCAATCTTGATGAGAAATGAATTTTTCAGCCATGTCGTTGTAATAAGTTTTTTAACTAAACGTTTACTTAGTATGCACATAATTTATTCACTACGACTTTAAAAACTCGATAAAATATTATTGTCCCTGCAAAAAACCCAGTAGCTCGGTAGACAATGGCGTAGCAACAGGCTCCAGGCCCACATAATACGTAGGCAGTTGTTTGTCGGACAGGAGACAGGTACCACTAATGCAAATGGCCGACATTGTTGTGGTGAATCGTGAAACACAAATGTTCCGCCCGAATAAACGCCCTTCGGAAACACGCGCCTATTTTTAACTTACAGAGTTATCGTTACTTGCTCCGTTAGAGATATTAAATGTATTGATAACTGAAAGTCTATGGTACATTTTATTTAAATTGGTTCGTATTTTTTTTCTGTTACTGGCTGAGTTTTTGTTTTCGTTCCAGAACAAGTGTTTTTGTGTGAAGTGAGTTAGGGAATAAATAGAATTGGGATCCAAAGACCTTTAATGATAGTTAAAAGTTTAGTAACTTACAATTTCTTTAAAGGTCTTTGAATCCTGTTAGTGGGTTTGGTAGAAGTTTTACTTCATTTTAATTTCAACTGGTGTATAAAATACTAGTTGCGCCCCGCGGTTTCACCCACATAAGTTTCGATCCCGTGGTAATATCAGAATAAAAAGTATCCTATGTGTTAATCCATATCCAATTAAAAGGGTTATAAACTGTGTACCCATCCAAATCCGCTCAGTAGTTTTTGCGTGAAAGAGTAACAAACATCCATCCATCCATACAAACTTTCGCATTTATAATATTAGTAGGATAGGTACCTGATTACGCGTAGGTACAACTTTTTTTATTTTGAACATTAAAAATAACATACTCAGACGAAGCTGAAAAGCTACGCTAACACGATTTATGTTAGTTTACTTGGTTAACTTAACCACATCTAATAACTGCGTTTGCTTCTATGTAAGTAGGTACTAGTAATTATTTCAAAGTACGCAACATAATCCTCATCTGCCTAGCCTTTTCCCAACTATGTTGAGGTCGGCTTCCAGTCTAACCGGATGCAGCTGAGTACCAGTATTTTACATGGAGCGACTGCCTATCTGACCTCCACAACCCAGTTACTGGGTAATACGAAACCTCTTGGTAAGACTGGTTGTCAGACTTTCGGGCTTCTAACGACCCGTATCGACTGTCAAAAATTCACGAATGACAGCCGGGACCAACGGTTTAATATGCTTTCCGAAGCACGGAGGGGCCTTGGTATGTAAAGATGGTCACCCATCCACGGACCAACCGCGGCAAGCATAGCTTAACCTGATCGATCGACCCGTGTGGCTGTTATTTCTTAGCCACAAGCCCCTCTAAAGTACGTAACATACTTAATCTGCTTACTATTTGATTTTACTTTTCATCCAATAATTTTCTTCCTTAAACAAAACTTCTACGTCAAAAATAACCAACCATAGACAAAAAAAAAAAAATACCAAATATTTATGGAAAATTATGGAAGTTTTCTGGTTGCCGTTCGCCCATATATTTCAGAAACACTTTGAACGCAAAACGTGCACAATGGGAGCAAAACAAAAGGACTGGGGCAATATTTTTCCGTGGCTAATATCAACAAGTTGGTTTAAATGCCCTCGTATTTTTTAACAATGAAACTTCTGTATTACTTGTGTACTTATTATGTAGTTGGCCATAAAAGATGCACGAATCTTTTCGAAAGGTCTCTCACAGTGCGCTCTGGCAAGTTTCATCTGATTAACCAGACAAATTGAAACTTAAAGGCTGAAGCTGAACAAAGTGGTTTTGTTAAACAGCATGTGTTCAAAAAACCCTTTTGCAAAAAAAAATCAACCGGTTTCCAAAAACGACACTACAAAGAAAAAAATAACTTTAATTTCGGAAGTCGGTGTCGTTGGGTTCACATTTTCGTTGTTTGCCACCGACTTCCGAAATCAAAGTTATTTTTTTCTTTGTAGTGTCGTTTTTGGAAGTCGGTTGATTTTTTTTTGCAAAAAGTTTTTATTTTTCACTTTTAAGTTGTAATTTTTATACCAGTAATTTTGGTTTAAAAACCAATCTACTGAACCGTTTTTGATGAAAATTTCATCAAAAACGATTCTATGGGACCATTTGGGAACCCCCCCCCCCCTTTCCAACAAACAAAGAATTTTTCAAATCGGTTGGCAAACGTCGGAGTTATGCGCGAACAAACATAAAAAAAAGAAAAAAAGAATACAAACATCCGAATTGCGAACCACCTCCTTTTTTAGAAGTCGGTTAATAAAATATGCAAGTCCAAATTTTCCGTCGAACAAACAAACTATGGGCCACATAAATTAGCATAAGCTTGAGATCAAAGTAAGTGGCGCTGGGATGATATTACTTACTGGTTTGTTAAATTCGGTCATCCTGATTTCGGTTAGTTTAATATTTTGGTTTTTTTTTTTTATAATAGTTCTCTTGACCGCAGTTTGGCCATAGCAGCTAATTTCAGCGGAGACTAGCCATCGACGCGAAAAATTTTATAATACCCAAGTATTTATGTGTTAATACAGATGCACTCTCTCTTCCCTCACTCTCATAGTCCGATGGGACAGCATTCCGACACGACTCGGGACCGATCAGGCGCTAGACCAACAGCTTAACGTGCTTTCCGAGGCACATTTTCGGATATCACACCGCTAACTTGCAAACAGCTGCAACTGAGTAATTCGAACCCAGGACGCTTAGCAGTCGCACCTGCAACCACGAGACCAACTGGGCAGTTAACACGAGGGTATTATAGAACTAGAGTACTTGTGTAGAATCTAATTAATTTATGTAAATTTAGTCATCGATTTTATAATTCAGTGTTGTTGAATCCACAGGTTAAAACAAAAACATAATGTGTAATTACAATAACAATCTAAAGTTAAATAAAGTAAAGTTAAAATTAAGTTAATTTTAACTTTACTTTATTTAACTTTAGATTGACTTTAATTAGGATAATATTGGTAGTAATAAGTACTTTGTTACTATTCATCGAAATATTGGCTTATCTACTATACAATATGGTACAGTCACGAGCAAAAGTATGTATACACTCGGCTTTGTTCAAAAGCGATTTACTTCTTTATTTTTGAATAAAATTTTTTGTTGTTACAATCATAGCATTTTCGGACCCATAGGTTTATGTAATGTGTCGTATTATAACGTTGCATTCATTATTTCACGAAAAAATCTTAATTGCAAGTAGCCAAGTGTTGGCATATTGGTGCTCGTGACTGTACGTAGAGGAAAACTATTTTCTTAACTTGGGACACATCAATTTAAAAAAGCATAGATTTCGTATTGACTATGGTATGTGGACCCTATCGGAATTATTCTTCATTTTTCCTTTTTTACTTTTTTTTATATAATTTGCTTTTTTAGTTTTGACTTTGTTTAGTTTAGTTTGTGATCTTCCTGTACGAGTCCCAATTTATACTTTTTCTTGAAATTCATAAAAACCGAGAGCAAAAAAAAACGATTAAAAGAAAAATAAACCCAAAAAGCTGAACGGAAAATCTTTAATATTATAAGAAACACAGAAGTTTGTATGTTTGTCACTCAAACAAGACGCAACAGTTGTACGAAATCGAATAAAATCCGCACAAAGGTAGAATAATTCGCTTGCGAACTACTTAAAAAATTAACGAGAAGTGCGCGAAGCCGCAGGCACCAGTAGTTACATTGTACACGGTTTTTTCAGTGGACGGATTAATTTGAAGTTTTCTCGGGTTCCATAACAGCAGTTTTACGCAGAAGTTTGTTCAACGGTTTGCTAATGAATGTTTAATAAGTTCTGGTCTAACCCATATCGCTTTAAACCTTTTGAAGTGGAGCTGTATCAGCTGTAATAGCCCGGTGGAACGGCCGCGACTTACGTTGAAGGTCGTAGGTTCGAACCCTGACAGGCGCTTTACTTTGTGTAAATTTTATTTCATCACCACTGCTCTCAAAACGGCGAAGGAAAACACCGGCAATATCGTAGAACGAAATATTTGAAGACATGTGACGTCTACCAACCCGCACTGGGCCCACGTAATGGATTACGGTTCACTTCCTCTCATAGGAAGGAGGCCTGTATTGGCTGATTATGCGTATGCTATGTTTTTTGGCCAAAGAATCAGCATTGTCATACAACGTGGCAATGTTGCCAGCCTTTTGGGTACTTTTCCTGTTGACTGCGGTGCTAACGAACTTTTGATGGCTTATATGATTCTTTCCTCTGTTTTATACATGTACATATTATTATTTTAAGACCGTTACTGTATATATTATGTAAATATATAGATTAGGTACTTATATTGTTCTGTCTGCGTAAGTTCTCGGACGCTTACGTAATAATAGCCTCCCGACCGATTTCGGTCACGGTGGCCAATCTCAACGGAGATTAGTCAAGTACGCAGGAGATATTATATTGCACAAGTTTGTGCATAAACCTAGGTGCACTCACTGTTCCTTTACTCTCATAGTCCGAAGGGACGGCAACCTGACACGGCCGGGGAGAGATCAGGCGCAGGACCAACGGCTTTACGTGAAACGAAATGCCTAATGGAAAACCCAATAACACTCTTTTTCCGACCCGGGAATCAAATCCAGGACGCTCAGCACTCGCACTTGCAAACACGAAATGAACGTGGCAGCAGAGGCGTAACTTGGGTGGGGGAAGTAGGGCAAAATCGGCAACTTATTAATTTTAAAAACAAAATGCCCTACAGTAAACCATTTCATATTCTTATATTTACTTCGTGATCCTGATCATGTGTTGCAATGGTTTATTTTATTTCAAGTTTTGTTTGTTGTTTTTATTGATTTATGTCTAATTGCATGCTGCACTGGTTGACGTCATCACGTCAACGCCGGCTGCCGCTGAAAACCAGCGCTGGGGCTCTGTCTCGTATAGGGTCTTGCATTATGCTGAGCGATGGTCGTTTTGCGTGAATGAGACGCATGTTTACCCCAACTTGTTTTTTTTTTGTGTGTGTTTATGTTCTTTTTTAAGCATGATGTTTGCCACAAATAAATGCATTTTCTTTCTGATCAGTCAAATATTTAATGTGTTTTTAGTAAGATTTATGACTGTGTTATTTAGTATATCTGTTTTTTATATTGTAATAATTTACGAAGGAGCGCAACTATGATGCGTGCCCTAGTCGCCGTTTTCTATTGGTACGCCCCTGCCAAGCAGTCAACTGTTGTATATATCAATCCAGAAATTTTCCGTGAAAATAAACGCGCAATAAGGAAATCTAAAGATTAATAATCGAATGGCATAAGGATTCGTAAACTTTACTATGCTCGTCAGAAATTTTGCGAATACCATGATGATCTTAAAAAGGTCCGTCGAACACAGACACTTTTACTTTTTAAATAAATCCGACTCGAAATAACTTGACAAAGTGTAGCTTTGAAGTCAAAAACATCAAATTAGACTGGCGCCTGATATGATCATAACATTTTTATCGCTTCGGAACAAGTTTAATTTGGATTTTTTCTGTTAAGTTTGTAAAGCTAAAACAAAAGTTTGAATAAAACAATTGATTTTTATTTAAAAAAAAATATTAACTTACGTTTAATAACTTAATTTATTTTAACTAAACCTAATTAATCGACACTCTTACTCGAAATTAAATGCAAAATTGCTTCTATTCTTTTCTATGAAATAATAAGCAATTTTGTATTTAATTTCGAGTTAAAAGAGTTTACTAATTTAATTTATTTACTACCTTATTTAATTTGTACACAGAAAGAATTTTGATCTTATTAAACCCTAAAAAAATATAGCGCTTCTGAACAAGTTTAACTTGGTTTTTTATCCTGATATATTTGTGACGCTAAAAACAGGACCGTTTGTGTTAGACGTGCGTTTGAACCGCCTGCAACACAGCAGTAAAATAAATTTAGGACCAATAAAACTCACAATGGCTTTGATTTCTTTTTATGATGTCTCCCGCCCGCGTCATCCGTGCTCTTAACACGAAGACTTTCCTGTTTCTGATTGGCAAGGACGCTGTTTCATTTTTAAAATACTCCTCAATGGGTTATGCGTATAAAGTTTTTATTTTTTTCGATGGCGTGTTTTCTGCGTTGCCTACTGTGGTTAATAGACTTGAAAAAACAGCACTAGTTGCGATTACAGTCCATTTTTCGTGAGTTATAAACTCAAACTCAAATCATTTATTTCAATTAAACCATTTCAGGCACTTTTTAATTGTCAAAATTAAATAGTCGGTCAGTTAGTCAGAAAGTTAAAGCTAGTTGCCCATTCCAAAACGTATATAGTCGGTGCAAGCCGTGTACAAGGGCTCTAATGGTTAAAATTAAGACTCTTGTATCTGTTCCAATAACGAAGTAAAGGCCTCATACCTTTGCATAGTAGACCCTCCCATATGGAAGTAGTTGTCACAGGTAAAATTAACTTACGAATCTATTTATATCCCCAGTTTGGCAACAAAAAATTGCTATCATTGTTAAGCAAACCGATTCGTTTTTGTTTATAAGATCCGAGCATTAGTATTGCATGCTACATCGATTTTAACGAGTGACTCGATGGAGTGGACTTTATTAAACTGTTTGTTTTTATTGTGTAGTCGTCTAGATGTTGGGTATTGTTCAACAGCACGAGAACGGTCAATAACAACCAGTCACTGAACTGATACTGTTATAAAAGTAGCTTTTCCACGTGAAAGTAAGTTGCGCGTACATTTTCACAATAGGAATTAAATATAATTCATATTACTAAATTAAATTTGCATTGCACAATGTGTGCTATTAGCATTTATTTAGGAGGATAACTAACGGCCTGAATGATATTCAATAAATTATAGTTTAGGTTGGAACTGTAACCAATCACGCGCGAGCCGAATTGGTCGCAGTAACTAAGCGAGGGCACCCCGACTGTGATCAACCGCATGCCAGCCGAGAGAGCGAAGCGAGGCGAGCACTACTTCCAGAGGTCTGGTGGTTGACTAAACGGTTAATTTAACCAGTTGGCTGCGACATATATACATAGCTCATAGCTATGTATGCTTCTTTAACAACACCCAACAGATGAAGAAGCATTTGTAAACACGCTACTATAATAAGGGTAAGTTTAACCTCGCCCTTGTCGCTTTAAATGTCGATGCTAATACAAATACAGTACAGCTAGTAATATAAAAACAAATGAGATGTTTGTGCACGAGTCACTGCCGCGATATTTTCTGTGCAAACAGCACAATGAACACAGCACAGCCAATGGTTATTACTCGAACGGTTATTGCTACTTGCTGCGTCGTGTTTGAATTGGTATGCAAAGTGACATGGAAGGAGCTTGAAATAAGTTTACTTTTGAGAAAAATACGACGACTTATTTCTTGAAAGTTAAAAGTATACATAGTGAGAGCCAAAATCTACTGAAGCTCTAATTAACCCATTCTCAGTAGAGTCAAATTATGGAAATGCATTTAGAACTGTTACCTTCTAGAGTAACTACACATTTTTTAGGTCTGAAATATAATTGTTGAGCCAGTAAAAGTTAACTACGTCCTTTAATACAATCCTGAAATGAAAAAACAATAAATAATTTCTTTGATTACTAACATAATTATGTTATGTACATAATTATATTATAGTATGTTAGTATACTAAAGTATACTAACATAAATATGGATCACTGTGTCTGACTTAAATACATAAATAAAATTATTATTATACATTCGAAAGTAACTCTGTCTGTATGTTACCTTTTCACGACTAAACCACTGAACGGATTTCGATAAAATTTGGCAAGGAGATAGATGGCATCTTGGGAAAGAACATAGGCTACTTTTTGTCCTGGTAGCACGTTCCCGTGGGATAATTTCCGAAACCCACGCGGACGAAGCCGTCGGCATAAGCTAGTAGAAGATATAAAAGCATGTTCGGAAAATTCATGAAACAAATTCTAAGAGAAAAGCTAAGCCAAAGTCTGGAACTCTAAAACAAGTTAAGGCCAAACAAAATTATTAATTGAAAACGTTTCATCGCAACTAGTCAAACAATTGTTAACGTTAGTCACTTTATTAATATTCGAAACAAAGGAAGAGACCTTGGACAATGCAAATTAAATATACATAACTTTACGCTGGGAACAAAACATGCCGCCGAACAAATAAGATTTTCCTTAAAGTCGTCGCTTCAGCCATGATTAAAATTAATTGAGCACGATAAAACGTTTCACTTGGAAAAATAATCGGATTTAAGCATTTCAAGTGTATATTTCGAATAAATAAAGACCGTATCTGTGCTTGAGAGTCGGAAATATTTAGCTCGTACATGTGTGATAAATTACTTCGGGAATAAAGAAACGTCTCTTTCTTTTCCTGTTTATATTTAAATCTGTATATATAGCCGTATTTGTAACTTGGATTTATTTATTTTGGAACGAAGTTCTTTAACGGGCTTGCGGCAGGAGTAAACTGGTAGAAATCGTCACGTAACGCAAAAGTGTTATATCCTCTCTATGCAAGAGACAGAGAGATAGATAGTTTTCAGGTTTCGAGGGTGCTGAAGCCGATAGTGAGGTCAAAATGAAAATCCAAGATGGCGACTACGAAGATTTTTCGTCATTAAAAAAAAGCCACCTTCTTGAATTTTCATTTTGAACTTCATTCCTGCCGGGGATCCCCCGACCCCACAATTTTTCTTTATTATTTATGTACACACAGTAAAATAAATACAGATACCTACTACTGCTTCTTTGTTAAGAAATTTCATGCAGCAGACCTGTGAAAGGAGAAATGAAAAAGAAATGTAGACAATAGTGTGACAGAACAAGAAGAAAAGAATATGATTTTGATTTACTTCAGGAAAAGAGAAGAACCGCCACAAAGCGTCTGCAATTTACCGGCGAATGGCGTCACTGAAACGTTATTTATGGAAGTAAATAGCTAGTTGGTGTGTTTTCCTAGTGTTTTTCTTGACACCTTAAAGTCAAATCCCGGTGCTAACACTTTCATGACAGCCGTCACTGCGGCGGTTATGTGGTAGCCACCGCTCTAACCGTACCTTGAATTAACGTTAAGACACTGAGGGCGGTTGTTTCACATCCATCCGACGCACGTTTAAACGTCATAAATGGCACTAACTATCGTCAAACCAAAAAAAGCATTGTTTCAAGTTACAATTACAGAATTACGGCCTTGATTTACGTCAAATAATTACGATTACGTACTCGTTAATATTTGATGTAGATACTTACGTATGTACCGCTAACCAACCGTTTGAAACAACCGGTCCTGCCGATCGATTCTGTGAAAATCTCACCGTGAAAAGGTAGGTGAAGTGAGCTTAGAGTGAGCTGTCAATAGTGTCAATCCCTAGCATTAGTTGGAATGACAGCTCACTTCACCTAAGTTTTCACGATGAGATGGTTAAAACTTTTTATCCCAATATTCCCACGGGATCGAAACTTATGCAGGTGAAACCGCGGGGCGCTGCTAGTAATAACATAATCTCATTATTAAAACGGACCCAGTTTACAATATTTGTTCGTATCACTACCACTTAGGTAACCACTTTTACTCTTGTTTCATTATTTATTTTATAGCACTCGATGTACGGGACATCCCTCCAAGGACTTTAATCTCAACAAAGTGTTACTAAAAATTCAAAACGTTTGGTAATTTAAGTAGATATAAATAGTTAGGTATATATACCAACTTTGTATGCTCTGAAATTCTGTCCTTGTACATAATATGTTTGCGACGTCAAATATTTTATATGAAGACTGGAGGGGATGTCAGTTGTCGGCAATATAAAATGAAATGAATCCAAGCTTGCAATATAATTCGCTTCGTTCTGATAAATACAAAGTAAGTAGAATATTTATTATATTTATGTATAGTATATTTCACCTTGACAGTATGTAGACGATTTTATATTATTATATATACTAGCTGTTGCCCGTAACTCCATCTACGATCCAGGATCAGAAGTAGCCTATGTCCTTCTCTAAGTCATGGTCTACCCATGTGCCAAATTTCATCCAAATCCGTTTAGCCTTTTTAGTGTGATGGAGTAAACAAACATACAAAGTTCCACTTTTATAATATTAAATTAAATAGCAGGAAGTAGGCTTATCTATGTACCTAATATCTAGCAACAAATAAGCTTTTCTTCTACTAAGTAATTATCCACTTTTTATGTAAAAGCCGGTTCGCACTTTCATTATTGCAAGTGATTAGCAAAGCACTGATCGTAACTAGTGCTTAGTGCGCTTAGCATAATGTACTTGTTACAGTTCTGCCTTGTACTAATTCAATTGTAAAAAGGCCGTGAATGTATGTTTGTTTACGTACTTTGCCGTGCCTGTCCCGGCTGTCAATCGTAGATGTTTGATAGTCGTTACGAGCAGCCCAAAACCCCAAAAGCCCAAAAGCCTGACGACCAGGCTTACCAATGGTTATCGTGTAACTCGGTAACCGGGTTGTTAAGGTCAAATTGGCAGTCGCTCCATGTAAAATACTCTGATATTAAGCTGCATCCTGTTATTGGAACGCCCCCTATAACAGGGGACAAACTCAAAAACTCAAACTCAAATCATTTATTTCAATTAAACCATTTACAGGCACTTTTGAATTTTATTGTCAAAATTAAATAGTCGGTCAGTTAGTCAGAAAGTTGAAGCTAGTTGCCCATTCCAAAGCGTAGATCTCTATGGAGAAGAACGGGCAAGAAACTCCATGGACACTCTTTTAAATCAAGACATTTTTACAAAATCCTGGTTACATTATTCTTATTGCTTCTATATGTGAGAACAATGTAAAAAAACAAATTAAAATATAAAATTAAAAATAAGCCTTGGCAGTTAAGAGATGACCAGTCTCAACTGATGGCGCCCATTCACGAACATGACGCGTGGATCAGCACCACCCAGCTCAACCATTTCGTAGGGAACCGAATGATCCAACACACGCGCCACCACCAGTGAGACATTTAAGTGAGCATGACATATTCTCAACTGCCATGCTCTTTCAAGTCAACATCAAAATATCATAAAAAACGGATCCATGGTTCTTACATTTACAAAATTTTCAAAAATGCTTCTAAATTATACAAAACTATAGTTTGCAATATAATCAAGATGAGAGAAAAAAAAAATAACTACCAATCATGAAGAGGTATTTAATACTGAAGTATTAAAAGTTAATCCTGATTAAATAAAATAAACACTAAAAAAAAAAACAAAATGGGGAAGCATCTCTTCCAAATATTGAAATTGTGATCAACTTGTAAGCCCAACTGCCTGTGGAGCAGGACCAGCATTAAGCCAAGCATTTTTATCTACTATATACTCGTCCAACTTATAATATGCTTGTCTACATAGTGTGCGTTTAATGCATGTTGCAAATTTCTTCTCATTTAGTTGAAGAATATCGAGTGGTATTTTATTATAACATTTTACACAGTACCCCATAAAAGAAGTTTTTACTTTAGACAATCTGAAGCGCGATTGATCTAGTTTGTTCCTATTCCTAGTGTTAAAGTTATGCCTGTTACTTATCTTACTAAAAAGATGTAGATGTTTTCGACTGTAGGACTTTAAAATAACTGGCAAAATGAGGCTGTACTATAGCAGCACCTCTGCCCAACCCTTTAGGGAATACAGGCGTTATGCCAATAACTATAAAACATTCGTAGAGGTTAAATGAGAAAGCCACCCAGATTAAAACCTCTACTGAACTTAGGTACTAATTAGCACCCCAATCATCCTGGACAATGTTCCGAAATCTAAACCGTCCACAACGTTTGCACGCCTATACAAGGCTTAGCTTTGTTCCAAGGCAGGGTGCCGCTCGCTAGTTAACTAGAGCAAACCAGTTTCACTTAATTAATTATGTCGGTTTTCCGGTTTACTCAAAGCTTGGGTATAATCGGATCTTCGAAACCATCAGGGAAACGTGGTTGTAGGAATACAGTGCTATCGATGAGCTCTCCTGGTAATTTCAAATTAGTTTCTACAAGAATTAGACGTGGCAAAATAATAAATTAGTACACTGGCAAATATCTTGAATCATACGAAGTATTAAAAAAGAACTATTGAGTCTATCGCCACACGATGATGATAGCTTTCATTGAGTTTGCGTGCTTGGATACATTTGTTTGATATGTTAGTTATGTAGGAACTCAACCTCAACTCAGAAATGACACAACGATAGTACAGATATTCTTCGATATAATTCTCACAACAAAAATATCAACGCTCTGTTCAATGGTTCAATCTCCATTTCAAAAACGTACAAAAGTCAAAAACTGTCACACTTTCAAATAATGGTGGCAAAAGTCTCACAATATTCATTAAATTAGTCGATCACTACTTTTGTGACGGGTCAATGTTTCCAGACGAAAAATACAAGACCGCGTTTACATGCCTATGACAGCTGACAGATACTTGTCAAAATCATGAATATAATAATACTGTTAGCCTTACAGTTAATCTATCACTACCACTACTATATTGTCCTATCATACACAGGGTCAAATTAAATGTATCGTATATTCTTGACTCAAGGCAAACTCCAAGAAGTCAATTAATTAAATGGTCAGAAAACACCATAAAAGTTAATAACTCCATATAATGAGGCGTCTTTACCATTAGCGATTATACCTATATATTATACCGATTATACCCAGGCGAAGTGGGCAAGAACTTGCTTCTACCCGCATCGCATCCCATCGCCCGCCCGCGCTTTCACTTCGTTTTCGGCACTTATGGGCCGTAGCGTGATGTTAAATCTTATAACCATCCTCAAGAAGGGCTATCAAATGCGAAAATATGTTTTCAATTCTTACTGGTAAATACAGATATTAGCGCGTTCTAACAAACAAACAAATTCTTCAGCTTTATATTTTTTTTTTTATTAAGTGCTGATTTTTATTTTTTTGAATCATCTAATAACTTTGTTCAAGGAATATTTTTGAAATTGTGACAGTTACTTATTTCATACAGAAACTGTCAAACGTCAATTTTATTCCTCGAATTTAAGTTATTTGGCGATGGAAAAATCAGCCTTAAAAGGTTAATTGCAATTACAAAAATTAAAGACAGTTTGTTCATATACACATATAAGAGAAAATATAAAACTACACTTTCATTAATCACTCCCACAGTACTTCTTAGTACATACCGATAAAATCTTCGTCCGTTCGTCCGCAAACAGGGCGTTTGTTGGATTAGAGTTCAAGAGATCATTAAGTGCGGCCAGAGTACGTGGTTCTGGGCATACGCAACGGTGCGACATGGAGGCACAGCAAACGGCCTGTTAGTATAGATTGACAACTCAGCACACACAAAACTCTCTTCAATTTTTAAAAACGTACACGAAGTAAGTATTTCTTTTCTCTCAACAGCATGTAAATTACAAGTTCTTTGTCAAAGTTCGACACGGTTCCTTAAAAATTGCCAAGAAACGTCGAGTCATCGGCACAGCCTCGCCAAAAGTTTGATTGTGTAAAGTAATAAGCTCCGAAGTTTCGGCGGCACGTACTTTATAGACTCACGTACTTACGATACTTACTCCTCGTGGAATTTAAATAATATTGTCCTCGCAGCATTGAACGCTTAATTGGATATTTTCCTATAATTTTGTAATCGAAGTGGGAAAGGAAACAAGCTAGCGGTAACTGCAGTTTGGTTGTAATCAAAATCAAATCAAAAGTCATTTATTCAAATTAGGCTGAGAATCAGTACTTTAAGAACGTTAATATTACAAAGGACAGTCCCCCAAAACACCCGCCCTTCACCACTTACTAGTGCTATCGCTGGGAAGAAGAAGTGGCGCAACAAACTCCCCAGCAGCACCACAGCTATCTGTTCTGTAAGAAAATAGTTGATTTTATACAATACTAGGTATGCAAAGTAATTAATATTAGAAGACACAAAACATTAAATTAATTATTTGTCATATGTCAGCTAGCCCCGCCAATATACCAACAAATACAATAAAAATCTATACATAAGTAATCAAGCAAAAAAATAAAAATTAAAAATGTAAACAAAAACTTACTAGGTACCTAAATAAAAGCCTCTGGGTATTAAGGGCAGGGTATTAGTCTAATATGATAGACCCCGTGGACGTGTGCTGCCAACTACATATATTATATGTGTTACAGTATCGCTCAAAACTCCAGTGGCATACTAAGGACTACATTGCGATGAACTGTGCGAGCACGATACAGCCAGTCAGTGCGTGTGCGTCTATGACTGATGTCTCAATAGTCCATAGATAACACACACTAATGAATTGACGTCGCACTACGCGAAATAACATTATATTTCTGTTGCATTTAGAATACGCGTCATAGTGGCGACCTGTTCTTACCATTGCATTGATAAAATTCGCATAAATGTAACATGTGCTGTATGCTTAGTGTGAGTTTGACAGCATTGTTCGAATGACTTAACCATCGCGTAAATCGAGTTAACGTCAAACGTATCGAGAACCGAGTAGCTGTTTGGGCTAAGCAATGTATTCACAATCGACTAAGTCTGAGTTCGAGTCTTAATTAGAATGTGTGGCTGTTTTTTGTTTATTTGGAACCATAATAATTTATTTAAGCAAAAACTTGTTAGGTAATATTCATTTATGTTTATTTATAATGCTTATTATTTATTTATAAGAAGTTAAATATTAGTTAATGGCGCCGATTCCCTTGTTCAAAAACTAAACTAAATATAAGTTCAGTGCATCTTTTTCTTTCTATTTCATTAAGAAAAGGACAGAAGATAAATATTAGTTTAGTCCTGTCAAATTAAGATACTTCATAGACATGTCGGAGTCATTCGTTTGACTATTCGGAACGTTAGCGCCATCTCGTGGCGCTAGACAGAGTCTAGCCGGAGTTCGTGGGGAGACGGGAGCAAGATCTACAAAAAGCGGTGTTAGCAGAGCTCTCGAGAGGATAGAAACCAAAGACTACAATAGTATACTATAGAAACATTGGACATCGTACGAACAACATGTGGATAGAAACTGTCGCGCGTTCCGTATCGTTAAGTTGTGTGTGTGTATGTGATTCGCTAGTGTGACTAACTGGTTCGTAAATTATAATTTGATTTGAACTGTAAACCGTGTTTCTATTGTGTAAAAACCAACACTACCCACAGTACGCCCACAGTAATTAAATTATGCCTGATGTTAAGGAGAGACAGTCATACCTTCTCCTACAGACAAATTAGACGTGATTAAAAACATGACTACTAAAAATACGTCAATTTACGTCAGGCACTGATTAATTTGACAGGACTAAACTAATATTTATCTTCTGTCCTTTTCTTAATGAAATAGAAAGAAAAAGATACACTGATCTTAAAAGTTTAGTTTGTGAACAAGGGAATCGGCGCCATTGTATTATTACATAGCTATTTATGTGATTATGTATTTAATTTATCTTTTCGGTGTTGGAAGGTTCAAAACAAATAGTAAGGAAGTTTGTTACGATACAGACTAAGCCCGGCTTATCTACAAACGCATTAGCTTTCACCTTCCGCCTCAGGGGACTAGCCACTATGTTGTTATGGCAGACCTTAGACACAAGCGTGTAAGCCATTACAGGTTAAGTGAGTAATTATTTTAATTTCAAAACATGACATAATATCACGGCTGTTATCCCCGAAAGGTTAGGCAGAGTCGTAGGTACCTATAGTACACTCACATTTTACCAGTTAGATTTAAGTCCCGTGTAAAAGGGGGCGAGCCTATTGCCACCAACAAGGCATAAATCCAGATACCGGGCTGTTATTGAGAAAGTCCTGATAGAAAAACCAAATAAGGGACTAGAAATAAAAAAAGAAAATACGTTTATTTGCGGTAAACATGACGCAAAAAGGAACATAAAAACAAATAAAGAAACAAAACAATAAGAAACTGTTGACATGCGTCACATCCACGCAAAACGGCTATCGCTCAGCATTATGCTGCGACCCTATGCAAGACAGAGCCCCAGCGCTGGTTTTCAGCGACAGCCGGCGCCGATGCAATGACGTCGCCCGGTGCAGCAAACAATCTCACACTTATTCAGCTCCTTTCGCGTTTCGTTGAACGATTTTGGTCACACTTATACAGTTCCGCTTCTATCAGCCGCGTACAGCGTCGTAAGAATGAGAAAACCGGTCAAGGTGTGTTATCTCCGCTGAAACGCAAGCATCTCAAGCATTAGTTTTTCTCTGTTGATCGCTATAATGTGACGAACTAATATCGTACAAGCAAGAATATTTTTGCACTAGCAATATAAGTTTCTCTTCGTTCATCATTTTATTTCGTAAAAATAAAATAATTATAATTACTTTACTTTTTAAAGTCCGACGTCCGAAATCTCTCAAACCTAAGTGCGTATTTGCGTAATGATAACGTAATAATAAATCAAATCTATGCAGGAACTATGCAGGTCGCCACTTATTGATAAAGAGTCGAGAACTATCCGTGTACAGCGCTGTTCCGCCGCGTTCGACGTTGAATGCGGCAGAACAGCGCTGAACTCTACATAGAGCACTCGCATGAAAATAACATATTTGTCTTCATTTTATACTTGTTTGCCGCGAACGCTGAATAGACGCAGAAAGCTAAACGGATGCGTACGCGACTCCATACAAAATCGTTGTTTTCTATGGGCATAAGCTGAATAGAGCTGAATAAGTGTGAGTAGTCCCTAACTCTTTGCGTGACCTGGGAATCGAACCCAGCCCATGCTCAGTAGTTATAGCGCTAGCGATAATCATAGATCTCGGTTTTTTGTTTCTCTTTGGACAAAGCCGATCTTAACTGTATATTTCATATAATTAGGAAAAACGAAAATTTTATCGGCCTAGGGTAATTTAGGAACGGTCACATGTTTTACATAAATTAATATCAGTCCTCAATAGGTTACTGACTCATAGGCCATTAAAAAGAATCTGATGGAAATAAAAGCCATCGAAGATGCATTTATCTCTCTTTTTCTTTATCTTTACAAAGTTTTGCAAACGCCGATTCCCAGATTTCGCAACGCACAAAAAATTCTTTAGCCAAAAATAAAATGAAACATGAGAATTTGAAGTAATAAAACACTACATACCTTCTTTAAGACTAACTTCCCAATAAAACACTTTTATTGCCTTATTTCCTCCGTATTCCAATCTATTTACGCGAGCCATCTTTCTGAGCAGGGCCGCCAACTGTAATCGGATTTGCGCGGAGTCCGTTCAGGTAGTACCAACATTACCGCTAACTGCTAAGCAACATCGTCTCTTGAAGTTAGTCGCTCCAGTGAACGCGATGGAGCAACAGGTGTCTCTCGTCCTTCTCCTTAGTGTGTGTTATCGGGGAATATAGAAATAGAAGTTTATTATGTAGCGGTATCTACAACGCCACATGCTAACAACGCGTCACACTGACGTCACGCAAATCCTGCATCTCGCAAGCAGAGTTTACCGCGCAGTTAGCATAGATACAATTTCCCAACATCAATCGTTGGGCAATTGCCCGCCAGACACAACACCCGTCTGGTCGGAGGATCCTCCCTTTTCAATGGAGGATGAGTGAACTTTACACCCTGTTCCTCATGCCTCTAAACTGGTGACCCCGAGTATGAACGTCAGCGCAGCCTTCGTGCAAACACTTCAGCGTGACGTCATCATCATCACTCCCGCAAGCTTCAGCGGCGAGTCACCCAGCCAGCCAGCATCCACGGCTTCAACGGGTATCCTGACCACCAGCATGCAGCGTCCGCGCATACCTGGTCATCACCCTCAGCCTCATCAGCAACCTTGGCACAGCACACTGCACCTTCGGCCGGTCAACAAGCAGAGCACCCCTCTCCTGGTCGACGCAGCAGCCAGCCTCAACCCGGCGCTGTACGACATCCGACGCACTGGAGTATAACGCAGCGCCACCCCGACTCACTGGGGACATCTCCGCAGACAGTTCCGACTCACCGTGAACTATGCGGCAACCGGTTCCGACTCACTGGAACCTCAGCTGGCCTGGCAAAGCATCACAAGACTCAGCCCACTATCGACCTCCGGTCTCCGGAGGGGAGTGATGTAGCGGTATCTACAACGCCACATGCGAACAACGCGTCACACTGACGTCACGCAAATCCTGCATCTCGCAAGCAGAGTTTACCGCGCAGTTAGCATAGATACAATTTCCCAACATCAATCGTTGGGCAATTGCCCGCCAGACACAACACCCGTCTGGTCGGAGGATCCTCCCTTTTCAATGGAGGATGAGTGAACTTTACACCCTGTTCCTCATGCCTCTAAATTAGGAAACACTGGGTTTCATGAAAGATAGGGTGATTCTGGGGAAGATACAAATGTATTTTTCAAAATATTGGATGATAGAAATGTCAAACTTAAGGATAAATAATAGGATAAAAGGTATAATAAGAAGGCAATTTGTTTTCTCTTTCTATGCGCTCGGTACACTGCGTAATATGTATACCTATCGCCTATCGAATGAAATAATTTAAGAACAAGAAATTAAATATGTGCTGATGACAGCTTGCCGATAAGAAGTTAGCATAATCAGCCTATAATGTTCCCACTGCTGGGACACAGACCTCCTGTCTTCGCGAAGCGGTGGGCTGAAAACTACCACGCCGGCCCAGTGCGGATTGGTAGGAAATTGGTTTCTTCATGTTTTCGTTTATCGTTTTGAGAACAGTGGTGGTTAATTGCTATGAGGTTAGTGTCTATGAGCTTTTGATATTCGTAAAAACCAATATTCACTTGTTTAGTCATGTAGAAAGTCAACGCCGCTCAGATAACTTAAAAACACTATTCACCAGAACTACTTTCGCTTACAAAAGTATCTACCTACGCAATGGTAAAAATCGTAAAAATCGTCATATTAAAAACAGTAAGAATATTAATGAATTCAAAGACAAACTCTTTAAGCTACTCAATGACAAAGTATATTATTCAGTTAAAATGATAAAAATTGGTCATCCAGATACTCCTTGTATCTGGATGACCAATTTTTATCATTTTTATTATTTGCATAATTGTTATTATCACTTAATTTATTTTATGTTATGCAATCTATTGACATTCTGTATTTTATTTTATCCTGTTGTAACATTTTCCCTATTTTATTACGATTTTTTTTTTTTTTTAGTTAATTCTGTACTTGACCTGATTTTGTATGCCTATCGGCGGGACATGGACTGTACAAACGACATTTATATATTGAAAATACCTGTAATCACCTGTGTTCACTGGGCCACCGCTGCTTCTTCCTCCGATGAGTAGTTAATATAATATCAAATACATCAACAGTTATTATCAAATGCGTTGATGAAAACAGACCATCACAACATGAGACGATAGATATCATTCACCAATGTATCTTTGAAACCACAAAGACGCCTACATTTACACTAATACACGTTCCTACTTATGTAGTCTTTTACCTTGCCGAGTAAACAGAGCAACAAGAAAAACAAACACAGACCGGTCTGCTATCGTTTGATCTGACATTTCATATTAACGTATAGGTCTAGAAATTACACCAGTAACAGTATACACGTTAAGTAAACTCTCTTTGACTGAAACACTTACTGGGCTACTGGAAAACCTAGTAGTTTCCTACAGTGGAAATATTATGGACAAATAAGCTCCCGTTCCCGTGTAAAAATATCGCGGCAGGATTTTATCGTGCACTGGATTTTCAACTCTCGATATTGGGTCGAGCGTTGAAAATCAAATAGAGTGCATCAAACTCTTGGCGCTTAGAAGTGCGTTGAAAATCCAGTACGCGAAAATAATCGCCGCGAGAGAAAATCCCCAGTGCGAGCCTTTTTTAAATATTTTTTTTGTTTTGCTGCGCGGTTGAAATCCTCTCATGGTCTTCCAGCTTCCTCCACCGTAGGGGTGACAGAGGGTATGCCGGACTCTTACCGGCTAAAAAACCACCGCGGTGTTCCACATTTGCCAATGGCCGGGGGTGCGGTATTCGCATGAACTTTCAGCGTTTCCCCGACAGTCCTCAACACGCTTTTCCTCAGCGGGTCCTACGTCCCCGTGCGGTCATTCCCACAATGGTCGCACCCACTCTCGAATAGCGCGCGCGGGGGCCAAGTATAAAAGGTAGTTTATTAGCACGGAACTGCAGTTGTTCAAGTTTATTTACTCCCCTTGTTTGTTAAAGTTTAACATTTTCTCCAGTTTCATTTACCATCTTCAATTACGGCTTAAAGCGTTTCACAGCGGCTTTGTAAACATTGTTGCTGGGCTATTTACGGCAATTTGTTTGTATGCTAAATAGAAAATAGAGAGTGACTTTGTCATTTGATATTTTCGTGGAAGAAGCCATATTTCTTCGCCCGAAAAACCCACAGCATCATGCCTGTATTCCCCGAAGGGTTAGGCAGGTACCCCAAGTAGCACGTTAGTGAATTTTGGAACTTATTTTGCAACTGTTGGTAGCATATAAGTGATGTAAGAGTGTACGGTATTACTTATAGATGCAAACAGCACTCGAATTTGCATATGAGTAGCTGTTATCACTAACACTTGCTTTTGAGTGATTTTTGTTCCTGCTTTATAACTTATAGTAGCATTAAGCCGAATTTATTACTTACAGACGCATACAGGTTTCAATTTTTACTCTTTTAGAACTCAAAGAAGCATATGACATCTTAAAATCTCCCCTAAAGAACCGTGCCCTAATAGGTGGTAATTTTTCTTTATTTGGCACCTTTACTACTAAATAAGTAGTATATATAAGTTATTTATCACCTGTAGTGGCTCAAGAGTTATTATTGCAGCTCATTTGGAACCTAGTGTAATTGCCTTTGTAAGGTCTAATATACTCTAATTATTTATTTATTATTTATTTATTTTAATAAAATTACAAGTTCCTTAACTTAAACAAAGCACACAATTAGACCTCTGGGGTCTGTCTTAGCATGCCATGGCCTGAGCCACTGTAACGCGTAGATCGATTCCAAAAGATGGTTCTTGAAAACCTTAAGCAACAATTTTCTCTCATTTAGAACCACTTAAGATCTAACAGTTCTAAAAGATAGAAATGTAGAACTTATTTTTTATTACGATTCAGTGCGGCACGTAATTCACGTGCGTTTATGAATTTAGGACCTAGGAGCTCCAATAAGGCAACAAATGAGTGGAAATATGAACTGCAAGGTCTATTTTAAATCGCCATTTTTAAAAATGGAGTTCTTGAAAAGTATCTTGTTGAATGGTATTTTATTAAAATAACATACAATAAAATGAGTTTTGATAACTGTTTTTGATGTAGTTTGACATTATACTTTTTGTGAAACTATAATGTTAGGTTTTTAACAACCATATTTTTATAAAGTATTGTCTTATTTATTTGATCAGTGCATATTTTTTGATAATTCTTGATTAGATCTAAGGCGCATCAAAATTTACTCAGTAAATATACCATGGTTTCACGATAATAAACCATTTGCATGGGCTTCATGATGGTTATCCCATATTACACACATATTTTTTTAATACTCTGCACCAAATAGATGCAATAATCCAAATAAATTTGCTGTCACAACAAAAAGCACAAACAACCGTCTTTTTGTTTATCCACCGAGAATAAAAACTTGTTAAGATCTCATTTGTCACTCAACGAATGAGCTGTATCGCTTTTTCGTTCAATCATTCATTCACGGCGCGCAATTTGCACCGTGAGTTCCAAGTGCCACTCAGGATAACAATTCGAACTCTTCTGCATCGCTTTTGCATCTATAAATAAGTTGCAATTTTTCTCCCTTTGGTAACATACGGGTTGCTTATAGGTTCTAACCACCTTTATAGAACTTAATCTCGGTAGATTTTATTACTAAAGTTTCCAAAAAAATACTATATACAAGCTATTTGTCACCAAATGTGTTACTTGTACACCTATAGTACACCCACATTTACCCAGTTATGTAATAGGGGGCGAGGATATTGTCATCAACCGGGCACAAATCCAAATCTCCAAATTCCGGATTGCAACTGAGAGGTACTTTCTCTCAAGGAAATCATCGTGAAGAAATCGGCATGTCCTAGAACCAAAAACCGAAGACATGTGGCATCTACGAACCCGTACTGGGCCCGCGTGGTAGATTATAGCCCACTCTGTCTCGAAGAGCGGAGGCTTGTGTCCCAGCCGTGGGAACATTAAAGGCTGGTTATGCTATGCTGAGAAGTTCCAGATGGAAAAAACTTTTTTGCAAAAAAAAAAACAACCGACTTCCAAAAACGACACTACAAAGTGAAAAATAACTTTAATTTCGGAAGTCGGTGTCGTTGGGTTCGCATTTTTCGACTTCCGAAATTAAAGTGATTTTTCACTTTGTAGTATCGTTTTTGGAAGTCGGTTGTTTTTTTTTTTGCAAAAAAGTTTTTATTTTTCACTTTTTAGTTGTAATTTTTACCAGTAATTTTGGTTTAAAAACCAAAGTACTAAACCATTTTTGATGAAATTTCTATGGGACCATTTCGGAAGTATACCCTTTCCAACAAAAAAAGAATTTTTCAAATCGGTTTGCAAGCGACGGAGTTATGCGCGAACAAACATAAAAAAAAAAAATACAAACGTCTCGTCCTCTTTTTTTAGAAGTCGGTTAAAAAACCCAATAACACCCCAGACGTCATGGTCAGCAGTAGCGCTTGCGATCGTCGACGAGGCGGTTCGGGATAAAATAATTTAACTAAATAAACAAACGATGCATAACAAATCTTATGTTGTCAAAAATAAGATTGATTATGGTCTTTGTCTTTGTAAATTATGAATCGTAATTATCTATTGTGCTAGATGTTTAGCTTCACTTAGGTTCATTATCGTCAATTACTTTCAGTAGAGACAAAGCAATTTATCTCAAAGACAATCATTAGGAACTTACCGACGAAATATTGCCAAAATCCTTTCTATTTATGAACATTGATGAAGTGTAATCATTTTCTTATAAGTAAGTAATGAAGAATACAGAAATACATCGTCCAGAAAAGTCAACTATGAGTTTTACTTATAGTAATAAAATCATAAGATCAATTATAATCAGCATCAATAATAATTAATCAGGAGCAGTGATGGCTCAGTAGTCATGGCCGCGACTTACGAGTTGTAGGTCATAGGTACGAACCACCCAGTCAGGCGCTTTACTTGGTGTTAATTATATCATCACCACTGCTCTCAAAACGGTGAAGGAAACCATCATGAGGAAACCAGCATGTCCTAGAACCAAAAATTCGAAGACATGTGACATCTACCTACCCGCACTGGGCCCGCGTGGTGGATTACGGCACACTCCCTCTCACTGAGAGGAGGCCTGTGTCCCAACAGTGGGAACATTATAGGCTGAAAATGTAATAATTATCAGCCTGTAATATCCGACTGCAGAGCAAAGACCTCCCTTTCGTTTTTCTACTCAACTCGATCCTGATCCTATAGGGCGAATGACAAAATATTTTTTGGAAAACGTAATGCCTCTTCATATCAGCATTAATTTAATATATGAGGAATTCATGACCCATTTAGTCGTATGACTAATATTATCGTCATATTCTGCATTGGACATTAACGCTCTGTTCAAAATCCATTAATACTCACCTTATCCGTCACCTAAAAGCATTCAGAAGTTTATTTTATCTATAATGCTTACTTGTTATAAATTACAGTCGCTTTTCGTGTCGGTTTAGATGCGGTTTTTAACATAATTTAGATAATTTGTTCTAGAAGTTTGATGTGTGTAATATATTCATAATAAACTAACATAAATGCACATACATACTTAGTAACATATCCGTCAGAAGTTGGCCGTAACATCCCAGCGCTGATTCGTTTTCTCCTCTACCGATATTTTTTTTTCCTGACAGTTCATTTTGTTTATACATATGTATGTATATCTATCTTTGTATGTGTATATATTTATGTATTAGTATTTAGTCTTGTATTTTATAGTCATTTTCTAGCTGTTTATCCCTTATGTTGTACCTGCCATGTTTTGTCTCTGCATCGCCCTAAGGTTGACTGCTAGAGAATGCCTCAGGCATTAAATCCACCTTTGTACAGTATTTTTTTTTAATTGTGCATAAAGTCGTAGCAACCGTGCGAAGCAGGGGATCTACTTTCTAAGCACAAAATCCGTAGTTTCGGCCGAAATCAAGGGCGTTTCCTACTCCGTATCACCTTCAGACATAAGATTAGTTCGGGGCCCGACCTAAGAATAAATGACAACACAACTTGACCTTCGTCCTTACTCTCGATGTGTTTTTGCCCGTCGTCGGAAAAAGTTAATTAATCGGGAACAGGGTTTATTCCAAAGTACCGAACTATTTTCGGATGGGCCCATGTCACCGTTGACGGACTGGGTCCCCCAGAGCCATGTTGCTAGTTTAAATATATTAATAGAGAGAACTGATTCTGAACAAACAGTTCATAATCACTAACATCTGTTACTTGAATACATCAGTGCTCCTTGCCCCGTAATCAATCGATCAAATAATGATTGATGGCTGACCCCTCTTAGTTGTAATATTATGCAATCGATATCAATCACACATCTAGATTGATCAGATCAATCGGTTATTAACTTGTTCTATAACTATACACGTATTTAGCTGTATATGTGTCGATTAACTGTCCTTACTAGTTAGGTACTACTATTTAGATTGATCACTCAACGTATGAAAGCTTTTTATTTTTGGGTGGGAAATCATCCAATGACTTCTCCCGCTCTGGGCTGAGCGGAAGGGCGTGTCAGACTTTTACTGACTAAAACCCACCCGTGTTTCTTCAGTTGCCTGTGCCAGGGGCCACGGTATCTCTTTCGAACAGCTCGCGGCCTTGACGCCTTAACTCATAAAATAAATATAGAGGAATTTCTCAGTAGCAGCCTGAAGTTTAGATTTCTTCCCTGTTGTTGGCAATACCAGTCAGCCAAGGGGTATCGTATTACCCAGTAACTGGGTTGTGGAGGTCAGATAGGCAGTCGCTCCATGTAAAATACTGGTATTCAGCTGCATCCGGTTAGACTGGAAGCCGACCCCAACAAAATTGGGAAAAGGCTCGGCAGATGATGATGATGTCGGCAATAGGCTCGTCCCCTACTACATGGAACTTAAACATAACTGGCGAAATCTGGGTGTACTAGAAGACTATGTGGGTAATTTTTTTTTTCTCTCTGTTCTGTTAGTTTTTGTCAGTAATATATGTGGCCAACCAAAATGTCCTTTCTTTGTTATTGTTCGTCGAATCGTTGAGCTCCTTTAGTTTTGAGTTGAGCTGCACGATTTCTGGCAAATGCGTGCACTGACTGGACAGGTCCTCTCAATCTGTGTGGTTTTTACCTCAAAAGACCATCTCAGACATCGTTCTATATGGTCTTCATATGATCTGATCAAGATTATGTCTGGACTTTAAAAGAGACTGTGACAGTTTGTTTCGGCCTTTCTTCTCAGACTAGTCGATAGGAAACACTGACCTCATCTACATAGTTTTTAAAATATGATTGACGTGTAAAAGTGTTTTTGTAAAAACCTACTTACAAAATAAAATCATTTATCATTATAGATACAGTTCCGTCTAACCCTTCAGGTGTTTACAGGATTGTTATGTTGTGCTCAAGAACAAGAATTTATTACGAAAACAAAATATGGATGGAACTCCTCCGCATCGCTGTCTTCCTAGTAACGCAATCAGAAAACTGAGAGCTTTGCAAAGAACAAGTTCTCCTTCTATTAACAAAAACCGTTTCTTAAAATTCTACATAGCAAATAATTTCTAAAGATCCCACGTTAAAGCCCTATTAAAGATAATGGAAAACACAGAGCGCAAGATAATCCTTCGTGGTTATTAGTTTGTTGTCTGTTCTCATAAAGTTATTATCTTCTTTGATCTTAATGAAGTTGAAGAACTACACTACGCTACGTTGTTCTAGTGGTTCAAGCGCTACTGCTAAGCATGAGGTCCTGGATTCGATTCCCAGGTCGGGCAGAGAGTTACTGGGTTTTTCTATCTAGAATTTCTCAGTAGCAGCCCGGATTTGTGCCCGGTTGATGGCCATAGGCTCGTCCCCTAAGTGTTACGTGGGACTTAAACATAGCTGGCAAAATTTGGATGTTCTATAGGTACACCACCGTGAAAAGTTAGGTGTAGTGAGCTTAGAGTGAGCTGTCATTAGTGTCCATCCCTAGCATCAGGGGGAATGATAGCTCACTCCCGCTTCACCTGAGTTTTCACGGTGAGATATTTACAGAATAGATCGGCTGTGCTCAACCTTTCGGGAAAATTAGACGTGAAAAGAAAAAGTATTTAAAAAAAAAAACAAATTATATTTTTTTTAACGTAACAAAAAGAAAAATGAAACAGCAATGCGATTCTGTAACCATCTCACCGTGAAAACTTGGGCGAAGTGAGCGTGGAGTGAGCTGTCGTTCTAACTAATGCTAGGGATTGACACTATTGACAGCTCACTCTAAGCTCACTTCACCTAACTTTTCACGATGAGATTTTTACAGAATGATCGGCAGAAAGTCCTATACGAGGACAAAAGGCTCCTATTTCAGCATGATGCTGCGAGATTTAGAATATATATAGGTCGCGGTGCTATATTTCATATTATGTTGTACCATTCTTCTGTTTTCGTGGTATCATGTAAGCTCAATATGTCGGTTTCCTGGTTTACTGACAATGTAGGTTACTCGTGCAATAACATTGCGGTCTAATAACACTCGCCGTTATAATTTCGAGGACAGCTCTAGTTCTAATGTGATTCTGGTTTAGTATAGGACCGTCTTTGTAATGACTAACTTTGACAGAGATCTCAGTCGCCATAGTACTTGAAACAAGGCAGTAAAAAATCAGCGTAACACACTATACTTATTTTTAACAAATACTTACTTATTGCTAATCTATTGCTTCATAATTTCGAAAAAATTGTCTGCTCATTAACGTAAATAATGCAACGAATGATGTTGAACTGTCAAAATAAAAACCATTGTTAGTGTGTTACGCAATTACTCCGCAGGTTCATTATCTTATAAGTTGGTACTATTTGACGAAGTCCTAGGCCCGCTAGCACCACAAAATAAATAACTCAATACGTTTAGCGTTAAACAGATTTGAAACATCGTTCTGTTTCTGTAAATTGATTGATGACAAGGACCGAGTGATATTTCAGACTTGTTTATCGCTAAAAGAATTTAATCTTTTGTGACGCGATTGGGCTTTAGCTTCGATCCCTTTTAATTTAGTAGGTTGTTACTCCTCGCAGATTATTACACTGAGACGCCTGTCTATTCATGCCGCCTATGTAAAGTAAGCTTCAACCCATATTCTCAATTAAAAGAAAAAGAAAAACAGATTCAAAGCAGGCACGACCACATTCTTATTACGCTTCAAACCCATTACTTACAAACTTACTGACCGCTATACTAAGTGCAGTAGAACATATGAAACGCTAACTACAATACAGTGATTCGCTCGAAGTTCCACGGACAGCGGTTAGGAACTTTCCACATGCACGGAGAATGTCAATAGGGCCACAGGGAGCAGCTAACTTTAATAACTGCTCTACCTATATTTACATGTGACATTTTGTGACGCTCATGTTACCGTATGAAATTGTTTGCGAACAATTTCGTGTGGCACGGGCTTTAGAAATTGGTTTTATGGATGATTAAAACTGGGACAGTGCAGGGAATGAGTTGGTTAAAAATTAAGAAAGAGTGCTCATTCTGGATAATTAATCATTACTAAAAGGGGTGTTATGGAGCAAAACGGATTTAGTTTAGAACTCATCATCATTTCAGCCAAAAGAGGTCCACTGCTGGACATAGATCTCCTCCAAGCACTTCCACTTCGACTGGTTCTGTGCTTTCCGCATCCAGCGGGTTCCTGCGGCATTCACAAGGTCATCGCTCCACCTTATGGGTGGCCTTCCAACGCTACGTCTTCCGGTACGCGGTTAGAACTGTGGGAGTTCAGAACTTAAAACCACTAATTAACGGGTTATGCTCGGAGTTTCTTTGAAGGATAAAATCAGCAATGAAGTTATCCGGAAAACAACTGGAGTTACCGACATAACTTGCACAGTAAGTAAGCTAAAGTGGTAGTGGGCTGCCCATGTTTGTCGAACGACCGATGGTCGGTGGTGCAGACGAGTCCTGTAGTGGAGATCACGTATCGGTAAGTGACGGCATAGTGTGGGACATCCTACAGCTAGATAGACGGACGTGGCTGGGACAGACTGGATGCGGATGGCGGAGGATAAGGTGCTATGGCGCAGCCTGAGAGAGGCCTTTATCCAGCAGTAAACTGCGTTAAGCTGAGTTGATAACCACTAAACAAAATTAATTTCGCAACTGACTCGTCAGTCAGTTGCGAAATTAATTTACTGATGAAATGATTCTTTATCGTCATAAAGAATCATTTTTATTTTCAAATCTTGAATTAGAATGAATAAATCACGGATTCTCAATTAATAAAAACCTACGTAATAATAGCCGCCCCTCGGCAACGGACTCTGCGTCCTATAGAAAGTTGAATTGCTCTCACTAATTATGACATGAGTTGGACGGTGAAAACACACATTCATGTCAGTTTCAGGATTTGGTCTGACTTACTCATAAATGTTGTTCTGATTCTGCGTGTAATACTCACAATTCAAATAAAGTTAATAATTAAGCATTAACAACATCTAAAAGACCTCTGAGAGCTTGAGCTAAGGCTTAGGCCCCTCGGATCCAGCTCGCCGCCCGGTAAGGACCAGGCCCGGGTCGACGGCGCATTGTGTTCCACGCGCGCCCCTAAGAGATGTCAGCACGAACTGACGGGGTCTGCTAGGGCTGATGATGACAGGGCCGCGCTCCTGGTACCCGCGGCCCTGGCAGGCATTGGCCACCCGTGATCGATCGGGTGGGTAGAAGTCTGACACGCCCTCCCGTTCCGCCCAAAGCGGGAGAAGTCACATGATGATTTCCCACCCAAAAAAAAAAGGCCCCTCGCATCCAAAAATCCGGGACCCCAGGGTCCAGAGAAAAGGCAAGAGATGTAAAAAGTTAATAATTGCAATATTTTAAACATCTGAAGATGTAAAAAATTTGTATTATAAGTAAAAATACTGTACCTTATGAGTAACTGCAGCTTTGAGCCATTTGAGGTCAAACCGCTCGGGTTATGGGAGTGCGCGTCTCCTTTATAAGAATATTTCTCGCCGGCTGGGCGACACTTCAGCTGGGTCGTTCTTTGGCCAAAGAATTAGCATTGCCATTCAACTATGGCCTTCCATTCATGCTGCTAGTCTTCTGGGCACATTTCCAGATGACAGCGATGCGGATGAGTACCTCGACGCCTCAATCCTTTTGTATTTGTATAAGTAGTTAGTTAGTCATAATTCCTAAAAAGTTAATTTAGTACCTAGTGTAAATAGTTATTTATCAGTACATACATTACTGACGTTGCTCAAAAAGCCGCTAAGCTGAAAAGGGACTGGGCTGGCCACGTCTGCCGTATGCCCAATAACCCGTAAGGCACACTTCCCTGCTAATTTCTTACATCGGTCTTTGTACTTTCTATTTATTTTTTTATTAGTTTCTATCTGATGTATGTATCTGGTGTATAGTCTGTGCTAAATAAATGTTTTTTCTTTCTTCTGTGGGCCAAAATAACCACCACGTGGAGCCCTGACACAGCTAGAAGGCGTCGCGGCAGACCCCGTAGAAGATGGACGAGCCGGACAAAACAAACGACCAGTGGTCTACTTTAGCCCTGGATCGAAAGAGCTGGTAGTCATGAGGAGAGGCGTTTGCCCAGCAGTGGGATGATGTAGGCTAACAGTAACAGTAATCTATATACACACATAAGTGAAATAAAGGAAATAATAAGGGATAATTGACAGAATTAAACCAAAACCATTTGCTTTACCTCTAGCTAATTAACGTACTAAGTACTCAATTTATCAGATCCAGGCATATTCCAGTGTATTCGTAATCCGCTTATCAGAGATACGGAATAATCCCAATTGTTTGCAGTATTATGTGCTAATTATTTATATTACAATGAGCACTAATATTTGAGCTTAGGATTTTAGGAATTGCATTGCGTTTCATATAATTTTGAGATTACTCGTGCGTCAAAAATTTTGCAAAAATCCCGGGGACAATTTAATCTGTTAGCGCCATTGAAAAATCAAAATGGTATCCTAAGCTAAGAAGATCACATTTTGATAATGATTATTTTGAACACTAACTCACTTATTAATAAATTAAAACGTATTAGGTAAAGTTACAATCAGTAGTTACCTTCAGATAACCTATTCATCTAAGAGCTGATTCTTCCAACGCCAGATAATTTTATCTGAGGAATAATTTTGAATTTTTGACAATTCTTCTATACAAAAACTGTCAGACATTAAAGCAAATTGTTGATAAATCATCCAAGAGCACATGTTGGCTTTCGAAACATAGGTACTGAACAAAAATAAACTTCTACTTGAATATTATTAGTTACTAGCTGCGCCCCGCGGTTTCACCCGCATAAGTTTCGATCCCGTGGGGATATCGGGATAAAGAGTATCCTATATGTTAATCCTGGTTATAAACCATCTGTGTGCCAAATTTCATCCAAATCCGTTCAGTAATTTTTGCGTGAAAGAGTAACAAACATCCATCCTACTAATATTATAAACGTGAAAGTTTGTATGGATGGATGATCCATACAAACTTTCACGTTTATAATATTAGTAGGATTACAAACTACATCTATCGTGTGACATCTGCCAACCCACACTGGGCCCGTGGGGTAGATTACGGCCCACTCCCACTTAAAGAGAGAGGCCTGTGTCCCAGCAGTGGGAACATTATAGGCTGATTATGCTATTACAAACTAAATAACTGATGAATGTACTCGTAAGATGTAAAAGCAGTGAAAATTGTCACGTTACTTTTACCCCGTGACCTAACCAAAGCGATCAGTCGCGGTTATTCGGGGAACACAAGCGAAATAATTATCAAATGAGTGACATAATTATGGACGTGACGATCGCGTGTTCGCGTGACATTCGCCTTGGTTAGGACACGGCCTTAAATTAGTGTGTCAAATATAAAAATTCCGTCGACGAAAACTTTTGTCAAATTAAAATACTTTAAAAGTATGAACCTTGACTAAGCTGACAACGGTTTGTCAGCTTAGTCAAGGTCGTAGGATTAGTTGGTTTAGGCACTCCTAACAAACCTACTCAGAATTAAAAGGCATTAAGCCAAACCTCTATTTAATTCTATATTAATTATGCGTGTAGGTAAAGATAAGCTTTCATATTAATAAATTTTTGTTTATTTATTTATCCTCACACTGGAACGCCATACGGCAATTACAAAAACGGAGCAAAAAATCACTTCACATGCTGCTGTCCGTCCATCCAGTGCACGTGGACATCGAACGAGTGGCGATGGATCGTGCAGTGCGCGATGACGTGCAGTGATGAGTTTTTGGAACTCAGTGATTTTTCAAAGAAAATACATTAAAATCAATTAAAATTTAAAAACACGGAAAATTTTGAGGGGTCATCCTGCCTGACAGATGACAAAACAAATATATATTTAGTGACACCTATACGGCTCTAATGGACCAGTAGTGACCAAAGTGATAAAGACCCGGACTTCCACACTGTAGGTCGTGGTTACACACCCAGTCAGGCGCTTTACTTTGAGTAAATAATTTCGTCACTACTGCTGTCAAGATGGTGAAGGAAAATATCGTGGGGAAACCAGCATGTCCTAGAAAAAAAAATTCGAACACATATGACATCTACCAACCCGCACTCGGCCAGCCCACTCTCTTTCACAGAGAGGAGGCCTATGTCCCAGCAGTGGGAACATTATATTATTATGCTGATCATGTTTGACGACTTTAGTAAAAAGTCAGATTTATCTTTAGGTTCAGGCTTACACCGTAGGAATATTTTTGAATGTCGTACTTTATTCTATATTAAAGTTTTAAATACAAAAATTAAAATTAAAACCAAGTCTATTATTGTAATTTTTTTATTTTTTTTTTATTTTGTATTTAGGATTTTATAATGTAAACCTCTGTCGAAATAAGGTTCGAAATATAATGGAAATATACTGGCTGGAAGGAGAATGGACCAAAAAAACTCGTTTTAAAAAAGTCGGCTTGAGTCTTTTTATTTTTTTTGGTTCCGTACGTCAAAAGGAAAAACGGAACCCTTATAGGATCATTTCGTTGTCCGTCAGCTATCCGTCTGTCAGTCTGTCAAGACCCTTTTTCTCGGGAACGCGTGGAGGTATCAAGTTGAAACTAATATCAAATATGTAGGTCTACGTTATATTTTTTTTTGTTATCCTACTGGGCAAAGGCCTGCCCTTGTTTCTCACAGACCTCCCTGAATTATTCTATAGTATAATTATTTAAATATATAAATACTTACTGTATAGGCATAAAGCCATTTGCATTCATACTGATAATACCCGTAAATAACTCATTACTTTATCTATATATATATATAAAAATGAATCCCTATTTCCCTTGGTCACGTCATAACTTGAGAATGACTTTACCGATTTCATCCATCTTTTTTTTTAAGTTTTCTATTACTTTGTAGAAGGTTCTTATGGAAAAAAAATTAAGAATGTTGCTTCACGCGGACGAAGTCGCGAGCAAAAGCTAGTACATAATAATTTCCTTTTTAATCCTCTTGTAACACCTGACTCTTCGCTGTTACGGTATAATTAACATAATCCGCGTAAAATGTTAAATTGCGTAGGAAGTTATACAGTAGGTACTGAATACTGATCTCATAGAGTATTCCGTGTAACTCGGCCTTGTTTCGAATGTATGCTTAAATAACCGTATTCTATTCAAAATTTCAGAAATTACAGTTTTCTGGTAGTTGCAAGTACTACCAGAAAACTGTAATTTGTGTAAACTGTAATGTCCGATATAATAAAGTTTATTTTATTTTAAATATGTAATGATTTTGGATTCCCAGACCGAGAAAGATGTTAGATATCAGGTTTTCCGTCAGGTATTTCTCAGAAGCAGCCCGGACCCTGGATTTGTGCCCGGTTTCTGGCAATATGGTCGCCCTCTATTACTGGGGATTTAAACATAACTGTTGAAATGTGGGTGTAGTATAGGTACCAACACCTCTGCTTAACCTTTTGAGGATAACAGCAGGCTGCGGATGCGGGTGTCATGTTTTGTAATTAAAATAACAGCTAAAATAACCTGTAATAGTTTACACGCTTGTTTCTAAGGTCTGCCATTACAACATAGTGTACTGGTTAGTCCCCTGAGGCGGAAGGTGAAAGCTAATGCGTTTGTAGATAAGCCGGGCTTAGTCTGTATCGTAACAAACTTCCTTACTAATGTTTTGAACTTTCATCACAGATGGAAGATATAAAATTATAAGGCCAGCTATAGAGCACCAACTAATAAGATACTGCTCCATACTTATAATTTAAGAGGTGATATGAGTCAGCACGGAGTGCTTATTAGTATAGATTTTAAAATATGATTTGAAAATTACGAATATCTTTCATGAATCACTATCGAGAGCAGAGTTTTTATGACCTAATAAAGCATCTAGATTAATTAATTAATTGTAAGTTCAAAATTAATGTATCAACTTCAACCTAAATAAATACTCTTACTAAATGATCCGTTGCCAAGTTTAGAAGAACAACGTTATCACACAGACAGACACGAAAAGTGGCTTAATTTTATAATAGGTCCAGATATAGATGTTGAAGTTTTCTGTTGCCATGAACAAGCCGTTCACTAAACTAAAAACAAACTTTCGTAGACGAATTCTGCAGTATCTTTCTAAACACATCGATATCAAAACTTTACTTCGTTTTAAGCGCCGAAACAAACACAGTCTAGCCTACCCCAGTTAAGTCTAAACAAACCCGAGTTCCCAGGCTTTGTATCTATTTTTATTTTCCAGTCGTGTGTGGGACGTGTCTGTCCGTATCTTTCCGCGCCATTCGCCGACGGCGATGCTAACGGCCTCAGGATGATAGGCTTACGCTAAACTCGATGCAATCTCTGTGCCGGCCGCGTTAGTGCAACTAAATGGATTTTGTGCTATTTAGAGATGTTGTTTACTTGATGCAAAGTTGAATCTGCTAGTGTCTTACGTACTTATTTATCACAAGAGTAGAGTTTAGTTTATCAAAGTAATTTTTACGAGAAATATCCTGAATAATCAACTGCTGATCAATCAATCATAGACTTCTATGTGTGGTCTCAAAAAGTTAGTTGACATTTTTCCGCTTCAACTGTGATGCTGGGATTAAGATTTCCCCAGCTTCGCACGATTTTTAGGACTTCTCAAACTGTAATTTATTAAACTTAAAGAAATCTCCCTAAGACTTTTTAAGTTTAAGTAAATTACACTTATGTGTGAAGGTTTATACCTTCCGGAATAAGTTATCTAAATGAAGATGAAAACGCATCAAAATCCGCTGCATAGTGTAGAAGAACATCGCGGTCACACAGACGGACACGAAACGCGACTTTAATTTACGAATCAAAAATCAAAAATTAAAAGTCATTTATTCAAATTAGGCTGAGAATCAGCACTTTTCGAACGTCAAAATTTCAAAAGACAGTCCCCCAAAAATGCCCGCCCTTCACCAATCATGTATAAAAGACTTACTTTGTCGTACTTATTTAGAACTGTCTGTAAGAAGCTTACCTGTCTTGCTTCTATATAATACATAAACGGCAAAGCTTGATAGGTAAAGCAGAATTTAAGATCATCTACATAAATCCCTATATGAGACTATTCTGAATTATCAGGAAGATTAATATAGACCGTTCTATTCATAGAATTCCAGCTTTTAAGTAATAGCATAATCAGGCTATAATGTTCCCACTGCTGGGACACAGGCCTCCTCTCGGCGAGCGGAAGTGGGCCATAATCCACCACGCGGGGGGCCCAGTGCGGGTTGGTAGATGTCACATGTCTTCGAATTTTTGGTTCTAGGACGTGCCGGTTTCCTCACAATATTTTCCTACGCCGTTTTGAGAGCTGTGGTGATGAAATTAAATACACAAAGTAAAGTGCCTGCCTTTGTTCGAACTCACGACCTATAGCTCGTAAATCGGCGCAGATACCACTGGGCTACCACAGATTTATTTTAGGTTATTATAGCTTTTATTAAATTAGTTAATTTAAAATATTCCCTGGCATAAAATAGAATTGCATTCTCAATAACTACGCAATATTTTATCTCTTATTATGCATGCTACGAAAGCCCGCTGGACTTTTTCTTTGCATTCCTATTTATGTATATACTTTATCCTCAGCATATCTGACGGTACCCACGTAAGCTTTTTTACAAAGAAATATAACGTGGTTGGAATATTCTGGAAGGCAAATCAGTAGAACTGTGATTCTATTTAAACTAAAGACGTTTTCACATGATCTTTTAAAGTTCCTTTTTACAAGACTACAATATAATGAGAAGTATATTTGCAGATTATGTGACCGTTCAATGGGTTGTGGCAATTTAGTATGCACAGACACAACAGTCAGGGAATATTTTGGATTATACTTGGAGCTTATTCCTGAATTATTATAATCCCATTACTTTAAAAGGATAACCAATATTAACGACCTAACTAGTTTTCATTAGTAGAACACTTTCGGAGGCAATTTGGGATTTGCCTTAGAAATATATCAAGAGGAGGAAATTTGAACTTTTTTTTAATAGAAAATATAACTACCTATCCTTGCATTTTGGATTTCATTTTTGCGACAACCACAATTAGATTCACCCCTAGTAAGAATCATGTCATTGAACTTATTAAATATTATGTGCGAAACGGGTATTTTTTTAGTTTTGAATCGTTGTAATGTTATCTTTACGTTACGTTTCTTCGTGCTTCGTGCTAAGCCCTACTCAGTTTGTATCAAAATCAAAAGTCATTTATTCAAATTAAGTTGAGAATCAGCACTTTTAGAACGTCAAAGATTGTGTCGAACGGCAAAGAAGAGTACTCTTATGTTATCGAAGATTGTCATCATTTAACTTTTGAGGTCGCCCACTATCTTTTGTTTTTGTTTCTATACCTGCCAGTCTATTATGTCAAAAAGTCACAGCGAAAACTTAGATGTAATGAGCTTGAAGGGAGCTGTCAATAGTGTCAGTCCCTCCCTTAAAAAAAGAAACAAAAAATAGAGCCGATGGAATGACAGCTCAGTTTTCCTAAGATTTTTACAGAATAGAACGACAGGAAAATTGTATAGACAAGACGCAGCTCAAATATTCTAAGAAAAAGGATACAAAGTAAAATGGAAAGGAAAATAGATATAGTTGAACAAGCTTTGTAGTTACATTAAATCGGTGTAAAGGGTCCGGCCATTTTTGTACAAACAAAACGCTTATTTGGAAGGTTTAGAAGATCAGTTCTTAACTTTAGGACATCGGTGTTGCTCGGTAATTGGGGTCGGGAGGTTCAACTGCGTAAAATATGCGGATATTGGATGCTATTTTAACAAGGTTTTGTAGTCTAGGAGCTGATGTAAATATACCCTTTTAACAAAGCCGAGAGTCACTTGTTCTTTTCGTAGTTTTTTTTTTTATTGAACCATACCAAAATTAGGGGCTTATGGCTAAGTAATTCAAGCCGCACGGATCAATCGATCAGGTTAAGCTACGCTTGCCGCGGTTCGTCCGTGGATGGGTGACCATCTTTATACAGGGTGGCGATTAGGTTATCACATTAATTGAAACCACGTACTCTATATTAGGTATTTTATCATATTCAATTAAAATAATTTAATAATAAACAATATTATAGCCGCAGGACCCTTTTTTTCATTTTAATATTTCACAACATCATGTATTGCATAAACATAATCAGCTGACCAATAAAAGTAGGTCAAAGACCCGTGGCCGGTGAAGATAGTTCAAAACTTTAAACGTTGCCATTCCGAATTACCTACAAGCACTACTAAACTACCATTTTACAAACTATTATTACAAGAAACGTAAAAAATTCAAGCGAAAAATGTCCTTACCGCCTTCTTACGGCTAGTAGTTGAAGGCGTTTTTTGTGCGCAAAATTAAAAGATGAAAAGGGACCGCATGAGAGGTATGAAAAAAATATGCAAAAATATTCTTACTGTTGACGACTTAAGGTATAAATTTCTATGCGCGAAATGCTACGGGGTACGGGGGTGTGCTTGTAGGCATTTCTTTGGCGCGTGCGACGAATGAGTCACATAGTCCGCCGCCAAAATCCTTGAGAGGGATAGTTGACGATTGGCGCACGCGCCCTTCGTAGTATTGTTATTGTTTTTATTTTGTGGACATTGTTTTGTGTTAACTTTATTTTAGTAATAGGAATAGGATAGGTTAGTGAAGGTGGTGTGTGTGACAGTTTATGCGAAATCAAACGCTTAAATAATAATTATTGTTAGGTAGCTATTTTCATAGTGTTATTGTTTCCAACAAGATGCCTCGAATCAATTTCGCATCGCCGCGCCGGAGTACACCGATATGATTTGGAGTTCGGGCAATGGACGTTTAAAGAATGAGGTATACGCTACTGAAGTGACGACTATGGACGATTTAAAATCTCGAATAATTCGGGCCTTCGACAATTTAAAAATTTTAGTCGCGAAACCTACTCAGGCTACTCTGAAGAGTCCGAAATAATATCGTAAGACGATGTCATTTGTGTGTTCAGAAGCACGGTGGACATTTTTAAAACGTAAAAATTAAAATACGTAATAATTGAGCATTTAAGTGGAGATTTTTAAAGTTAATTTGTCATTATTTCATAAAACAATATCGTAAGTATGTTGTGAAAATGTTGAATTACTGTCGCACGCACCACGCGCGCGTGCCTACATCCACAAGTAGGTACTCGTACTCGTACCTCGCGTAGGTACGGCGCGTGCTCCGCCGGCGCGACGCTGCGGCGTTGCCGCTTTTACAGGTCAGTAAACTAATATTATAAAGGATGATTTATTTTTGACCAACTATAACGCCATTTATTTTGTTTGAAAAATGCATTTTCTTAATTTTAGTAAAATTATTTATTTTATTATTTTAACGGATTGATAACAACTTGTAATACCTGCTGTACAATTTAATGTGATAACCTAATCGCCACCCTGTATATCAAGACCGTTGTCATCGTTATAAAAAAAAAATAAGACCCCTCCGTGCCTTGTAAAAGCACATTAAGCCGTTGGTCCCAGCTGTCTTTCATGGATCTTTTTCAGTCGTAACGGGTCAGAAGTCCGGACGTCTGACAACCAGTCTTACCAAAGAGTATCGTATTACCCAGGAACCCTGGGTTCTGGAAGTCAAATAGCCATCTGCTTCATGTAAAATACTGGTTCAGCTGCATGCGGTTAGACTTTACAGTTGGAAAGAGCCAACCCCATTACAGTTGGAAAAACGCTAGGCCTGTATAACAACAAATACTCAAAATTAAATGGGGTCTCCATGTCCGAAACGTGATTTTTCGGCGTTTTTTGCCTTTTGATACAGAACCCTCAATGTGCGAACTCGGCTCGCATTTGGCCGCTTTTTTATTTTACCTACTTAGAGTTGAACCTTGAACTTCAATGTTTTATTATTCGTAACACATTTACTTAGTATCCTTACATCATAAAGTCGTAACCTAAGGAGATGGAATACTAAAAGTAATGAAATGTTCGTATACATACTAATGAAACGATCCTACCTCAGGCTTTTCCAGTTGTCTGCATAATTAAGTTTTATGTTGGAAAACTTGTAAAGCGCTTTTATTGAAAAAGCTAGCCATTCCAGCCTTCTCAAATGCCAAAATAAAAACAGAAAACCAGTCTTTCTGGCTTTTTCGATATGCCTACATATATCTTTACGTACAGACGCCAGCACATCAAGCTACTACCATCTGCCAAATTCCTTTAATAGAATTTCAACTTTATCTCTAAACCGTTAAGGTTCAAGGTTTATTGGGAAAATTTGACAGTTTCGGGTAGCTTGACTTGCTGGCGTCTGTACCATAGCCCTCTTGCAGCACGCAAAATAATTCTGTCATCAACACGAACACACACGCACACATACCTTCACTCCACACGCACACACAGACATACTCAAAACACTATATCTGCTTACTGCTACCGTTCTATACAATAAAAGAATTTTGCAATTTGCTAAGACACATAAATTCTCCTTTTTTTACACATAAACGTAACATCACGCCTCTTATCCTCGGAAGGCAAGGCAGAGATGTACCCATAGTAGGTACACCCACATTTCGCCAGTTATATTAAAGTCCTCCTTTGGTGACTGTACATAAATAAATGGACAATTCCTAGAAACTTTGGTCTAGAATTAATTAGTATTCTGGTTAAATGTCGTACTGGGAATAGAAACCCCGCTTATTCAAGCATAGTGGTTTAAATGATTATTATCTCTGAGATCTTTAGTCTCGGGTCGTAATTTCCAATGTTATTCGTAAGAGCATCGATCCATACATGGTCAAAAAACAACAATAGGGTTGAAAATTCAACGTACTAAAAGATACAGACCACATAACATGGTACCTTTATTAACCTTTACTCCTCAAGAGGGTCGAGGCTAAATATAACAGCCGCACGGGTCGGTCTTCAAGGTTAAGCAACGCTTGTCAAGGTTGATCTGTGGATGGGTGACCATCCATTTCATACCAACACGATAAGCCGTTGGTCCCGGCTGTCAAAGAGGTGCAAATTTGCACCTCTTTGACAGTCGTTACGAGTAGTCACAAGCCCGAAAGTCTGACAACCAGTTATTACCAAGGGTCCATATTATGTCACCCAGTAACTGGGCTGTGAAGGTCTGATAGGCAATCGCTCCATGTAAAATACTGGTATTCAGCTGTTGCCGGTTCAATATATCAACATAGTTGGGAAAAGTCTACGCAGATGATGACAACTCAAGCCAGAAAAGGCAAGAGAATGATGATGATGGTGATGATGATGATGACTCCTCCCGCCTGAAATTCAATGATAAAAATAGACTAAGAAATATGTTCATATACGATGTTACAAGTTTCCTCCTCGAGATAGTTCAAGTTAAAGTTCAAAACAACTGAACATCGTAAAGAACAATGAAGCCGAGTTTAAAGTCTCAAACCAGCCTTCATTATAACTTAAGAAGGTACAAAACGCATAATATTATATAGTATCCATTGTAGGTATATTTTATAAAAAAGTGTTAGTATGCATAAGCAGCTGATAATGTTCCCACTGCTGGGACACAGGCCTCCTCTCTTCGAGAGGGAGTGGGCTATAATCTACCAAAGGAAACAGTGCGGGTTGGTAGATGACACATATCTTCGAATTTTTGGTTCTAGGACATGCCAATTTCCTCACGATGTTTTCCTTGACCGTTTTGAGAGCAGTGGTGATGAAATAATTTACACAAAGTACAGCGCCTGTCTGAGTTCGACCTATAACCACCACTGCTCTCCAGAAAAAAGTACTATATATTCAGATAAAATGTATTAAATAAAGCGGACGGGACAGGTTTGCCTCTTCTTCTATTAATAATATTATAGGTATTTATCGACGAGATATATCGAGAGATCTGTTCTATTGGATAATTCTTCTACATGGTCGAAACTTATTGAAAATTTGATCACACAACGGCCTTTGTACAGGATCCAATTATCTACACGTGGATAGCATTCTTGAAATCTTAATCGTGTAACTAAACCTCGTATAACGGGTCTTTGAACTTTAAAGGCTTGATTGTACAGACGCCAGCACATCAATCTGTCAAATTTCTTTAATAGATTTTCAACTTTATCGCTAAAGCATTAAGGTTCAAGGAAAATTTGACAGAGATTTTCAACTTTATCGCTAAAGCATTAAGGTTCAAGGAAAATTTGACAGTTTCGGGTAGCTTGACCTGCTGGCGTCTGTACATTCACTAAGAGGATTTTTCTTGCTACTTCCTAGAAATAGAAGTGGAAAAATTTGATAATTTCGTAAATTATAATTTTAAAACATACCCCCCTTATTCATAAACGTTGCTTAAACTTAAGTAGCGATTAGCGACTGCTTAACCATACATTTTTGACGTTTGAACGTCACTCAACTTTAATCATCTTTTATAAATAAACCCCAATATGTCTATTTTCTGAAAGGTTAATAAGTAAGCAGGGGTGTATACTTAGGTGATAGGAAACCCACATTTGGCCAAAAATTGATTACCTGCACACTACACAGTACTGTAGAGCTCGTATGAGCCCTGGTACCGGAATATAACAATAAAATGTAATTTATTCTCTATTTACAATTGGTTGCCTTAGAATAGATACGGGGCGCGGCATTGCCGCTAAATACGAAGCAATTCTGAATTATTACAAGCGTCAATTACTTACTTAGCCTTTCATTACAAGGGGATGTATTCACTTAAGCGCCTAACGGCCGAACCCAATTACCTATCTATCACCAGTTTTAGCATACTGGAGGTAGAAAAAAACTATCTAATTCTGGTTTTGAAGGCCATAAATCCAATATTATGAACAAGAAAGTCTGTCACTTTTGGCGGGGGACGCGGTAGCTACTACGAAAAAAAACAAAAGCTGCTCGCCTGGCAAACCAAGTCCGTACCATTCGACATTTTCGATTTAGACGGAAAAAATAGAAAGAAAGAAAATGGTTCATAAGTAGTTGAATCGAAAAACTCAAAATGTATTATGAGGTTAGGAATTTCAATTTAATACCATTAAAGCTTATCTCTCACTAATATATATTAATAGTTACAACAGGCCTTATGTAATCTCAATTGAATGCCAATTACACAGATGATGACGTGATGCTTTACGCTTGATTCAGCCTTGTATTCAATCCATATTCAAGCGCCTGAAACTTGCTTGATTATATTGCGCTAAGCACTTTTACTACTTTTTTATGACGCACTTGTTCTAACTTAACTTGATACTTCACAAACTAGGTAATTTATTAGTCAGTTTTTTAGTGGAGTACTGACAGATAGTAAAAGCAATTCATCTAGGATATTTTGTTGTTCATCATGTGATTATTGAGAGCAATGATGGGTCAGTGGTAACGGCTGCGACTTACAAGTTGTAGGAATTGTATGTCGTGGGTTTGAGTCCAAGCAGGCACTTTACTTTGTGTAAATTATTTCATCACTACTGCTCTCAAAAGGGTGAAGAAAAATATGTTGAGGAAAGAGGTCCTAGAACTAGCTGCATCTTCTTCACTCTATCACAAGGTTCTTCAAAATTATGACCAGTACCTAATTAGTTCATCACTATTGTTATCTAAACTAATATTAGCATAAGCATAATCAGCCTATAATGTTCCCACTGCTGGGACAATGGGCATGTCCTAGAACCAGAAATTGGAAAATATTTGACACTCACTGGGCTCGCGTGGTGGATTACGACCCACTCCCTCTAAACTTATATTATAAAGAAAGAAGATTAGATTTTTCGTACGTTTGTTTATTACGCCTTCACGCTAAAACTGCAGAACGGATTTCGATGAAATTTGGCACATAGGTAGACCATGCCCTGGATTATGACATAAGATACTTTTTATTCCTCGTTCCTGGAAGCCCTTTAGGTATCCCACCATGGCCCTCTACAGCGAATGTCAGGTCCTCACTGTGAGACAGCTCTTTATCCTTGCTACTATTCTCCGCAAACATCCCTCTGTGACTTACGATCCGATTGCTACCAAAAAACGTAGACACTTCGAAGTATGTTCAACTGACGGATGTAGAACGGCCCTTGCTCAACGTCATTTTGGTATACTGTCAAACCATTTATATAACAAAATAAATAAACTCTGTTCCATTGCTCCTATGTGTCTAAATGAATGCAAAACCAAGGTCACGAAGTGGCTCTTGACATTGACCTATAACAAGACTGAAGATTTACTATAGATATCGTTCGCTTAATATATTACTGTATTAATACAGTAATATATTCATTACTGTATTAATACAGTAATATATTCATTACTGTATTAATACAGTAATATATTCATATTCATAATTATTTTTTAAACAGACTTACATAAACACAAGTTTTTACCATATTTATGTCCCCCTCACACACTCAAATACACATACACACACATACATGGCTACATAAATAGGACACAACATTAGCTAGTAATTTAATGATGACGTTCTGTGCTCGTCTTACAACTGCGGCTACATGTTCAAATCTTAGGCGAGGACGCTGGCACCCTAAACACAAGTTAAATCTTACATTGGGTGCCAGACTCATCGAAGACACTCTGTTTCCCTAGTTGTAAAGCTTAATGTGTCGAGATAAGTGTTTTCTTGTACAATTGAAGGTAATAGAACTTATTTTTTATTTTATTTATTCCTATATTCCCACGGGATGGAGACTTATGCGAGTGAAACCGCGGGGCGCAGCTAGTCCTTAATACAACCGACTTCCAAAAAATACCTACAAAGTGAAAAATAACTTTTATTTCGGAAGTTGGTGTCGTAGGGTTTGCATTTTTGTTGTTTGCCATTTGTCTTTTTTGGAAATAGGTTGTTTTTTTTTGTAAAAAAGTTTCCAAAGCTTTTCTTCTCACTTTTTCAAATTAATAACTAATTTTCATTGCTTTGTTTCAGGTAAGTCCACAATTATGATGTTAACGACTCTGCTACAGGTAACAAATACGAATTATTACAGTCTATTTTTTATTCTAAAATGTTCGTAATAGTCCGAATTAGGTTTTTATGGAAATGAAGATTAGAAAAGTTTCCTGAGGAAAATCTTAATATCCTTTTTTTCTGTGGGATTTCTGTATGGACCATTTGGACAGGACCATGTCTTTTTGGTCAGCTAGTCATTAACCCTTTCCTGTCTATTTTCAAAAGAAACTAACTGGCCCAAGTGACGCGTTATGGCTTTTTTCACTGCCCCAACGTGTTGTGGTCGTATAGCACGATACTTAGTCACGACACGAATTTCGCTATGTGGTCTTTCTGTGATTGCGATTGTGAACGTTTTCATAAAATCCAACACGAATTTACTTATTTATTTATATAACAAATGCTTGCTGCACTTACAGTAGACACCAAAGCGCGCAACAAGCCAACAATATAACATTTCACTAAAAAACTTCATACAAACATTAAACAGATTTACTGCTTTACATAAATACATATGGTCAACTTCTGGCTCCTGAGCAATTAGGGCGTTCAGCAGATTGATCGCCTGGGTTATAGGACTATAACGAGCAGTATGGGTACTGGGGACCTAAAAAGCCCACTTTGGCAGAATCATAATCGGATAACAATATGAATCATATTAAAAATCGTAAAATGGTCACAAACTGATAATTCATAATAGATCTGTGTGCAATTCATATCACAATGTAATAACATTTAAACTGTAGAAATAAAAAATAAAAAAACAATTTGATTAATAAAAACTATAATGAAAAATTGACCGATTTAATTACGGTTTTTATTTTTTTCATGCGGCAATGTTTACAGCAAATATGAAATGTAATTTTACGAAAATTAGAGGAATTGCTAATGATCTGCTGGGAATTCAGGAAATGAATAGCTTTTAGAGGTATTGCTTAAACTGGCCTTTTAGTCCCCCTGACTGATTTTCGCGATGTGGATGTTTTTACAATGACCATAACACGTTGTGAGCTGTTTTTTCACTCAATAAGCGTTTTCGGGCTTTGAGCGTAACAGACTCATCGACATAAATTATTTCCTGCCAACCCACGACCCTACGCTTAGTGCTGTTGGTCATTAGTTGGGTTTTAGACCGATTCATCGCAAGCCCCACCCTGGCGCTTAGGAGTTCTGCTGAGCTCGTACTTATAAATTGTTTTATTTATCTTTGATATTACTTACAATGTTCAAAATTCCAAGAATAACAGTATGATGATAATATCTAAAATCTAGGAGTTTGTTAGGAGAATATGTAGGCGCGACTATTATGTACCTACATTCATTAGACATCGAAATATCTAATGAATATAGATAACAGTCGCGCCTACATACACCTTTGATGTTCTAAAACATCAAAAGTTCTTAAAATATCAAAGTCTAAAATGAACACAGGCTTAGTAGAATATACCTGTAAGATTTTCAAAGAGAAGTAATAATACCTAGTACTAACTACAGTAGCGATTCGTTTTTCCACGAATTATTTTATTGCAATATTAGCAATTAAGTACCTCTTTAATATTTCCCAGATTCAAGTGTGTATTTTGTACATACGGGAATGAAAATCATGGTAAGGTGTACGATCCTGTATCTTTTATACATATGGTAAAATAGTACCAAAGCCAAAACTGTATATTGAATATTTTTGATAAAAGGTAATTGCTACGAGGCGTGGGAACGACCCTGATGTCGAAAATATAGTTTCTAAAAATTTTGTCCGTTTGTCTGTATGTATGTTCCGGCTTGGCGCAAAAACGGCTAAACGGATTTGGATACAATTTGGCACATAGATGGTTTATAACCTGGATTAATACATAGGGTACTATGAATCTCGGTAGCACGTTTCCGTGGGATATTTTCCGACATCCACGCGGGCGAAGCCACGAGCAAAAGCTAGTACAGAATATGCTTTATGTGCAGATAAAAGACTTATTATTTAGTACAAAGGAAGGATTATACAGAATACTTTATATTTTAATTGAAATCGGTGATTTCTATAGTGGATACACAGCCAGTTGTACGAGTATATTTAGGAAAATCAGCGGGGTAATTGCATAACATACAGTACAGTACAGTAGCAATGGCTTTCATTTTGACAGTTCAACAACATTAATTGCGTTATATAGTTTGTTGAGCAAACAAATTTTTCGAACATTTATGAAGCAATTTCCGTCAAAATGATTCTGATTGTGATTGATTGAGTTTTACGCAATTAGGGTGCTGGCTAAGTTAACGAAAAACCTCAAATGAAAGTATTGGAAAAGTGACAAACTTACCATGTTATGTCGAGGTAAAACACAAAGTTTAAAACACGGCTTGCGTCAGATTTTGGGGCGTATTAAAAAATTACGGGTTGTTCACCATTCAGAGGAGCAGGCGAGCAAAAACAAAAGACGAGAAGTTTTAGTTTCTTTAAATATAATACAAGCTGTTGTTTTGCATCCTCGTCAAATTTCAGGAGGCTAAAGACATAAATAATCAAATAATATTACGATCCCTGGTAAATAATAAATATACGAGTATACTTGTTTTTTTAGTTATTTAAGTATGACAGTATTTCAGAATACACCACTTTCAAAGAACAGAATGGCGTTATGGTATCATATAAGCTGCGGGCTCACACAGGCCGCGTTTTAAAATGCGTGCCCCACACATGCAGATTTCCGAAAATTAGGAAAAAAAAAACCACTTATTTTATTATTGATTCGTGTCGAGAATCAGTAGCATAGTTTCCTCCTTGAATTTGACGAGGATGCAAAACGACACCTTGTATTTTGCTTAGTAAGCACTCCTACCGATACAGTAATATTGCTAAAGTGCTATTCATAGTATAATACGAGTACTATAGAGGTATGAGGAACACTGTGAACTGGCTGCTGCGTCGACCAGGAGAGGAAGCTTGTCTTGTTGACCGACCGAAAGTGCAGTGTGCTGTGCCGAGGTTGCCGATGAGGCTGAGGGTGATGACCAGAAGGCCAATTCTCGTAATTTAAAATGTTCAAAATCTAGTCGCAGTCTCATCTCAGCGACAAACAAATGTCAAAATGTAGGGAAATTAGAAGTATTTTTTGACAGATTTAGACTGAGATCAGACTGTGAATGGTCTTAACAGTTTCACTGTCCACAAAGTAGACACAATAGTTAAACAATCAACATGAATCATATATGATTCATGGGACAGGGAATGGGTTAAAATTACGAGAATCGCCCCTCATCAGGTATGCGCGGACGCTGCCTGCTGGTGGTCAGGACACCCGTTGAAGCCGTGGATGCTGGCTGGCTGGGTGACTCACCGCTAAAGCTTGCGGCAGTGATGATGATGACGTCACGCTGAAGTATTTGCACGAAGGCTGCGCTGACGTTCATGTTCGGGGTCACCAGTATAGAGGTATGAGGAACAGTGTATAAAGTACACTCATCCTCCATAGAAAAGGGAGGATCCTCCGACCAGACGGGTGTTGTGTCTGGCGGGCAACTGCCCAACGATTGATGCTGAGAAGTTTGTATACATATATGCTAATTGCGCGGTAAACTCTGCTTGCGAGATGCAGGATTTGCGTGACGTCAGCATGACACATTGTTCGCATGTGGCGTTGTAGATACCGCTACAATACCATTAATTAACAATGACTTAAAACATACTAATTATTATTTGTTAATTCAAACACGGAATGTGTTTGAATTCCACCACTTTTGTTGTAAAGGTGGCCAGACCGGTTACCAATATTTATCTTACATTAACTCTAACTCTCTTATTGTAACTTTTTTGTTGTTTAGTTTTAACTAAGTGGTTTAATTCACTAAAATCATTTACCTAGTCAATGATTTATGGCGCACGGTAAAACTCCAATAAGTTTATGTTTGCGTCATCTAAAAAACAAAATCAAAATCGTTTCATCCGTTCGGGAGCTACGATGCCACATGTCTCTGTGTGTGTGACAGACACACACGCAGCGACATGTCAAATTTATAACACCCCGTCGTTTTTGCGGCGCGGGTCAAAAATTAATCAATGTATCCTTTTTCCAATTTTTATGATTTCTTCATCCTCGGCAAAGAGGCAAGGAACTTCCGACTAGACGGATGTCGTGTCTGGTGGTGTATGCTAGTCGCTCGTCAAACTAAGCTTACGCGATTCAAGATTTTGCGTGACGTCAGTGTGATGCATAGTTCGCATGTGGCGTTGTAGTTGTCGCCACAACATCTCATCATCTGCCTAGCCTTTTCCCAACTATGTTGGGGTCGGCTTCCAGTCTAACCAGATGCAGCTGAATACCAGTATTTTACATGGAACGACTGGCTATCTGACCTCCACAACCCAGTTACTGGGTAATACGACTGGTTGTCAGATTTTCGGGCTTCTGACTACCCGTAACGACTGTCAAAGATCCACGAATGACCGCCGAGACCAACGGCTTAACGTGCTTTCCGAGGCACGGTCTCGGTATGTAAAGATGGTCACCCATCCACAGACCAACCGCGGCAAGCGTAGCTTAACCTGACCGATCGACCTGTGCGGCTGTTATTATTTAGCCACACATCTAATAAATAAAAATACCTACCGTTTATTTAATTCAATCGAATATGAAGAAAAGCTCCAAGCACGTACGCCCAATTTCAAAAACGCCTCTAAAATTTTCATTCTGGTACTACACTTAAGGTGATCCTTTATTTCAATAATGAAGCACAAATATCAGATTTAAACGATAAGGCAACGAGCACAATGGGCAGTGTAAGAACCAATATACCAATTAAAATTGTAAACTAACTTGGGGCAGACCTCAAAGTTCAGACGATGATTAAATACGTTGCGAATACTTCATTCTAACGTGTCCCCTCCAGGCGTCACACTCACATCATCCTTGTGCCTTTTGTTAGTAGCCTGTCATTCATCCTCTCAACATAACCAACCTACACAAGGATCATTTGAAACTTTTTACATTCTCCATGAAACCAGTCACTGAAAATATCATACAAAGTGCCCTTCACAAGTTTTAAGTGGCTCTCAAACACGAATGATGCAAAAGACGGAATCAGAAACAAAGTTGTTAAACTTTGCCCCTAAAAAAAGATTAATTCGGTACCCAATGACAACTAGACTAATTTCTTTTGGAACCCATTTCAAATTAAATGCGTTTCAGTAACGTTGAAAAAGCGTCGTGGTCCTTTTGTAATTTAAAAGAAATACTTACTAGAGCAGAAAAAAGAAAGTTAGGTACTGTAAGCTTGTGACTCGTTGCGCGTTAACTTACGTTTTTTGCAATTGCAGGTCAGTGTCATATTGTATGTTGATTAAAATATGATTCGCGACCGTAAGAATTATGACTTTACAGAATTATAATCATTAGAATCAGCAGTAAAACTCCTTAAGTTAGAATTGACCTCAAATGTCATAATTTCTTGAAATTGTCATTCAATATATACGGGTCGGGTACATACGTACTACTTACCTACACTCACAACATACTGTAAATGTATGAACTTAGAGATTTGTATTGATTATTTTTATGATTATATTCTATAAATAAATATTTGTTACGGCCGCAAGTCATAATTATTTAGATCAACATACCTACAGCCTCGTACTGACGTGATGCAAATTGAAAAAACGTAAGACAATTCGAATTTCGCGAGCTACCCTGACGCTTTCGCCTTAACCGTTTTTCACAACACCTACCTATCTAATCGTGCGTGTTTAGGAATTCACATTCAAGTTAAATCTAACTCTAAATACAATTAATTTGAAAGCTTTTTCTGTTAACCTGCCTCTGATTGTAAGAATAAAAATATGGATAAAATGAAAATTAACAGCAGCAACAACTTTCAGTAAGTGTAGGAGGCGTCGGGGAGGCAACCGCCTTGGCGCCTAATACGCCGAAACCAGGTGGACCTTTGAGGTCGCGGACGCATAGAGTGGGGACTCTGTCCGCCTACCAAGCGACCCCAGGGTGGCACAGTGGTCACGTGCTGCCGTGCATAGCGACGTTTAGGCCCCTTTACAGTCTACCCAGGGATGTCCCTTACAGGCGTTGCGCAGGGGTGGTTCCGGAATCGGTCTTTTAAGGGGAACCGGGACCACTCCCTATGTGCGGATGGTGATCACCGGGGTGGTTAAAGGTGTCGTAAAAAACGACTTATGGATTTCACTGAATAAATTCACATGAACAGAAAATCTACATAAAAAAAACAAAGTCAGGTTAGTTACCGCACCGAATAGCAGATTAACTATTAAAACAAAGGAAAATTTCACGAAAAAATAATATTAATAAGATAATACATTTTGTACAAAGTTAGAAGTTTGCCGGGTGAACTAGTTTTACAATATTAACAGATTCTGATCTGTTTACTTGAAATTTTTGGTTGGTTGCTATATTGGTTACTATAAATTTTTCCATGCCTCGAAAAGCACGTTATCCGTGGATCTTTGATAGTAGTTACGGGTCGTCAGAAGCCCGAAAGTTTAACAACCCAGTAACTGGGCTATGATGGTCAGATAGGCAGTCGCTCCATGTAAGATACTGGTATTCAGCTGGAAGCCGACTCCTTCATTGTTGGAAGGGGCTAGGCAGATTGATTTGTTTATATACTTTTTTATCAGTTTCCTTTAACTCGTACAAATAACATTAATAACGTTTGCACATACGCTCAACGCCCTTCTGGTTGTTCCATTTGCTATGTTAAAAGGCGTCAATCTCATATTTATTTTACAACGAACATATTAAAGCTACAGTTTCCTAGTAGAGCGGTGGCCCCCACATAACGGCTGCAGAAACGGCCGTCATGAAAATGTTAGCACCGGGGTTTTGACTTTACGATGTCAAAAAACACTCTCTAGGAAAACACACCAACTTAGTTTCATATATAACGTTTCAGTGACATCATTTGCTTGTAAATTACGAGCGATATGTACCGGCTTCTAGGAAAAGACAATAAACCAAAAACAAAAATGACTGTAGATAATCGTGCGTATTTTGAAATGAACCTTCATTTGAAAATCAACGTCAGACAGCATCTGTCTGGCATTATTGCTGAAATGAACTAATTTGGCACCACCGTAAGGCACATAACCCTGTATTTTTATTTTAGGTTGCTTTTTAATTTTGTTCAACTAAGCTCCTTGCGTAAGGTATTGTGCCAAATAAACATTTTTCTTTATTTCTTTTCTTTCTTCAATCTTTTTCACAGTATAACCAGGGTTTACAGTCACACAAAGCCACATCCCATTTTGTCCACCGTACCACAGAATATTGGTCGGTAACTTACGAGTAAATAACGTGGATTTGAAACATAATATCTCCATTTGCAACATCTTCAGAGACGCAAGCCAGTCGTAAAGATATCTTTAGGAATGGAGGCTGGCTCGGGTCCAGCCATGTTAAGCTCTAGTTTTAACTTTCGTTTCACTTTCAGGGAATGGAAAATTGATTTATAATAATAGCTTTGCTGACGTCTCACGTTATGCAATATGATATCTCTTGAGATAGAATCTTTGTGCTTGAGTTTGCCCAGATGTGATAAAGTTCATCATTCAGATGTACCATGTAAATATTTTTTCTTTTTTCGTCTTTTTAACTAACCGATAAGGGCGGTAAACTGGTAACATGAATAAGAAAATAGAGTCTAAAGTTCACTGACAAAGAAGTGTGTTATGCTCGTAGAGATCGAGTTTGAATTTTCGTTTAATGTATAGGTACGTAACTCAATGCTGGTCGTTGTCTAGTGGTCACAAGCGCTAGCAATGCTGCTGAGCATAAGATCCTGGGTTCGAGCCCTGTGTCAGGCAAAGTTTTATTAAATTTTTCATCTGGAATTTCTCAGTAGCAGCCCGGGAGTCTTTATTTATGGCCGGTTGTTGGCAATAGGCTCGCCCTCTATTACATGCGACTTAAACATAACTGGCGAAATGTGAGTGTACACCCCTGCCTAACTCTTTGCGGAATACAGGTATAATGTTATATAGCTCAATGTAAATTCGCCATCCAGCAATTGTCCGTGGCACCATCCTCTACCATTACTTTACTCCGCAGATCGATCGCCGCCGCCGCGACCATTAAACCACAGGCCTAATTAAAACACAAACATACACACAGCTACACATTGGATACATGCTAACGTACAATTTATAGGGCAGTCCTGTAATCAAAGGTTACTTAGCTTGTAAACCCAATTAAACTGTAACCAGACTCCTGATACAACACAACGTAACGTACGAGTATTTATTTATTTATCAGGAACAATTTATATTGTGTTTGATACATTAGTTTACATTACATACATCATAAATAATTTAATTTAATATAAATTCTAAAACTGAACATGCACAATAATAATTCAAAATTGTAGGTTATTATATATATAACGTAGTAATAAGTAGATTATATATATAACGTAGTAATAGCATGGAAAGTAACCGGAGAGTAGTATCACATGATTTTCCTCAACCGATGAAAGTTGCGTAGATATGTATTAGTCTAGTTTCTACCCACGACTATTTTTGCAGTTATTCTTTTTTCATGTTATTTTATTCTGTTACGTTGTTGACTATTTAATATTATGGGGTATCGTATTACCCAGTAACTGGGTTGTGGAGGTCAGATAGGCAGTCACTCCATGTAAAATACTGGTATTCAGCTGCATCCGGTTAGACTGGAAGCCGACCCCAACATAATTGGGAAAAGGTACTTGATTATGTTGACTATTTCATGAAATATCAATCAATAGGATTATACGAGCTTATAGGGATTGATGATTTTAATGATTATTATTCTGGAAATACATACTTGTTACGCTCGTGAATCATATTTTGTTCAACATACAACCTGTCGCTGACCTGCAAATTGTAAAAAACGTAAGAAAATTTGAAATATGCGGGCTGGCTTACGTTTATTTATTTATATATACTTTATTGTACACCACAAAAATACATAGCATAAAAAATACATGAAACACGTTTCTCCCTTTTAAATACCTACTTACTTATTAAAGACGATTTAGTCTTTCTTCGTTCTTCGGTACCAAAGGGTAGGTGGCTCTTTTTACTGGCAAAGTACGAAAGTACGCTAAGTAACGCAAATTTTCATTTATTTTCTCTTTTTTTGTTTGGACGAAAAATTATTCCAAAGTGACCCTGATTCAACTTCTCGGACTCGTTTTCCCTCCTTAAGCAAGCATCCAAATTATCTTTGAGTTTGAATGTCGATGACTATAAGAATAGGGGAAGACCAAAGAAACGATGGATGGACTATTATGGTCAGGAAGGGGGTGACTACCGAGATGACGACTAATAAACAAGTATGGAAGAAAAAGACACGTTGTGCCGACCCCAAATAGATTGGGATAAGGGTAATGATAATGATTATCTTTAAATTACATGTTCATTTTGTAGTGAAGAATAGTGTGGTTGTATTCATTTTGTAGAATTATGACACTTTTTTAAATCTTTCGTAAAAACTCATGTAGCGGTATCTACAACGCCATATGCGAACAACGCGTCACACTGACGTCACGCAAATCCTGCATCTCGCAAGCAGAGTTTACCGCGCAGTTAGCATAGATACAATTTCCCAACATCAATCGTTGGGCAATTGCCCGCCAGACACAACACCCGTCTGGTCGGAGGATCCTCCCTTTTCTATGGAGGTTGAGTGAACTTTACACCCTGTTCCTCATGCCTCTAAACTCATTTTTACAAGGCGCCAGCCCCAAAATTCCGCCTATAATGTATCGGATTTGCCCGTCAAGGTGAATGACCTTACCTAGCGCCTTAAGTGGGCTTTCCTACGTCTACTGTGGTTGCTTACACCTAATTCCTTCCTCAGAAGACCTGGAAATCATGGTCTTCACAAAGCAGTACTTAACTACTTACAAAGAGTAAGTAGAACACACATTTCTCCTATCTCCAGGCAAAGACATAAATAAATTACCTACCAACTATATAAAGCCAGACATTAAGTCCGCCTTTGTACAATATTTTATTTACTTGTGCAAAAAGTATTTTTTAGCTTTAATAAATATCTTTATTATTTCAAGTTAAACAAATATCAACTAACACTAATATATACTATATATACAATTATATAATACGAAAAAATATAGAAAAAGGCAGGAGCTGATTGGGCATCATAAAATTCATCCGCATCACTGTCAATGGGATAAGTGCCCAAAAGGCTGGCAGCATTACTACGTTGAATGGCAATGCTGATTCTTGGGCTAAAAATAGGCCAGCCTTCTGGTCACGTCAAGAGTCAAAAAGTTTTAATCTATACTTACTTTTTTTTTGTAGTATAAAGAGGTAAGTTGTGTGTTCGTATCTAAATCGTAATCTTCGGAACTACTGATCCGATTTTAAAAATTCTATGAATATGTTTTATGTTAAAACAATAAATTTTACGCAGTCGAAGTCGCAGGCAGAAACTTCTTAGTAAATAAAGCAAAAGCTACCGAAGAAGTACGTCTTAATTCCTGATCTTGCGCTGAACAGTGTGACAAAGAACATTTATACAACGTAATGTATTATGCAGTCCCACCTTACGGCCATAAATAACATCTTACTAACTCGCACTGTGAAAGGTGCCCGGCATAAATGTTTCTAAGACGCTAACAACAACAACGTATATATTTATATACTAGCTTCTGCCCGCGGCTTCGCCCGCGTGGATGTCGGAAATTATCCCACGGGAACGTGCTAACAGGATAAAATGTATGTGCACCAGGATGCCATTTATCTCGCGGGCCCTTTGTGGCTAATTACAATAGAAAACCAATTGTGTCTCATTAATGGTGATTAAGAGGGTACCTATATGATATCTTTACCTAAGTACCTACCTAATTAAAAAAATAAATAAACTCAATAACAGAAAATAAAATACCTACCTACCTAAATAAACCTATTTATGACGATAACTAATCTAAACTCAATCATCATCTGCCTAGCCTTTTCCCAACTATGTTCAGGGCCGGCTTCCAGTCTAACCGGATGCAGCTGAATACCAGTATTTTACATGGAGCGACTGCCTATCTGACCTCCACAACCCAGTTATTGGGTAATACGATACCCTTGGTACGACTGGTTGTCAGACTTTCGGGCTTCTGACTACCCGTAACGACTGTCAAAGATCCACGAATGACAGCTGGGACCAACGGCTTAACGTGCTTTCCGAGGCACGGAGGTGTCTCGGTATGTAAAGATGGTCACCTATCCACAGACCGACCGCGGCAAGCGTAGCTTAACCTGACCGATCGACCTGTGCGGCTGTTATTATTTAGCCACGGGCCCCTCAATCTAAACTCAATAAATAAGCAAAATCTCTAAAAACTAATATCTATACGAATGACTATCCTACCTAACAGTATTATAAAATAACCTACGGTCACTACGTACACTATCAAATATACTACCTATACTTTAATAGTAGATTATTAACCAAGGGGATAAAGCAGTGTCTTCTGTCGCGGGTGACGATTTAAATCGCGAGCGTAACGAAGGACTCGAGGTTTACTCCCGAGCGTAGCGAGGGTGTTAAAAGCTTAAATCACAAGCGAAGCGAGGGATTTAAGACGAGTCCTGAGTGTAGCAAGGGATTTAAGGTCACCCAAGACTAAGACAGCTTTATCACCGAGGAAAATACTCTACTTTTCGTACCATTTGCGAAAAAATAAACTTAACGTTTATGTATTTGATGAAAACAAAAACGCGGTAAATTCCTAGACTAATATTTTTTTGTCGGAAAAGCAAAGGCATCAAGCTCATACGGCCTCGTCGGTTTTCGTAACTTTATTTAATAATCATAACTGCATAATAAATGCGTATTCCTTTTTCAAAAAGATGTATAATGCTTTATATACAAACTCAATGGTGTAAACATAGATGTAGTTCAGTATAAATTTCGGTAAGTATTCCAAATTTAAATCACATTCTCCCCCTAGAGGATGAATGAAATTCAGTACAATTTTCTTTCCCTGTTTTTAACAGATTAAAAATGACTATTGTTATGTTCGCTTTTTGTGGCATAGAATGTCACTTTTTTGAGCAAGTGGTATGAAAAATAAAATCTATACCTACGACTTATATAAAAATAAACCTAAATAACTCTAAAAAGTAAAAGGAATAAAAATGAACTCCACTGCGTGTGACCTAACCTACGACAAACTTATTATTTGCGGTTGGTACAGTAATCGGATCTAGGGATCGAACCGCAAAATTAAGTTTGTTTTTTATTGTATATACTTTTCCGGGATAAAAAGTACCCAGTGTGGTGCCCAGGATATTAAAGAATAATATTATACCAAGTTTCATCGTAATCGAATCGGTAGTTTTTGCGTGATGCCTGAACAAACAGACAGACAGACAGACAGACAGACAGACAGACCGACAGACAGACAGACAGACAAAAATTTTTTTAATCACATTTTTGGGTTCGGTGTCGGTCTAGTAACACCCCCTGCCATTTATTTTTTTGATATTTTCAATGTACAGAATTTTCACTTCTACAGATTTATTATAAGTATAGATAAACGTAATAATTCAACTATTTGTCTCGTAAATCTAGTAAATTCATCGCTTATTAATTTATGCTTTCGGTTTGTGCGTAAGCTGGATGAAAAAAAAACGAAATCTGTTTGTTTTTTTCCCCGAAAAGATGGGACTTAATTTATAGCAACTGTGACAAAATAAGAATGACAAAAAGAAATACGGGCGAAGGAACAATAAGGGTATTTAGATGGGTCGTGTCGTTTTCAAAAGAATTTGAATCCCTCATCGCGGCAACATTATACCTACCTTTTAAAACCGCTTATCATAAACGACGAATTTAAGGAATTTTAATGTCTGTCTGTATAGAAACTAAGTTTAATATTGCATACGACGTGTGGTCATACGACGATACCTAATGACGTGTGGCGCAATCATACTTTGTTATAACACCTCCTTTTCTTAAGAATCGTTTGTTCATTGTGCTCAGCTTCCATATATGTACTGGTATAAGAAAATCCTGTACAAAGGGGATTGAATTTATACGGTGCCTGGCATACCTTTTTTCCAAGATATTAACGTTCAAAGTTAATGATTGAGTCACGTGACCAACTTTGAACATTAATATCTCGGAAATGTGTCACTACGGGGTTTGGTCTTAATATGGTTTCTGTTTGCATTGATGTCAGCTATCGATTTATATAAGTAGGTCTCATGCGTGGCCGCCATTTTCAAAATGCCACGCATCTTCCTACACCTTTCATGCTTCTAGACCCAGCGGTTCAGGCTGTGGGTTGTCTGTCAGTGAATAAATGAATAATTAATGAATTTAAGGTTTCTATTAAACAGTAAAAAATGGATCTTTTATAAAACAAAATGTCCTGTTGTTCTTTAGGAAAAACCAACTCTTTAAAACTTAACAGTACAACTTAGGCAACAACAAAAAAAAACTTTTTCAACTGTAATTTATCTTTCCCGAAGTTTAAGTTGACCTGTAATTAAAAATACCAAAGTTAGCAGTGTTTTATTTCAAGGTAACACGACGTGGGGTGAACTTAAATGGGATCGGAGAAAAGTTATCAATAGAGTATAAGGGCATTCGTATGGAAGGTGTTTGAGTTGCGTGGTTTTGCGTAAGCAACCTTTCTTGTTCAAGCAGCTTTTCAATTCCTTCTTCGCGGAAAACAAGCAACTTGTGAACGTGGTAAATTCATAACTAGCAGGTTAGGTACACACAAAGAAAGAAAAAGAACGGAAAGAGTGTTATAACGTTTATTTGCGATAAACATGACGCAAGAAAGAACATAAACACAAAAAAATTGGGGGAAAATATGCGTCACATCTACGCAAAACAGCCATCGCTCAGCATAATACCAAGACCCTATGCGAGTCAGAGCCCCAGCGCTGGTTTTCAGCAAAGAATAATCAAACTGAAGTGGGAATGGCCAGCCATATTAGCCGTAGAACCGAAACCGTTGGAGTAGATGTGTTCTTAATTGGAGACCGCGAATCGGCAATCGTAAGGTAGAAGGCGCTCAGGCTAACTGGAGTGATGATCTTTGCAAGATAACTGGTAGCACCTGGATGAGAATTGCCAAAAATCGAGCTGCATGGCGTGCGATTAGAGAAACCTATTTCCAACAGTGGACTGCTGAAGGCTAAAGATGATATTGATGAGGTTGGATACCAAAATAATAAACTCATCTGGAGAAATACAAAGGCTATTCCTATTTCTACCATGCATTGCTATTTTCCGGTTTGGGAACCGTTAAAATAATATTTACATCACGATTTTAACAATGTTTGTTTATTTGACAACGCATTGGCAAACTCCTTTGTTATTGCCAGGTACTTATGTGATACTCCGCGAGGTAAGAATGAGACACAAAAAATTAATTCCAAGAAATCCGAGCAGTAGAATAACTAGTGTCCAATAAAAATATCACTTAAATTAACTTAACAGCTTTTACGATCTCAGATAACGTCTTTAAATTAAATAAAAGCGTCTTTAACAATCAATGGACTGCCTACGCCGGAGATTGTTCATAATGACCGTCGCGACGTTACGGCGAAAGTAAATAAAGTTTTAAGAGCATTTCATTGAGCGTGACTTCGAGTTTGCATCGACGAGAATAATATCGAAGTTTCACACTGAATTATAATAACTGAAGTTTTTGAGTTTATTATACTTGTTCAAGAACGTGCCGTGTGATTTTAGAATCGTTAAAATCACGAGAATTACTCGTAGTTGTCTCTCAATTCCTATAGGTCTCTAAATCTACTTTTTTAATCTTAACTTCGTTTCAATAACAATTCATCCTATATATCTAGTCAGGGCATACTTGAAGCAACTCCGTAGGAACCATGATGCTGAGTGTGAACTCATGAAGGATGTTCCTGGATGGGAGGTCGGCACCTACTACGGCGAGAAGGTATACAAACTTCTCCCCCCTGATACTCTGGTTGAGTCCACGCCCACTCCAGGCCCTGGGAATGGTTTCAGCGCGCCTACCTCAAACTGCACTCTTAAGAAGTCAAAGACGGTGCTTCTGAAGCCATTAGTGATCTAAAAAGCCTCCTTAGTGTAAAGTTACTCATTATTTCTGCTGGTGGAACAAAGTGCGGTTACTATTTATTTAGAGGCAATTTCATTTCAATAAAGCATAGTCAATCGGCACATAGTAGTGATTACAGCAGCATCTCTATTTAGGTACACTAATACTATCCTACTAATATTATAAATGCGAAAGTTTATAAGAATAGGTGGATGGATGGATGGATGTTTGTTACTCTTTCACGCAAAAAGTACTGAACAGACTTGGATGAAATTTAGCACACAGACAGTTTATAACCAGGAATAACACATAGGATACTTTTTATCCCGATATTCCCACGGGTTCAAGACTTATTTGGGTGAAACCGCGGGGCGCAGCTAGTGATATTATAAAGTGAAAAGGTTAGATTTTTTTGTATGTTTGTTTGTTACGTTTCACGCTAAAACGACTGAACGGATTTGGATGAAATTTGGCACATAGATAAACCATGACCTGGATTAGGACAAAGGATACTTTTTATCCCGATATTTCTACGAGACCGAGACTTATGCGGGTAAAACCACAGGGCGCAACTAGTCCAATATATGTACTAACATGTAGCAGTGATTACTGGTACTTACTGTTCTTGAGGGCGATGAGCTGTTGTCATTGGTTCAATATATGCAGCAAACAAGAAAAGGTAACTTTAATCAGACTTTAATCTGCTTACTCTTGATCAAAGGCTTTTATATTCTTAAATCCATTTGTAAAGAATGTTAAAAATACCTCTTTGTAAACAAAGAACCATTATTATAAGGTACTTACTGGATGGACTTACTTGAAGTAATCCAGATTACCTACTCCCTCGCAGAAAATCCTTCAGATTATGAGAAAAACCGCCCATCTGTTTTTTTTAAACTTCCTTTATGTATATCAATCCTAAAATATCGATACACTACTACACTGAACTATTTTAAGCACATCCTGACGGATCGTTTACAAATACATAAGCCAGATAGGTTGACACAAACTTACCAAAAGGCGGGGAAAAACGCCATTAACATAAAAAGTAATAGCGTTTGTGATGTTTATTAGTCAGAATATTGTTGCAGAGGTGTTACAAACGATAGAATACCAAAAGCAGAATAATTATGATCTTTTATTACTATATAAAAGTTCATAATATTCTGCTGTTTTTTGCGTACAAATACATTTGCAGGGTTTTGGTTACTTTGTTAGATCATCAGGTTAGATATACCATTGAATTAGGATAACATTTAAATTGCAAATTGTTAAAGAGTACCTATTAAACAAACCAGATGGTCGTTTATTTAAATAGTCGAGTCGATAAAGAGATTTCTTATTAAACATAATTACTATCAGAATGGATCATAAGAAAAAGACTATAAAACTACCTGTTCCTAGTCTTCCTAGATATTAAAAAAGATCCCCAGAGCAATAGATTACTAGGAGAGCATGAAAGCGTCGGCAGACGCGCTAGCACATTGAAAAAGTAGTGCAATATAACGAGCCATACTATGCTATAGCACGTCCCTCGTTCCTGAATAGATGGACAGATTACCTGTCACGTAGACCGTCTGCCAGTAAATGGAGCTTCATAGTTAAGTCACGGACTGAAGGTATTTGAATGTAAATCAGATATCAAGTACATGGTTGGTATTGTTAAGTTGAAATGTAATGATGATTTTTGATGGCACTCGTATTAGGAGAAAATGATAAATGATTCATAATCAGTCCCCACTGCTGAGACAGTTGCCTCCTCTCGGTGGCAGGGGGGCCTAATCTATCACGCGGGCCCAATGCGGGTTGGTAGATATCACAGTCATGTCTTCGAAATTTCGGTTCTAGGACATGCCGGTTTCCTCGTTTAGTCCACTCTCGGCCTCTCGACCCCAATCAATAATATTTCCACTGGACCTCTAACTATAGTTTATTCTCGACCCTCGGGAGTCGAGAGTGGATTTTCATACAGAGGACAGGAATAGCTCGTCCCTTGCGAGCAGTGGTAATGAAATAATTTACACATGTCTTGTCAAATGTCACGTCTGACGTGGTTTGAACCTACGACCTACACTCGTTAGTCGCGGCCCAATGATAAATGGTTAATCATTGAGAATACTACTAATATTATATTTATCACTTGAAGATTTATCCTTCCACAGACGTAGGTATACATTAAATTAGCTAGCGAAACTCTGCAGATGTCAGAGGTATGGGTATCTAAACACGATAAAATAAAAACAAAAAAGATTTAATGTTTTTTTTTGGGGTTCAACGACCGCTGATCGTGTTAGCACTTGAAGTACGAGTTGAGAAAATCTGTTTTCTTTAGTTTTGTCGTCGTCATCACGTATGTGAGGCTTACACAATAAAAAGCTGATTTTTCTTACGGATATTTCAAGTGACTACACTAACTGCGGTCAGGGACCACACAAAAAAAATCGTCAAATTAATTGTTTCACTGTTTTATCGTGTTGAGTTATCGATACCTATCACGTCTGTGGAGTTTTCGCTAGCTGATTCAATTTGACCCTGTATTCTACAAGGTAAATTTTTAACCAGTGCGCAAACTGTAACTATGCATTTAGTACATGATGGTAGACCCCCTAGCGTAAAAACTTTACGTCGATTATCAAAAAAAAAATCCCCTGTTTCATAGAAAAGTGCAATACCTACGCGGTCAAAATGTATGGCAGAGCTAAATTTTTTTTTTTAAATAACCAACTAAAAATTTCAATGGGTTGTTCAGAATCATGTACTGAATTCAGGGTTACAGTTTGCGCACTGGTTAAAAATTTATCCTGTATACAGGGTCAAAGGTCAAGGGTCAGGTGTATTCTATAAAGATACAGATACGAAAGGTGGACTCTGTAAATATACTCAGCTAACAACATAAAGGAGAATCATTTGATCCCTACCTTTTACAACCCTCATAAGTAGACAAGTGGCAAAAGGGCGCCAGGTGGTCTGAGCGGATTTATTGCCGGGATCGGAAATACATTTATATATTTAAGGAATTTTCTCGCCGAGTGGTCGAATCTTCACGTGACCAAAGGGTTGTGTCGTTTTAAAAGAATTAGCATTGCCATTCAACGTGGCAATGCTGCCAGTCTTCTCGGCACGTTTCCGGATGACAAAGAGGCGAACTAGTACTTCGACGCCTAACTGTCCTTTTGTTTTTGCATTGTATGTAGTTAGTTACTCATTTAATTTAGTACCTAGTGTAACAGTTAGTTGTGTTAAATATTGTAAAATGTACACCTTTATACTGGCTGACGTTTTTACCGTCTGAATAAAAACAGGGTATAAAAGGTGAACGGAGTAAAAGCCTATGGCACAGAAATTTCCTTTCTTTAAAAACAATTTAAAAATAATAATTAAAAAAACATTTTTTTTACATTCAATCTTTTGATTGAAACCGGGCGATGGCTTCAATCAAAGGATTAACGTCGCTACGATTTCGTCGATACGTTGAATTTTTATATTATTTGTCGATTTATTAGATAGTTTTTTTTTTATGAAATAAAAAAGAGATTTCTGTGTCCCACCCGACGGTAAAAAAGTCAACGGCTATATCCAACTCTTCTTATCTTTCATACAATCATAACCACACTTAAAACTTCGGAGCGACCTTAGGAAGTACGTAAAAGTTCATTAGGTAGAAACGAGTTTAATCAACCTCGTTCAACTTGGTTCTAACATTATTAATTAAATTTGTGAACAAATGAACGTCGCCAACAGCTGCCATCTTCGAGTTTTAGAACGAAGACCCATTATACAGGGTGACAGGGAAACTCGACATATTATTCATTGAAATGCCAATCCAGTTTTAACCCCTAGTTCACTGGACCTAATTTTTTGCTAATGACCTCTAGTATAACCCCTTTCAAGGAATACGTCGAGTTTTCCTGTCACCCTGTCTACTATACCCCCATAGGTACGTAACATTAAAGCTCTCCCACAGTCTACGACCACAGAGTCTTTGATAACATTGAATTGCTAATTTAACATTATTATTGGATTAATGGAGCTGTGGTGGCTCCGTAGTAACGTCCGCGACTTACGAGTGGTAGGTCGTAGGTTCGAACCCAGAAATGCACTTTACTTTGTGTAAATTTATTTCAGCACAATTGATCACGGTACGCGTCCAGATCATCTCGCTATCTCTTTCTGAGCCGGCCTCATCCTCCTTCGGGCACCCATTGTGTGGAGGCTTTTACCCAGCCGGCGGTCCTGCGGCTGATATGACCAGCCCAAACCCATTTGAGCCTGGCAGTCTCTTACTTACATCCAGTATGCCCGTTTTGGAACGCAGTGCATGATGTTCCGAATTCTGTTCTGTATTTTTACACCCAGAATACTGTGTTCCATCGCTCTTTGGCATATTCCAAGAATTAATATTAAAGCATGACGTAATAAGCACATGTAAATGAAAAGTTTTACGAGAGTGCGTACTTATTACAAAGTGGTGAAACTTTCAAACGAGGCGGTAAAGTCTGGTTCAGCCCGTTCAAACATTTGTAGTTTAGAAATGTTTCTAAGGTTTGCCCCACTATATTATTCTGACAGAAATTCAGCAGTTTGTGTAACTACTAAATCCATAACAGAATATTTTATCCAGACTTTTAATAAAATTATATACTTATTGCCAGTAGATAGCTATAAAAATACTGATTAAACTACATTATGTAAACTCATAAGCATTAATTTCAATTAAACCATTTACAGGCACTTTTGAATTGTCAATGAATCGGCCACATAGTCAGAAAGATAAAGCTAGGTGCCCATTCCAAAACGTAGGTCTCTATAGAATAGAATAGAATAGATTTTTCTATTTTTTTCTCTATGGAGAAGAAAGGCAAGAAACTTCAAGGACACTCTTTTAAACCAAGATATTACAAAATCCTGGGTAGTGTTCTTGTTGCTTCTCTAAGTGAGAACAATGTATAAAAACAAAACGAAGAAACAATTCAAAATATAAGATAAAAATAAGCCCCGTTAAGAGATGACCAGTCTCGACCGACAACGGCGCCCTTTCACGAACATGACACGACGACATGATATTAAATACCTAACTTTAGTTCACCTAGCCAGGCATTTTAGGCTTGATTGCTTGAAACTTGACTTGCTGTGTGAAATGTCCAGGGATATTATTATATTATTATTAGATTAAAACGCTCGGAGGTGGCAAACCACTTCCAAGAGTTTTAATCAAGCCTGAAATACCCTGCACTAGAAGGTACTAATGAACTTTTCCATGTTCTTGCCAACAAAAGATGTCTTAGTTAATTTAATATGCAAACATAATTAAAACAAGAATTAATAACATAAGGTAGTATGACGCTAAGTGAGAAGAAATTCAATCAATTTCATGGATACCGCGCAAACTTTATCAATCTATTGATCGACGTAATTAAATTCACTGCGTAAGTATGTCAGCGCGTGCCCTGGTAAGGGACACGAACGATGTGTATTATAGGGGTGGCAAATCTGTTACTGGGTACATTTGTAGGTCGTATGTTCGAACCCAGACAGGTGCTTTACTGTGTGTAAATTACTTCACGACTACCGCTTTCAAAACGGTGAATGAAAAAATCGTGAGGAAACCGGCATGCCGTGGAATCAAAGAATTGTGACATCTGCCAACCCGCACTGGGTCCGCGTGGTGGATTACGGCCTACTCCCTCTCATCGAAAGGAGGCCTGTGTCCCAGCAGTGGGAACATTATAGGCTGATTATGCAAATCTGTTACTATCCATCTATATCTATATACTAATAATAAAGCTGAAGAGCTTGTTTGTTTGTTTGGACGCGCTAATCTCTGGAACTACCAGTTGGGTTTGAAATTTTTTTTTTCATTTGATAGCCTATTTCTTGAGGAAGGCTATAAGCTATTTTACGTCATACTAGGAATCTTAGGAGCCGAGTAAAAAGAAGAAAAAAGAAAAATGTGATAGCGTGGACAGGCGATGCGATGCGACGAGGTGAGTCGAGGGAACAAGCAATTTCACGCAAACGAAGTTGCGGGACAAAGCTAGTGTTATACAGGGTCATTTGTAAAACACCAACCACCTCTTAAGAGGTTGTTGTACTCATCATTATGAACAACTTTTGCTATGGGAACAAACCAGAAGGCCAATTCTCGTAATTTAAAACGTTCAAAATCTAGTCGCAGTCTCATCTCAGTGACAAACAAATGTCAAAAACTTGTCAAAATGTAGGGAAATTAGAAATATTTTTTGACAGATTGAGACTGAGATCAGACTGTGAACGGTCTTAAAATTACGAGAATTGCCCCTCAGAAATCGCGACAAAAAAATCAGCTGCTCCCTACATTTTGAGTTATGCCAACATAAATGTAGGGAACAGCTGATTTTTTTTCGCGATTTCAGTTTTGGTCCCATAGTAAAAGTTGTTCATAATGATGAGTACAATGACCTCTTAAGAAGTTGCTGGTGTTTTACAAATAACCCTGTATAAAGGTTTAGGCAGTTGCGTACCAATAGTTACTAATAACAGGGGCAAACCTATTGCCATCAACCAGGCACAAATCCAGACTCCGGGCTGCTACTTATAAATTCCAATAACAGTTTGCCCGACCCTGGAATCGAACCCAGAACGTCACGTTCAGCAGTAGCGCTTGTGACTACTAGACCAACGAAGCAGTCACAGGATCATAGATAGGTCTCTATTGTTTGATGATGTAAATATGTGATAAATATAATGTATTCAGCGAATTTCTATTGATAATCTAATGCTGCCAGCCTTTTGGGCACTGTTCCTGTTGACAGCGATGCAGACGAATTTTTTGATGCCCTATGATTCTTTTGGTTATTTCACATGCACATATTATGTTTTTTAATGTTAGCTTATATAATGTAAATATTATCTAGATTAAGTAAATAAATATTTCTATTCAAGAAGTTGATTAGAAACACTTTAGAAGGTGAATGAAAAGACTCTCAATAAATAAAAATCTTCAAAGACCAGCGTGATTTGTTATCTTGTACGAGTATCTAGCCGAGATGAAAAGGCACACTTCAAGAAAAGAGAATTTCTTAATTACTTCGTACAAAAATAGCCAAAACGTATCAAACAAAAAGTATCTACCGAAGACAAACTTAATTAACTTGAACACAAATTACTCTCTTTCATTTTGCCATCACGCCCATCACCGAAATAAATTGACAGCATGCAAGTCCTGTCAGGGCTGTCTTTGCTTTATTTTTAATTAATTATTTTTAATTATTTTGTAGGTAATACAGGGTGGCAGGGACATCGATGCGCAACTTGTTACCATGAATTAAGCACATAATTTTAAACCCCCTATTGTAGAAATTTTCAGTCGGTTAACAAAAACAAATCTGCTGTTTCATAGGAAAATGCAATACCTACGCGGTCAAAATGTATAGAACAGCTAACTTTTTTTTTTATAACCGATGAAATCTATCGACTAGAGGGTGTTTAGAATCATGTGCTGAATCCATGGTAACAGGTTGCGCGTCGATGTCCCTGCCACCCTGTATAGTAATTTTATTTTAGGCGCATCGTCTTCACGCATAGTTATTGTCATAATGCCTATTATGTTTCCACTGTTTGAGATACAGGCCTCCTCTCTGTAAGAGGGAGTGGGCCGTAATCCACCACGCGGGGGCCGTAATCCACCACGCGGGCCCAGTGCTGGTTGGTTATATAATTAATATATAAAAAATATTGTAAAATATTTTAAAAGAGTCACGGTGGAGATTCTTACCGATTCTTCTCCATACGAAACTACCTTTTGGAAGGGGCGCCTACAATCAATTCTTTTTTTTTTATTTTAACGTTGAAAAATGGCCTTTTATGTTCCTATTGAAAAAATTATTTGACTTTGACTTAAGGGACCCAGTCACTAGGGTTGTCACCCTGCACGTGCAGTTAGAACATAAGGGGTCCGGCATCTCGCAAGCTTCGTCGTATATCCTTCACTGCTCCACTTGACGTACAATGAATGTTTTGCATAATTTAAACTTTCAAGGAGACGCCTGAAGAGAACACCATTAGCACAGCACAATCTTAAGATTCCAGTTTTTTGTATTCAACAACGATCGTCCTTTGTTAAAAACTTTTACGAGTAAAAGCGGTGTCAGAAGAGGGATTTATTTGACGAGTCCTTAGACTAAAGGCTTATGCGTCAGGGTGGGAGATTTATTTTGGATCGTTTAGTTTTTTCGAAGTGAAAACTTCTTTAGCGGCATTGTGCACTTTTGTTGTGATAGGTAAAAAATGTTAAACTCGCGTCAGGACACGTGATCTGATCGAAAATTCGTAAGACGGAGCTCGCGTCAGGACACGTGACCTGATCGAAAATTCGTAAGACGGAAGGAGAGTAGACCGCATTCCAAAATATCAAAAATGCACAACGTTAATATTAAAGTTTTCACTTCTGCCGGCACTCCCGGAGTGCAACCCGTTAATTTTTTTTACTTTTTACTATTGGTAAGTGTGATGGCAACTTTAAACTTGATGTTAGACAAAGGTACCTTGAACCTTCAATATCCTATAGATTCAAGATTCTATAGTAAATTACTTTCAAATGCTTATCAGACACAAATGTTTGCTTATTATCTGACTGCTGATATTAATAATGGAACAGCTAAGTCTGGACGCCGCATGACTCTACGGGCACCCTGCCACCCACATGCCTGCTTAATATTCGCGTCTATAAAATATACAATGCCAAGAACACCAAAACTCATCATTTTTATTATTTTACGAGTGCCCAAAGAGAAAGTAAAAAAAATCAGGACATTCAATTCATTTACATAAACACACATACACGAGTACATATATAAGCCTACCTTCTTCCCAGGGGGTAGACAAACTACAGTACGTAAAAACATAATAAAAACTATAACTATATTTATCTGTACCTACTTACTTTCATCACCACTACTTTCAAAACGGTGAAGGAAAACATCGTGAGGAAACCGGCATGACTTAGAGCCAAAATTTCGCAGACATGTGACATCTACCAACCCGCACTGGGCCCGCGTGGTATATTACAGCCCATTCCCTCTAAAAGAGAGGAGTCCTGCTTTCTAGCAGTTGGAACATTATAGACTGATTATGGAACCTACTTAGTTCGAAATAATTTGTCTGTAGGTGTCATTGCATAATGCATCAAATCGTGAGCAACATTTAGGATAGGTACATTTTATCCCGGAAAAGCAAAGGGTTCCCACGAAACGGACAATAAACTGATCTCCTGAATAGATTGAAGCAAAAATTTAAGACAGTCTCTATAAACCTATCTTCTAGAAACCTGGGCACGCAACGCACCTTCGGTATTGCAGATGCGCACCGCAGAACAGATGGCTGACGGGGCCAAAAGGCGAGCGCGTACCGAAAGACGTAGCGTTAGAAGGCCTCCCACAAAATGGACTAATGACGTTGGGAAGGTCGCAGGAATCCGCTGAATGCGAGAAGCACAAAACTGGTCGAAGAGGTGATGCTTGGGGGAGGCCTATGTCCAGTAATGGTCGTCTGTCGGCTGAAACGATGATGATCACGGCGGTGACCATTTACCATCAGGTGGACCGCCTACATGATTACCACACTATTGCACTTTGTTTTGTTTAGCCTATACTGTTGCACTGCCGGGGCATAGGCCTCCCCAAGTCCTTCCACTCTTTTCCCGCGCCACCTCGAACCAGCCTTCGCGGTACGCGTCCAAGGCATCTCGCCACCGCTTTCTGGGCCGAACTAAAAAAAGAAAAAGATGAATGCAAAAAGGTAAAAGCTACATCAACTCTGTAAGACCGTTTTGATGACGTAACATAGCGAACAGACTTCATTCCTAAAAGAGAAAACATATATTTCTAAAAAATAATTGAAAGTAGTAAAGTTTTACACGGTAAAGTTTTCAACATAATGCCAAAACTGATTAAATAATGTCAAAACTGATTAAATAATGTCAGTTGCATGTGAATAAAACTGATAATTTAATATAAAATAATCACAGGGTAGGAATATGATTGGATTCTCGTCAACACGCATTCATTCCGTGTATAATTGAGTTATAGTATGTTGAATAAAAACTGATTGTATTTAATTGTAAGCAATTAGAGTTCCTCTTGTTTCACTTTTTATTTTTCATTCATTTCAATGCGCATTATTCAGTTTCAATTTGAAACTGGTCGGTTGTATTTGCGCGAATATTTCAGGAACATACTCTTCATTAGGTATAGCTGTTGCTTTTTTCTTTCGTAAATTAGTATACAATAGAGTACCGAACTAAATAAACTTATCGATTCTGGAAACATATAGCTTTACAATTTCTTAATAAATTGTAATGTATCTTTCTGCAGCCTACCGGAACTGCGTTAAAATTGTCTGCTTAAGCACAGATTACTAAATAGTTACGCTTAAGCGTCAAGTATTCTCATTTCCTCAAAGAAAAGAGAGTATGCCAAGAACATAAACAAACAAATATAGTCGTACCTATAAATATTTTCTAAGGTCTGGCTGCGTTACCGCGTTGTTCTTCTACAGTAAGAAACTAATTTTGATGCGGCTTTCACCATCATTTAGATAATTTATACCGGAAGGTTTATGTGTATAACACATTTATATCTGATATAAAGGATTGGAAAAGCTTACATGACTAAAGTAGAGATTTTAAGAAAATAAATTTATAAAATCACAACTTCTAAACTACTCATTTTCGCGGAACACACGTTGCGTTCAGGTGAATCCATGGGATGACCCAGACCCAAAAATTATTTAGACTACTATAAATGGGCTATCCTGTATAATAAAGTAATCTCAATGTTTTGCCAAGTCGTAAAAACCGTGCAAAGCAGGAACTGAGGCCTTACCACGAGCTCTTAACGCGATTCAATTTACGCTCAGGGATCGAGATGGCGCTAGACGACTTGTATAGCTCTGTCTCTTTCCAACAGCCTAAACTGGATCGCGTTAAGAGCTCGTGGTAATGCCTCTGGTCAGTCATGTAAAAAACCATGTTCAAGATCTCATTCGTCGACGAAAACATTTTCACGACCTTGTTTTTGCAACGAACCGAAAGGAAACCAAACGATTGACCCCGTCAGACTGACCCAGTACTACAAACTTTACTTAGTCCAACAAACATTGTTAGATTGTTATAAAAAACACACACACACATGTTTTAAAAATTCACATTTGTCCTTTCGCAATGTTAATCCCGCATCCTGGAGTCTCTTGAGAACTATGTGTAGTTTTTCTATATGCGAATCTTCAGTTTCTGCCGTTATTAACACGTCATCTAACAGGCATAACACTCCGTCTAATCCGGACAAAACGGTTTCCATTGCGCGCTGGAAAATAGACGGTGCGCTCGACAAACCGAATACAAGACGTGTGTATTTGAACAATCCCCGAGGAGTGTTAATACAGGTTATGTTTTGTGACTCATCATCGAGCAATAATTGATTGTAGGCCATGGACAAATCAATTTTGGAAAACTGCTGACCACCGTGTAATTTTGTGAATAATTCGTGAACCGTTGGCAAAGGATATTGTTCTATTGCTAATTGTTTGTTAATGGTCACAGAATAATCCGCACATAATCTGACAGAACCATCACGTTTGAGTACGGGCACAATTGGTGATGCATAATCCGAATGTTTAACTGGTTTTAACACTCCTAGGTTTAGTAGTCGTTCTATCTCCTTATCAATTTTATCGCGCAAAGCAAATGCAATGGGACGCGCTTTATAAAATACCGGTTTTGCATCCTTATTTAGTTTTAATTTTACTTTATAGTTTTTGAAAGCACCCAGTTTGTCTGAAAATACTTCAGGGAACCGTATTTGTAACCGCTCAATTGCGCTTTGACTATCATTTAGAAAATTTACTCGAGTTAATTTTAATTTAAACATTGATATGAAATCGCGGCCTAGCAGTGGTGGGCCGCCGTGGCGTATAACAAATACATCAAGTGTGTGTGTGCGCTGCATATATGTTATTGCTAAACGCACATAACCTGCACACTGCATCTTGCTTCCCGTGTAACTATAAAAATTTTTGTGAGACGTATGCAATGGTATACTCGCAAACAATTTTTTATATGTACCCTCAGATATGACCGTCACAGCTGATCCACTATCTATTTGAAATACTATATTCTGGTCATTTATTGTGACCGTTTCTGTCATGGGCTCCCCCCGAGCTGAACAAATGTTATAAAGCGACTTACCATCGTCGTCCTCGCTCACATCCCCCGTTAACACGTAGTTAATTTTATTGCACATTCTACGCAAATGCCCTACTGTGTTGCACTTTCTACACTTATACTTTGCGAACCGACATTGAGACGACTTATGATTAGCACGACCGCACACCGAACACTTTTCTTTCTCGGCACTATTATTCGGTTTGGCACTTTTTTGTCCATTCGCGATTTTGTACACCTGCACTTGGTCTGTTGATGTAGAAGCAGTAGCGGCGGCGCCCGCGCGCGCGCATCTTATGCTCTCTGCTAGCTCCACCGCCTTCGCCAAGGTTAAGGTCTCCAAATCTTGCGCAAACAGTTTCTCCCGTTCAGGACCCGCTACCATCCCCATCACAAATCGATCACGCAACGCCTCCTCAACATTGCTGAATCCGCTATGGACCGTTAATCCACGTAACCTTGCTGCCCATTGCGTATATGTCTCACCCGGTTGCTGCGTAGCTGCGTAAAAGTTGTACCGCTCGCTGAACCCGCAACGTTTTGGAGTGAAGTGGTTATCTAATAACGTCACTAGATCCTCATATGGCACCTCTTGTACGTCTTTGGGCAGGGCTAAGTCTGCTGCTAACTTGTAGGTACTATCATTGAGTGCGCTGAGTAGTATGGCTCGCCTCCTGGTTCCCGCCGCATCATTTTTCGCATCGATGTTATTTGCGATGTACCATTGCGTTATACGTCCTTTGTATGTCTTCCAATCATTGACATTATGATCGAAAGTTGTCAAAATACCACAAAATGACTGAGCCATTTTTCAACATGGATTTATTTTTGCGATTGTGGGTAAACTCGTCGCCACTGTTATGTAGGTACGTAGGGACACAAGTGAAACTACTGACAGCTAGCTACAAGCACACTGTTTTATTATAAGGTTAGAGCAGGGCAGGGACGCAGCCCATGCACACATACACAATGTTGACACACACATATATAACACTTACGGGTAATATTACGCCTCTTTTTTGTTTGAGAGCTGACTTTTCCAACGCCAGATAATTTTATCGGAGGAATGAATTTGAATTTTGACGGTTCTTCCATACAAAAACTGACAGACGTCTATTTCATTCCACGAATAAAGATTATCTGTCGATTAAAAAATCAGCCCTTAGAAAAGTTTAGGAGACATTTTTCCTAAGGGAAAAAATGCGGTTTCTACACTCGAGAGCAATGAATCCGGGTCACTTAAAGAATGTTAAAAATCTCGGAAACTAAAAATGATAGGTTAATGCAATAAATTGTATTTAATAGACAATGTAATACTCCTTAAATGAAAGTAAAAAAAATATGAGTCACCATACATTTTATTAACACAAAATTACATAAAGAAAAAAACTGCTGATCTCTCCTTAAAACAAAAATAGGAAACATGAAATTATTGAACTTTATTACGATTTTCTTGAATTTTAATACTTCGTATTGCCTCCTCGTGCTTCCATTACTGCGTTTACGCGGTTTGGCATGCTGTACACCAAGTTCCTTATACGATTTTGGGGAATATTCTCCCATTCCTCTGTGAGAGCAATTTTGAGCTCACGAAGCGTGATTGGGGGAGGGTTTCGTTGTTTTACGCATCTGCCTAGCTCGTCCCAAGCATGCTCGATCGGGTTGATATCCGGGCTGCGCGCTGGCCACTCCATACGAGTAATGTTCATCTCTTGAAGGTAGTCATTCACAATCCTACCTGTATGAGGTCGGGCATTGTCATGCATAAATATAGCATCCTCACCTAAATTGACCATAAATGGACCAACGTGATCATTGAGGATTTCTTTCACATGTCTTACGCTAGTTAAAGAGCCGTTTTCTATGATCACCAGCTCTGTGCGACTTTCAGAAGAAATTCCGGCCCACACAAGTACAGACCCACCACCGTAGGCTACTTTTTCTTCGATGCATGCTTGCTTGAATCTTTCCCCTGGTCTTCGATACACTCTGTGTCTTCCATCGTGCTTGTAGAGCATAAATTTTGATTCGTCGGAGAACATAACTTTTGACCAATCTTCAATACTCCAATTTACGTGGCTCTGGGCATATCTTAGTCTTGAAATACGATGCCCACGCTCCAGTTTAGGGCCATTTGCAGGTCTAAGGGGTTTTAAGTTAGATTCAGCAAGCCGACGTCTTACTGTCCATGCACTTGGGTTACTTCCTCCGAGGCGTCGAAACTGATTTGTGAGTTCAGGTTCCTGTGAGAAAGCGATTTCGAAGCATGGTGTTCACCAAGTATCGGTCTTCTCGTGCTGTGGTACACCTGGTTCTGCCCGTTCCTGGTCTGCGTAGGTTAGAACCAGTTTCTTCGTAACGTCGGAGAACTCTTTGTACTGTTGACAGCGACACACCGACAGTCCTGGCTGTATCGCGCTGACTCCGGCCGGTTTCCAGCATTGTAAGTATTCTGGTGCATTCTTCAGGCGTAAGCGACATAATTTCAGCTTGAATAATGAATATAGAGCACTATCAACATGGTTTATGTACCCACATAAATGACAGATTACAAACAAAAGCAAAACCAAATGCTGTAATTTCGTAGTTCCATCTTCGAAAGTGGCCCTTTTTCAAATTTGATTTTTTTATGATATAACTTTACAATAACTAAGAAGTTTTAATACCTTAATTTAAGGAGTATTACATTGTCTATTAAATACAATTCATTGCATTAACCTAGCATTTTTAGTTTCCGAGATTTTTAGGATTCTTCAAGTGACCCGGATTCATTGCTCTCGAGTGTATCTTTGGGTTCGTTGATTTTAGCTTGACAAGTACTATTAGCCTAAGGTGGAACCTAGGAGACATGATCCAGAAGATGATTTGATGATTATAAATACTTTACAAGTGAAGGTGATGGAACAGATATTTAAACAAATTCTAATGCTAGAAAGTACAAAATAAAATCATCATTACTACACAGGCTCTTCCCAACTATGTTGGTGGTCGGCTTGGAAGCCGACCACCAACATAGTTGGGAAGAGCCTGTATTCTGGTATTCAGCTGCATCCTGTTAGTCTGGAGACTAACAGGATGCAGCTGAATACCAGTTACATGGAGAGCTGCTTATCTGAACGCCGCTACCCAGTTACTGGGTAATACGATACCTTGGACAGACTTTCGGGTTTTTGACGTACAAAATAAAATATAAGTAAAAATCTTTTCTAAAACAAGCTTTTAAATGAACTAAGAAGTACCAATTATAAGTGAGCTATATAAGCCATCCTAGCTTTCCTTATATCTATCTAGTCTAACATTAAGCTCGGTCTACACAACAAGTTACGTAATCTGTCAGGCTCACATGTGTACCGTTTTTATTCACAAACGACAATAAGAGGCGAACAGAATATGACAAATGTTTTGTTGATGTTTTTTGTGGTTACCCGTTGCGACCGTACAAAAAATATACGAAATCTCACTAATGTTTATGCAATATACGTTCTGATGTATATTCGTTATGTAACGTTCATTTGGATCTACTGGCTAGCATTTATCATATTTCAAAAACGAACAATATAGGTTTTCACATACATACATAAAGTCATACTTCTTCCAATGGGGGTAGGCAGAAACATCAGAACGCCACCTGCTACGATTCTTAAATACTCCTTTTGCTTCATTACGTTCATATATCAGAAGACCAATTCACGTAATTGAAAACGTTTAAAATCTAGTCGCAATCTCATCTCAGCGACAATCAATGTCAAATATTTATCACAAATGTATGGAAATTACAGGTATTTTTGACAGATTGAGACAGATCAGGAGACCAATTCTCGTTATTTGATACGTTCAAAATGTAGTAGCAGTCTCATCATTATCAGTCTCATCAGTATCAGACTGCTGATGATGCAGACTGTGAACGCTCTTAAAACTACGGGGATTACCCCTCTGGTCACTCTCACGCCGGTTGCTAGTACTACGCTCGTACCTGACCTTTCTGAAGAACAAAAATGGCAAACAATTATATTACAAGTGGTTAACTATCATTCACTCATCCCCTCAGGTGTGAACATTACCAAGCGATAACACAGACCACACGCATTGCTCACTCTGCATTTAAATCATTCCGGATTCGATAAATAACCGAAATTCGCAGCATCGTTCCAAAACGTATAATTACCCCACACTATAAATGTGGTTACGAATGACAGATACTGCCGTTGTTAAACACGTAGAGGGAGCTTTGAACATAATGTTCCATTGTGTCTCATGTAGGTATTATTGTTTCATTTTACTACCTAACAGCCTAACACGCTACTGTTAACGTGAAAAATTTACATAATAGTATGTTATGTAAGTTTTTTGCTACCACGTTTTCCCAGATAATTTTATTTTTTTATATATATGTATCTTATATGCCTTTCAAAACCAAACTTTTTTCATAATATTTGTAGGATTTCATAGACTTTTGTATAGATTACGTGGAACGTGACACATGTCACAACACTTCGTCCAAAATCGCCTCAACTGTTCATTGATGCTACTGAAAGTCTCATTCATCCTACGACGTAGACGTCGCGTAGCCGATTGCTACGAAACTATCGTAGCGTAGGCTGTGCTTTGTAACAATATTACGTGGGCGACTATGCAGATTGCTATTCTGGGAACATGATCAAATAAGATATACCACACAGGTTAACAGTATGTAGGGAAGGTTAAGTGTTATTAATTTACGATAACCTCCAGTTATCGTAAATTAATAATATTTATACAATTCTTTTGTACGTGGGTTGGTCACCTAACTCCTCCTAAATGGCTGGACCGATTTAGATGAAATTTTGTGTGTATATTTCAATGGGTTCCTGGATGGTTTCAAAACACAATTGGACCCGGTCGGGCAGGATGACGCCTGCCGGGTCCGCTAGTATTATCATATATTATCAAAACCGATGTTACAATCAACCTAGGAGACGCATCCTTTGCTAAGACTAAAAGAAATTTGTATTGTTGGATCTGCGGGGTAATTAGTAACACACTATGAGTAGCAATAAGTTTCATTTTGACAGTTCAACAACATTCATTGCGTTATCTACGTTGTTGACCAGAGACATTTCTCTAACATATGGAGCAATGGAGTAGCAATATCCTTCAAAATGATTCAGACTAACACATAGAATGTTTTTATCTCGGTATTACGTTTCTTTGGGATGATTTCCAACGTCAACGGAAGGCGAAGCCGAGGGCAAAGGCTATTGCCATAATAAATCAAGACAAACTTACCTGCGACATTTCATAATATCGACCGTCATGTCACCGCTTCATAAGATATAGTTTTAACGATTTCATAAATACTGCACTTTACTTCGCCGCCGCCACTGCACGGTGAAGATAAAAGCACCTCACGTTTAATGCCAATAACCTCACTTTAGTGCATTTCATGACATTCATTCACCACTAAAAGAATTTTAGTGTTTCACGTAAAATGTAATATTGTACTGTATCGTAATAAAAAGTTGGTATATATTCGTTTAGTGATATTACACTTGCTTGTGATCCGTTTATTGAAATCTCTAAACAGCTGGTTGGCAGTTCCCGTGATGCCATACAACGTGGCAAAGCCGCCAGTCTCTTGGGTACAGTCAACAGCAAAAGTAGATGATCAAAATCAGAAATTCAATACTAATGAACGGAGTTCGCGTCAGAACTGTGTGGCGTCGAAGTGATTCAAAAGTATGTGATTGTAAATTATACTAAACATTTACTAGTAGTATAGCTGCCATATAGCTGCGAACTCCGTTCATTAGTATTGAATTTCTGATTTTGATCATCTACTTTTGCTGTTGACTGTACATTACCAGTCGACAGCGATGCGGAGGAATTTTTCGACGCCATATTTTAGTTAGTTTTAGATATTGCAGGTTATTATATTTTTATTTTAATAGTTCGTTAATTTAACAAACAATTAAATGTAAGGTTTAAAGAATTAGTTAATTTATTCAGTGTATGTATTTTTATTCTCATATGGGCTGATTTTTCAATCGACAGATTCTGATAATTTTTATTCGTAGAATAAAATTGAAGTCTGACTGATTTTGTAAGGAAGAACTGTCAAAAATTCAAAATTATTCCTTGGATAAAATTATCTGGCGTTGGAATAATCAACCCTTAATAAAGTTAATTTTATCTTTATTGAAGTGAAAATTTCTTTAGACGGAAACTAAACCGCCATGCTCGGGACGGTGACGCTGTGGTATACTCGTCTCCGGTTGGTCGATAACGCTGAATCGTACACTCGGCGCTAAATAGCGTAAGCTCGGCTCTAGTCGTATGTATACTTCTATCATGCGCACACAGCGATTTTTTTTATTTAAGCCATAACTTTGACGTCGAAAACCAAAACTTTGTAACAGTTGTTATTTTAAATAGCATAATCTATATTGTTGCAAACCTGTTGGGACACAGGCCTCCTCTTGGTGGGAGGAAGTGGGTAATAATCCACCACCCAGGCCCAGTGCGGGTTGGCGGATGTGTCATGTTACGATATTTTCCTGCCCTGTTTTGAGAGCAAAAAATTATTTCATCATTATAATAACACAAAATAAAGTGCCTGCTTGAGTTCAAACCCACGACCCCACGTTAGTCACAATCGTTACCACTGGGCCACCACTGCTCTTATTTATTTTGTTGCTTTTAGGGCTGATTTTTCCAATACCAGATAATTTTATCCGAAGAATTATTTTGAATTTTTGACACCTCTTCTATATAAAAACTGTCAGACTTCAATTTTATTCTACGATTAAAAAATATCTGTCGATTGAAAAATCAGCCCTTAGTTATTTTAAATAACTACGATGATAAGAAGTACTTCCGCTACATTCCTGTCCTGAAGACTTATATTATCACCACTGTCACTAGAAATTCTGTAAGTACTATAACAATCATCAAAAGCCTTCACAATTTGACTGTCATTATTACTTCGAATCGTAACTCAGATATTTTGTATAATAACTGCGATAACGGCGATAATGACTGAATATTCCAGTCATTAAAGGTGTTATTCATTATTAATATCACCTTTTATTCCAGTCATTATCGACCAAACAGTGTTCTCTTTGTGTAACTTTAAACGGTGAATATTTGAATGTAAATATAACTCTTTCAATACCAATCTCATTAAAATTGCAGATTTCATTTTTCTTGTTACCGTTGTAATCTGGTGCTTCGCTGCCCTGAGGGAAAACAGCATCTGTAATATCTGGAAAATACTCGGGAGACCTTAATTAAGATATACTATATTCCAGAAAGCCTACAGGCTTAAATTCATAAATTATTGAATACCACGAAAGAAGGATGCTCCTAAACAGTCAAGAGAAAAGCCAGGCTAGGAATCTGGGCACAATTTATTTATTCTACAAAAAACCAGAGGAAATTTCAGATTTCTGTAAATAAAATATGAGTGGGAAGGAAATGCGGTAATAAATATTCGCATATCTTACCCAAAACACGGATTGTCTTAAGCCAAAGGTACGTGCAATAAACCACGAATTCCAGACGAACCCTGAACCCTATTCTGTATTCGGACATATTTCGGGACCCCGAGGTCTGCACAGATGGTGCCAATTCTTGTATAATATTCGACCCCGTCCAAGGTTTACAAGCATTTATCAAATGAATCAATTCCAGTTCGTCTCCAATTTGACTATGAATTGAGATTGAGTAACTTGTTGAAAGACAATTTCCAATTCTGTGCAATGCCTCGTAGCTCGGTTATATTATTAATGGTTTCCTGGTTGAAATTGAAATGATTTGTGACTGGACTTAGTAGCGTAGTCAGCATGAAAATACTGGGATTATACTTTAAATTACAACGTTGTAATGCTTTATGGTGTGAACTTTTAGGGGCTGTCTAATGTAATATTTAACGCTGGAAAACAGTCGACTGTGAACATAACTAGTCTTTAATGTTCCCACTGCTGGGGCACAGCCCACCTCTTTTAGAGGGAGTGGGCTATCCACCACATGGGCCCAGTGAGAGATGCTGTATGTCACATGTCTTTGAACTTTTGGTTCTAAGACATATCCGTTTCGTCACGATGTTTTCTTTCACCGTTATGAGTCATGGATTTTCCTTTACTTTTTACAAAAATATCGACAGCAAAAAGTTAGTAAGCACAGAAGAACTAGAAATCTAATCTTTGCTGATGGTAATGAACTTATTTAAAAAAAAAATCATACACGGATTGGTACTTTTACATTTTTGGTCCTCATGACAATATGATAAAAGCAAGTACGCAATCAGTCACAATCATCATCTGCCTAGCCTTTTCCCAACTATGTTGGGGTCGGCTTCCAGTCTAACCGGATGCAGCTGAATACCAGTATTTTACATGGAGCGACTGCCTATCTGACCTCAACAACCCAGTTACTGGGTAATACGATACCCCTTGGTAAGACTGGTTGTCAGACTTTCGGGCTACTGACGACCCGTAACTACTGTCATAGATCCACGAATGACAGCCGGGACCAACTGCTTAACGTGCTTTCCGAGGCACTGAGGGGTCTTGGTATGTGAAAATGGTCACCCATCCAAGGACCAACCGCGGCAAGCGAAGCTTGACCTGATCGATCGATCCGTGCGGCTGTTATTACTTAGCCACAAGCCCCTCCAAGCAATCAGTCACAATAATAGGCGAAAATAACATCAGATAAGAGTGAGAGTATTAGTAATGATGACAAGTATGTATAGTAATCTTACTCGTTATCAGACACTCGAGTTTGACTCAGTTGATATTGATGTTAACAAATGGTACAGATGTCGACGCACTCGACGGCTTAGGGCAAGATTACAAAGAATTAATTCAGTAGCACCGTCTTCTTTTATATCAGTAATTGATAATATAGATTAATGTTAATGTGACGAAAAGCGACTTTAATTTATAATGTATAGATGTCTATACATATTATAAACTAGCTTCTGCCCGCGGCTTCGCCCGCGGCTTCGCCCGCGTGGATGTCGGAAATTATCCCACGGGAACGTGCTAACAGGATAAAATGTACCTATGTGCTTCCCCAGAATGCCATCTATCTCGCGGGCCCTTTGTGGCTAATTAAAATAGAAAACCAATTGTGTCTCATAAGTGGCGATTAAGAGGGTACCTATATGATATCTTTACCTAAGTACCTACCTAATTAAAAAAAAAACTCAATAACAGAAAACTAAATACCTACCTACCTAAATAAACCTATTTCTGATGATAACTAATCTAAACTCAATAAATAAGCAAAATCCCTAAAAACTAATATCTATACGAATGACTAATCCTACCTAACAGTATTATAAAATAACCTACGGTCACTACGTACACTATCAAATATACTACAAATACTTTAAAATTAAAATCTATACCTGCGACTTATATAAAAATAAACCTAAATAACTCTAAAAAAACTTTTGCAAAAAAATACAACCGACTTCCAAAAACGACACTACAAAGTGAAAAATAACTTTAATTTCGGAAGTCGGTGTCGTTGGGTTCGCATTTTCGTTGTTTGCCACCAAACTACTGAACCGTTTTTGATGAAATTTCTATGGGACCATTTGGGATGTATGCCCTTTCCAACAAAAAAAGAATTTTTCAAATCGGTTGGCAAGCGACGAAGTTATGCGCGAACAAACATAAAAAAAAAAAAAAATACAAACATCCGTATTGAGAACCTCCTCCTTTTTTAGAAGTCGGTTAAAAACTAAAAGGAATAAAAATGAACTCCATTGCGGGTGACTTAACCTACGACAAACTTATTATTTGCGGTTGGTGTAGTAATCGGGTCTAGGGATCGAACCGCAAAATTAAGTTTGTTTTTTATTGTATATACTTTTCCGGGATAAAAAGTACCCAGTGTGGTGCCCAGGATATTAAAGAATAATTATACCAAGTTTCAACGTAATCGAACCGGCAGTTTTTGCGTGATGCCTGAACAAACAGACAGACAGACAGACAGACAAAAAATTTTTTAATCACATTTTTGGGTTCGGTGTCGGTCTAGTAACACCCCCTGCCATTTATTTTTTTGATATTTTCAATGTACAGAATTTTCACTTCTACAGATTTATTATAAGTATAGATATAGATTAAAGTCGCTTTTCGTGTCTATCTGTGTGAACGCGTTGTTCTTTTAAAGTACACAACGGATTTCGATGCGATTTTCACCATCATTTACCGAATTTAATCCAAAAGATTTAGATATATCTAGAATAGGTGCATTTATATTAAAACTTATGAAAAATAAAGAAATTTCAACTTTTGTCGAGTCATAAAAACCGTGTGAAGAAGGGGCAGGTCGCTAGTGGAAAACAAGAAGGAATACCATCTAAATAACACTCGATTCTTCGCCTGTATCAAATAATTCTAGTATTATATTATTCCCAATCTACACGCGGATCACGTAACAAATAGTGGTCAGATTGTAGATCCTAATATACGGTGAACCCTAAAAGGCTTTTATGTTCAGAATTGTTACCCAATAACAAAGAGTTCCTTCCTTTTTTTAGGGTTCCGTAGCCTAATGGCACGGAACCCTTATGGATTCGTCATGTCTGTCTGTCTGTCCGTCCGTATGTCACAGCCACTTTTTTCCGAAACTATAGGAACTATACCGTTGAAACTTGGTAAGTCGATGTATTCTGTGAACCGCATTAAGATTTTCACACAAAAATAGAAAAAAAAAACAATCAATTTTGGGGTTCCCCATACTTAGAACTGAAACTCAAAAAAAAATTTTTTTTCATCAAACCCACGTGTGGGTGTCAAAAATGATATTGAGGTTTCTAATATCATTTTTTTCTAAACTGAATAGTTTGCGCGAGAGACACTTCCAAAGTGGTAAAATTTGTATCCCCCCAATGTGTATAAAAAATATATGATGTACATCACCATGTAAACTTCCACCGAAAATTGGTTTGAACGAGATCTAGTAAGTAGTTTTTTTAATACGTCATAAATCATGGGCGAGTCTGACTCGCACTTGGCCGCTTTTTTTTGTTATTAAGCTTCTTATATTTCCAATCTCTATGGTAACTTGGTTCTTAGCGAATACATTTTATTCCTTCGTTATAAGCAATCATACCTCTTAAGACACGTTTTGCCACTGTTGTCTGTAACATACAACCGTCTTCAACTCAAGTTGAAAACCAGCGTCAGGCAAAAGTCTGAACTGGGCTTATTTGGCTTAGCAGTGAGGCACATCATTCCTCCAATTTTTTTACAACGCAATTTACACTTTTATTTGATTTTTTGTATGCAGAATATTATGTTGTTTGCCTTTTAGTCTGTAGTAAATAAATATATTTTCTTTCTTTCTTTCAATTTATGCCAGTTTGAGAAAAGTACTCGTATTCTAAATACGGATTTTTTGTTCATATGTTATGAGCGAAAAATCCATCTACAGTGCAATGGTAAATTCGCCCGAAAGTACAGTGTGTTGTAGGACATATAGCACGTTTACGTTTAAAAACTACTAAAAAGCCATTACCAACTCAGTGTGAACAGCTTAGCTTAAGAAATACGTACCATCAAAGGATATCCGGTAACTTTCCATCTGCAGGAAATCCCGTAAGCCTTGACATAAGGGAATAAATTAAAGTCTGCCGATGCAAGCTCGATAGTTTTCATAGACAAGTTACAAAACCACTCTATTCTCAATGGATGTTGTAAATAGCTTAGTTTCTTACCTGAAGATTTGCTTGATCCTTGTTGTTGTTCAGGACTTTCAATATCCATGGCTTAAAAATATGGCTTGCAAGGCAATAACTCTAGTCGATGGTAACGAAACCTAGGGCCCAATTTACGTAATAATATAACTAAACACTTGACTAATTTTTCAAAAAATGTGTCAATTTAGCAATTTAATAAAGCAGAAAATGTATATATGTAAAATTGTCTAATTGTCAGATTATCGCCTGTCCTCTGGCCCGGCCCCTGTATGTCACACAAATGCCTCGACATAGACTATGACACAAAAAAAAAACAAAAATATTCATGTCGTAACACTTGCAGACGTCGACAACATTATTTTGTTAGCGTTACAAGTTCTTTCAAAAACGTTATCCATTTCGTGATCCAGTCCCCTAAGCCAAAGGTTTATAACTTCCACTGCTGACTGCAGCTAGATAGCTTTAATACTAACTTAATGTGCTATCCGGGTGCCACTTTATGTCTATGTCTAAACGAGACAGTTATTATAAGTTAACTTTAATAACGTTATAAATTGAAACGGGTTTCCACAAACACCATTATGGGGAGTGGTTGGCTGTCCCTCGGATCATTTATAACTGTGTTGGAATCGCCGAAGCTCACAGTTTTGTCTTGTTGTTTGTTTGGTATATTAATCTTTATCGTTTGTCGCTTACTGGGTGATGGTAATGTTTATGCTTTATCGGTAAGACGGTTATAGAGGTAAGCGTTATGGATTTTGCTAGCGTACAGTCAGTACAGCATGAATATATCACTATGGACAGCAAGGCTAATTCATGATCAGAAGACCCAAAACATTCCAAATCTAGGCGCAATCTCATCTCAGCGAAAATCAATGAAAATCTTGTTAAAAATGTATGGAAAATAAAAATATTTTTGATAGATGTTACGAGAATTGCCCCTCTGATTTCATGATTCAACCATTAATATCTGTCTTCAATATGTGATAATTTGTGGAAGACACACATAAGTAGCAGTACAAATATGCGACATCGAAGGAACACCAAAACTATCTGACGAGCCAAAATACAGGGCGCATATTAATGCGTGTGATAATTCCTATTCAGGTACACAACAAAAAATGTGTTTCGAACTTTAGCGGTATTATTGATATTTTATCATTCATGAGATATTCTATAAAAGTCAAACAGCACAATATGATAATATCGTCTTCAAATTTGCATAAGGCGCTAGCTAAGTAATTATGCAATTCCGTCGCAAATGAAAAAGCTAGATCTGTAACTATTGAAAAATAAATTACTTTCCCAATACTTTCCGTTCGTATGCGATTCAATGGGTGTTACACTATGAATATTCAAGAGCGGAACGTTAGCTGTACGTCCGCGTTTAAACGTTCGGAATCGTCCGAAACCACTCGGCATCGTACGATTGTCGAAACGAACCGAACGTCACGAAACGGAACGATTACGCTTGAATACGCGCCAAACGACTTTCCATTTTATATCTATTGTTCCCACCGTCACTTTTACGTTTTGCGCTCGTTTTTAGTCCTATTGTCATGGTGGAAGCGATGCGAGTTTTTTGTGTAGGTACTGGTGCGAGTTTTTGTGTGTTGTGTTTATCCATTTACATGATAACATAAACACGACAATGCTAATGAAGGACATATGGGTTTAGGTTATAAACGATGTTTAAGTAACGTTTAAACGTCAAAAATGTATGGTTATACAGTCGCGTATGAATAAAGGGGTAGAAGTACACCCTCTGAGACCACACAAAGTAGTAATAAAATCACTAACGAGTAAATTCTACGTCCTGTCCTTATAGATATTAATCTATAAGGACAGGACGACTCGTTAGTGATTTTATAACAAAAGAATTTCGTAAGGATGTATACTTACCTACCTAATGGTAGGTAAGTATACATCCTTACGAAATTCTTTTGTTACATTCAAGTCAACAAATTCTCTAGATGAATTCTTCGAAAACCCTAATTGGATAATCCGTACCCCTAGATTCATCTTCCACGATCATATTTATCTCTAGAAAAATCTTGTTTACTGATGCATGAATAAATTGTTGGTTTATCATCTCGAAACCTCATTTTTGTAAGTAGCTACTTAAGTATAAATACGAGTAAGTAGCATTATTAAGAGCTCCTGGCACTAGGCCGAGATAATACTAAAGAATAGGAAATTAGCGCCATCGCCAGAACCTTCTTTTCTTTATTAGCATTATAATTCTGGACATAAACATAGATTATGGTAGGAAATAGAAATATTTGTTTTGTTTGTTGTAACCTACTTTTCTTGTTTGCCATGCCAAAACGTAAGCATTGGCGGGCTCTGCGAAAATACAATAAAAAAGTATAGGCATCGAGACTTTGAGGGCTGTGAAATTCTGTTCCAAAAGCAATTTCGTTTATCACCAGTAATACATACTTAGTAAGGTTTTATTACTTCTAAGATACCCTGCGATGTACAGTCGAGTACACGCGCAGCCACTCGAAACAACCCGCAATCAAAGTCTACTTAGCTGTACAGACGTGCGATAAATCAAATCATATCAACATCAAACAAGATACTGGCACGCTACAGTCATGACCTACAAGTATTTGTTTTTTCGTCAACCAAGGAGTGTCATATAAAAATAAAACCCAATAAAGTGGGAATATTTCCATTGTTTGCCAACTTACGAATGGCAATTTCCTATTGACGGAAACAAGACGAAATTCATGTCTCTGTGAATAAGTTATTGTTGGCTTTATATCGGCTATTCCCTTTGTAGCGATTCGTGCCAACAAATTGTCTCTCGAGGAATGAAATCTTTTTAATATTTGATCGTTTTACGTAGTTTTACTTACGTCAGCTTCAGTGCTCTGTCGGGGATCTAATAACGTTCTTTTATCTCGTTAATATTATATTTTTTGTATGAGGATGTGATGGGATATGGAACTATTTGATCCTTTCAGCTTTATGATTATGAAATTCGATCTGAATGATTGGCAATCATGAGCCGTTCTATATGAATGTGAAATGAAATCGTGCGCTCAAAGGCTCCTGAAAATTCCTTTCACAAAGGCTATATAAATATATGAACATAATAACTCTTTTATTCCTCGTATTACTTTGTTTAGTTGTTATCCTGTTTTACGATTAGTGGGTGAAACTGCACCAAATAATCGTGTTTACGATGGTTTTTTCATGACTTACCTGCCTTTATGTCACAAAGAAAACAACAAATAAAATGTTTACCTACCTTCTGATTATATTACACAGCTATGAGTCAGGCTACTTATTACAGTCAGTCTTACCAAGGGGTGTCGTATTACCCAGTAACTGGATTGTGGAGGTCAGATAAATAAAAAAATACTGGTATTCAGCTGCATCAGGTAAGACTGGAAGCCGACCACAACATAGTTTGGAAAAGGCTAGGCAGATGCTGAGTCAGACTACTTATACATAACTAGCTTCTGCCCGCGGCTTCGCCCGCGTGGATGTCGGAAAGAAATTATCCCACGGGAACATGTTACCAGGATAAAAAGTATGTCCTTCCTCAGGATGCCATATACGAGTATCTCTTTGCCAAAACAGAAGTTCAGTGGTTTAAGTGTGAAAATGTAACATACAGTTTCAAGTTCAAATCCCTCCCTTAAAAACCGAATTACCTCTTTTTGCCCCGTCAGGGGTCAATTTTCGACAACTTTATATACTTATTATTAATTATTTTCTGTCAAAACTATTAATAGTGAGTTTTGAGTTAATCGGACCGCACATTCAATTACTTCCACACAAACTTCAACACCCCTATATCCCCCTTTGAGGGGTAGTTTTGAAAAACTTATAATAATTAACTTTATTACTTACTTAGGCGAGTATTCTTGAAATGTTTCATGTTTATTAACCTAATGAAGAAGATTTTTCATATAAACTGTACTCCGGTTTTCACCCCCACAGGGATGGAATTTATAAAAATCGTTTGGGATGTATTCATAACTTTACTCAAAGATTATATATACTAATTTTCGAGGTAATCAAGCCATGCGGTAAAATCCTCCCCTGTAAAATTGACTACCCCTTTTCAGCCCGTCAGGGGTAATTTTCGAAAAACCCTGATACACATTATTCTTTACTTTCGATCCTAAGTATAAATAGTGAGTTTGGAGATAATCGGACTGCGCGCTAAAATTCTTCCATACAAACTTTGAAACCCCCCAATCCCCTTTTAGGGGGTAGTATAGAAAAACATAAAAAGGTAAATTTCATAATTTACTTAGATTAGTATTAGTGCCAAGTTTCAAGTTTATTAACTCAAGGAATAAGATTTTCCATACAAACAAAATCCCCCCATTTCACCCTCTTAGGGATAGAATTTCGAAAACCCCTTTCTTAGTGGATACCTACTCTTCACTAAAAACACACTCTCCAAATTTCATGTCTCTAGGACCAGCGGTTTAGGCTGTGCGTTGATGTATCACTCAGTCAGGACTTTGAATTTTATATATGTATATAAATTAATAAAAATATATAAATTATTATTCAAAACAATGTAAGGAACCTAATAGGATTTTTTTTTTTACATAAAACAGTCAATAGACCGGTAATACATTTCTTACAGTTAGTTACCAGGTCTACCATTCGGGAATAAATCGAAACGTAGTACTAGTGAGAACCAAGACTCCCATTAGTTCTACCGTAGAACGGTGGAATAGAACAAGTGGGAATAAAGACTCCCATTAGTTCTAATATTTTGTAACACCTAATATCGTAGAACGAATTGCCAAACTTAAGTAGCAGTGGGCAGGGCACATTGCTCGCAGAACAGATGGCCGACGGGGCCGAAAGGTTCTGGAGCGGCGACCGCGTACCGGAAGACGTACCTAGCGTTGGAAGGCCTCTCACAAGGTGAACTAACGAGCTTGTGAAGGCCGCAGGAACCCGTTGCGCGTTGGATGCAAGAAGCACAGAACCGGTCGAAGTGGAGATTCTTGGGGTAGGCCTATGTCCAGCAGTGGACGTCTTCCGGCTGAAATTATGATGATGATGATGAATATCGTAGGACTATTGAGAAAAAAAAAGCCAATTAGGTCTAACATAGAACTGTTTAGTAGAAAAAGTGGGAACAAACGAACTACCTTCATTCGTTTTAAAACTGCGAACTTCTGAAGGAGAAAAACTAATTTCACTCATGAAAAATGTTATTTCCCTACAGGCCTTTAGAAAATTATTGGAAAAGGTCGGTGGTAAGTTAAACGGATTTTTTCGTAGTCCCGAGGGCATCATTTTGCTGGTTAAAATGAAAATGTTGATTTTAACTGGTATTCGATGGCGTGCGTATTTTTATTTAAAAAAGCGAACCAATGTAATTTTTTCCAAAATTGAAACAGTCCGTTGGGGATTGTTATTTGCTTTTTTGTTCATGAAACTGAAACTTTTGTCATTAAAATAGCTTGAAAACAGGACAGATTCAATGGGTACATTCATGCACGGAACAAGTTTATTGACGACCGGATATTTGTTTCGGATTTTGTAATAACTGATTTGTTACAGCTTCCAATTAGTAAAAGATCATTAAATTGAAACTGCATCATTTATTTCAATTAAAAGCTTCCTGTGAAAAATTAGAAACCATTTTTGTTTTAATATCAATGTTGCTTTTTATTTATTTTTACACATTTCTCCCTTTTGGAAATCAGAAATATATTTCTCTACAGAGAATTTAATTTGACTAGGTAAATATTCCCGGCCCTCAATTTAAAGCCAATCTATGAGAGTTTACTTTTATAATTATACAAACAGCAATCTGGTGCTATCAAAGACTTTTATAATTGGTAATGCCTTAATATTAATTAATGTTGAACTATGCGCCATTTTCTTGTTATAATAAGTATCTTCTTATTTTTTGTATTAACCGTTACTGTCTCACTGTTGGGCAAAGGCCTCCACACTTCACCTCTCTTAGTCTTGAGCTGCCAAGAACCAATCTTTAATAAAGGAGTCCAGCTCATTATCCAAGTATCTTCTAGGTAGTACAAAACAGGATTTTCAAAAGACCAAATTAATAATTGATAGAATGATGGAGATATAAACCGGCTAAATGCAAGTTGGACTCGCTCACGAAGGGTTCCGTACCAAAAGGCCAAAAGGTAAATATGCCGAAAAAATCAGGTTTATATGAAAAAAATAAAGTTAATACTAACTGTTAACTTTATTTTATTTGTATTATTTGTTGTAATAGTGGCAATAGAATTATACACTCTGTGAAAATTTCAACTGTCTATTTTTTACGGTTCATGAAATACAGCCCGCTGACAGACAGACGAACGGACGGACGGGGGGACAGCGGAGACTTAGTAATAGGGTTCCGTTGGCACCCTTTGGCTACCGGACCTTTAAAATGCTGCTGTTTATCCATCCACATACGTTTATATACAGGGTGACGTATTCCTTAAAAGGCCTTATACTAGAGGTCATTAGCAACAAATTTAGTCCAGTTAACTAGGGTTCAAAACTGGATGGTTACCGAACTGTGTCGGTTCTTCGATTTTTTGAAAATGTTCTGACTACCTAAAACAATTAATTATGAGAAAAAACTACTCCACTCCAAACAGTTAATTGATACTTTTCTGATTGTTGAAAAATGAGTGATCATTTAAAAAAAAAAAGTGTTTGTAATGCTTATACGAGTATAATCTCAGAAATAAAGGGTATTTAATAACAAAATAGATAATGCAAAATTTCCTCAATACTATCACCATGGAAACCCCACAAGGTGTGTATATTCACATCAAACTAAAACAAACAAACTGATACACACTCGTTTAATTCTTTATAGACTCAGTGATTTATGTTCCGTTTCACGCTAAGTACATCGTTATCATGCGTAAATAAATACGTATAAATCAGTCAGCCGGTGTCACTCTTGCCAGAATTAATTCTTAATCATGAATGTGTCATTGAACCCTAAAAATAACACCTACTCATGACCTACATAATGTCATCTGTAGTTAATTCTTACAAACAAACGCAAAACTCATAGCATGTTATCAGCCGCACGGGGCTGTCGAACGTTAAGTTACGATTGCCGCGGTTGGCTCGTAGATGGGTGACCATTCATGACATATCGAGAAGAAGAAAGCACGCTAAGCCGTTGATCCCGGTTGTCTTTCGTAGATCTTTGACAGTCGTTACGTACCCGTAACGATCGGTTGTTAGACTTTTGGAAGCCCAAAGGTCTTACAACTAGTCTTACCCAAGGGTATCGTGTTACCCAGTAACTGGGTTGTGGAGGTCAGATAGGCAGTCGCTCCATGTAAAAAAACATGTGTGTGTGTGTATGTAATGTCAAATACTGGTATTTAGCTACATCTGGTTGGACTGGAAGCCGACCCCAAAACAGTGCGGAAAGAGAAATGCAAAAACAATTATTTATGCTTTCAAATATACTGTTTCCACTAAGTATTTTATTTTATTTATTTTAGGCAAACTTACAGCTAAACAGATACAGTAAATAATAGTTTATACAAAATATGGCCAATTACAAGTTTTCACTTATAGTATATAAATCATATGAGACAGAAAACAGAAAAAAAAAAACAGAAAATTGATAATAGACTACATATAACACAAAACAGAAAAAATACTATTTACGCTCGAAGAAGCAGTTAGATAAAATTTTCTACAATTTAGAAACACTAGTATTTAAATAAAACGAATCTATAAGGACATAGACGGCACATTAATAAAAGCAATAAGTTTACTTATGCCATAAAAGTCGATTAACATTTCAGTTTTTTTTATTATAATTATTCACTTAAATATTAAATTAAAATTGGATTAGAAGTTGACACCAGGGGTGCCCTTAGCATGTAGTCGCGGAGGCCTTAATTTATTGAAGCAGTTCAAACAAGCAGGTTAAGTAGCCGACAACCTTTCTAGGTTGACCTACGAGATGTCATTTATAAAAAAAAAAAAAAAAACAAAATCCGAATGCATAGTTTAGAAGAATAACGCGGTCGCACAGACAGAACCGGAAAGTGGCTATAATTTATGTATAGGAATATTCCTACATATAAAAGTAGGTATACCATATTCCCATGTGCATGAATTCGTCTAAGTAAATACTAGTAAAATGAAGCATTTGTTTGAACGTGCACCTGTGTGTTTAATTATATAAATTCACATAGGTTGGTACGAGATTTATCAAGGCAAATAGTCAGTCCAACAATTTATTCGTTCAAAGAACTACACTGGCGTGCAAAACTAAGTATCACACTTTTATCTTATTATTTAGCAAATATGGGTGATGCTGATGCATGATAATGCCCGGCCACACACGGCTCAGGTCGTGCAAGAGTATATTCAGGAGGTTTGTATCAGCGTGATGGCTTGGCCATCAAGAAGTCCTGATCTAGGGAGGCTAGTCAGAAACCGTAGACTACCACATACCACCCCCAGGGCACTAAAACAGGCCCTGATTGAAGAATGGGAGAATATTCCCCAACATCGGCTCTGAAACCTCGTGTACACTATGCCAAACCGGCTCGAAGCTGTAGTCAGAGCCCGAGAAGGCAATACCAGTTATTAAAAATAACTTCTATAGTTTAGGAAAAAAAAAATTAAAAATGTAGTACTTACTTTTGCAGGCCAGTGTATTTGCAAATTATACACTCGCATATGTAATGCCCACCTGTATATTTAACTGCTACTAAACACTAGATTATTTTTCACATAACGTCAGACCTGTAACCCCCTAAGGGTACGGCAGAGGTGTGCCCAAATAATACAGCCACATTTCGCCAGTTCTGTTTCAGTCCCATGTGATAGGAATCGGGCCTATTGCTATCTCACAGGCACAAATACAGACTCCGGACTGCTACTCTGAAATTCCTGTTGGAAAAACCCAATAACAATTTGCCCGACCTTCGAACCTAATAAAAAACGTCGGTATATTTAGTTAGAAAAACAGACTCAAATGGAATTTGAGGAAAATTCGATAAAAATGTTTAATTGTCTTCCCAAGGGCCTATAAATCAAATTATTTAGTTGTAATAGGTACAGTCGCGAGCAAAAATACCTTATACTTAGGGTTCCGTAGTTCACGACTCGGAACCCTTATAGTTTCGTCATGTCCGTCCGTCCGGCTTACCTTCCAAACGGTTAGTGCTAGAAAGATGCAACTTTGCATGGATATGTGTATTTACCACGTCGACAAAGTGCTAAAAGAAAATCACGAATTCTTTTATTTTATTTTTTTGTTACCTCCCCTACACGTAAAGTGGGGATGATTTTTTTTTTCGTGTCTACCCCATTGTGTGGAGTATCATTAGATAGGTCTTTTAACATTGAGAGGTTGCTAAGACGATTTTTTGATTTAGGTAACTTTGAAAGAAAATTATAACGGCTTAGATAACCTTGTTAGTTCTGGAGTTATAGAGACCTAACCTGTAAAATGCGCTTACTTGGAAAATTATTTCAATTTGAATCCTCTAAAGAGGATAAATAAAATTAGGGGCTTTGGGCCCGTTTTTAAACGTTACGGACAATAATGGTTAAACCGTTGTATTCAATTAATTTATTCATAGTAATAAATACCAACTCCGCCTTCTAAATCCACGTGCCATTATGGGTGACTACGGAACCCTATTTTATGCGTGGCCTGACACGCACTTGGCCGGTTTTTTTATTTTATTAAATACTTGTTGACAGGCCTACGCTGTCCTCCCTACCTACTGTAATTTAAAAACATTGTAAAAGCCGATTATTTTTAAAAGGGTAACCGTGGAGTTTTTACCTGGCTCTTCTCCATAGGAAACGACCAATTGGAACCGCGCACCTAGCTTTTGACGTTTCATAAGTGCCTATGTAGGTTTGAAGTGATTTTTTTTTTTGAGATTTTGCTACTTATGTTCAAAAGAGTTTTTCTCGTGAAATAAATATTATATTGCAACTTTGAGATTTCATAATAGTATGGTTTCGATAATACCATGTTCGTATCATTCAGCCTCTACAACAATACATCCTTTCTATTATTGCGAAAGTTTGTATGTTTAAGTTTCGATGTTTGGATGTTTGTTACTCAATCCCGCAAAAACGGTTGAACGGATTTGGATGTGACACACAGATAATTTATAACCTGAACAGTTTTAATTTCTCTCTGGACTTAATTCTGAAGTCCGCATGGATGAAGTTGCGGGTAGAAACGAGTCTCATCATCTGCCTAGCCTTTTCCCAACATGTTGGGGTCGGCTTCCAGTCTAACCGAATGCAGCTGAATAGCAATATTTTACATGGAGCGACTGCCTATCTAACCTCCACAACCCAGTTACTGGCTAATATGGCCCCTTGGTAAGACTGGTTGTCAGTTTCGGGCTTCTGACGACCCGTAACGACCGTCAAAGATCCAAGAGTGACAGCCGGGACCAACATCTTAGTGCGCTTCCGAGGCACGGAGGAATCTTGGTACGTAAACATGGTCACCCATCCACGGACCAACCGCGGCGAGCGTAGCTTAACCTGATCGATAAACCCGTGGGGCTGTTATTACTTAACCACGAGCCCCTCAGATGCAGCAGGCAGAAGCTAGTCTATCATTATTTCAGGACAAAATCACTTTTGAATTTATACTCGTGGCTGTATAGGTATAAAGTAACTGTCCGGTAACCCTCTTCCTCCCAAACGCGTCGCCATTGGCAACACTAGCCAAATTACACAATTGAGTGAAATGCTTTTAACCTTATTTAACTTTCAGCGTCCATTATCTATAGACTGTAGAGCAATGAAAGCTTAATATGATTAGTCAGGAAATATAGGTTTTAGAATAGAAGTGGGAACTCTTGGCAGTGATGCACTAACTTCGTTTGCTCGGCGAGCAGAAATGGTCGATATTTACGCACAAATACTACATTCAACATAAATCTACTATCAAGCTATCTACTGACTTTCACGACGTGTAGAGCAAAAAAGTATCTGGGTAATGGTTTAAAATGAATGACTTATACCTACTAAATTTTTTTTTTTTTGCAGAATTTTAGTTTTCGAAGTCGGGGTTCGATTCCCAGGTCGGGCCCCGACCAGTAATTTACATGGACTTCTGCCTTTCTGACCTCCACAACCCAGTAGGTAATACGATACCCCTTGGTAAGACTGGTTGTCAGACTTTCGAGCTTCTAAGGACCCGTAACGACTGTCACAGATCCACTAGTGTCAGCCGTAACCAACAGCTTAGCGCGCTTTCCGAGGCACGGAGGAGTCTTGGTATGTACAGATGGTCACCAATCCACGGACCAACCGCGGCAAGCGTAACTTTGCCTGATCGATCGACCCGTACGCCTGTTATTATTTAGCAAGCCTTTCTACAGACCTACCCGAGCATATTATTATTAAATATGTTATAGGGTCGGCTAAACATAACAAACAGGTTGAAGTGGCTTTTGACGACCACAGCAAGTACCGCTACCTTTAAATACAGTGAATACGTACAGTCTGGCATCCCATAGGCATTATATATGCGAGTATTTCGGGTTTCTGAAAGGATGTCTGGTTCAGTGATTTAAATTTATTTATTGTTGAGGGTCTTTCAAGCCTTGGATGGTCACATTAGTTTTAACAACAGCAGTGTAATTCTTCACCATGTTTAGAACCTATGACCAATTTCACGAGTGCTACTGACAATAGTCGAGCTATTCTGTAAAAATCTCACGGTGAGCTGTCAATAGTGTCAATCCCTCGCATCAGGTGGAGTTAAAGCTTCTACATTGAAACATGGCCTGCGAGCGACTGCCTATCTGCACAACCCAGTTACTGGGTAATACCATACCCCTTGGTAAGACTGGTTGTCAGACTTTCGGGGCTCTAATGAAACACAGCCTCAGTCTAGGACCTATAATACCTACAATATAATTACATGCTGCCTGTTCACGCTGATATCATCTGTCGGTTAATGAGCAGCGCACTTATTTGCATTTAGTTAAAGCGGAATAACTAACCGACACACATCGACATTTACATAGCGCTAATCACATATCAGGTATTATGCAATAAGTATAAATATCATGTGAACTTCCAGTGTAGTCCTCAATGATAACAATTTGTTATTTTAGTATCTTCCTTATTTTATTTAAATACTTATTTTGTTTATTATTTCCTTTATTTCATTGAAATACTTAAAAATGAACAAAAGTAAAACAAAACAAAAAAAAAAATGCCCACGTGTATCGGGAACAGGGGTCCAAGCTACCGGCGCGGCGCGGCGATAAGCGCTTCAGAGAGAGGAACCTCCTAACAATGCGGGCCGTGTCCAGAAGTACCTCTTTCTGAATCAAGCCGTTGGTCGAGCTGCCCTACGAGGGCCTCCTCAGATGTTATTTTATTCATTATTATCATTAGCCCGTGATGTTTCACCGCAGGGCAAAGGCCACTTTACTGTCTTTCTACTTCTCTCTGTTTAAAGCTGCTAAGGACCACTTCATGTTGAGGGAGTCCAGCCAATGATAACAATAAATAAAGATAATCCTCCCGACCGATTTCGGTCACGGTGGCCAATCTGCACTCTCATTTCCTATAGTCCTGTGGGGCGCTAATCCGGCACGACCGGGGAGATATCAGAAGGCCAATTCTCGTAATTTAAAACGTTCAAAATCTAGTCGCAGTCTCATCTCGGCGACAGACAAATGTCAAAAACTTGTCAAAATGTAGGGAAATTAGAGATATTTTTGACAGATTGAGACTGAGATCAGACTGTGAATGTTCTTAAAATTACGAGAATTACCCCTCAGATGCAGGACCAACGACTTTTACGTGCGTTAAATCACGTAAAAGCCGTTGATACCTCACACCACCAACTTCCAAACTCCGGCTTACTTCTTCGGAGAAATTGCATAAGGGAAAATTAGGGGGCAAACCCAATAACATTTTGCCCGACCTGGGAATCGACCCCTGGCTAACCAGTCTCGCCTGCGACCACGAGAACAACGGGGCAGTTTCTTAGTGATATTATAAATTAAAAGAAGTAAGTTAATTGATCTGATCAACTTTCGATCTTCAAAACGATACAATCTCACACTATTACACCAAACGCACATTACAACCGCAGCCGGTCGCAACGCAACGCATTTTCATAGAAAAAAGTGTACAGTAGTGTACAGACGCCAGCACGTCAAGCTACCCGAAACTGTCCAATTTCCCAATCAACTTTGAATCTAATGCGTCAACGATAAAGTTGAAAATCTATTAAAGAAATTTGACAGCTTGTAGTAGCTTAATGTGCTGGCGTCACGTTGATTCATAGAAAATGTACGAAAGTAATGAAGTGGATTTTTGCAATACGTTGCCTTGCGGCACGAAACGCGGTACGTGATACTTTGGATGAAACGTGGAAGTAATACAGCATATCGTACCTAAGTATCGGGACTATTTATAGCAGAGTTTTCGACGTAACACTTGTGGGCAGGTTTATACCTACGCGCTCCTCAATGATATTAGAAATAAAATGAGGTAGATAGGTTATCCTGTCTATCTCGTTCTACTTATAATATCATTAGTTTACTCGTGATCTTATTTGAAAAGAACACGTCTACAACTCTCTGCCCGGGCAACCTTACTTGCACCTTTCTTTGAAGGAAATTATGAAATAAAAAGAAAAGTGTTCAGAATGTAGCCAGTCTCATTCAATTAAGACTCCCATAGTGGATAATAAATCTCTCTTTTTTGGCAAATCTGTCTGCACCAATAAGTTTGCTGTACGAGCATTTCTTAGAGTGTTGCAAGGATCTTTTGGCGCCTTTGACATTGACAGGAGGGCGTTGTTGGTGAACATTTTGTAAAATTGTCACAGACATTGTATTGAATAAACAAGATGCCGGGTATTAGTTCCAATTTTGGTCACGCGCCAAAAGATTCTTGTACCGGTTTACCTTCTTTAGGTATATACCTAATCTATTGGTATGTCCAACACCAAACAACACCCTAATTGCGTAACACACTATTATTGATAGTCTGAATCATTTTGAAGGATATCGCTTTAAATGTTCGAAAAAAATGTCACCTCAACAACGTAAATAACGCAATGAATATTGTTGAACTGTAAAAATGAAACCAATTTCTACTGTTACGTGTTACGCAGTTCCCCGCAGGTACGAGTAGGTATTAGACAGAAATAGGAGAGAAAAGTGAATGAACTAAAAGAACAGTGGACTAATCAGTGACATTTCAGTGTTCGAACCATGTAGTTTGTAAGACCATTACTATCTATTTGCGGAGTTATACTAGCCTTTGTTTACGTGAGTAGGTAAATGTTTTAGCATCTAGGATGAGATTTAATAAGTAATGTTTACCTACTGATTATAATTAATTGACCGTATCATGAGTGGATTCCACATTCCTACATATTAATTATAATTTATATTTATAATAACTAGCTTACGCCAGCGGCTTCGCCTGCGTGGTATGTCGTTAAAAGTCTATGTCCTTCCCCAGGGTTCAAAGTACCCCCATACCAAATTTCATCAGAATCGGTCTAGCTGTTCCTGAGATTAACAGGAACAAACAGATAGACAAACAAACAAAATATTTTTTTAATTGTTCTTTTGTTATAAGTATCATATACGTATAGTATACTTCCATATGCATTTAGTAAAAAAGCTGTTATTTTGACATTACAAACTTTGACACTTCAACTTTATATATTTGTATGTATTATATGTATATGTATGTATAGATAGTTACGCGTTATATTTACATATATGTTCATTGTTTTAAAACATTCATACGAACCTACGTTAGACATAACGAACCGTTTAGAGCCGGAGTTAACCTTAATAGAGGCAGACCGCAGACCTATCGCCAGGAAAACCTAATTACTTTTTTGGCCGACCTGACGATCGAACCCATGACCTAAATACCGCGTCGGCATTCGCTACCGCTATCCAATAACGCTTCCCCATAACATTGCTTCAATTATTTAATTAAATATCTTTATTGTAGATAAGGCACTGTATTACTGCAATGAAAATACTACCATTCCTGTTTAATATTTATGAATGTTGTTACATGAAACAGTACCACGTGTTTGTTATCTGTAGCACGCTCCTTGAATACTAACTGAGATCACATTACGACTGTATCAAATAATAACTCATTTATAAAGTGTATAAACAACGTATCTGCATGATAACATGACCAAAGGTGTCTCTTTGCAGGTTGCACGGACAACAAGGCTTAAATGGGGCGAAGTAAATTAAATTAAAAACTAAAGTTCCTTGCACGATACGCAAATACTCGCACATACTGCCGATGTTTGCTCTCCGAACGTTATCGCTTGATAAGTTAGAACACAAGCCGCAAGCAAACAACGTTATCATGGTAACGTTCTTACCGGGGACTGGGAGGCGCTGCACAGACTCCGCTCGGCTCCGGCGCGCCGAACGAGACACCTGAAGCTCGAGCCGCTCTAGTGCTCCATACAACTTGCCAACGGATGGCGCGATGGAAGTTCAACACAGATAGACCGGTGACAGTGACTATTGATGTGACTAAGTGTTAATGTTAGTGTAAATAGCCTACCAAAGAACAAACCAAAGCTAATTAGCTCAAATTCCTAGTCGAGAGAGATTTCACGTCGTCAAGCTGGAGGACCTAACGGGGTCGTTCGATGCGGATAGAGTAGAGAATGTCAGTGAGGAGTGCGCGGCGAAGAATGAGCAGCTGGTGCAGCTGGGGTTCTGCCCCGCATACTACGACGGGTTGCTGTGCTGGGACCCCACGCCCTGGAACACGCTGGCGGTGCAGCGCTGCTTCAGCGAGTTCCACGGCGTGCAGTACGATGACACACGTAAGTTAATCTCTAATCCTGTATTACGCCGCTCTGCATGAATGTAAACAATGCGATCAAGTGGTGTTGGTGGATCTCTTGAAGGATTTTGTACAAAATCTCTCAAAGTGAAAGGAAAATACGTGATAGTTGTTCCAGATTTTTTGTTGTGTTTTTCAAATCTTTCGACATTTCATTCCTATAATTTTCCAGTCAGTTGTTTTTGCACGGTCGATTTTGTTTTCACGAGTTTTTTGGAAACTGTATTGAAATCCCAACACAAAGGGTATGTTTTCTGTTTTCCTCCCAATTTTTATTCCAATTTATTTTACCTATAAGTCCATTTACAATAGCATTAGAAAGAAGTTAAAAAAGGTTATTTTTAATGCACACTTTGTAACAAAAATACAATAAACATTGTTACATTATGATAGGCGCCGAATTTATTATGATCTATTTTTACAGCAGCTGTCACACTTAATTGTAACCATTTTAACTATTTATCTTATGAAATTATGTGGCTTTCATTTATTTATATTATATAACTCCAATTTAAAATTACAGTGTCAATGCTAAAAACCTAAAAGAAGCAGGGATGAACAATACTTGGAACGTTATTCGTTTCACTATAATTCTACCGAATTTTATTTTAATTAAGGTGGATGCGCTGCAGTAGCCCGCGAAATCAGACGAATTCGGAGCAATTCTAATTTAAAAGGATGTATTGATGATTTTTACAACCTTACACTGACCTGCAAATTGAAAAAGGCGCAAGAAAATTAGAATTTAAGCATCTCCCTTAAAATTGTTTTATCATAACTTTGAAATAAAATGTTTTGCATTCCTGCTTCTACGAGCCTCTTTTTTCTAATGCTATTATAAATGGAGTATAGGTAGGTAGTTTTACATAATAGACTGGTGTCCCTTTTTCGAATGCGGATTAGTATTGTTTATGTGTTAATGCAAGTCTAATCGCAACTTTGATCTTATTTCCGAAAAAGGTAACAAATTACTTAGTTGTAAACTATCAAGACCCTCACAGCGGCACCTTAATAGCGTAACACACATATCAATCACAATTTGAATAATTTTGAAGGCTATTGCTAATCCATTGCTTCATATGTTCGAAAAGTTTTTTTGCTCAACAATGTAAATAACGTAATGAATGTTGTTGAACTGTCAACGTAACACCCCTTGCTACTGATAGTATGTTACACAATTTACCCTGCAGGTCATTCAAAATTAGAAGAAAAAGTCCAAATAAAAAAAAACAAAAGACCGTCGCACCACGGGAACTATCTAATGTATTATTTGCTAAAATGTTTCTATCATAGATGAGTATTGGTACAATAATGATGTGCCTTTGACGTAACATCAATCACGTGACTTAGCATGTCACTCTAAAGGATGCGGAATGCGTGCCGCATACGTAATTGTACCATGTAAACAACACCAACTATAAATATTCAATATAACTAGAAAGAAAAATAGGACTGAATTGGAACCTGATATAATGAAAGCTAGACTGACATAAAAACCGAACAGTTTCATTTTCCAACATTCTCCAATAACAGCAATGAACAAAACGTTTTCAAAGAGCTTTGTTTGTCGTACTCAGCCGTACTAAAATATCTTGAAAACAAAAGCGATACAAATAACAACTGCTCCAGCATCGTTACTTTTGTTGTGAAAACAGACAGAACTGTTGCAGCGACTGGAGTGTTAACTCCAACGCTAATAACTACCGCATTTGAGTGCAGCTCTATACGTTTTAACTTCATACGGGTTTACTGGAACGGACTGAGAATTTCTTTGAGCCATACTTAGTTTTGTGTAGCAGACGAAATAAACGTATTTACTAGCAACGGTATTTATATGATTTGTTTTTTGAATCTACGTTTATGACTAAAGCTACGGTTTCTTAGAAGAGCGGTGGCCGCCACATAGCGTCCACCACTTAGCGTCCGCCACATAGCGTCCGCCAGTTAGTATCCGCCAGATAGCGTCCGCATTTTACCAGCGAATGACGTAACTGAAACGTTATTTATGAAAGTAAGTGGCTGGATTTTGTATAGTGGACAGCTGTCACTGCGGTGGTTATGTGGCCGCCACTACTGTTCCAGGAAGCCGTAGTTTTAGGCCTTTTGTATACGGTACAGGTTCTTTACAGTACGGCGTATAAACCGCGCCGTACAAAAAACATGTCCGTGTACAAGCTTCTATTGTGACACACAAAACTGACGACCGTGCTTACACATGGCAAATAAACTGTAATTTTTCACGGCAAGAAAAACGTGTGTGTATAAAGGCCCTAAGTATCGATTCTTTCTATAACAAGGTATTCCTACTTCTTTTAACTGTTCTGTGGTATTCCTCTGGGACTGTCTTTTGTTTTTAAGTTTCAACACAAAACGAGGAGTGTAACAGGTTTGAAGCCTTTCCCCATATCGAGAGATAATACCTTGATGAAACAAATATGATGATGATGATGATGACATGATTTTTGTAGATAAAGCCATAAAATAACTAAAAGGTTGAGGCGTGTGATGCCAAAAGGTCTGTACAAAATATAAGTCAAGAAACGAGTTTTAGTCAAACAATATTTTCTCTAAATTAGTTGCTTACAATTCAACTTATTTCCACAAACCACAAAATATATTACACATACCGACTTTGAGTACACCGACAGCTTTACCTTAAGCCGCAACCTTGTCTAATTATTATCTATTTTAATATTAGGTGTACATTATCATCATCTGCCTAGCCTTTTGCCAACTATATTGGGGTCCAGTCTAACCGGATGCAGCTGAATACCAGTATTTTACATGGAGCGACTGCCTATCTGACCTCCACAACCCAGTATCCTACTTTCGGGCTACTGACGGCCCGTAACGACTGTCAAAGATCCATGAATGACAGCCGGGACCACCGGCTTAACGTGCTTTCCGAGGCACGGAGGGGTCTTGATATGTGAAGATGGTCAACCATCCAAAGACCAACCGTGGCAAGCGTAGCTTAACCTGATCGATGCGGCTGTTATTACTTAGCCGCAAGCCCCTCTCTATTAGGTGTACATTGTATCACACAAACATCTATAGGTAAACAGAGCAGTTCCCGTATCGCTTCGTAAAATGAAAATGTAGAAATAAGTGTGTTATGTTATTTGATAGGAAAGCAAGGTTTATAGGTCAAGTTGTATAAAGGGATACCTTCGGGAATACCAAGGTGCTTTGGGTTATTCTATTTCAATCCATATTACATAACCCACATTGCTCATTTTATTTCGGTTTCACCATCTCCTGTAGATTTAATTTACGACTGCCACAAAGTGACTTGTGAAAATTGCTTAGTCATACTTCTTAGCACTTCTAGTTGATTCAAGTGACAGATTATATATGCACAATTTAGCAAGGCTAGTACTCGTACGTCTGTGGACATAAGTAATGTTACCAGATTATAAAGGCTTTTAGAAGTAATCTTAACTCAAACCTAATTGATCTTTGAAAGCTACGAGTACTTTAGAATTACCGATATATATGTAAAAATCTCACAGTGAAAACTTAAGTGAAGAGAATTGTCAATAGTATCAATCCCTAGCATCAGTTGGAAAGGCCTATTTTTACCTAAGTATCCACGGTGAAATTTAACAAAATAGACCGGCAGGTGAAAAGACACTTTACTTCAAGCTCACTTCACCTAAGTGTTTACAGTGTGATTTTTACAGAATAGATCGCTTGAATATTGTCAAAGTAGATATACAGCGGTGTTTCTCGGCTCTTGATATTATCCATAGACAAAATATGAAAACACTTAAGAAGAGCTTAATCTAAAATAGAAAGAAAAGCTTAAAAGCATCTGTTATATTAAAAAACTGTAACCTCGCAGAAAATCCTTCCATCGCGTTTTCTGAATAATATCGTACAAACAAGTCGTGAGAAAAGCCGCTTTGTAATCGCTGAAATATTTTGAGCTCGAATGCATCAAGGCTAGGTTTTCCTAGAATGCATATTTTACCTAAGATTTACGTATATCATGTCATCATCTGCCTAGCCTTTTTCCCAACTATGTTGGGGTCGGCTTCCAGTCTAACCGGATGCAGCTGAATACCAGTATTTTACATGGAGCGACTGCCTATCTGACCTCCACAACCCAGTTACTGGGTAATACGATACCCCTTGGTAAGACTGGTTGTCAGACTTTCGGGCTTCTGACTACCCGTAACGACTGTCGAAGATCCACGAATGACAGCCGGGACCAACAGCTTAACGTGCTTTCCGAGGCACGGAGGGGTCTCGGTATGTAAAGATGGTCACCCATCCACAGACCAACCGCGGCAAGCGTAGCTTAACCTGACCGATCAACCTGTGCGGCTGTTATTATTTAGCCACGGTCCCCTCTGTGTTGTATCTAAATAATTAATGAAGTAATTAATATAGAAATAAAGAAAAAGAATAAAAACAGAAAATATTTATTGTCCAGGTAATACAATAAGCCGAACTTACGACCCATTGGGTCTCGCGGTAGGCTCAGGCGGAGATGGCGGGATGAGCTGGACTCCTTTCATAAAGATTGGTCCTTGCAGCTCTGGATAGAGAGAGGTGAAAAGAGAGTAAGGAGGACTTTGCCAACAGTGGGACATAATTTTTTTAAATTATATTAAATATAAGTAAATTATATTATTAAATTCACTGGTTAACAGCAAGTTAAGACGACATGAGTAGCTTAAAATACTATCCACAGCTAGGTTACAATATATTATTTTGCTAATGAGCCCCATACTAGACAGTTAGTTTGTATTTCAAGTAGTGAAATTAATTATTTATTTATTTATTATTATTAATTACAACGGTTATACACCAGTAACAGCAATTAATTAATTTCCATGTATTACATATATAAATTACAATTTCATCTGGATAGGTAGGTACAGCGTTAATATAAAAAAAAATATATATAAAAATAATAATAAATTAAAAAGAATAAATAATAACAATACATTTCGTTAGGTTACAAATTATTAGGACATGCAATCATTCATTCATCATTCAATATAAATCATTCATTATAACTTGAAAGCTTGCAAAGAAGACATATTGTCATGATTATTTATTTAATTTTGTGGAATTAAAGTCATTTTCAATTAACCAGTACTTATAACAATTATAATTATAAGCGTTCAGGGATTCAGGGGGATAACACTAAATTGCATTCTTCATGGAAATATTTTTACTGTGGTTTCTCATTTCTCTTTATGTTTCTTAGCCTGTTCTGTCCCACCTCTCTGTGCCTGGTGTGTGCCACTCCTGGGCAAAGGCCTCCCTGCATTCCCTCCATCTTTCGCGAGCTCGCAAATCCTCTGCCAACTTTGATTGAACCATTCCATTCCTCTATATGTTAATAGATTCGTTTCGCTTTTCTTTTTTCTTTAAATCTCACGTAAAATGAAATTATAAACGTGAACAAGGAGGATCTACCTTAAAAGTTACCTAAAGAGTTTCTGATAACGTTACAGAGGCCTTACCACGAGCTCTTAACGCGATTCAATTTACGCTCAGGGATCGAGATGGCGCTAGACGACTTGTATAGCTCTGTCTCTTTCCAACAGCCTAAACTGGATCGCGTTAAGAGCTCGTGGTAAGGCCTCTGGTCTTGCTGTAACATTTGAGACCGGAAGGCCAATACCCGTAATTTAAAATGTTCAAAACCCAGTTCAGTCTCATCTCGGCGACGAACAAATGTCAAAAATGTATGGAAATTAGAGGTACTTTAGACAAATTGACACAGATCAGACTGTGAACGTTCTTAAAATTACGAGAATGGCCGCTTTGGTTTATGTGACTAGAATTTCAATTGTTTTTGCTGGTATTATCTTCTTGCTATTATCGGAGACATTTTTCAGCACTCACAAGAAGTCGGAGAATATTCGCCAAAGCTAGGGTAGCTAGGGTATTTGTACAAGTACATGGACCTTTGGCGCGCAGCTAGATTCGGAACGTACGTACATACGTTTTTCTTGCCGTGAAAAACTACGGTTAATTCGCCGTGTGTAGGCAAGGTCGCCAGTGTTGTACGGCAATACGACACGGCGCCGTCGCCGTATTCCATAGAACCTTGTCATATACAAGGGCACACGATTTTTCTACGGCGCAGTTAACACCGTAAAGAAACTATGCCGTGTACAAAGGGCCTAACGGCGCTATCTTGTTTTTTTTTTAAACAAATGCACAAAAGTTTACCAGCTAACCGTCATTCGAGCGCGAAAATATACTTTTAGTTGTAGCAGTGTAACTCAATATAAAGTTATCCAACTGACGCTTATTGTTCTAGCCGAGGAGATCGTACAACAAAGTTACCGACCCTCAACTAGTCTATTTTAAGCTCTTTTGCTCTTAAACAGTGTAAAATTCTAACATAACTTTATTTGTGATACAGAGAACGCATCTCGTTTTTGTATGGACGGCGGCGTATGGCGGAACTACTCAAACTACGCGAACTGCACGGAGCGCATCGCCAACGTGTCCCCGACTGACGTCACGAGCCTCATCTACCTCGCCGGCTACTCGCTCAGCCTCGCCGTGCTGTCGCTCGCCGTGTTCGTGTTCCTATACTTCAAGTAAGTATACTCGTACTTGTAAAATTTACCGAGTGGATAAGGACTATCGCCAAAACATATATGTGACCATTTTGAAAACAAAATCCCGTGCACATGATGACCACAGCTGCGTCCGTAAGTAAAACAAAAGAGGATCCTTTTTAGGTCGCCTAATAATATGCGCTGCAAGCAGGGATAGTCCTTACGGTGGTCAGATATAGATTTTGGCGATAGTACCTGTCCAAAATATAACAGCAGTAATATTTGTGTAGAGCAGTGGTAGCCCAGTGGAGAGGGCCGCGACTTACGAGTTGTAGGTCGTAGGTTCGAACCCGGCAGGCAATTTCGTATAATTATACAATACCTAGATCATCAAATTGCTAGCCTTTTCCCAACTATGTTGGGGTCGACTTCCAGTCTAACCGGATGCAGCTGAATAGCAGTATTCAGTATTGTGTATACCTAGATATGCTTTTTAAATATTAACATTAAACCGTAACAACGACATGTGCATCCTGTCCGTCCTAACCTACGGCGCACAAATTTGTTCACTTACTGAACAACAGAATTCTAAACTCACCATTGCTCTCAAAATGGTGAAGGAAAATATCGGCATGTCCTAGAACAAAACATTCGAAGATAACCAACCCGCACTGGGCCCGTGTGATGGCGGATACAGTACATCATTCCCTCTCACAGAGAGAAGGCCTGTATCCCAGCCGTGGAAACATTATAGGCAGATTATGTTACTTAAGATACCTGAAATCCAAATCGTAAATAACCGTACCGACGCGCTTCCTCCCGAATCTTCGAATCAAAGTACAAAAAGACACTAAGTTGAAAATATCGGGAGCAAACCAATAGATTTATAGACTCAGGTTATATTAACACTAGGTACTTTTTCTCAGCGACCATCCATACTAATAGTATAAATTCGACAGTAACTCGGTCTAAATGTTACCTTTTCATGCCTAAACCACTGAACGGATTTCGATAAACCTTGCAGGGAGATAGATGGCATCCTGAGGAAGGATATAGGCTGTGTTTTGTTCCGTTAGCACGTTCCCGTGCGATAATTTTCGACATCCCCGCGGGCGAAGCCGCAGGTAGAAGTTAATCCTACTATCCTACTAATATTATAAAAGTGAAAGTTTGTATGGATGGATGGATGGATGTTTGTTACTCTTTCACGCAAAAACTACTGAACAGATTTAATAATAATATATAATAATAATAATATCCCTGGACATTTCACACAGCGCCATCTAGTCCCAAGCTAAGCAACCTAATGCTTGTGTTATGGTAACAAGATGGCTGATAAACTACTTATATACATTTTTTTTTTTGTAGATAGAAAAACACCCAGACTCGGAACAAATACATGTAGGACTTACAAATATTTGTTCTGTGCGGGAATCGAACCCGTGGCAGGCAGCGCAGCAGTCCGATCGCTCAGCCACTGCGCTAACCGTGTTGTCTAGCTGCGCTAACCGATTTGGATGAAATTTGGCACACAGATGGTTTATAACCAGGATATATAATAACCATATAGAATACTTCTTATCCCGATATTCCCACGGGATCGAAATATTTAAATATCGTTTTGATAAGGGATCCTTTTATCTCAATTGCGAAATACTAACAAAGATTTTTTTTTTTCGTATATTTTTTTGTTTCTAAGATACAAATGGTGAGTTGACACTTATGTCACTTGCAGACGTCGCGTAATAAATGTGAGAGACATTAGGGCGAGACACAATAGTTTCAAAGGTTTTTTCATTAAAAACAAACACAAAAGGATTTTTAAGTATATATCACGAAATTCTTGTTATTTTAACTTACCTTATAGAAGTATACTAAGACGAATACTGGTTTGTGAATACACTCAGGGTGTCTTCATTTTTTAAGTTTCGTCTCTTCTTTTCGTGTCGATGGTACTCCTCTTCGATATTTTTCTTTTTTTGAGACCAGTAGATATAGCCACGTTGATTGCGGCATCAGTGGCATTCATTTAAGTACCGTATTAGGTATCGCAAAGGGATACTCATCTGCGGGACTTGTATGTACGTCAACGGTCAGTCACCAATGTGTACAAAGGCTACGAAATTCTATACTAACAAGCTGATTATGAAACTATTAATATTTATTAACTTTACATATTGATAAAATCTATATTATTATATACACGATATTATTTTATCAATATACAGCATGTATCAGAAAGTTGTGTGGTCATAATATATTTAAGGGTGTCGTACAGACCATCAAGCTAAACAACTTTCGCTATGGGACCAATATCGTAATAGCGACATATAATCAGCTGTCCCATACATTTAGTTCGAGTAGGTATTGAAGTTTTGTATGGGACAGCTGATAATTTTCGAGAGTTCGAAGTTGTTGACGACCTTCACACATTTCTTTCTAATACACGCTGTAAATACTCAAACCAGAAAATCTAAAGCTCAATGATATAAGTCTTTGAAAAGTAATAGTACTTTTAGTATGATTTGCGAATTATCAAGGCAGATAGAAAGACTTAGTAAGTAGGCTACTGAACTGAGATCGAACCGTGAGATATTATTTTATAACATCGGTACATTTGCAGATCAATCATCCTTGTCAAATGATATTGATATTTATTTCTGTAAGTAGGTTTATGCAAACTCTTTTACCCGTCAATATCACAAACAAGATGAGGTCGGTGTTTTCCATGCGACTACTTTGAGAAGAAACACCAAAAAATACTCAAAGATCATACTTGGCCTCTTTTAAAGTCCAGACATTATCTTGGTCACATCATGTGAGGATCATGCAGATTAGTGCCTGAAATGGTCTTTTGAGGAAAGAACCACACAGATTGAGTAGACCTGTCCAAGTGTCCACTCAATAAACGCATGTGTCAGTCGTGTATAGCTCAATGCATAACTTAAGGAGCTCAACGACTCGACGAGCAATACGTACCGAACAAACAGTACTTGTTTGATATCAGATAAACATTATAAACAGCGAATGAAAACGTATTCAGCTGTAGGTACTATCGCGTTACTGCAGTAAAACCTGGAATGCAGTTTTAGGGATTCACACACATACAAACATAAGCTCACACCTCCTTCCCATGGGGGTAGACAGAAACTACAGGACGCCATCTGCTACGATCCCTACATACCCCCTTTTTTTTTTTCAAGATGGGAAATCATCTCATACCCCTACCCCTTCAGCTTCGTTCATGTTAGGTTAGGTAACTTAGGGTTTCGTACCTCAAAATTAAAATTGGTACCTTTGAAGGATCACTTTATTGTACGTCTATTTGTAGTTCATTTCATCTTCTTCATTCGTTCATTCGATCTTCTGTCTCAATGCCCTAAACTTTAGGGCACTGAGACTAAAATATTAAAATAAATTAATTAAGTTCATATTAGGCAAAGCAATGTTTTTAGTTTATTCTAATAAGTTATAAATTCTATAGTCTTTTGTTTGTATCGTTTATTTTAAGATTTATTTTGCACATAAATCGGCCAGTATTAAAACAAAATCTCTCTCCTTTTCTCAACTATGTTGGGTTCGGCCTCCAGTTTTACCAGATGTAGCTGAATACCAGTCTTATAAACACAAAAAAAGTTGTACAAAGTATGTGTGTAGCCTCAAAACGGAAAACTCTTTGAAACTTGATATAAAGATTAATCTATAAACCCGTGTTTACTTAACTAAACCATTACCACGCTAAACTAACGCACAAAATCTATACCAAAACACTAAAACGCTCAGTCATGGATCTTGCAACGTATGTCCAAAACAAAGCTACATTCGACTATCATTGGACACGATGCTGACTCAACAGAATTTACAACATGAATCATTTTAATGGCTGGACATGAATAATTTCTGTTTTATGACGCTCCTGTGTACTTAAAGATAAACTACGAGACTGCATCGTTGGTTTAGTGGTCGCAAACGCTACTCTCTCCCAGGTAAGGCAAACTCACTCCATTACCAGGTAAGGCAAAATGTTATTGGGTTGTTGATATCTGAAATTTCTCAGTGGCAGCCCGAAGACTGGATTTCTGCCCGGTTGATGGCAATAGGCTCGTCCCCTACTACATGGAACTTAAACATAACTGACGAAATTTGGGTGTACTATTATAGGTATCCTCTGCCTTACCAATCGGGGAAACAAAGCATGATGTTATGTTAGATAAACTAACGTGCTACGACTGGCTCGACTCACATTTCTTTTGTAGAAGGGAATATAGACTCTAAAATTTTCAAAAAATAAAAGGCTCGTTTTGCCATTTGAGAATGCGTTCTTGACACCTGTCAGTTGCATAAAAACGAATACGTGTTTTGCGAATTTGATCTTTATATAACTACTAGAGCTGTCAATGTCAAAACGGGCCTTTTATTTTTTGACAACTTTAACAAGGAAGACTTTCTCGTTCAACCTCCACGAATGTTTGATAAATTAATGGCATTTTTTTAAAGATATACACTGAGGGGTCAGCTCTAATAGTTGACAGCTTACCGTCTCGGAAAAAAATAAGTAATTTTACTTATAGGAATAATAATCCAAACTTTAGAATAAAGTACGTTTTTTTTTTGTTTCCATCGTCGAATGCTCACATACAACGCTCGCTTTTCATCAACCTAGCCTTTTCTCAATTATGTTGGGGCCGGCAGTCTAGCAGGATGAAGCTGAATACCAGTATTTTACATGTAGTGACTGCCTATCTGACCTCCACAACTCAGTTACTGCGTAACACGAGACCCGTGATAAGACCGATTCTCACTTTCAGGCTTTTGACTACCCACTTGTACCCACTGTCAAAGATATACAAATGCCAGCCGGGCCCAAAGGTTAAACGTGCTCTCACAGGCACGGAAGGGTCTCGATATGTAAATACGACGCTCACTAAACGGATAAATTCTGCCGCACTTATTTACATTAAAAACTGACCCTTGCGCTTAATTAGTATGGCCAAAAGCTATCATTACAAAGATTCTGGGCCCGGGAATGGGAGCAAAGTGTACAGAAAGGCTAATCCCGGATTTCAGGCCCAGATCTCCGGAATCCGGAAGATAAAATCATCCTGATTTAATGTTGCTTCTTTAAATAAGGGTAAGGAATCGATTTTGATAAGGAACCCTTGTTTGCATTAGATACGGTGACGGGCATTTCTGTTTTACTTAGATTTTTTCTTTTAGCCTGTGATAAGGTAAAAGATACGAAATTCTTATCTTTTATCATTATGCATGCTAAAGTATTTAATTAAGAGGAATTGAATGAAGTTCTGTTAAATTTAGTTTTTTTATTTATTTATTATGGTACTCAAACCACCAGCAACAGAGAGCTCAGTCTTATTGTACTCGTGTGTACTACAGCAAACTTGTCACTTAAAGGTGTGCACAACACTTACATAGTTTACCTATTCATAATTATATTATACAGAGTGACTTCTAATTTGACGTATTCCTTCCGGGACCTGATAGTGTGACCCATTTGCAACAATTAAGCACCCCATAAAGCCTATGCGAAAATTCATGGAATTCGTGAAAAGCTAATTTTCATGTATTTTTTAAATGTTCTCAGAATTAGACACTAAATATTACTTTTGTCTAAACTCTCAAATTGAATGGCCTTAATTGCTATTCCATTGGGTACCTAATACCTTTCGACACTCATTTCGATGTAAAATGTGATGAAGTAAAATTTTCTAAACCACCAAACAGTTAAAAGTTATAGAAAGAAGCTTATTAACCATATTCAAAAATGTTCTACTTACATGAACTTTGACATAGTTATATCAAAAAAAATCTATGACATTAGATGTATAAATTACAAGCAATTAAGGATGGAATTCCAACAAGAATCAATTTCACTGTCAGCAATTAGCCATCTACAAGTTGTCGTAAAAGACTGCATGATGATTTTAAAAAAATACGGAATTATACATTTATGTATAGTATACTACCTAACCTAGGGCCTACACGAGTATTGTAATCCCAAAAGCCTCACAAAAACTCCATGCCTTTGACGCCTAATATCCAATAAATGTCTAGAGAATTACATCGCCGTCATATCGTTAGGTTGTCAGACTACCCTCGTAAGGGTTGGCTTATATGGAGGCGCATCACTTCTCTTTGGTTGGATAGACATTTATTTTACCCGTACATGGTTTTACCGATTAAAAATAACTGATGCCAAATAAATGCGCCAAACATGTGAAGTATTTCAATAAAACAAAACACTTACTTACAGTTTTGGTAGGTAAATCACTAAATTGCTTTTTCTCATTTTTTCTATACTTTATACAATGTGTCATCATGCAAGTAGTTCGTTTACTGATTCGATTTCGTGTCATTTTTAATATACGTATTTTTTTTATTCCATAAATAATTAAAACTACGTAAATTACTATTCACTACAAACTTCCACTATACACTCAAAATAAACCAAAATAGATGAAGTACCTAGTACGCTAGACCCAAAGAGATTTAAGATATTGTCAAGTAAATAATTTAATGTCTTTGGGTAGACCCTTTTACGTGTGCGACTGTGTGCGTAGATTTGTAATATGACCGCAATTTTTTCCCACAAACAGTTTTTTTTTTTTCGTTATCCTATATTGTGTCCCACTGCTGGGCAAAAGCCTCCCCTTTTTCCTTCCAAACCTCCCTGTCTTGTGTGTCTCTGGCCATGTTGGCCCCGCAAACCTTGTTACATCGTCACACCACCTTAGCTGTGAAGGTAATCAATCAATCAGTATAACTACATAATTTATTAATAAACGATGTTTTATACTTAATAATAAAAATTCAGTGTGTGTATTACCTATGATTATAATATAATATTTTAATGGGGTGTTTTAGTGGTGGGCGTTAATATTCCGGAGCATATAAATTAATTAACATAACATACGGTAAAGATTCATGTTATGTAAGTGCGGTCTAGTTTGTACATAAATTGCACTGTACAACGCCTGGGGTTTTAATCTGTAATGTTGTGCATTTACACTAAAATTAATAAATAATTTATATTTTAAATTGACGGGAAGCGCATCCATCGCTAAAACCAATTTGATTGTTAATTAAATTACGTTTATTGTAAATAACTGTCGAGTTGCTTTTATCGTAAATATCGCGAAATGACATGACTGTTCATTTATATTTATTACTCGCGGCCCGTCCCTGCTTCGCACGGTTTTATAATTATGAAAGTTTAATATTAATATACCTATATTATACACATAAACCTTCCGGAATATTTATTTATTTATATTTAGGTACGTATTATAGACATCAATCTTTCGGAGTAGATTCTCCAAATGATGGTGAAACCGTATCAAAATCCGATTAATCCAGCCTATCCCTTGCTGCCCTTCCCCAGCGATGCCCTAAGCTAGGCTCCGTACCCCGGGGAGCCCTTAGCTTGTAATCGCTTAGTTTTTAAGTCCTGACTGGAGACCTTAATTTATTAAGGCACCCACAGGCAAGCAGGTTAACCGGCCAACAACCTTCTAGGTTGACCTGCGAGATGCCATTTATAAAAAAACAAAATCCGTTGCAAAGTTTAGAAGAACTCAAGAAGTGACTTTTACTTATAATATGTATATGTTACGGTAAGTGTGATTAATTTAAAATTATCAATAATTACCGCAAGTCGAGGTAAAACTAAGAAATTATTCATATTTATTGGTGATTATTAATAATTTAACCTTAGTACCGATAAATTTAATAAAGGACATCATTCATTTCGTACCCAAAAATTAAAATGCCGGCCAGAAAAAAAAAGGACTGTTTTCTTATGGGAATTAATATCTTGAGCATTTTTCACTATTATAACGAATGAACAATTTTCCCCCGGCTGCTATTTGAGATTTAAAATGCCAAAAATCATATTTTTATAACAAGTGGTTTATGCATGTAATTTAAAAAATACCAACTTTTAATTGAATATAACAACCAGGAGGATTCTACAAAATTCCTGGCGACAATCTCAATAGGGAAGAAATAATTATCGAGCCGAATAGCCAAGATATGGAAAAAGAGACTGTCTCATCAATCGCCACCACTTCCGAAAAAATTTCAAGAAGTGCGAGGTTTTCTCAAGAGGCAAAACAGTCTCTCCAGACGTTGAATAATGTTGGATAATTATTAATAATTTTCAATTAATCGCACTTACCGTAATATATATCGATATTCTTTAGAAAAATACTATATTGCTATTTACAAACGAAAACATTATAAGGTAGGTGCTTTAAATAGATCGCTATTAAATTATGTTGATAATAGAATAGAAAACTTTTACTTCAGACAGTAGTCCCTAGGGTTAGTAACAATTTTACTTAACTTCTAGTGTTACAAAAACCCCTTTTAAATTAAAAAAAAAAACAAAGATATAAAAAAAAACTTCTAGTGTTACAGACACAGATGTAGGTACATATAGGTAATTAAAACTCAGCGTGGAGCTGCATCCACCTCTGCAACATCGGGGAATCCCACCGATCTGCGAACACACTGAGAATACTGTTGGTGCCGCCGCGAACACGCGTCGTCAGGGATGCGCATCTACTCCTAATAATATCCAACAACAAATTGTAATAATTTATCAATAACTTAATAAAATTATTAGTCACGGTAGATAAAACACCAATTTCCAAGCCATTTCATTCAATTAATAAATTCATTTTGAACAATTCGCGATAGATTCGATTTATCCATTTTCATTCAACCTTTAGACATAAAACAAAACCAAGAAGGTCGTAATAGAAGAATTTTCGAAAATTCAACTGTGGAGAAAAAGCGGTGAAGAGTTAGAAAAACTAAAAATGTGTTATTTTAGATGGAACGTAGTCGTTTGCACCCCAACTTATACGTACAATATGTAACATAATTAAGCCACGGCAAGACTTCATCGAACATCCCAATTGGAGTATTGAGTTAAAAGCGACAATACAGTAACCAAAACTATTTTTCTTAAAGCTAACTATTATTATTAAGAAAATTGTGTTGACAAATCATTTAAAACTGAGTCTTATTACCTTGAAATATGATTTCTTTGGTCAGAATGGCAAAATACGTCATTTTAATTTGAACAAATTTGAAAAAAAATATGTATATGTTTAAAGTTACTGAAATCGATGCAGTAGTCAATTATAAACGAACTAATTTTAGCACTTGCATTTATTCTGTTACACCTTGTATAATAATGGGTCGTTTGTGTAATTAAAAATAACATTAAGCCTAGCCTTTCCCTCTAGCAATTTAAGCTTGGGCTACCTTATAGATTTTTCATATTAGGTGCCATTAAGCGTAGCTTAAAATTCAATATTGCTGCACGTAGTACGAATCCAACATTATAATAATACTTTTACCCAATAGTTACATAATCGTTACCTGGATATAAACGGCGTTTAAGACTTCATCATCATAATTTCAGCCGAAAGACGTCCACTGCTGGACATAGGCCTCCCCCAAGCACCTCCACTTGGACCGGCACCCTAATTGCGTAACAGACTATCACAGTCTGAATCATTTTGAAGAATATTACTAATCCATTGCTTGCTTTATATGTTCGAAAAATGCTTTATATGACTGCTCAACACGTAAATAACGCAATGAATGTAGTTGAACTGTCAAAATGAAAGCCATTTCTAATGATAGTGTGTTACGCAACTACCCCGCAGTTCTGTGCTGCCTGCATCCAGCGGGACAGCGGCGGCAGCGTTTAAGACTTATTATTTATTTAATAATTTAAGGACACCAATGTACAGACGCCAGCAGGTCAACCTACCCGAAACTGTCATATTTTCCCAATCAACCTTGAACCTAATAGTTTAGGAATAAAGTTGAAAATCTATTAAAGAAATTTGACAGATTGTAGTAGCTTGATGTGCTGGCGTCTGTACATAGGCGGACTTAATGCCACTTCCCATTCTTCATCGACCTAAAGTCGACCTTAGTGTCGAGTTGTACATTACGTTAATAAATGAGTTCTCCTCCTATTTACTGAGACAGCGCCTTTCACTAAGGTTAATACAACAATTTGTAACTCTAATGCGTATGTCGTTCTATTTGGACAATGCCCTCATTATTCTGGGCTTTGAATAAAATGCTAGTCATTACCGAGGGTCAGCCATGAATATGGGACATTTGAAGGGAAATCTAGGGCCTCAGTCCCAGACCTTGGAATATAATTATTTTATTTTAATTAACACTTAACGTCTCACCTACATACCTATTTGAAAAACGTAAAAAAAGTAGGAATAACTTAATACGTATCGGTTATCATTTCTAACGTGATGATATTGTGACGTAGACGTCCACGTCCACGTCACAGCATCACGAGTACAAAGGGAAGTAAAATGTATAGAAATATATGAAGATGCTTTTAAATTTCTGTCCACAACAACGTCATAACATGCACGTATTTCTGTACATTTTATGGACGTAGACCATTTCCACGATAATAACATGTCGTTAGAAATTATAAAAGCTCACAATAAGGTCCTTTGTACACGGCACGGGTTCATTATGGTAGGTATGGCGTATAAGCAGCGCCGTAAAAAACAAAAATGTCCTTGTACAAGCTTCCATACTTTCCATAGTGATCTACACAACACTGACGACCGTGCTTACACACGGCGAATAAACCGTAGTCATGCGAGGTCAGCTAAGACTAGACTTGATGTGTAGCCGTATGTACGAAAGGCCTAATTGATAATAATCCCATTTTTATATCAACCATTTCTCAACACATTTCACTGATTATGAAAACAATTGAAGGTTACATCCCAAACAGCCAGTGTGGTCACATTTACGTAATTTGTTTGCACAAACTGTGGTTCGTAATGTTATCAATTTTGCGCCTAACCCTCAAAAAATCGCGCACGAACCTTTTACAATTTCGCAAATTGAATTTCAAATGAATCTCCAATGAATTTCGTTTTATTCATTTTTTCTCAAATAATCTTTTTACGGTTATCTTTTAAAAGAATTTTCTTTTTCTACTTCATTGCGAAAACAGGTTTTTTTTTGTCCAGGTGAAGAGGTGAAAACGTTACTGAACAATGGCGATATCGTTGAAAATAAAACAGTAGTAATCAATGATATTTTCATTACTACTGTTTTATTTTCAACGATATCGCCATGGTAGTAATACTCTGGTACCTATTTTAATGGCATGTATTCTGCTAAGTCAAACTACAGCCCCTTCACAGCAATTATTTTACCTCTGCTTTTGCGTCACTATCCAAATCACAGTGATCTTTATTCTCATTCTAATAAGGTTGCTGTTGGGTTGCTGCTGTTGACAAGTCTGTCAAAATCATTGTGATCTTTATTCTCGTCACAATAAGGTTGCTGTCAAAAGTAAAATAATTTTGAACGGACTGTACTTATATTCATTTGAAACATACGACAGAGTCACTGAAAATTGGCTAGTTTCTGCCGAAAAATCAACCAACCGAATTTCAAGTTATTCACCATTCTGTTCTTTCTTCTTCATCACTCAATTTTGACGATTCTTTACTTCTAATAATATCCATTATTATCTCTAAAGCCTTATAACGTTAAATCTGTGGTTAGGATAAATCGGGCGAGAAATTTAGACGCGACAGGTGAAGCAAATGCGTAGACTACATATTTTACCCTTCAGAAACCTTTCAAAATAACATACCATACATAAATCACGCCTGGTATCCCGAAGGGTCAGGCAGGGGTGTACTACAGTTTTTTTAACTCACGAAGCGACGCGCGCTTTTGTTGTGGTTACCCAGTATACGAGTACACACACGCTGTCAATGTGTGTGTAAACGCAGGAGCTCTCGGTAACGTCCGACAAGACATTGGCAAAGTCGGTAGTGTGTCTGTGCGTGCGAGTGTGCGTTATGTGCCAACGCTACTCGTCTTCACGCACACATTCACAGCGTGTTTGTACACTTAGTTACAGAAGTAAACCGCGCGTCAGCGAGTAAGTAAATAGCAGATTTGGCCGTGGAGTGTGGTGGCCCAGGGGTAATGGCTGCGTCTTACGAGTCGGGTCGAGTCGGGTCGTAATTTCAAACCCAGACAGGCGCTTTACTTTGTGTAAATTATTTCATCACCACTGCTCTCAATACGGTGAAGGAAAACGACGTGAGGAAACCGGCATGTCCTAGAACCAACAATACGAAGACATGTGACACTTACCAACCCGCTCTGGGCTCTCGCGGTGGATTACGGCCCATTCCCTCACTAATAAGGCCTGTTTCCCAGCAGTAGGAACACTATAGGCTAATTATGCTAACCGACCAAAAAATGTCTAGCAGGTCTAGAATCATGTGCTGAATTTGTGGTTACAGTGAGTTACAGCAATGTCCTTACACAAGCAGCAGAGATAGTTGCTCATTACAAGTACAATGGGATACACAAATAAGGACATTGCTACTAATAAAAAAACTGCTCCATTTTCCTTAACAATAACAACTAAGATAAAGTTCTCGAGACTCTATTGTGGCTGAGCTTTCTATTTATTACGTTGTCTTTTATCTCTATCTGGGAAAAATTGTATTATTTTTACATATTTTTGTTTTGGTTAGGGCTGATTTTTCTTCGTGGAATAAAATTTTCGTCTAACAGATTTTGTATGGAAAAACTGTCATAAATTCAAAATTATACCTCAGATAAAATTATCTGGCGTCGGAAAAATCAGCCCTTACTATGCTTAAATCCTTTACTTACTTATGACACTTATGGCGGGTTGTTTCACGTCCCCTTGACGCACGTGTATCCGTCAAAAATGGCGCTAACCATCGTCAAACAAAAGCGTTGTTTCACTAAATTATAGCCTTAACGTTAATCAAATAACTCTTACGTTAATCTCCCGTTTGATACAACCGGTCCTTAATATAGAGATGTACAACAAAAATATTTTAGTTAAAAGCCTTAAAACGAAAGAAACAATTTTTGCATTTTCCCAATGTGCAAAACCTTTCAGTTATTTTACATACTGCGCCAATCGAGCCTAACGCATAGTCATTCCGAAATAATTTCCTACTTATTCCAACGGCAAGAAAAACGCCTAAATCATATCGAGCCTAAATATGGTGGTGTCGGAGACAAGCTTAAAAGGCGTTTCAGAAGTACATTTCAGAATTCAGAACCATACCTACTCAAGCTACAATATATTATCGCAAAATTCTCTTCTTCTGTTGTATTTATAAATCATTTCCACATTCTGTTTACTCTCCAAATCTGTATGAAACAGTTACTACAGCACAATTAAATTGACACTGGAGTGTCAATTTAATGGCCATCTAAAATTTATACTTCCATTTATGAAAAGTAGGTACCGTGCCAAGATATTATTGCCGCTATAATATCGCACGTATACTGAAGTTTACGAGCTATCCATCAGTGTACCAAAATATCAACAAACAAGACAGACTGTATTTTGGGATTTAAAACATCTGCAAACAAAGACATGTTTTTTAATAAGTGGCGTTTTGTACTTTTGAATGATACATAATTTGCACCTGTTAATTTTGTGAACCGGGATTATCTAAGATATAAATTGGATATGACTCCTTTCATAAAGATTGGTCCTTGGCAGCTGTAGACAGAGAGAGGTGGAAAGAGAGTAGAGAGTGGCCTTTGCCCAACAGTGGGACTTTAACTTTAGCCGTTAAAGACTAATTCATGTTGTACAACTACATCTCATCATTATCCTCTAGTAATGATACAGATGTAGTTGTACAGCATGAATCAGAAAGGTATGGTTATATTTGAGGGTGTGGTACAAGATCATCAAACTAAACAACTTTCGCGAAAAAATTATCAACTGTCCCATTACAAAACTTCAATACCTACTCGACCCCAATGTTTGGGGCGGCTGATTATTTTTTCGCGATTACGTTGGTCGTTGTTACGTATGACCGATAACCTGGTGTAGGACCCGGAATTCGCTAGATGCGAGAAGTACAGAACCGAGAAGCAGAGAGAGTACTTGGGGGAAATCTATGCCAAGCAGTGGACGTCTTTCGACTGAAATGATGATGACGAGCTGATGACGCTGTTCGTTCCATGGAGAAAGTTGTTCAGTTTGATGGTCTGTACACACCATTCAATATGACCACAAAACTCTGATACACGCTGTATATAGTAGAAAGGGTTTCAGATTATACATACAATAAAAACAATGCAGAATGGGCACATCATTACAGTAAGCAGACCATTGTGTATGAGTGCCATAGTCAAAGCGGTGACATTACCCTTGACATAATGGCGATAATATGGTGAATGGTGAATATCACTTTTGGCAAGCGAACGAGATATTATGGCCGTTAACTAACATCATACATTTGAACGATGCGATCAAAGCATAATAACATCAGAAGGTCGATTCTCGTGATTTAAAACGTTCAAAATCTAGTCGCAGTCTCATCTAGGCGACAAACAAACGTCAAAAACTTGTCAAAATTATGTCAACATGTAGGGAAATTAGAGGTATTTTTGACAGATTGAGACTGAGATTAGACGGTAAACGTTCTTAAAATTACGAGAATTGCCCCTCTGATATCATGCGTGAAATGTTATTGATTTTTTTTTTGCTTATAAACTGTCCCATTGTTGGGCAAAGGCCTCCCCTGTTCTCTTCCAAACCTCCCTGTCTTGTGCGATCTCTGGTCATGTTGGCTCTGCAAACGTTATCACGTCGTCAACTTCGCCGTGGTCTACCTCGACGGCGATGTCCTCCCTCAGGCGTCCAGTGAGTGACGATCTTTGTCGATCTCTCCGGATGCATTCGTGAGATGTGTCCGGCCCATTCCCTCTCCAGCCTAGCTGTTTATTCTCCAACATACGCTACTTGAGTTATGGATGTTATGATTTGCTAAATCAATTCTTTAATAACATAACATTTTATTTTCCTCGAACGGTTAAGCAGATAGTGTAGATACATATTGTATACCCACATTTAGCCAGTTACCTCAATTCTTTCACTACTAGCTGACCCGACAATTTCGTACCGAAAAAAAAACCGATCCATACAAAATGTATGAGGAAATGAATTATCTTTATTGTTGTTTTATCATGAATTGTTCTCGTGTTTTAACCGTTGTTCTGCTATTCGGGGCGGAGACAAATCCAACAAATCAAAGATCATAAAATCGATCCAGCCGTTCTTAACAGCTACTCTTCAAGAACAGCTGGATGGATTTTTAAGATTTATTTTATTTATATACTTAGAAGATTAACAGATTTCTAATACAATTCATCAGTAAACTAATATCAATAAGTTTTTATCTTTTATTTGTAAAGAAAAATAAATAATATACCTTGCTGTCAGTCTGAGCTTATTCGTTTATTTCTAGAAATTATTCTCGTCAGTCTCCGCTCCGTTGATAAATAAAATAATGCCCACACATTTCATCGCTTGCAGAGCAACTGTGCATAAAATCATTATTCATAAGTTATATAAGTTACAAACTTAGTAGTGGGTAGTTCTGCCAGTCTCCAATTTGTCACAACTTGTAACTTATACTTCATTATAACTTTGAAGCAAGCACAGCTGTTACTTTTTGTCTTTACTACATAGCCATCAAATATGCTCAAATATAGTGGTTTTGTTACTTTTCTGAACAGGTTTAAGAGCTCGCTTTTAGAGCAATCTTGCAGTAAAACGTTTAAATTCATTGCTACGTGCATTTAAAATAAATGTTGATGCTACATGACATTATTTTGTATTTTTTTAAGAGTTTACTGCGCATAGAGGTGGTGTAAAATATGTTTAAACTAACCATGTTTTGGTACGCAGTGAGGTTAGTTCCCCTCTCTGTAGACCTGTAATATGCGCGCATGACGTTCTCGTTCATAGACTGAATCCATCTCATGCGCTGCACACAACCACCGGTAGCGGGGACCCGGCTCGGGGCCGGATGGCCCCTAAGTCCCAAGCTCCTCAGGGGCCGGCCTCTCCCCTGCCGACATAGAGGTGTAGGCGACGTCGGCGGGGAAAAATAACCTAATGTCAAAAATGTATTCTTCACAGAATTCCATTGCTGTTTTCCTTCTTATTCTTCATTTCGCTGGCACGACTATATTTAAGATCTTGTTGGCCCAAAACTTCGCCACCCCCACGGCGTCATCCGTGGCAGCGCAGAAGTCACTTTGACTGCATGTTTTACGATACAAAGTGCGGGATAAAAGGTGTAGCATGGTTTGCGTTATAGCTCCACAACCACACCCTACTGCCGTTCCGTCGAGGTAGCCCCACTTTACCAGCTTGGAATTACATCTTCCCACTTGTGTCCGGAGACGGTTCAGGGACTTCCAAGTGGACCACGGAAGGGTACACCCTGCAGGGAAATGCTCCTTTCGCCCGTTGTAAACTGCGGCAGGATACTCTTCCCCCTTCTATTTACTATCTACCAGGCAATAAAGTTAAAAAAATACCTACAAATTGTGATAGAAGACTGGTAGCATCACTATAGAATTGTAGAGGTAACTTTTCAACACGAAAATCCACTTGTGCTAAAGCTCTTTTACATAATGCACAGATACAGAACGTGTCGGCACGGCACAGACACTGAATCTAAAGTTGCATATTTGTTATCTAGCTCGTGCCTGTCCTGTCGACAGTCGTGTCGGTTTACCTACGACAGATTTGAAAAGATCATAGATAAAATAGCCTACGTAAGTCACGTCTGCCAGTACAAGTAAAAGGCTTTAGTAACCGCAGTTTAGGACCTCTATGTACGGCTACTAACGATTGTCCAAGGGCAAATTAGCGCCCCGTTTGGCACAAAAGGGTTAAATATAAATGCTCAAATGAAATGCTCTAACGCGTTAAGCAGAGCAACCATTAGTACCAAAGGACTACTTAGAACCAATTTGGGGAAACCAAATTGTGTAGACCGTGTTAGTGCTGAGGTGTCATTATGGTGACATCACATGTGGCCGTATATTCTCTAATTTCATAGGCTGGCTCTAACTCACACGAAGTCGCTAACCCCTGAGTTATAAAACTACAAGTACAGACGCCAGCACATCAAGCTACTACAATCTGTCAAATTTCTTTAATAGGTTTTCAACTTTATCGCTAAAGTATTAAGGTTGAAGGTTGATTGGGAAAATTTGACAGATTCGGGTAGCTTGACCTGCTGGCGTCTGTACGTTAAACTTTAAGACGTAAAAGTTTTTCTGTGGCTTTAATAAATGTAAGAGCGACAGGGACAGCATGAGACTTACAATGGCGACTTAAAATTGAGTTACAAATTGTTTTTTAACGATATAAAAGTAATAATTTCGATACACTATTTATGAAATCTGACAGATTTCAGTCACTATAATTTCTTCCTAACTTCAATACAAGTGGGTAAAATTTGCAGGAATGCAAAGTAAAAAGCACGCGTGTTAAATACGCTGCAATGTGGACCTAAAACCAGTGCGATAAGAGTCACTTTTCGAGCAACTAGGTTGAATAATACCTGCCCAAACAGCGTTGCAAAAAAACACTCTCAACCTGGTTACAAAAATTGGACTATGATGCCACGGAGCAGCTGCTCATAGTTCCTTCGTAATATTTAATAATTTCGGATACTTTACTGTAACTAACACCCTACACATCCACATTCACACCATCATTCAACATCTCAGCACACTTCACCTGCACACTACACACACATTACACTAAACCTATTTTTTTATTTTTTATTATTGTTCATAATTTTTTTTTTTTCGTTTTGGTTAATTATTTAAAGTTATAGGTACATGTTTTCTTTTTTCCCTACATAATTTGTCTAGAGTTATAGAATTAACCGTTGTAATTTAATGGTAATGTTAATTAGGTTTATTCGGGGTGAGAGCCTGGTGATCCGTCACACAGGGTATCCTAGTATGGACGCCAGTCTCTCACAAAGGATCATGTTTTTGAATTTTGTCAAAACGCTATATTTCTTGTCCCTATTTATAGCTATGTGAACCTTTGTGTAGAGAGAAGAAATAAAGATTACTAATAATGTGTCTTTGTCTCTATCAACTTCATAAAATTGACAGAAACACATCAATGCCAGAATTTAGCTCTCAGTAATTGTACTTAGCGAGTGGTCGTGCAAGCGTGTGTCTTCTTAAACCTTCTCACATTTACGAATTATGCGGGTCTTAACTTTTACTAATCCTATTAAGGGAACAAAGCCGTCCTTCAGCAATAATAATTACGCCACGAATGTACTCAAAAGACGTATGTATCTTGCATCTCGCCTCGCCTGTACTAATATTATTTTCTCATTTTCAGGGACCTGCGATGTCTAAGGAACACGATACATACCAACCTCATGTCTACGTATATACTGTCTGCTTGCAGTTGGGTGTTAAACTTAGCTTTACAAGTAAGTACTGGTTTATTATCTAGACATTATCTGTAGATAGTGGATGTAAATATTGGCTTAACTAAGAAGTGAGAATTAGGTTGAACTTTGATTTATACGACGTCATGTAGTGGGGAAATTCAATTAGTACAGTGTACTGTGAAGATCTGATGAGCTCTTCTAAGAAATCAAACAGCGTTACGATTTCTTTATGTTTATTTTGACTGAACGTCTTTACATTTTTCCGACTAAATTATCACTGTTTCATTCGAACAAAAACACCTAATATAAAATATTTGACACCTCGTTCTAAGCATGCTTGACTGTTCGAATGTGACCAGAACTAATTTATTGCCAGCCTGCACTACATAAGGTTGACTAAGGCGGACAACCTTTACAGTACAGTCCTCCGTTTTGTTATTTTACCTATGATTTTGCGTCGCTGTCTAAATCACAGTAACCTTTATGATCGTTGTAATAAGGTTGCTGTTGGGTTACTGCCACTGACATGTCTGTCAAAATCACAGTGATCTTTAGTCTCATTACAATAAGGTTGACGTTGGGTTGCTGCTGTCAGAGGTAAAATGACTCTGAAAGGACTGTAGCTGTGTGTTTTGACTTTGACAGTTTTATTTAAAGTGGCCATAATTTTTCATTTTGTTCTACTATAATAAGGTTCCAAGGAGGAATCACGGTGTCTCAAGGTACAGCCTTTGTCAAACTCAATACTGACTAACGCATACCATACCTACATACATACCACACCACATACACACCACAAACCTACTCGCGTCCAGTCGCGTCTGTGTGATAGTTACCAATATAATCAATAATACTGTGTGTTCTTTTTTTTATATACTCTAATAGCATAATGCGATAACTCGCTTTGCCTTTGATGTTGATAAACTAAATAAAAAGCATTGTATTTATATAATTCATTCAACTTAGGTATATAGGTATATATTTACCATATACTTACCATTACCATGACAAAGCTTTCAGTCAACAGACATTAGCAACATTGACACAAAGTAATTTATCGAAAATCGTAAAACGACAAGGTGTCAAACGCAAGTTTTCATATTAAAACATTTTAGAAATTCAGAAGTCAATGGACTTGAATTAAAGATACAGGGTTTTTTCATTAAAAAATATTTTATAATTTCGAACATTTCGTTCGTATTGTGTTAAATAAAATACTTTTGGATTCAGATTTTTCCAACGTTGAACTCATTTAAATGATCGTTTATTTTCGTATTTCATCACTTTCCTAGGGCTATAATTGATTTATGTGTTTGTTACATTAATACATTATAAGTACCTGCTTGTAGAACAGCATAAATTGCTCTTTACAAACAATACAACCTGCTAAGTCTCACTCGGCACAGTTATAAAAATAAACAGGACGTTAAAATAAAAGATCAAGAAGCGCATAATGAAATTATTCCTCAATATCTTCGGAATAAATTATGATCGGCACATCCAAAACGATATTTTACGTGTACAGCATCAAACGCTCTAGAAATAGGCGTTTTTACGGAAAATGTTACTTATAGCCCTTAATGCTGAGATAGGAGCCGTTTGGCCTCGTGTTTCATTTTTCTTTTTGTTAATTTTTTTTAATATAATTTGGTTTTTTATTTTTGACTGTGTTTAGTTTAATTTGTGATCTTCCTGTCCGAGATGCAATAAATACTTTTTCTTTCTTTCTAGTTATAATTTTCCGTGCGACTAGTCACTCTTGTTTTGGGCTTGTTTTGTTCAAGTAACGGTAGTTTCTCACTATACTTGACAGCAGTGGTTTAGTTTGCATTTAATTTATTCTTAATTTCAGTGACAGTAAACTTCACTAACAGAAGAGGCGAATTACCTTACTATTTTCAATACTAAACTACTAGTAAACAACTTGCCTTTTAGTCATAAAATTTTTATGCACTATGAAATTCAACATGAAAACTAAATTAACTAATAAACATTGATTAATTACATTTATTAAATTCCTTCAGTTCATTTTTTATGCAAAATATTCCAAAGTTGAGTTATAAGTTATAAACTCAACTTTTCAACTCGGAATATTTTACTGTTTATTCACCAAATGTTATTGTATTATTTAGGGCTGATTTTTCAGTCGACAGATATTTTTTTATTCGTGGAATAAAATTGACGTGTGACAGATTTTGTATCGAAGAAATGTCAAAAATTCAAAATTATTCCCCAGATAAAATTATCTGGCATTGGAAAAATCAGCCCTAAGCAAATAGACTAGAATTTAAGCAGTTGTCAAAGACAATACAGATGTTATTAACTTCAATGAATAAGATGTTACATGTGTAGTGGTTTCGTTTAAATTACCTTTAAGATAATGAACCTTAAATTTACTTTAAATGAAACCACTTCAATAAATCCCACAACCCACAAAGCGTGAATTAAAACTTACATTTCAACTCCCATAAAATTTAAAAATTCAAGCCAATTCAATATATATTTTACACGATGCGGTTGTCGCTAGCCGCGTCTTCTAGTACTCGTATGCACTTCGACTACGGGTTAAAACCTTTTCGATTGCTTTCTATTCACAAACCATCCTACCGCATGCGGGCACGGGATTAGAAAGTTTGGTCCCTCGACTATCAAGTACACGTATATCAGCATACGCAGATAGGATAGATATTATATAAAGTTGCTTGAAGTTCCTCTCCGGCAGATGCGGTTTCCGCTCCACCGGTTCTGCACCAACTCCAAAGGACCTTTTACGCTATGACTGACAATTCCGCGAATATATCTCATCTCGTTGAAAACTTTCCTGTTTGCCAAAGCGGTATTTCACACATTTTCGTAACAAACATTATTGGTGTACTTTCCAAGTTCCGCAATATAAAGTTAATTATTCTACCAACAACTGCTCAAATATGCAAATGTACTCGTTAGAGAATACTCACATACAGCTTGGCACGAATACGTACCTAATTTGTATGCATCAAAAATTTACAAAAGAACTATAAAGCAGAGTTCAAGGAAGTTGGTTACCAACATAGCCAACATTGTATAGATTATTGTAGTGGGTACGCGAAAGAAGTATTTCAAAATGAATTGCTATCCCTTTGGCGGCTAATGAACCAGTCATGAATAAAACTACGTGCCGCGGATAAAAGAGATTCAAAAAGCGGAGCTTTGATTATGGAGCTACAAAATTTAAACGTCGCCCTCGTTAATTTAGAATTTACTGCCATGAAGGATTTCATTCACGTCTGAAGCAAGTCTTTGAACTTACTTTTATTATCTAACCTTCAATAGCGATCTATAAAATGCACGCGGGTTTTAGTTCAGTTTATCTAGATCTAAAGACTTCATTGTAAAGAAATATGCGATGAAAAATGTAAATAAATAACAAAGAAATCACGCTAGATTTTTATTTGCGATAAATAATATCTGATAAAAATATTTGTAGATTTTAAACTCAGGTATTTACCGGACAGAAAATTCCACAGCGCCTTCGGTGTACCTGTCAGTAAACATGCCACAATAACTGCTTAAGTGTTTATGTATGAAAAAATTCCTGAATAGGCTAGTTTCCTAAAAAATTCTAATTAGTCCGTCAGTTAGATTATCAAAAATTATTGGAACCGTATTTTTTCATTTGTCAATTATATAAAAATGATGAAGATATCGCCCGTTAAAGTTCCGCGTGACATCACGCCTTGCTACATTTTTTAGCATGGCGTGACGCCACGACCCGCCCGAAAGATAAAGCGCGTCAAAATTTGAGAGTGGGGCTCCTAAATTTTGACGCGCTTTATCTTTGTCATTTTTTGTTTTGACAAAAGAAAAAATACTTGTCCATTATTTTTCGATAATCTAAGTAACTGACGGATTAAATATAATAAATATTTTTTTTACCCAGGAAACTACCCTACTCTTTAGCCATTTCATGTCAAAACAAACCGACTCTAATGTGGTACTCTTCATTATCCATTAAATATGTTTTCTAGAACTATATCAGTCAATCACATAAATCTTTTTCCGGAATACTTTATTACCCGAACGATCCTATTTCATCGGTTTGCGTCGCAAATATCTTCATATGTCTGACGTCACGGGTAAAGTTCAAATAAATGATGTAGGTAATATTAGGATACGTGGATTTCCGAAATGAGGTTACGTATATTGACGGCGGTTGCTCCAACTAGGTACTTATATTTCCCACTGATATTCGTTCCTCAAACAAAGTTATTGAAAGTTCTCTCCAATATGTAGGTACGTCCCTACTCGAGAATAACTTTAGAATGTTGACTCGCTTCTTGTCTACGGAAAATGGAAACGATTCGGTCTTTGTATACATTATATTTTTCCGGGAATGGTGACCACTTGACCTGTCTTTAGATCCTTTGCCCCTAAATTAGGGCAAAAGGATCCAAACACAGGAATTCAGGCATTAAAACATAACAAACGAATTAATGAAACTCCAGAAATAAATCCCAAATCAAGTAAATGCTCAGGAAACAAAAGTTCCCCTGTACTAAGGCATGATACGTGGACAAGGGTCGTGACAATGCTATTAATTAATCTAGAAGAGTGCCCTCCGCGTTGACAACTGGATTTTCATCCCTCACAGCGTAATTGAATCCGTAACAGGCTGCGTTTGCCTACATACCGGAGATAAAAAAATGTGTAAGCGTCCGCTTATTTCCTGGAGGACTTTGTGTAGATTGGAGCTTGGAAATATTTCAATATCCATTGATGGATAGGATAGTATCATCTAACAAAATGGACCTCTTCTTTTAGGTTGGTGGTACCTACCACTAACCGAAATTCGGTCTGGAAGACTATTATTATTATTAGGTAGGTACCTGACCGGATATTGGCGACCAATCGTGCGGGTGATATTATTATGCACAAGTGTGTGCGCAGACACAGGTGCACTCTCTCTTCCCTCACTCTCATTGTCCGATGGGACGGCATTCCAACACGACTGAAAGAGATCAGGCGCAGGGCCAACGGCTTAACGTGCTTTCCGTGGCACGGGGGTATCACACCGCCAACTTCCAAACTCCAGGCTGTTGCTAACCAATTCCTAATGAAAAAACCCAAAACAGTTTGCTCGACCCAGGAATCGAACCCAGGACGCTCTGCAGTCGAACTTGCGACCACGAGACCAACGGGATAGTCAGGCTGCAGTAGGTACTGTTTAAAGTTATAGATAGGCGTTGAAGTTTGGAAAAATATTGTCCTTTTTAAGCCCTAGTCATAAGCACAAGAGTAAACTGGAGACCCTTTTCTCGATGTTTAGCCACTTTTCGCCAACTCTTAGGAAAACACCTGAGTCGTTCCGCCAAATCTTCTGTGGTTCGACAAATATTTGCGAAGACAAAACATTGGCTTTCTCTTAAATGTCAAGGAGGTCGAATTCTATGACTGAAGTTACTCTACATCTGGATAAGCAGATAAAAATACAGTACGACATATCAGAAGGCCAATTCTTGTAATTTAAAACGTTCAAAATCTAGTCGCAGTCTCATCTCGGCGACAAACAATTGTCAAAAACTTGTCAAAATGTAGGGAAATTAGAAGTATTTTTTGACAGATTGAAACTGAGATCAGACTGTGAACGGTCTTAAAATTACGAGAATTGTCCCTCAGATAAAATTTCTGCCGCATTGGTTTAGTGGACACAAGCGCTATTGCTTATTGCTGAGCATGAGGTCCTCGGTTGGATTCCCGGTTCGAGCAAAGTGTTATTGGGTTTTTCCATCTGGAATTTCTCAATTGCAGCCCGAAGTCTAAATTTGTACCCGGTTGATGGCAATAGGCTCGCCCTCTATTACATGGAACTATGTTATGTCTGCTGTTATTTTTAGTGGAACAACGAACAAACACTATTCTTCAGTGCAGTAACAATTTACCATAATTTATATATGCGTTTAGTTACAACTACAGTTGGATAGCTACCAGTAGGCCAATTGTTGTAATAAAAAACGTTCAAAATCTAGTCGCAATCTAATCTCGACGACATACAAATGTCAAAAATGTAAGGAAATTAGAGATATTTTTGACACATTGAGACTGAGATCAGACTGTGAACGTTCTTAAAATTATGAGAATTGCCCCTTAGGTTTCGCAAACAAACGTGTTTGTACTTCCCTGGAAATACGAATACAGCAGCTTTTATCTCGGAAAATCGAGTCGCCCTAGGATGTAAGCCACTACTTTTTGTTACGGAAGCTGCAGTTAACTGCCGGTAATTAATAGGACACTTACGGCGAATAATGGCCAATTTAAATCTCACATAAATGTGCTTAAATACTGCCGGATTACATCTATAGGGTTCATGCTTTAAAATACTGGTTTTCGATAGTTTTGAATGATGTTAAAACCGAAGCTTTTGGCTTTTACCCCTTTATTTCGAAACGTTACTTAAAGTTAAATAGTGATTAGCGACACTGTTCAACCATACATTTAACTTTAATCAATGTTATAAATAAAGGGGTTATTCTACAGTAAAAGTCTGACACCACACCACCCAGAGCGGGAGGTCATATGAAGATTTCCCACCCAAAAATAAAGGGGGTTATTTTACACAAAACGGTGTTATTTGCTTAGATTTATTTATTTATTTATATTTATTTTATTGTACACCAGAAAATACATAGCAAAAAATACGATTATCACTACAAAACATACAATGGCCGGCCTTATCGCTTTCTGCGATCTCTTCCAGGCAACCTTGGAATAAACAGTGATTTCGTGGGTATAAAAAGTGGGGCTGTCATCAGTTCAGATCTTATGTTATTTATTATTTTTCATTTCGTGTTCATTCATACAAAAAATGATATTAGCGTAGATATTGGCTATACATAGCGTAATTCGGATCACTTGATCACAGCACCCTTTGATATATTCAATCAGAATTTTATATGAGATTCGTAAAACTAAATATACGAACCGAATCTACCCTATCCCAACTCGTAAAAGCTAATGTTAATATTTAAATGTATCGACATTTTACGAGACAAGGGTGAACACGGCTAGCACACTTGTAAATGGCTTTTAGCATGAAACGTACTGTTATCTTATTAATTAAAAATGTAAGTAATATTGAGATTTAGATATACGACCTACTTATTACAAAAATAGGTACTTTCTATTGTTTTAAGATAGTTTGAATCGCTGACTGGTTTCCGATGACCGCTATTGTCATGCTAAAACGCGACAACTAACCATGGATACAGAACATGATTCTCATAATTTAGCACATGTTTGTAAACACTCGAAGGGGGACCCCCTTCGAGTGTTTACAAACATGTACAGAGCGCGGGAATTGGCACAAGCAAAGAGACACCTATGCCCGGCAGTAGGTGAAGTGATGATGATGAGTCAGAACAATCCTAACCCGATGTGTTTTATTTCAGAATTGGTCTGAGGAGGCCCAACAAGATCAAACGTCGTGTATGATTCTGGTCATATGTATGCACTACTTTTACCTCACTAATTTCTTCTGGATGCTTGTAGAAGGTAAGAAGAAAAGCTTAGTTTTGTCATAAAAATCATCAATCTCCGATCGCCAGGTACTCAACCATTAGGTCTAATCTTCTTCTTAGCGTGTCGATGGCAAAAAGTTCAAACATCTTTGGCCCAAAATTCAGCTGCGCAAACTCCGCTCACTGACGTATAAGATCATCAAGTGCACAGGTGACGGGACACGCGGCGCAGGATGGAAGGTGGACCATTGTCGGTGGAAAGGTGCCGCATATGCACTTGAAATCTGAGCCGTCCGTGAAGATTTGATCTGTGGAGATTGTCTTTGCTCCGGCTAACTTGGGTTCAAAGTCTATTTAGAGATTTCCAAGTCGACCACGGTAACGCGTGCCCAGGCTCTCAGATGATTCGATAAAACTGTCAGGGGCCTTACACAGCTCCGGCAATAGATTACATCTTGCTAATAGTGTTCTGGTTTAATCTAAAGGTCAAACGATTGATCCAATCATGACTATGCATGAAACTCTAGTTTATATTCTATGCCGATTGGATTCAAAGAATAATCGCTGCATACAAAGAATTTCAATTAAATAAGAATAATATTAAAATGTACTTAGATTAATGATAATCATTAAACATTCCACAATTAAAGGCAGCATCTGTTACAATGATAATACATAATTAAACATTATGTAAGAGTATACAATAAATAACTTCATTTTCTATCACGTAGCTATCATTATCATCAATGTTTATTTACAAATGACTAAAATCCTTACAGGCCTGTACCTGTACATGCTGGTGGTGGAAACGTTCACCGCTGAGAACATTAAGCTGAAGGTGTACACCACCATTGGATGGGGTAAGTTTAACTAACTTTTTGCTATGCTATATTGTAACATAACATAACATGCCTCTGGTCCACGTCTAAGACGAAAGGATCAAACTAAGCACCTGCACGAGTGTATTGGATGCTGCTCCCTCCCACACTTTTCTAGCCTTCAGGAACACAAGCTCGGAAAAGGTTTGTATGAGGTTTGTGTGTGGTTTGTATCATGACTGTAATACCGGAAGGGTTAGGTAAAAGTGTACTACAGGTACACTTTTGCCCACATTTCGCCAGTTATGTTGCTATCGCATGTAATAGGGAACGAGCCTATTGCCAACAACCGGACACAAATCCAGACTCCGAGCTGCTACTGAGAAATTCCTGATGGAAAAACCCAATACTTAACATTTTGCCCGACCTGGGAATCAAACCCAGGGTCTAATTTGGGTGACGCCTGTGCATTCAAAGAGCCAAGGTTCATCATTAGCTGCTCTCAAAACGGTGAAGGAAAACATCGTGAGGAAACCGGCATATTCTAGAACCAAAAATTCGAAGACATGTGACATCTACCAACCCGCATTGGTCCCGCGTAGTAGATTATAGCTCACTCATTCTCGAAGACAGGAGGCCTGTGTCCCAGCAGTGGGAACATTATAGGCTGATTATGCTTATACTACAGCATTAGGTATCAGTTTTAGTTTCCACAACTTTTCCCTACCTATAGGAACTCCAATGCAGAAAAATTATCCACTGTTAGTTTATTTATCAATTCCACACACTTCAATGCTTTTAAGTAGGTACTACCTACATTCCAAGTAAACGGTAACAGATCTCTTTTCATTACACATTTTATCTAATCTAATAATAGGTAAATAATACAAACTCGTTGATCAGTTGTTTCATAGAAAAGTGCAATAACTACGCGGTCAAAATGTTTGGAAAAGCAATTTTTTTTTTTATAATAACGTTCAGAATGGACTGTGTCCATGCTAACAGGTTGCGCGTCGATGTCCCTGCCAACATGTATAAAAAAGAATGTCCAAAATAAAGCAACGACATTAAAGCAGGTTACAACGTTTACGTAGCAAACATCTTCAACTTAATAAAAATCTTAAATTCACTGACAGACAACGCAAAGCCTTAACCGCTAGGTCTAAAAGTATAATAAGAAATTTTGGACAAGAGTGCCTTTTATAATGAAGGTGAGCACTTGGGCACCTCTGCCTAACCCTTTGGGTAAAACAGGCGTTATGTTATGATATGTTATGTGTGGAAGTACTAAGGAAGGATTTTTGAAAATTCTACTTCTAAAGTGGTTAAATAGGCAGTGAAAGTTTGTGGGGAAAATTTATTCGAACTTCTCGCACACAATGAGGTACAGACGCCAGCACATCAAGCTACTCGAAACTGTAAAATTTTCCCAATCAACCTTGAACCTTGAATGCTTTAGCGATAAAGTTGAAAATCTATTAAAGAAATTTGACAGATTGTAGTAGCTTGATGTGCTGGCGGCGTCTGTACAAACATTCCCTACCAGTCAACCAAGGGTGGTGTTCATCTTCATAGGAAATCCCATCAGTCACATGGCTTGTTGCGAAATAAATTCTAACAGTTATTTTTGTTTATTTTTGTTCGCAGGTGCGCCCGCAGTGTTCCTAATAGTATGGGTAATATCGCGCTGCTTCGTCAACGTCGTGCCTTCCAACGGGACGGACGGGGTGAGCAGCACTGTAATTATACGAATTTATATTAATTAAATAATACACGTGCTAAGGTCTAAGTGTACCCTCATTTTTTTCTTACTTTCATTGAATTTTTTCTTCCATTCTTTTTTTCCATTTTTTCTTAATTTTATTGAATTTTCAATAATATTAAGAGAACTTAAAATGCACCCCAGTGACACTTTTGCATAATTCTAAAACATTGTTGTGTATTTAGCAATACCTACAATATTTTAAGACTTAAAACAACCAGACTGGATTGACCTGTAATGTTTTCATCATCAAAGTATTTGCCTCTTCCAATTATTATTAATTAATCCGGGTTATACTCGACCATTACTTTACAATCATAGCGATGCCATCAACCAATATTGAAAAACCTTCATTTCAGCGCTATCCAAAGTCAATTAGGTACGCCATCATGCCCGCGAGGAAACAGAAAAGGCCAACCAAGATGGGTTGATTTGATAGCAGCTTTTCTATTTTTAGTACAGTAAGGGTGGAGATGCAATATGCAAAACGCAAAGTTTTGTTCCGTTTTGCATAAGTATTTCTCTAATATCCGATTGTGTTAGCACCCGCATTGCTGATTTTCATACGCGACGTACTGATGCCCGCATGCGAGGAGTTATATAGGTTTCTTTGGGGTTCTCTAAATTTCTACCCACCGCCGGGCAAAACAAAAAATAAACAAATTTTACTAAAAAAATATTTGCATACGTCAGTGTACGCATTGGTCATCGTGTACAAAGTAGTCGTCGAGTCGTTGAGCTCCTTAAGGTCTTCTTAAGGAGCTCACAACTCGACGACTACTTTACGTATACTATACTAGCCCTCACAAAGAAATTTTATGGTGATGCAATGTCCCTACTATGTATGTATATCCCTATGTATGTGTAAGATGTAAATAACGATGATGATCTATTTCGCTTTTTGTTTGCAGCTGGCGATCGCAGGGGAAACCAAGATGTGCATATGGATGCACGAGCACCAAGTTGACTGGATACATAAAGCTCCAGCACTTGCAGGGCTCGCCCTAAATCTATTCTTCCTTATTAGGATTATGTGGGTGAGTTGGTTACAAAATCATAAATATTAAAACCCTCTGTGTCCTATAACTATAGCTGTGTAAGGATCTTTTGGCGTGTAGCCAAAATCTGAATTAACGCCGCCGCCATCTTGTTTTTTTAATACACTTCACAAAACAATTGCACAAATGTTTACCATCAGCCCTGTCAACGTCATACGAGCGCCAATAAAATTCTTGTACCTGAAGGCCAATTCTCGTAATTTAAAACGTTCAAAATCTAGTCGCAGTCTCATCTCAGCGACAAACAAATGTCAACAACTTGTCAAAATGTAGGGAAATTAGAAGTATTTTTTGACAGATTGAGACTGAGATCAGACTGTGAACGATCTTAAAATTACGAGAATTGCCCCGCTGATATTTATTGTTTATGATTTTTTAAGTCAACTATTTCAAAAATTTAGGAACAGTGTTCGAATTAGATAAATTTCTTCTTCTTAAAAAACAACTCAGGTTTTTCCTTTCAAAAAAGTCTGCCAGAACTTTTTCACAATCGGGTTAAATTAATTTGAAGAAAGACCCGGCACAAGTTAAACCTCTCTCCGGAAATTAGAATACCGCATTAAGCACCAATCGGAACGTAATTGAAATAAATTGATAACATCAATTTTCTTTACTCCTTTCCTCCCTCCAAATTGATGGCATTTTCGAAAATACGAAAACCGTTTTTGTTGAAACATAAAACTCTCTTAGGCTACGAAGGCATTGAGAGGTGGCTTGCTTAGCGCCTAGAGCCCAGCGATTCATCTTGTTAGTAGCGAAATGAAACAGCCGCACTGTGCGCTTGGTGCCTTCGCTAATCGCATAGCGTGTATCGAAAGATGTAAACGTACTAGCCAAACCACCTCTCAGTGCGTACGTAGCCTTAAGCAGACAGGCCTTGCCGATTTTAGAACGAGAATGCGGTCGACCACGTACACACTACCACACATCAAGCTAAACATTTCCAGTTATAGCTAACCTCACATTGTTTAACTTTTCGTGCAATGAGAAGTCAGCATATACTGGAAATGTATAGCTTGATGTCTTCGTGCGTAACTGCATTCGGTCTTCCACTCTAGTCATCAGTGCACTTACTTGCTTTGTTAGCTCAGAAATCTGATTCGCCATTTCCTTTATGTGGGTGGATGGACCTTGTTCCACCACGCCGGATACATGCAGGGGTGCCCGTTCTCCAACACGTAGGGTTTCAGGTGCAGGTTGAAAAGCAACTTTACTTCTGGAAGACTACTGATAGTTTCTGCACTGCATTTCTCTAATCTCTGTCAAAGCAGGACAGCCACACTATACTTACCGTATATTTACGAGTAATATTCGCTATTCGCCATATGTTTTGACTAACTCTATTCAATTTTACCAGGTATTAATCACAAAACTCCGGTCAGCAAATACGTTGGAAACGGAGCAGTATCGGAAAGCAACCAAAGCGCTTCTAGTCCTGATCCCACTGCTGGGCATCACAAACCTGCTGGTGCTGTGTGGGCCCAGTGATGACTCCTGGTTCGCGCATGCTTTCGACTACACAAGGGCGCTTATGTTGTCGACACAGGTAAGGATATAACCGTATAAGCGACAAAAATATTGGAAGAAGGGTAAAAATGGACAACTACATAGAGTCAAGTCTTTTGTATGTGCGTCAGTTTTCAAGACTTTTCGTTTAGCAAGTCAGGACACATAAAACCTTTTGAAGTTACGGCACTGAGCAGACTAAAGTGCATAGAAAACTATATTTAATTACTTGACAACAAAGATCAAAATATGACCAATCAATGTCGAGTTGACATAAACCTAAAACCTTTTTAATGGCCATTTTATGAAATATAAATCTTTTTTTTTTAATTATTAGAGTTGTCATACTTTTAATTAGATCTGACATGTAAAAAAGATTATCAGTAATGACATTACGACGCGATATATTCGGTAAAGTAGATTGTATCGTGCAATGACCAAACAAAAATAGCCCTTAAAGTTACGAACATTATCACGATTATTTTAGATTTGACTGTACAGACGCCAGCACATCAAGCTACTACAATCTTTCAAAATCTTTAGTAGATTTTCAACTTTATAGTTAAAGCATTAAGGTTCAAGGTTGATTGGGAAAATTTGACAGTTTCGGGTAGCTTGACCTGCTGGCGTCTGTACAAAGACAGACAACTGTACCACAACATTTAGCACAACTTGTTCGTATTTTTTACTTTAAAGGATACATTTTGGTACTCAAACCAATTCAACTCAAACCAACTGAAAACCAATTCAAATGAGCACTGCCAAAATTAAAATACGATAGTAATATAATTTAAAAAATAAAGAAGTGACAAACTGTGAACTAAGCGGTAAAACTGTTCCTTACTTTACTAAATTCTGAAGCTTGATCTCCACTATAATTTATAGCTACCGACGATCCCAAAATCTATTTTTAGTGTCCAAGACTTGTAGTTTATTTCAGTTATAAAACCCATTCTTCATCCACATGGCACGGTCAGCCGTCGTTAAATATATCTAGTCTGGCAACACCACTCAGTTCCCGCAAAACCGTTGGCGTTGTAAATCGTTTTTAGAAACCGCAAGATGACTCAAAGAGTATAAGTAACTAGATGACTTCAGTCTGCTTATATTCTAACTTCCATGTTGCTGTTTGTTTCGAATTGTTTCCCTTTGACTTAGAAACGCGGAGCCTCGTCAAGAACAATCAAACATAAGCCTCAAGTTAAGGCAAGTTCACTGACGTAATGAAGTTTCGAACTTGCGGGCATGTCTCTGTATGTTCGCCCCTTCGCACAGAGTCATGCTTACCTTTCGAACTGCGATGGATTAACGATAAATTAACTGTAGCTGTACCTACTGTATACGTTGTGTGGGGTTGTAGCGTAGTTGATTGTTTTAGCTTCTAAGATAATGTAAAGAATGTCAATGTAATGGTCTTAAATGGCTCAAAGTTCAAGAAAATGGCAGATTTATAACGCAAAAGGAATAAAAAACTTTAATTAGCAAAAATAACAGAAAAAATACTACACTCGTTTTTATCGACTATGACAGGCGAGATAAAAAATGTACATCATTTTAACGACTAAAAAGATAACAAAAAGTATTTGACCTTTTACAAAAAAAGTCTGCGACAAGAAGTTCTTATGCAAGTTGCGTCTCTTACAGGCAGGTGTACATGAAACTTCGGTGCCGGTAACTTTGCGTACATTCGTACAAATACTCTCAAAAGATAGATCTCAGTCAAATTAAATTAAAATGTTTTCACCGCATATTTCTTTAATATTGGATTTCGCCCCATGTCCAGCATTCTTTATTGTAATATGTTTTAAAAAGATATGACAAAATATAGTAAGATCTGTGCCATGTCCAAGACGAACACTTTCTGTGCTTACACGACTCCTGACCCAATTTTTTGCAATATTACTATTCTCATTATTCTTGATTCTTAGTTGAACTTCGCCGAATAACTGAACAGTCGGCGTCATGCTCACGTGTGAGCGACCACCTGCTGTGCGCAGATCCAACAAACAATGCATTTATAACGTACCTATGCCGACATTTCTAGGCCATTCTAGTTGGCCTTCTTGGCAATGCAAATGTATATCCGAGAATCTCCCTAAGCCAAAGGGGCAACGGATATATCGAAATTAAATTCATTTCTGGTTTGGCCCCTTTCCGACTCGATACCAGTTAACAAAAATATGAAAAAATAGACTTATTCTCCCAACTCTGGACAGGTCAATTCAGGTCTCTTTGTACACATGAATGCGTACACGTGGAGGTCAAGATCCGCACCTCCGCCGTATTGGCCTTCAATCAAACCAACGTCGTTAATATCCTATTAATTAACAATATGCTAATAAATATGGTAACCCATTGCTTCCGTCAGTGATATAGCGTTTAGATATTACTAGGCTATATTATCCAATTCTGATTGAACAATATATTTAGGGTTTTTCTTCATGCAGTTTAATAAAAATAAACTAAACAACAAGGCATTTCACCAAAAACCGATCAAATCATTCATTCAGAAATCAATGCACATTTTCTGTCGTAGATTCTTTAAACTATTGATTTACTTTTTCAAAATATAAAAATTCAAATAAACTAAACAATACGAAATTTCAGTAAAAATGAAAAACATTGTACATTTTCTATCGTAGATTCATTTAACAATTGTTTCACTTTAACAAAATATAAAAATGTCTCTACCGTTCATTGCTGATTAAAATAATTCGATTCCAACTTCAAAGTATTTCAATTACGGCAAATATTTGCTAATTTCTTATCAAAAATATTGAAAAAATGGAATTGAATTGAATTGAATTTAAATGATTCATTATTACGAACGGCGGTGCGGTTGATTCTTTTTTAAAGTTTTAGTCTTGAAAAATTCGAGAGAGAAAAAATATTTCTTTTCCAGGGTTTCACAGTGGCTTTGTTCTACTGCTTTATGAACACCGAAGTGCGGCACGCGATCAGATACCACGTGGAAAGGTGGAAGACCGGGAGGACCATCGGAGGGGGCAGGCGGAGGGGGGCCTCCTACTCCAAAGACTGGTCCCCACGATCACGGACGGAGAGCATACGGTAAGAACTTACAACAATATGTCCGATGCATGTGGATAGATAATAAACGCACAATGAGGGTGTTAGTGCACGCAATAACTTAAAACCAAATAAAATTACTAATTTAATATGTGGGATAAATTTAACTTTCATCAAACATAAGTAGACGCAAAGGGTTTTATTGGCCACCATTTCATTAATTTCACCACGAAATTTCATGGGACAAAAACTTTTTAATTTAGCGCAACTTTACTGAAACAGCTCATTGAACTTTACGCTTGATTCACGGATCAGTTGAATAGGCAAGTGAAGTGTATTAATTAAAGGTTATTGGAATTATTAATGAGTAGGTACCTATACTGGCCAGATGAATTATTAGACATGGTCCCGTCAGCACAAGACAACGTTCTGAACTCATATGTTCTTGCCGAGTTATGTCTCAAAAGCAATAAGTAGTAATCCTCCTTAGTAGTTGTCGTTTTTATTTTCCCAAATGTTTTTTCTCTATACAAAGTAAAGTAACACAATGTGTGAAATATCCATTTTAGTTTCCAAATAACCGATAAATCGACAAACTTAACAATTTGCACGTCACCCCAAACAATCCGAGCTCCTGAAAGTGTTCACATAACATCTGTTGCGAATATCGTATTGTTACACCAACGTAGTAAAATGTACCTAGTACATAATATTGCGTTCGGGATTGACAGTATCACTTTTATTGTGTGATAGTAACCGAACCAGGACAAAACGAAAGAAAAACAATTTCAAAGTTGAAACATTTCAAAGTTAAAGATGACTAAACAAACCTACGGTAATGTAGAACAACTATCTATTGAGATAAATGTTTCGTCAAATTGGCAATATATTTCCGAAGTAGTCTAGAAGGGTTCGAAATAGTTACTATACTCCCGCAAGAAAACGAAGTATCATTAAGTCTGATAATGAAGTACTGATACTGACTTGCAGAAAACGTTGAAGGTTCATTTGACGGCACGGTTGGCGCAGTGGTTAAGCGATTGACTGCTGCGCTGCGTGTCGCGGGTTCGATTCCCGCACGGAACAAATATTTGTATGACCTACATGTGTATCTATAATATGTATGTACTTACAAAAAAAAAAAAAAATTATATAAGTAGTTTATCAGCCATCTTGTAACCATAACACAAGCATTAGGATGCTGGCTGATTAGATGGCGCTGTGTGAAATGTCCAAGGATATTATTATTATTATTTCTAAACCAAACGAAAGTCACGATTCAATAGACTACGAGTGGCACTTTAGAGAATTTATGAAGGAATAAATTGCAGAAGAAATTTCTAGTGCCGCGCTCGCAGCAGCGCTCGGGTAACAAAACAATATAAAATAGGTAACCGCTGTGAGACCAATTCAATGTCCTTTTTACAATGTCGGTTTGATAGTAGACATAATATTATTAATAAAGATAAAATATTAAACGGTAAAGAAGTTAATGCTCAAAATGGAATAATCCACGTTATAGAATAAACGATATTATCTGTAGTCGCAGCTCCTCCGGTTATTACCTTGAATTACAAATAGCTGGAAGTCCTGTAATATATGCGTATTTGAAAAGGAATAACCGAGTATCCTTATCCAGTGGTTTGGACCAATAGCTCTATAAAATTCACAAAGTTGTGTTTACGAAGCGCCTTACTGCACGCTTGTCCCGGCATCAAATTATATGCATCCAATAACAGTTTTCCAAATCCATATTTGATCAGATATTTTTATTTCCCAATAGACTCACAGTATGAAGAGGCCCACGGATTCCAATCGGGATAGACATTCAACGAATTTGCTTACTGGAATGGACTATATGCATTTAAGAAGATGTTCTAAGATATAATGTGGATTTGGATGAAATTTTTGTTTTATTTTTGTAACATATATTTTATTAATTTTGCAATAAATCAGTGTTTAATCAGCTTTATTTATTCTTCTTATTAATTTTAATACCTACCCCTTCATATTCTATTTTTAGTTCTCCTTTTGTGGACATCATTATTTACTTTTGGTGCATCATCTTCATCATTGATTTCAAAATAATTTTTCATTGCATAATCTGTAACCTGGACGCTATTAAAAATGCTTGCCTCGATGATGTAATGCTACGGCTACATGGTCGCGATAACGTGAATTGCACTTCGCGCGCTGTACAGCGAGTTGTCGACCGTTGTGCAAGAGAGCATGTTCCTGTTATCGCGATAAATGTAGCCGTAGCATAAGCGAGCCACCTTTGGGATTTTTTCTTATAAGTGTGTTGAAAAACTTCGTTTCATACGCGCATAAATACACACACACATACATTACATACATACATATACACATCATATACATTGCATATACATTTATCATTTCACTCTCGGGCCCATTACCGGCTCGCCTTCAGCTCCGGCTCCAAATCCTCCCTGGAGTACAATGAGAAACTTTGCCCACTTGTATCAAAATGTACTATTTCACTATCATCTAAACTAATTTTAGAAGGCGCTAATATATTTTATTTCCCAAGACACCTTTCGAATTCACATTGATATCGTTTCCAAAGAGGTACACTTCAAAAGGGCTTACCTAAAAGGGTCAATTTCCATATCTATTGACAACAAAGTGCGAACGAACGGAAAGAAAGTGGAATAAATCTTGGTATACCTTTACCAAATCACTTCGAGTAGGTACCTATTATTGATGAATCCATTCGAGAACTTAATAAGAACATTTATTATCAATTCTTTCACTTCGTTCGTTCGAAAACTGAAACCAGCAGACAAAATAAAGTACTTAGGTACAATACAATTTTATATTCTCGCCAGTTTCCACACAATCGCTTTAGACAAATAATGGCTCGACTTTGAGAAAACAATACACAACAAAGTTGAATTTCAAAGTGGCATTCGCTGACAAACAGAGTCGAACTTGTGCAATATTGTTCAAACATTACAATTCCAACCCCGCTTTGAAGTTTCAAAACAGCTGAAAGTTGTATGACAAAGCAAACATTACTCATAAGTAAAACCTCGGTAGAGTGAAGTCGAAGTAAAACGCATGTATTGAGCATGTATTATTGTAGTAAAATACATGTATGTTACTTCGACTAAAAAAGAAAGTAAGTGATAAATTTCTCAGAATCTTTTATCTGTAAAAGATTCTGAGAAATTTATCACTTACTTTATTTATAATTTACTTCTGTAAATAAGAAATAAATCCTTATTAGGATTGTTACTTGACTACCGTTTGTTCGCTTACTTCAACATTACGAAGAAAATTTCAAGGAAAAGCTATTTAAGCTCTTCATGTACAAATATATTTACTTACGATAATGAGTTTGTCAGTTTCTTGCCCGTTTCCCCATAGGAACCCTCTCTGCTCCCTAATACGCTTTAGAATGGGCAACTAGCTTCATATTTCTGACTGAACGACTCCTTGAAATAAATACGTTAATATAGTTTGCGTTTGAGTAGATAATTTTATAAACACATAGGCATCTTTATATATGTCGCTGGTTTGAGAAATAAGGCTGGTTTTAAGGTAACCTCTAAAATGCATGAAAAGCTTTGTTCATTTCTAAAGCCCTGGCCATACTTGAAGGGATAACTTTAAGGCTACGTACGCACTGACAGCTGGCTAGCTTAGAGCCTAGCGAGTCACCTTGCGAGTAGCGAAGTGAAACGAACGCTCAAGAATCTTCGCAACCGGCCGCACTGCGCGCTTGGCGTCCTCACTAGACGTTGCCTGAGGTAGCTGCGCGGAGCGGGAGAGGTGATAGTTGTCACAAGTTGACGAATCACTGAGCTCTCATCACGTTACCACACCCCTCCCGCACCACGCTGCTACCTCAGGCAACGTCTTAGTTATGTGGTTGGCCTACAGTCGTCTAGCGTGTATATAAAGATATTAAATCACAAGGCTCGAGGCGATAAGCAAGCCACCTGTCAGTGTGTACGTAACCTTAGAGCATTTAAACAAAGGAGACGTTTATTAGGTATGTACGAGTAGTTCTAGTTTACCGTTGAAGTAGTATCTGCAGTAAAAACTCTTTAACGAAAATGATTAAGCCAAGCGTAGCCTGCGGGGTAATTGTGTAACACACTAACAGTAGCAATGGTTTTCATTTTGACAGTTCAACAACATTCACTGCGTTATTTACGTTGTTGTGTAGACAAATTATTCGAACATATGAAGCAATTGATTAGGAGTATCTTTCAAAATCAGGTTGTTATTGATCGTGTGTTCCGCAATTAGGGTGAATTTACGCATATTAAAAAAGATTTTTTGTTTACATGCCTTAGCTGTTTTTCCCTTGTTTTCTTGCTCTAAAGACTGTTACGTTGTTTTTTTTTTTTATACCTACCAGGGAAGAGCCCTGTAGATTTAATTTTCTCTTTTTATAAAATTTTTCTTTCTTTACTCTTTTGTCTTATTTATAAACTTATGGAATGTTGTAGGTGAACTATTGTTAGAGTTACTTAAATATTAGCGTATATGCACAGAGAGTGTTTGAATACGGATGTTAACAAGAAGCCTGTGGGGCAGGTTGTACAGCCACCCATCTAAACGAGAGTCGGCAGCTTCGGAGACTACTACTACTACACTGCTGGTGCCAAGAACATCTCTGTTGCCTCCTCTTGATGGCAGGCACCTTCATGCTGTAAGTATTTCCTACACAGTAACTATACGTTGGACTAAACCCATAAAACCAGGGGGCCTAAAAAGGCCACTTTAAGCAATACCTCTAAAAGCTATTGGTTTCCTGAATTCCCAGCAGATCATAAGCAATTCCTCTAATTTTCGTTAAATGGTTACACATAATAGTTCAATCACCCACAATTGATTTCATATCAATCGTATTTGGTGTAAACATTGGTGGACCATTTTACGAATAAATACGTCGCCATCTTGTTTTGGTAATACAATTTCTGTGACAATTTCACAAAGTGTTTACCAAAAACTATGTCATTCAGGCGCCATAGATCCTTGTAGCACTCTAACTACAGTCCGCACCCTAATTGCGTAACACACGATCAATCGGACTCAGTTTCATTTTGACAGTTCAACAACATTCATTGCGTTATTTACATGTTGAGCAGACAAATTTGAACTTATGAAGCAATGGATTAGCAATTTGCTTCAAAATGATTCAGATTCCGATTGATCGTTACGCAATTAGGGTGCCGTTTACAGTTATTTCATCTCTGACAGCAGTAACCTAACAGCAACCTTAATAAAACGAGAATAAAGATCACAAAGATTTTGACAGACTTGTCAGTGGCAGTAACTTTATAAGAATGAGAAATAATAAAGATCACTGTGATTTGGACAATGATGCAAAATCAGAGGTAAAATAACTGTGATCGGATAGTACTACTTCTCACATATGAGGGTGCATTCTGCAAGTTAGCTACGTCGCAAAAAGCTGTGAAATATTTCGCTGTTTTGATTAATTTTAATTTGTCAATATTGCTGCACGAAATTGTAAAATCGCTCTGCAGTGCACTAAAAAAATGATTATAAATATGCAATTCATGTTTCATTTTGTGGTGTACACCACGATGTGGACAGCTATCCTAATATTATTCACAAATGACGCCAACCTTATTTTTGTGTCTAGCCCGATCGTTAAATTTTCAGGTATTTTTTTTTTACGGCTCATACTCGTATAGAATTTCGATCTCTCGAAAACTGACCAGCCCAAGATTTTATACTACTGCAAATACGAAACTTGCTTCTAATTGCACAGGATTACATCACGAGCGGCAGCGCGAGCGGCGACCAGTCCCCGGTGTGAGGCGGGGGGCGGGGGAGGCTGCCGCGCCTGCGCACCCTGCCCGAGGAGGACGCGCCCCCCGCTGTCGGCCCGTCCGCCCCCGCCGCCCCCGCCTCTCCCGCCTCTTCGTCGCCGCTCTGCCCCACCGACAACCAACAGTGGGGAGCCACTGCTTCTACCTCCATCTCAATCCTACCCAACACTAGCTACCACAACGGGTACCAGAAAGCAGACCCCCTCAGTCCTAACGACAAGTCATCAGCTAATGGACCCTTCTCACTCACCAACAGACTAGATACAGTATCCAATACCACGACTCCAAACTCGTCGAACTCGAGCCCGAACACTAAATATTTTGAATATTAAACTGTACGCATTTAACGTTCCTGTAACTATTGTAAAATAATTATGTTAAATATTTCAAATTTATTATAGCAAATATTTATTATGCGATGCATGAAAGGACTTAGTCATAACGTATGAAATACATTTATTAGCATAATATTACTTAAATTTTATAAATAAAAATAGAATTTTAATTCACAGATAATTCCTCAAGTTAATCTATTTTAAAAGAAATATAATTAGTAAAATGTAATATAATATAAAGAATGCTGAGTTTTCTTTAGTAATTTAGACATTTTAAATTTTATATGTAACTACTTATGTGATTTTATAACAAGTCAGAAATAATAACTTTTTGTACGTATCTCACATAATGTAAGCCAGTCTTTAAAGTGTTGCCAAAGCTAATGCGGCTTATATAGAATTAAAAATAATATAAAATAATGATTATAGTATCTAAGTATCTAGTTGTAAGGAAGAAATTGGGAAACAATGCGCTATTTGTATAATAAATTTTATAGCATATCGTAAATTTTACATACAAAGACGTTATTTTCTGTGTAATTATATCCATAATGTGTCATCTATATGAAACTTATGAGTGTAACATTACAACCAATTTATTATTACATTAGATGTATTAAGATTCAGGATTAAATAAAGCTAGCTAAGTATTGTGTACTAGGTATATATGTATCTCTGTATGAGTATTCGATGAACAACTTAATAAATGTATGATATGATATCCTTTACGGTGTACATGTAAATTCAAAAGTAATTTAATGTTTGTACATTTATCTGTAATAAAATTTGTGATCGTCAGTGTCTGTTTTTAATTTTGACCACTACACCAACAATACAACAGAAAAATTGACTTAAAAAATAAATGACCCAGCATTAGATTATATCTAAAACTCTGAGTATTTTTCGCTATTTCTTATAGTTTCGGATTTGGCCAATAACTTTTGAAATCCCCATGTATAGTAATAATACCAGCCTGTTTCTGCCTCACTGCAGGGCAAATGCCTCTTCTGATACAGAGAAGGTGAGAGGTAGAATGAGCAAGCGAGGTGATCAATGCATTGATCACCTTGCTTGCTCAAGACGGGTTGGCGAGTTCAGACTTATATAGGTTTTCCTTCGCCGACGACAGTAATGTCCAAGATAAACTCAGAGAGAGTCATCATCTGCGGAGCCTTTTCCCAACTATGTTGGGGTCGGCTTCCAGTCTAACCGGATGCAGCTGAATACCAGGATTTTACATGGAGCGACTGCCTATCTGACCTCCACAACCCAGTTAATGGGTAATACGATAACCCTTGGTAAGACTGGTTGTCAGACTTTCGGGCTTCTGACGACCCGTATCGACTGTCAAAGATCCACGAATGACAACCGGGAATAACGGCTTAACGTGCTTTCCGAGGCACGGAAGGGTATGTGTATCCACGAACCAACTGCAGCAAGCGTAGCTTAACCTGATCGATCGACCCGTGCGGCTGTTATTACTTAGCCACAAGCCCTTGAAACTTAGAAAGTATAATAATAAACGAAAATCAGTGGACGTGTTTCTCCGTTACAAATAAAGAATCGAAGTTTTATTTCTATATATAGGTAGTCGCGATTCCATGTGTGTAGTAAGTAATTAAGATTAAAAGATCACACTAAGCACCTGCACGAGTGTGTTGGAAGCTGCTTTCACACTTTTATAGTTGTTACTTTTTTAAAATATAATTTGTTTTATTTTTAACTCTGTTTAGTCTAGTTTATTATCCTGTACGAGTCGCAAGAAATAGTTTTTCTTTTCTTTCTTTAAATTCCTGATAGAAAGACCCAATAATAATTTGCCCGACATGGGAACCGAACCCAAGACCTCGTGCTCAGCAATAGCGCTTGCAACCACTAGATGAACGAGGCACTTCGAGGAACTATTTTATATTGATTCTGAACAGTTTATCGGAGATCACTGATCGAAGATGTTATACTTAGTCGTACTTTACGAGTAGTAGTGCTAATGAAAATGTATAGTCCGTAAGAAACTACCTTAACACAGAACACTGCTAGGATGTACAGTATCATAAACCAAATGATGCATTGGTTATGGCCGCAGTATAAGCCCGTTATCCAACTGGCTTAGACCTAAGTCAGTCACAAATCATGTGTAAGTATTTTCTCCCCGGGTCCCAAAATAGGCTATTGGTTAAAGTTTACAAGGAGTAAAAAAAACCAATGAGATATGTAATTAGCACCTTCTAAATACAGATGAATCTAGCGGCGCAGGATAGCCTTTACCAGAAGTGGTCATCGTTTTAGTGGTTCAGCAGCGTCAATATCACTAGGATTGTGCCGGAGTAAAGGAGTTCGTCGTGACCATGGTACGACAGCAGCATCCCTGACCTCATCAGTTATCAGAAGACAGCCGCCACGCAATCGATGCGACGCTCTGCTGGAGTGACTGTCACCAGCCAGTGTCACTCTTATCCGACCTCTTCGGTGATTCCAGTAACTTCGTAACAAAATTAGACGGCACCACTTGCTGTGCCCTCATATGTCAATTCTAATTCCTGTTAGGGAGTGCCTGCGTAAAAATTTAACCTGAACCGCAATCGATGCGACGCTCTGCTCGAGTGACTGTCACCAGCCAGTGTCACTCTTATCCGACCTCTTCGGTGATTCCAGTAACTTCGTAACAAAATTAGACGGCACCACTTGCTGTGCCCTCATATGTCAATTCTAATTCCTGTTAGGGAGTGCCTGCGTAAAAATTTAACCTGAACCGCAATCGATGCGACGCTCTGCTGGAGTGACTGTCACCAGCCAGTGTCACTCTTATCCGACCTCTTCGGTGATTCCAGTAACTTCGTAACAAAATTAGACGGCACCACTTGCTGTGCCCTCATATGTCAATTCTAATTCCTGTTAGGGAGTGCCTGCGTAAAAATTTAACCTGAACCGCAATCGATGCGACGCTCTGCTCGAGTGACTGTCACCAGCCAGTGTCACTCTTATCCGACCTCTTCGGTGATTCCAGTAACTTCGTAACAAAATTAGACGGCACCACTTGCTGTGCCCTCATATGTCAATTCTAATTCCTGTTAGGGAGTGCCTGCGTAAAAATTTAACCTGAACCGCAATCGATGCGACGCTCTGCTGGATTGACTGTCACCAGCCAGTGTCACTCTTATCCGACCTCTTCGGTGATTCCAGTAACTTCGTAACAAAATTAGACGGCACCACTTGCTGTGCCCTCAAATGTCAATTCTAATTCCTGTTAGTGAGTGCCTGCGTAAGAAATTGACCTGAACCAGGTTTGTTTATACTTTCGTCTGAAACATTTTAAACAGACTATAAGAATAACCATTGTTCATTCCTAAACGGGTGTATTTCATAATCAGCCTATAACGTTCCCACAACTGGGACTCCACTCAGTGAGAGGAAGTGGGCAATAATCCTCCACGCAGGCCCAGTGCGGGTTGGCTGATTTCACAACGGGTGTAATCACCGCACAATCATCCAGTAAAAATATAACGAAATTGTTTAATATAATATCATGTTTACGTGATACACCCTATTAGGGAGGTTGGGTTACGTCCGCACGTTATTACGTCGTGTTGATAACTGCCTTACTAATAGGAACATTCAGCTTAATTGTGGGTTGTTGTGAATAATGCTCTGCTACAGTAGAAACGTTAACTTAAAACTTAAAGTCATGTATTTGCTTAAATGCGGTAAAATCTGCCTACTCTTTTCCCAACTCTCTTGGGGTCGGCTTTCAATCTGACCGGGTGCGACTGCCTATTTGACCTCAACAATCCAGTTACTGGGTAGCACCCTCCCCCCTTTGGTATGACTGGTTGTCAGACTTATTGGGCTTTTGATTACCCGTAATGACTGTCAAAGATCTACGAATGGCAGCTGGGACCAACGGCTTAACGCGCTTTCCGAGTCACGGAGTGGTCTCAATATGTAATGGATGGTCACCCATTCACAAACAAATTAATCTTCGATCGAACCGTGCGGCTTTTATGATTTAGCCACGAACTTTATTTCTTTATGTGGTCAGAATATAAAGCAAGGTAGCGGTGTTCGAACCCATGACCTACAACTCGTAAGTCGGAGCCATTACCTCTAGGCCACCACTGTTACGTCTGTCTGTCTGTCTGTCTGTCTGTGTTGTGTCTGTCTGTCTTTAAAAGATCGCTCTTAGCGATAAGACCGCCCATTGTGTCACCCTTTATAAAATGTTATATATTTATGTTCTGTAATTTGTATGGTGTACAATAAAGAGTATTCTATTCTATTCTATTCTATTCTGTCGTCTGTTGTGTCTGTCTGTCTGTCGTCGTCTGTTCTGTTGCGTCGCCTGAAATAAATAAAACGGGGAAGGAAAATATCGTGAGGAAACCGGCTTGTCCTAGAACCAAAAATTCGGAGACATCTACCATCTACCAACCCGCACTGAGTCCACGTGGTAGATTTATTAGCCTACTCCCTCTCGAAAAGAGGACGCCTGTGCCCCAGCTGCGGGAACATTAACTAGTCTGATTGTGTAATGTAGCGAAGCCGATCGTCCATAGACGAGGATAATCTTATTATCGCTACTGGTGTAGGTGTGTGTTTGCATCCATCCTCATGATGGACTCCGAATGGGGTTCATTTGTTCTTTGTCCGTTCTCAATTTAGTATTAATTGGATTTTATATACCTAATGCTATAATACAATTCAAGATAATATATATCTTCAGTCTGCACATTTTGGTTTATTTACACACATAACATAACATCACATCACGCCTGTATCCCCGTAGGTTTAGGCAGAGATGTAGGTTACATTTCGCCAATTATGATTAAGCCCCATGGAACAGGGGGCGAGCCTATTGCCATCAACCGGGCACCAATCAAGTCTCCGGGCTGCTAATGAAAAATTCCAGATGGAAGAACCCAATAACACTTTGCCTGACCCGGCAATCGAACCCAGGTCCTCATGCTCAGCAGTACTGGTTATTATCCATTACAATTGGCGTGGTATCCTACACATTCCCTGCCTAAGTAACACTGTGTCGGAGGGCAGACGCACAGACCATGTAGCTGTAATTTTGTGAACTAAATTTGTCAAAAATTAAAAGGCCCGTTTTGACATTTGAGAATTCATTCTTGTCACCTGTCAGTTTCATACAAACGAATACGTGTTTTGCGAATTTGATCTTTATTTACTAAAACTGTCAATGTCAAAACGGCCCTTTTATTTTTTGACAACTTTAACCTTTTTACTGTATATAGGTACTATAATGTGAACGTATACTCCATTTGAAATAAGATTAGATATTTAAATAAACCTTTTTTACAGTCCGTTCTACCGATTTTGTCTTCTATTCCGTAGGCATAAGTATGGCATTAAAAGTAAAAAAGTGGTTACAATACCAACTGTTTACTGCAGCTGCCTTTTGTCATGCCACCAACGCGATAGAAGTCAAAATCAGTCGAACGGACTGTAAAAAAAGGTTTATTTAAATTTCTAATCTTATTTCAAACGGAATTATAGTGATATACAGTGATTATTACCTGGGTCCGTATTCTTTATGACACAATGAACGAAACTGCGCGAAATGGACGCGAAATTGGCGTGATTAGCTAAGGAATCGACGTGGTTTCAAAGTAAGGAATCAGAGTAGTCATAGTGAAATAGGGCCCTTTAGTAACTACGAGTAGCCTTGTGAATAAATAAATAAACAAATGAGTGAATGAACCTTTTTTTTTGAGGATGGGAAATCATCAAATGACCCCTCCCGCTCTGGGTGGAGCGGAAGGGAGGGTCAGACTCTTACTGACCATAACCCACCCGTGTTCCTTCCTTAGCCCTTTAAGTTCCAGGGCAGCGGTAACCCTTTCGGACAATCCCGCTACCCTGGCAGGCTTCGGCCCTATGGGGCCCCGTCAATCGTGCTGACATCTCTTTGAGGCGCGCGTGGAACACATATAGGTACGCGCCGTCCGGCACGGGCCTGGTCCTGATCGGGCGATGAGCTACCCATTACTCTCCGCCCGCAGGCCCGCGCACTGAATGACCCTTTTTTTTTTTTGATGATGGGATATCAGGGAGTGTCAGACTCTTACTGACTAAAACCCACCCGTGTTCCTTCCTTAGCCCTTTATGTTCCAGGGCAGCGGTAACCCTTTCGGATGATCCCGCTACCCTAGCAGGCTTCGGCCCTATCGGGCCCCGTCAATCGTGCTGACATCTCTTTGAGGCGCGCGTGGAACACATATAGGTACGCGCCGTCCGGCACGGGCCTGGTCCTGATCGGGCGATGAGCTACCCATTACTCTCCGCCCGCAGGCCCGCGCACTGAATGACCCTTTTTTTTTTTTGATGATGGGATATCAGGGAGTGTCAGACTCTTACTGACTAAAACCCACCCGTGTTCCTTCCTTAGCCCTTTATGTTCCAGGGCAGCGGTAACCCTTTCGGATGATCCCGCTACCCTAGCAGGCTTCGGCCCTATCGGGCCCCGTCAATCGTGCTGACATCTCTTTGAGGCGCGCGTGGAACACATATAGGTACGCGCCGTCCGGCACGGGCCTGGTCCTGATCGGGCGATGAGCTACCCATTACTCTCCGCCCGCAGGCCCGCGCACTGAATGACCCTTTTTTTTTTTTGATGATGGGATATCAGGGAGTGTCAGACTCTTACTGACTAAAACCCACCCGTGTTCCTTCCTTAGCCCTTTATGTTCCAGGGCAGCGGTAACCCTTTCGGACGATCCCGCTACCCTGGGCTGAATGACCCTTGAGTGTCATTCCATGTAACCTAGATTGAATGACACTCAAGGGTCCAACACCTACATTATGTAGGTGAAACAAGCAGATACATTATTTTTTATTTTATTAATTTTGTATTTTGTGTTTCACAAAATGTGTAAATAAACTTTTTTCTTTCTTTCTTATACCTACCTATACCTAAGGTACCTATAATTAGGTACCTACATCAGCGGTGGCAACGCCATGAACTAAGTAACGGCTCATTCAGTAACTAATGAGCGTACAAACAATGAGAGCAACAATGACTCGGGAAACACATGTTACGTGCAAAGAACTGAGTACATTGTTTCGATACTCAATGCAAGTTTTACTACCACTGGATGCAGCTACCACTGGCTGCTGGAAAACCACAGGTTAAGGTAAGTAGCCATAACTGACTGAGACTGAGTTTGTTTCGGCATTCCTTCTCAGGGGTCAGTCAGATAAAAAATGCCAGCGTCATCTAGTTTTAAAATCAATGATTGATTGATTTTAAAACTTCTAATTGACAATCAATCTGACTAGCCTTTTCCCAACTATTTTAGGGTCGGCTTCCAGTCTAACCGGATGCACCTGAATACCAGTACTTTACATCGAGCGACTGCCTATCTGACCTCCACAACCCAGTTACTGATACGATATCCCTTGGTAAGACTGGTTGACGACCCGTAACACCTGTCAAAGATCTACGAATGACAGCTGGGACCAACGGCTTAACGTGCTTTCCGAGGCACGGAGGGTCTTGGTATGAAAAGATGGTCACCCATCCACGGACCAACCGACCCGTGCGGCTGCATTGCTTAGCCCCTAGTTTAGTCAACAAGTCCATCTAGTTTTAAAAATTGAACGAAATTGACGTGTAAGGGCTGATTGTTCCAACAGAAGATAATTTTATCGGAGAAATAATTTTGAATTTTTGACAGTTCTTCCATACAAAAACTGTCAGACGTCAATTTTATTCCACGAATAAAAATTATCTGTCGATTGAAAACTCAGCCCTACTTACAGAAATAAATATTTCATTTCATAGTGATTTTCAACGCAAACTACTGTCAATTGGAAAGTATAAGGGACTATCATATCGCCCGCGACTTTGTATATAGTTCTGGGCCCTAATACACTATTCCTTACTTCAAGTTAATCGGACGGCGCGTTATAAGTAAGTCTTGTTCGTTAGTAGTTAAAAAGAAACTATAAATGACAAATATTTTTATATACCTACTTAATACTACTCGTGGCAAGTTGTAAGTTTATTAACTCAAGGAATAATTTGTTTCATACAAACCGAAATCCACCATTTTCAACATCTTTAAGGTCGAATTTCCAAAAACCACTTCTTAGTGCTCGTCTACATTATAAAAGCCCTTTTGAAAAATTTCACATTCAATTTCACAGCAGTTTGAGTTGTGCGATGTTATGTCAGTCAGTTAGTTTCTCCTTTTTCACCGACTTCAAAAAAGGAGGAGGTTCTGAATTTGGATGTTTGTGGAATGGATAAGTATGCCTCAGGGGTGGTCTCATGGGTAGCGGGATCGTCCGAAAGGGTTACCGCTGCTCTGGAACATAAAGGGCTAAGGAAGGAGCACGGGTGGGTTTTAGTCAGTAAGAGTCTGACACTCCCTTCTGCTCCACCCAGAGCGGGAGGGTTCATTTGATGATTTCCCATACTCAAAAAAAAAAAAGGGGAGTGGTCCCATATAAATTTTACTAACTTTGCTGGGGTAGTTTTTGAGTTAGCTTTAATAATACTATATTTTTTTTTCACTTAATTTATATTGATGATGTTTTAATAACTTCCTGTCACTGATATTTACATAGCAAGTAGTGCTATATGAATTTGTGTGGGGTAAGCAGGTATATAGGGTGTAAAGTACACTCATACTCCATAGAAAAGGGAGGATCCTCCGACCAGGCGGATGTTGTGTCTGGCTGGCAACTGCCCAACGATTGATGTTGGGAAGTTTGTATATATGCTAATTGCGTGGTAAACTCTGCTTGCGAGATGCAGGATTTGCGTGACATCAGTATGACGCGTTGCTCGCGTGTGGCGTTGTAGATACCGCTACAGGTACAACTACAAAGTGAAAAATAAAAACTCTTTTACAAAAATAACCGACTTCCACAAAAAAATTTTTACACATACACCTATACCAATAATAAAGCCGAAGAGTTTGTTCGTTTGTTTGAACGCGCTAATCTCTGGAACTATCTGTCGGATTTGAAAACGTTTGCTTTGTTATTAATTTTATTGAACATTGTGAACCTGCGGATAAAATGACCTTGATACTGTTCGTAAGCAACCATTCCTAGAGTAGAATACCCTGAGGCTGCGAAAAAAGAAATCCTTATAGTCTACATCGAGATACCATCGCGATAGATGTCTAGAGAAAAGCAATTTGCGGCACGGCGGGGATTACTACAGATTTATGTAGATTTATTAGACTTACGCAGCAAATACGGAGAGTACCCAGTCAAGGAGACCATATATTTTCTTTGAAACTAGATCGTCTTACAGGAGAACCAGACTGAAACAAATCACTTTTGAAACATACTAGTCATGCTTTGTATTTTGTAATCCCTGAAAGTCTGGAAATACAATCAGAAGAAAAAGTTGGTAATCGATCAGCTATCAGCAACACAAATAAATAAAATGGAAGTGTCTGTTTGTAATCTACGAGTACACATACATACAAATAAATAAAAGAAGTGAAGTGTCGATAATTAGCTTCTGTCCGCAACTTCGTTTGCGTAAAATATGTTGTTCCCTTCAAACCCCCGTACCGTTGCATCGCATCGCATCGCCCGCCCGCGCTAGTACTTCGTTTTCGCTTAGCGTTCTTTCTAGCTTTTTCTGTTTGCTCGGCACCTCAGGGTGCTAGCGCGATGTTATATAGTCTATAGACTATACTAATATTAATTCTAATTCTATACTAGGCTACCTACCAAATGCATACAGAATTTTTCAAATCCGACTGTATTACCCCCTACATACAAACTTACAAAAAAAACATCTTATAATATTAGTACAGATGGATATGTATGTCTATGGACACTTTTTGCCCTGACACGCCATCCCTACAATACTCTCTTGACTCTCCCTTCCAACCTTTTGATTCGGAGTTTTGTTCACTCCGTTTGACATTCTAATCTACTTAACAATCTTTCCATAGTTACGGCTATCGCTCAAGATGCGGGATTAACTAGCTTAAAGTTCGGTAGTGAGTTTAAAGCACTTGATCCACTCAAATACGGAAGTTGGGAGTCAGTGGCTCGACCGCCACAAGTTAATACCACCGTGTTATAGTTTTAATTGATATTGAAAACGTACTCTGTGTAGTTAATGTTGCTTCGTAAACTAGATTATCTGTTATGAGTTTTGAATAGGGAAGGCAGCTCTCAAAATGGCGCTGGCGTAGCTAGTTGCCAACACAAGCTAATAAGTAATACAAGGCGTAAGGTGATTTTATTTTATTTTTATGAAAATGACGCATTGTTGTGTTCCTAAATACTCCGAAATTGAAGTCCATTATTTCTCGAAATACTTTAAAATTAGATGAGAGAGGCTAAAACCAAAGAGATTTAAAAAAACTAGACAGTGGCGCCGATTCCCTTGTTCACAAACTAAACTAAATTTATGTTCAGTGCATCTTTTTCTTTCTATTTCATTTAGAAAAGGACAGAAGATAAATATTAGTTTAGTTCTGTCAAATTAAAATAGTCCAAAGACAGTTTAGACGTGATTAAAAATATGGCTACTAAAAATACGTCAATTTACGTCAGGCGCTGACTAATTGTGGTTTGTGAACAAGGGAATCGGCGCCAGTGTTCAAAGTTATGTCGGAAAAATTTTGAAGAAAGTCATTACGAAGAACTATTTAGGGTTTAACATTCTTACACTTTTCATGCCAAATACTTGATTTAAAATATTGAAATCACCATAAATAACGAAATAGTGAAATAAAACTAAAGTCATGAATTACCACCAAATGTCAAATTTTAACTATGATAACGCTACCTACAATTACCTTTGCCAAACCTTCCCCATTAAAAAAAGTTACATATAAATCTATTTAATAGATATGTAAACACTAACTATCTCATACACACAACTGTCATGACGAATAGCAGGAAATTTCGAATAATGTTGATCAAATGAGTGAGCGTTCTCCCTAAGCAAACTTTGCAGAATAACACTGCAAATTAACAATATTCTAAAAACATCGTACCAACAAACCCGCCTAGCGGCCGGTAGTAACATGCCCTGCGGTTAACTGGCCTGAACAAATAATGAACATTTAAGCTAAACGCATATTGTACACCCGCGGCGGGCCGCGGCTCGCCGCATTGCAAAAATGCACCGCACCGCAACGCAGTAATTATTGGAACGAAGTTCCTTATCGCGCGTTGCGAAAGGGAAAAAATTAAGACCAAAAGTTGGAACGACACTTTAGTTGTAAGCCGTGCGGCGTGCGCGTGTTTCTCTGTCTGTCTCTCTCTCTCTCTCTCTCTTATAGAAAACTTCGTTCCATCCGGGTGTCCCTTGACACCTCTCAAATTTTTTTCAGTCAAATTCAAATTTCGAGTATACCTTCAATTTTATTACCTTTCGTAACCTTCTTTTCTTAGTCCTTAGCCGAAAAATCTCACCGTGAGAACTTAAATGAACTGAGTTCTCAATAGTGTCAATCACAATAATGTCAAGTTCACTTCACCTAAGTTTTCACGGTCAATTTTTTACAGAATAGACCGACACATTCGTACATTTTATATAAACCATCGTACACTGCATCGCGACGCAAAACGGTAGCCGCAAAAATACGACTGACGAGCGATCCGCCAGTGCTATGCGTTGCGACCCAGTGCGGCCCACCTGTAGTGTGCGATGGTTCATACAAAATGTGCTGAAGTGATGCAGGAAGATTTTTGCAATGCGGTGCGATGCGGCGCGGCCTGCCCCAATGTGCGCTAACCTTTATAAAAAGATAACATGCTGTTACTAGGCACCCGGAAGGATATAGTCATTGTTTATGAAAAATTACAACCTGTAATTTTCAGAAGGCTCATTTCAATACTTCTATATTGGTCTTCACCATTTGCACCTCTTGAAACAAAACAATACAAGTGGAGCAGTCTAAACAGTGTTTACACGATACAACCAAATGCTTACATAATTATTTTTTGTTTTATGCTCATTAAATATCGATACCATTCACGTCTGCAGAGTTAATGTGGTTATATTAATTTAATCCTGTATAATTAATGTTTTAAATAATAACGCCACAGTAACATACCTACAACCTAATTGCGAAACACACTATCAATATCAATCTGAATCATTTTGGAGGATATTGCTAATCCTTTGCTTCTTATGATCGAAAAATTAGTCTGCCCAACAACGTAAATAACGCAATGAATGTTGTTGAACTGTCAAAATAAAAGCCATTACTACAGTTAGTGTGTTACCCAATTACCCCGCTGTAAGTACCAGCCACAGTGCTAAAAGGAACAAACCATAAACGATTTTTTATGACACACATTTAATTTAACACAACCTACGGAAATTGAAATCACACTCTTGCGATCTCTGAATGACCCTTAGTAGAATATAGAAAGAGATGAGATGAGACTCCCATTCACGTCAGGATTACTGAAGTAGGTAAGTATATGACAACAATCATGGCGGACACGACCGCCCACGAGAAATATTATTTGTCTGATTTTCTAAGAAATTGTTAGATTTATTTTAGGGCTGACTTTTCAATAATCAAATAACTTTTTTCTAAAGAATGAATATGACAGTTTGACATACCTAGGTGTTTTCTATACAAAAGCTGTCAATCGCGATATTTATTCTTTAGATAAAGGTTATCTGACTATTGCAAAATCAGTACATAACGAAAGAAAATACGTTTATTTGCGTAAAACAAGACACAAATAACACTAACAGAAAAAGAACCAAGTTGGAGCAAAATATGCGTCACATCATCATCACCTGCCAAGCCTTGTCACAACTATGTTGGCCTCGGCTTCCAGTCTAACCGGATGCAGCTGAATACCAGTATTTTACATGGAACGACTGCCTATCTGACCTCCACATCCCAGTTACTGGGTAATTCAACTCCCCTTGCTAATACTGGTCTTAAGATTTTCGGGCTTCTGACTACCCGTAACGACTGTCAAAGATCCACGAATGACTTTCATTTTGATATAATTATAATCTTAGAATATTGTTTGTTGGATAATCTGTCACATTTACGAAGCTATACGGTTGCTTTACATAAGATTTGTTTATTACTACCTGTGTTATAAGATATTAAGCCAAAATATATGGTGATCTGTGATTGTTACAAAATGACGGTAGATGTTTGACGTAAAAGACATTGGCAGTTTATAAAAAAGATTGTAATGACGTTATCAAGTCAGTTGCTTGGTAGATGTTCCGTTGGTTAGTTCTAGTGCCGTTGTTATGTGGAATAGAACGACCAGATGTCACATAAGTTAAGTAACTTGATGTTATACCTTAATTATTGCTTATTATTTATTACTATGTTGTTGTGTAAGTCATATTATGGCCAATATTCCTAGCTATTGTTATTATGTTGCTATTATTTTGAGTTCTCTTGGAACTTTGTTCAAGAGATAGAATTAATTGTTTTTAAAGATAACGATAATTTATGACAACGTAAGAAATGTATTGATAGAATACTGTTTCCATGGAGTTTCTTGTCCTTTTTCTCCATGATGACCTAGTTTTACGAGCGGATGACTAGTTTTCTGATTAATTACTGACAAGCCTAAATTTAAATAAATGTTTAGCCTTGTCAACTGTGCTTTACTTCATAAAACCCTTTCCCTACAAACCATATTCATTAATAACCTTCATACAATGTAAATAACTAACTAGTAACCATTCTTGGTTATTCAAAGCTTGTTATTTGGGTAGTATATAGGTACATATAGTTCTAGTATACACTGAAGAACCTAACACGCGTACGTGCGTATGATGCGTCACATCAAGACAAAAGCCAAACAAAAATAAAAAAGTAGTTTGAAATAGTAATAAGAATACGCAGTAAAGTTGGTTTACTTTTTATCACCAATTTACGAAACCAAGTTACATTTCCCTGTAATTTCGTTAATTAAACGCCCTTCCCTACTCCTTCTGCTCATAAACTGCAGAGAAAATTGCAACATTTTCTGTGTAACCGGATCTTTACCATGGAAACTGTTTTTTTTTCTGTAGTTTGTATATGGGATTAAATATAATGACAACCATAAAATGCTTTGATACCCTTAGTTCTTGTACTTCAAATTGTATTCGAACACCAAATGTAGTAAATCTTAGCGAGCAAATTAATGCGCTATTTCTGCCGAAATAAACCACTATGATTGCTATAAAATGTAGGTTTATTACCAAATAAAGTATTATGATGCCATATTAAGTTATTTCTCCGGCTTGCTGCAAACTAGATAGACGAGGTTAATTAAAAAAAAAATGGTTAGGTTAGGTTAAAACTGTGACCTACTACGACTAAACCAGAAACGACTAGATTGTAAAGAAAAAAAATATGGAAAAAAAGAGATTATTTTTTGCAGGCTGTCGAGAACCGAATATAATTTATTTGGAGTCATTTTGCTTAAATAGGATAGCGAGATATTAGTTTACATTAAAATGCGGGTTTAATTTTGGTTATATTTTTGTCTGTTATATGTTACTATATCTGGTGGTAAGTTAAACATAAGCCTTTTTATATTACGTATGAACTAAGAGCTGATTTTCCCAACACCAGATAATTCTATCAGCAGAATAATTTTGAATTTTTGTCAGTCCTTCCATACAAAATCTGTCAGACGTCAATTTTACTTGACGAATAAAAATTATCTGTCGATTGAAAAGTCAACCCTTAATATTAAATTATTCTGAAATAAAATTATTAATAACTAACTCGTGCCCGTGGCTTCGCCCGCGTGGATGTCGGAAAAGATCCTACGGGAACCTGGCCACAGGATTGAAAGTACCCTATAACTATCTGTGTGCCTAATTTTAACCAAATCTGTTGAGTCAAAATGGCCAGCCAAACAGACAAACGGACAAAAAATCTATAAACTATATTTTCAGCATCAGACTCGTTCCCACACCTCGTAGCAAAACTTACTTTTTTCCAAAAATATACAATGTACTGTTTGACATCGTAACTATTTTAATGTAGGTAATAAGGGCTGGTATCCGCAACTCCTTGCAATGCGCATATTTTGCGTACGGTATTATATATAATAGATTAACAAACCCAAGAATGTACCTACATAGGTGTTACTTGTTCTTCCCAGCGAATGCTCTAAGAAGTGGGCGTTTTGAGGGATTGTCTTTTGTATTTTGACGTTCGAAAAGTGCTGATTCTCAGCGTAATTTGAATAAATGACTTTTGATTTTGATTTTACAAATATCGTAATAATTTCTAAATTAACATGTCGTTAATTATCCTCAGTGTGTTCGCAGATCGGTAGGATTCCCAGGTGTTGCGGAGGTGGATGCAGCTGCACGCTGAATTTTACTTGTAGATGTTAATCTGTCTGTAACCTACTAACACTAGAAGTTACCTAAGTAAAATTGTGATTAATCCTATGGATTGTCTGAAATAAAATTTTTCTATTCTATTAATGGAATCCTTCATAAAAACTGACAAACGACGTAAATAGTGACTCTAAGTATCATATAACGTTGCTTTCATCTTTACATTACTCAAAAAGAGTAATGGATTATTACTTGAATTAGTAGGCAGGTAATGGATCCATTAGGAGTGGCCAACGCAATATCTTCGAAATTATCCCGATAATGTAGATACTTAGGATCACATTACCACACAGCACCTAATCTCGGTTACACACTAGCAATAACAAATAAATAAAAAGTTGATCAAGACTCTTAGGTTTTAAGGTTTCTGCCTAGCCTTTTCCTCGGTCCTGGCTGTCATTCGTGAATCTTTGACAATCGTTACGGCTAGTCAGAAGCCCGAAAGTCTGACAACCAGTCTGACAAAGGAGTATCGTACTATCGGTAACAGGGTTATGGAGGTCAGATATAGGCAGTAGCTCCATTGGAAACAGTGGTATTCAGCTGCATCCGGTTAGACTGGAAGCTGACCCCAACAAAGATGGGAAAAGGCTAGGCAGATAACGCTTTACCAGTTAATTTCCAAAACTAACGTACATTAGTAACTCTACTGACACAGACATATGTCGGCATTCAGTTCAAATGCTTTCCAAAACAGCAAAATTATGCTCAGAGCTGTTTCTCCATTGAATAGGCATAATGCAGCAATACTGCACAATACAGAGCTCCCCATTGCAAGCCCATAATGAAACCATTACTCGTTGAAACAAAAGTCTACGCTCTCAGTACAGTGCTACTGATATTGGTATAGTTCTCGCGTTTTATCATGATAATAGCGGTCATTGCCCTTTCCCTAATATCTCTCCGTAGGAATCCAAAGAATAAACTATGCATGGTTTTTCGATATTGGAACATGTTGAAGATCACGATAGATATTGATTCAGGACGCTACCGGACTTCATTTCAGTTTTTTTTTTATTTAAAAGATGCTAGAAAATGTAGGCGGGTCAATGATCGCTATTGTTATGCTAAAACGAGACCACTATACATAGTACCAACATCAGAGAAGTACTGCAATATTTACTTGATTTTTTTTTTATATACGAGTATATGTATAGATTTAAAAAAAAAACGTTGCCCCACACTAGGAATTTCTCCTGTATCGTGGGTGCGTTTACAAACATTTAAACTCACACACACAAACAGCCAGGCCCGGAACAACTACTTGTAGGAATATTGTTTGTGGTTGTTGTATGTAGTTAACCAATGAAGTTGGTCGACAATTAAAAGATATCTCTACAACATTTCTGTATGGTGTACAATAATCCTACTTCCTACTTATTATTATAAACGTAAACGTTTGTATGGATGGAAGGATGGATGTTTGTTACTCTTTCACGCAAAAACTCCTAAACGGATTTGGATGAAATTTGGCACACCAACCAGGATTAACATAAAGGATACTTTTTATCCCGATATTCCCACGGGATCGAAACTTATGCGGGTAAAACCGCGGGGCGCAGCTAGTCAGAAAATAAATAAGAAGAATATTCTAACATCGATAGAAAAAAAAAAAAAACTAAATAGATCTTTAGTAACCGAATCCAAGGGACCGGATCGTCGCTGTCTTTAATACCCACAGAGTGGCAGCCTAGGGACAATTATCAAAAATATCAGCTGTTTCATAGAAAAGTGCAAATACAGAACAGCTTTTTTGTTTTTTTGAAGTGAAAACTTCTTTAGCGGCGTTGTGCACTTTTTTGTGATGACACGTGACCTGATCGAAAATTGGTAAGACGGAGCTCGCGTCAGGACACGTGACCTGATCGAAAATTCGTAAGATGGTGGGAGAGTTTTTTGTGATAGGTAAAAAATGTTAAACTCGCGTCAGGACACGTGTCCTGATCGAAAATTCGTAAGACGGAGCTTGCGCGAGGGAGAGTAGACCGCATTCCAAAATATCAAAGATGCACAACGTTAATATTCAAGTTTTCACTTCTGCCGGCACTCCCGGAGTGCAACCCGTTTTTTTTTTAATACTTACGATAAATTTCAACGCAGGTTTCAAAATCATGTACTGAATCCATTGTAACTGGTTGCACGTCGATGTCCCTGCCACCCAACACACCATCACATTCCTTCTAAAAAGACCAGTGTCTAACTTGAATAATGTTTTCAGTAATATAAAATCCAGTTCCAATTTTCTGAAAGTTGTTCACCCATTGCTTCATATTTATTTTATTCCATCGCACAAATTGATTCTACAACATTAACTTGGTGTGAAATAAATAAATAAATTGACGAAAAAACTGTAATATACTTGAGCACATTCAGGCTCAACATAGATAAATGAAGTGTCAAGTGGCTACTTCAATCAGTCAGTGTTGAATAATGTATCACTGCTCGCCCTCGAAAGGACACGGGTTGATGGCTCGCCGGTATTAATCACCTCTCATGTGACAATAATTAACATGCCACTCGTTATTTAGACGGTTTAGGCTTGATAGATTCATTTACGAAGCCCTACGTAACTATAGTTCAAGTTAATACTTACAATAGTTAGTTAATACAAGAGTTCATTCTGAACTTAATCATTGAGAATTTAAGATTTATATAACACTTGACTGTTGACTTATGAGTTGTAGGTCGTAGATTCGAACCCAGTCAGGCGCTTTACTTCGTGTAAGTTATATCATCACTACTGCTCTCAATACGATGAAGGAAAATATCATGAGGAAACCGACATGTCCTAGAACCAATAATTCGAAGGCATGTGATATCTACCAACCCGCACTGGGCCTGCGTGGTGAATTACGGCCGACTTCCTCTCACCGAGAGGAGGCCTGTGTCCCAGCAGTGGAAACATTATTCGATATGGTCTACTACAATTCTTATATTACACGAGATAAAAAAATTAAAGTAAGTACCTGTACAAATAAATAAAGGCTATGTTTAGTTAAGATTATCAAAGAAAATAAGCCTAAGACAATAGAAATAAAAATCACAAAACAAATGATACAATAAAAACCGAAATGGCTCCAATTATTTTCAAGAACCTTACCTATAAATCAGATACATAAAAGTAAAAAAGAAAATCGGGTTCGACATCTAAACTAAGATTAAAAGATTAACTTTACTGCCGCCTGAATTCGTTAAATAGGGACTATGTATACTATACCCTAATCCCGTGGTTTTATGACGTTTCAAGTACGTATATAGTCGTGTTAGGCTCTCGAGTACCATAAACGATGTAAATGGATTTATTTGAAATAGGTTTCACGTGTAAATTTTTTTCTCAAAAAGATGTATTAACATATTAACTGGATATGCAATATGGATACTAGTATTTTTTTGTATTTATTTCAGTAGGTCACTTAAAATAGCTATATTGTATTTTCTTTTACTGGGTTCAATATAGGAAAGTAGTGCCTACTAGATTAAAAAAAAGAACAATTTTAATTCTAAACAATTGAAGATCACGAAACCATGCATGAGAATTAACCCATCGGACCCAACATAGTTGTGTTTATAATTAGTTTAAAGAAGTGCTACGGTAAACATGTTTTCGTAGCAGTTTCGTAGCGCGTAGCAACTGCTTAGGCAACTGATTATGTCTTATCGTAGGTTAAATAATAAAAACGCCCGTCATCTCTACTTTATAGCATACTTTTGTATTTTTTCGTTGTGGCTTGTAATTTGTTTTTAAGTACTTTTAAACGTACTTAAAAACAAGTTATAAGCCAGAACGAAAAAATATAAAAGTTGAGACTAAAAACAATTTAAATTAATGCTTGAAACATTGACCTTTATTACCTTTAACTGAAACATCAATGTTTCATTATGATATTATACGAGTCGAGTAGAAAGTTATTTAATAACTAATGTACTTTAAATGAAAAGCACTATGAACGAACTTTTTTGAGTTATGTTCTTACACAAGGACAGATGTGCTGTAAAACGCACATTATTACCGTTAATCACCTTTGTTTGCCAGAAAACCGAAGAGTTTTTTTATATTCAATGTGCATGTTAAATCATGCTCAGTCATTTGTTTTCGACACGACATGACTTTTGTTGACAAAGCTATAACATTGAACATTAACGTCGACCTCAAATTACTCACTCTGGACATTCTCACTATCGTAATTACTAAGCCTATCGGCACGTGTACGTGTATAGATAGACAAATGGGGTAAAAGGGTGTGTCTACAATGAGTGTAAAATATAGGTATAGCGATTCTCGATGGAGAGACGTACAAACATATCGATGATTCTCGATCGTTTTTACTTGTAAACGCGTCCGATTGTCGGATTCGATTGAGAATAGGCCTAAAGTCGTTCAGTGACCTATTATTATTTGCTATGCTGTCCACTAGCAAAAATACATATCTACTCAATGATTGAACTGAAAAAGTCGCGCCACGCTGAAACATAACATAAACTCTATCATTTGACCGGAGATTGAGACAGTTGTAACGCGAGGCGTACACCTCATCCGTCATCGGCCGAACTGTGCTCGTACGTCGTTGGCCGAACTCGACCGATCAAACTAAACTTGTGGAAAAGAAAATGAGTGCGTACAGTCACGACCAAAAGTATGTATACACTCGGCTTTATGCAAAAGCGATTTACTCCTTTATTTTTTAATGAAATTATATGTTGTTACGAACATAGCATTTTTGAACCCATAGGTTTATGTAATGTGTCATATTTCAACGTTGCATTCGTTATTTCACGAATAAATCGCAATTGAAAGTTGCCAAGTGTTGACATATTGGTGCTCGTGACTGTACCTAGACTCCTACTTATCTTTATCAGACGTCATCGAACGATGTGGATCGTTGCATGAGGGCGGGCTATAAATTTCGATGCAGTCAGTTTCTGTGTCACGGCTCTAAAGATTTATGATACCGTAATATAATTCGATTGGTATTATTAGATACGTGGTCAAATATACAATACCTATTATAATAAATAAATTTTTGACATTTTCCCCATACAATGCATGCCTTAAATTCGTGTTTAACAGACTAACCTACGACTGAATGAATCGTCTTTGTTTCAAATATCACAAACGGTTATCTTTCATAACCATTTTATGAAACCGAGAAACCTGCATTTTCTATTCTTCAATATAAAGCTATGAAAACTGTACAATAAAACACAAAAACGTTAATTCAAGTAGTTTAAAATAGCATGAAACCATAATAGCAATACCGAACTCCTTTAAAAACTTAAGTACAATGAGCACAATCAAAGGCAATTGCAGCTAAAGATCGTTGTTGAGCGGAATCGAAAACTGGAAAGGTTTCAAAAGGACGGAAAGTGCGGGCGGCTATGCAAAACGCAGGAAATGGCTGGCTCGAGTCGAAGCCACCACATAAATAAGATCGGAGTCCCGGAGTTCTCTTTAGAGAGAGTGCTAGCTGTGACGAGATGTTCTCTATCTCTAGCTTTCATCTTACAATTAAAGCACTAGGAAGTGGTGAAGGGCGGGCGTTTTGGGGGACTGTCTTATGTAAAATTGTGTTTACATGTTAAAAAAATGATGTTTTTCAGCCTAGTTTGAATAATAGCAGTAGTAGTAGTAGTTAGTATAGTAGTGTAGTTTGGTTTGATTTGAATTGTGTGTTTTTCTTGCTGGATCTACCACAGATTTTACATTTGTTTTTTTTTCTGTGACAGTGAATTGATTAGGTACTTTTTTTCACATGTAAAACTTTACTTACAGGGGATGAATAATAATAATAATATAAATTATCCATTTTTATTCATATTGTTCTTCAAGTTGACCAAAGACGAATACGGTGACCGGATAGGAGAATCTTAATGACAACTTCATGCATATTAGATATCTATTCCCACTCTTCAGTTAAAAGTAATACGAAAAAATTAAAAAAAAACAAAAACATTTAATAAATTAATAATTATTTCATGCATTTTTTATTCTATCTGTCATTTCCAATCACGGCTCCCCCAATCTGACACTGCATTAAGTTCGTTTTTTCAGGATATATATCGGAACGGATCAGACACGATCAGTCACTCTCTAAGACAATCACCTACTTACATAATGAAATAACGGACTGATGGATAGCTTTATATCCAACTAAATTAATTTTTAAATAATACATAGCCGATATATTTGTAAAAATGTACTCGTAACTGTGAATACTTAGGTGAAGTGAGCTTGATGTGAACCGTCATTAGTTTCAATCCCTAGCATCGGGTGGTTTTTTTTGTTATATATATTTATTTAATCCATAATGTTATAGGTTTATGTTCACATAACACCTGCCAAACTGCAAAGCAATTTGTCAACAGTAGGTTCTCGTGGATCTTGCACGACTACCTTTTTGCTTGAGTATACATTAAGATTAAACCTAAGTTAGAAAAAATAAGACTAAAACCATGATTCTGTAGGCAAAGATTCCGCATGTAAATACAGAGCAGTTACCTCCACAACCATAGATTCTACAACCACAATCACTCCACTCAGCGGCATCCTACAAACGCCATGAGACCATCCCTTAGTACCTATGTGGTAAGCAAACTTAGGATTAGAACCCACGACATCAGCCGACCGACGAATCCGCCGATCGGCCGCAGCAACTATGGACATATCGACAGGTAATGTTTCCTTAGGAAACTTTTAAGGTGGTTTTTACTTTTAACACGATCGATTTTATCAAGTGATAAATGATAAATGATTTTATTTTTGTAAGTAGGTTTGTACAAAGACTTTTACACGTCAATCATATTTTAAAACTAGATGAGGTCGGCGTTTCCTATCTGACTAGTCTGAGAAGAAAGGCCGAAACAAACTCAGACGTCACAGTCTCTTTTAAAGTCCAGACATAATCTTGGTCAGATCATATGAAGACCATGTAGGTCGATGTCTGAGATGGTCTTTTGAGGAAAGAACCACACAGATTCAGAGCGCCTGTCCAGTCAGTGCACGCATATGTCAGAAATCGTGCAGCTCAACTCAAAACTTAAGGAGCTCAACAGTTCGACGAACAATACCAAAGAAAGGACATTTGGGTAGGCCACATTAATTACTCAAACTGCCAGACCATGACAAAAACTAACAGAACAGAGAGAAAAATAAAAAATAAAATGACCTACATAGTCTTCACATTCACAATAATTAAAATAATAGAATACTTTACAAAGTAAGCAAATGACATAGTATATATCAAATTCATTAATGTCAAAGTGTATATAAAAAAAAACAACAACAAAACAAAATAAAAACATTCAATATGTAAAAATTGGAAGCAGCTTAATCCCAAGCCTTTTTGTCCTCGATATAAGCCTTAACGGTATAAAAGGCTTTCTGGCACAACTTACGTTTAATGAATGATTTGAATTTATTAAGGCTTAGATCTTGAACGGGGCTTGGAACTTTGTTGTAGAAGCGTATACATTGGCATCTGAACGAGCCACCTATTTTCTTGAGGCTTGTTGCAGGTACAACAAATTTGTGTTTGTTTCTAGTATTTATATCATGGATATCACTGTATTTTTTAAACAATTTTATATTTTTCTGGGCATATAAAAGATTTTCATAAATATACTGAGAAGGCACAGTCATAACATTAATTTCTTTAAATTTGTCTCTGAGCGAGTGTCTCGGACTCAATTTATAAATTGATCGAACAGCTCGCTTCTGTAAAACAAAGATAGTCTGAATATCAGCGGAATAACAATAACAATACCGCAATAAAACACCAATAGAATACCGTACGACATTAATGTCGAGATTAGGTGAAGTGAGCGTGGAGTGAGCTGTCATTCCAACTAATGCTAGGGATTGACACTATTGACAGCTCACTCTAAGCTCACTTCCCCTAACTATTCACGGTGAGATTTTTACAGAATCGATCGGCTGTGCTAACTTTGCGGCACTCGAAAAACCGCACAATTTTCGCACGTTTATTGGTATTCTCAATATAAGTCCAAAACTGTGCGCTTTTATTACTTTTTAAATCTATACGTTTTTAGTAGACTAAAATTGTTACAATTTGAGATCAGAACCAGCTCTGTAGGTTCAATACTTACCGAGATACAGCTTTCCAAAACTTTACAACTTTTAATATTGTACATATTTATTAAGCATGTTTACAAGGCATTACAAGGACATTAATTTGGTTACAATTATTCATTTTGAACGCTTCGTGGACGGTTCATAAAAATTGTCTGATTCAGCCTGAAAAATCGGAACTAGCCGTTACCTGCCTGCCGCACAGCCGGCAGTACGCAAAAAAAAAAAAAACGCCGAAAAACGTCAAATGTGAGACGCGCTGTCGTTAAAATATGAGTACGAAAATTCAACTAGCCAAATGTCTAGGAAACCACACGTAGGTCCAATAAAAGCAGCAATAAGGTTTCCTATTCCGTATAACGATTTGCAAGAATATAGAATAGAATACTTTGACATATCTCGGGACCTTGGGGTCCCGGGCCTTTGAAAGGCGTACTAGGGGCCGAAGCCAACTCGCAGAGGCCCTTTACACAATCCTAAATGACGAGAAGGCACCACCCGACGATTATCCCTGTATGCACCATGCAAGTGCACCCAAGCACAACCCCCGGTGGTGCAGGACAATTGCAGAACATGGAAATAAAATATACTAGGCTATGAGTTTGGGTGGCTATAGTGGATCGCTCACCTTGAACTATGGAAGGTCTATGTCCCCGGCCTGACCAATGATAATTATAATATTCACAGATAAATTGGCAGGGGGTGACTTGCACACTCAATAATGGGCCCCCGAAAACGGTCGCTAGCACATAGTGTCGTAGCGACAAGGGGGCAACATGTCCTGAGGTGCTTATGAGGAGTAGAGAGGTATTCCACCGCTATCAGGACAATCCCGGAAGTACGGTCAAGATCCCTACCAGCATCTTACTGAAATACTTCCTACCTCCAAGCACGTTTGCTCTTGCGAAGCCAGCCATTAAGGCAAGAAAGAGGTGGGACCTCTGTTCTTCGTCAATGTTCACTCCAGCCGGCCAATAAAGGCAAGCCAGAGGTGAAGAACAAGACTTCTCCCGGGAGATAGGGTTCGTGGAGTCGCTACTGCCCAACGGCTCACCACATGCTGCCCTGTAGGTTCCTGTATCTCTCTTGGTCTGGCTCCTCACGCTTGACCTGATCCGGCAAAGTAAACTCTTCCGTTACAGACCTAGAGTTTAGAGCGTGAAAGCCCCACCACGACGTCAACGTAGAGATACGGCGGTGGGGATAGAATACTCTTTATTATGAACACCATATAAATTACAGACATAAATATAGAAATTTTACAAAGGGTGACACAATGGGTGATCTCATCGATAAGAGCGATCTTTTAAAAACAACCTCTGGGTGAATTAAAAAGGGGAAGGACAGGCAATTCTGTAGGTAATCTGTGGTATACCATTTACATAATACAATAAATACATACATAAAGCATTTTATACTAATCTAAATAAATACGTATATAATAATAATAATCATTAAACAGGAGCAAAGAAAATATAATTATGATATTTACGGAGGGAGGAAGTGCTTTTTTATCACAATTTTAAAAGTGGACAACGATTGAGCACCCCTTACCGAACACGGGCAAGTCATTCAATAACCGTGCTGCTTGAACAATAACAGATATGTCATAGAAACAAAAACAACAGTGCATTTTGCAAGCATCACGTATCAAGTTAATACGAATTGAGATATATTAATATAACCTTACCTAACCCACATAATAACTAATAGTACTAACGTACCTAACCTCACCTACCGTATAATTTATATTCCGTTTTCAGTAATGGAAACGAAATTAATGACGAAGATTTGGTTTCGTTTTCGGCATGTCCAGTCGAGCATGTTCTTTCTATCCATTAATCAAAAGTGCGTGAACGGTGAGCAGTATAGGCCTTTTTTTTTTTTTTTTTTTTTTTTTTGAGGATGGGAAATCATCAAATGACCCCTCCCGCTCTGGGTGGAGCAGAAGGGAGTGTCAGACTCTTACTGACTAAAACCCACCCGTGTTCCTTCCTTAGCCCTTTATGTTCCAGGGCAGCGGTAACCCTTTCGGACAATCCCGCTACCCTGGCAGGCTTCGGCCCTATGGGGCCCCGTCACTCATGCTGACATCTCTAGCAGTATAGGCCTTTGACGGCGATCGGAATGTCCATTACACACCTGCTTCAGGGCTTTCAGCCATATTCGAAACGTTATACATGTCTGGGTCCCCAGTGGTACGTGAGCGTTTTGGGAATAGAAACGCTATAAACGACTCGACTGAAGCATACCTGCGATCACTTGAACCATTGAAAACGTACGAAGAATGCACGATTTCACGTCGACAACCAACTGCACTTGGTAACTTCGGTATCTACAGTCGTATTTATTTTCGGTAGGTACTTCAGTTACCTATTAATCAAATCAAATCAAATCAATTTATTTGCTGTAAGCGTTGGTACAATTTAGGTCTTAACATATATAATACAGATCCATGACACTTAGTCATAATAATGTGACATGCAAATATTTGTGTTTAAAATTATCCGTAAGTAATTTAAAAATAATAATATAATTCAATTCATTAGTAGTGATGTTATAATATTAAATACATTCTCACCATAAAAGAAAAAAGATAAGACCAGATTGTACATAGATGTGACCAATATTTTGTAACAGTATCTATAAATACATATGTGATATAAAATAAATACGCTTTTTGTGTCTGTGTGACCACGTTGTTCTTCGAAACTACACAACGAATTTGATGCTGTATTCACCATCAGTTTATGTGTATAATACATATCATTATCATTTAATATTAAACTTACATATAATAAAGATATCACGATGTTTTGGCGAAGCAAGGGCAGGTCGCTAGTTAATATACACTCGAGAGCAATGAATCCGGGTCACTTAAAGAATGTTAAAAATCTCGGAAACTAAAAATGATAGGTTAATGCAATAAATTGTATTTAATAGACAATGTAATACTCCTTAAATGAAAGTAAAAAAAATATGAGTCACCATACATTTTATTAACACAAAATTACATAAAGAAAAAAACTGCTGATCTCTCCTTAAAACAAAAATAGGAAACATGAAAGGAGATGTATAGCAATGGCCTAAGAATCGTCACGTATTTCAATTTTACTATAATTTATATTTTATTTTTTTAATTACTTTACAGTTATTAGAATAACACGGACACTCTTTGATTTCAAAAACATTTTAAATAGTAATTCAATATATGTTCCTATGTTTTTTCTGTTTCACTTTGGGTTTTGATTATGCAAAGGTATTAAGCTCATACAGCCACATCTACAGAATAGTTTAAATAAACACTTTGTGAAATTGATCCAATAACAGTGTGTATCGTAATTATACAAAGCAATTAATTATAATTACCCTCAGCGTTTCATCTATAAAATAAGGTTATTATTTTTACAAACATATTATTGACTACGATTTTATGTTTATCGAGCAGTATTGACACCATAGACTAAAGTCTATGACTGACAGTTGATGAATTGACGGATGACATTTAGTTGACACTACGTACGTTGATATCTACCCTCGCGCGCATCCTGTGTTCGCATACGGATTGTTGGTTGTGTTTTCGTTTGTGTTATTTTTGTATTCTGATTTAATCTAACAACTTGGCGTGAACAAAGGACTGTGATTTCGTACGGACCTACTAAGAACGACTACTCGGCATTTACTCAACGGACTTTTATTGTAACATGGAATTGGAAAGCGATAATGTATTTTGTGTTAACTGCGGGTCAGCCTCTGGTTCCATGGTATTGGAAGATGAGCAAATTCTTCATTGTATACAACAATGGACTGCTCCTCGTTTGGTAAGTAAAACCACAACAACTTCCCTTTTTACAAGCTTTTATATAAGTTAGAGTAAGCCGTGCCGTGCCGTGCCGTGTTTATTTGTGTTGGCCCGTTATAACCTCAAAATCAGAAAGAATTTTAGATTTTTCACATTTCGCTGAAGTGTCCGTGGCTTAAATTAAGTTTCAATCGAAAATATGCATTATTTAGAACACAAAAAATAATTTCACGGCATCAACGGTTCTTAGGCAAATAATGTATGGAAGCCGAGCAATGTCCTTTTTAAACTTTATTACGATTTTCTTGAATTTTAATACTTCGTATTGCTTCCTCGTGCTTCCATTACTGCGTTTACGTGGTTTGGCATGCTGTACACCAAGTTCCTTATACGATTTTGGGGAATATTCTCCCATTCCTCTGTGAGAGCAATTTTGAGCTCACGAAGCGTGATTGGGGGAGGGTTTCGTTGTTTTACGCATCTGCCTAGCTCGTCCCAAGCATGCTCGATCGGGTTGATATCCGGGCTGCGCGCTGGCCACTCCATACGAGTAATGTTCATCTCTTGAAGGTAGTCATTCACAATCCTACCTGTATGAGGTCGGGCATTGTCATGCATAAATATAGCATCCTCACCTAAATTGACCATAAATGGACCAACGTGATCATTGAGGATTTCTTCCACATATCTTACGCTAGTTAAAGAGCCGTTTTCTATGATCACCAGCTCTGTGCGACTTTCAGAAGAAATTCCGGCCCACACAAGTACAGACCCACCACCGTAGGCTACTTTTTCTTCGATGCATGCTTGCTTGAATCTTTCCCCTGGTCTTCGATACACTCTGTGTCTTCCATCGTGCTTGTAGAGCATAAATTTTGATTCGTCGGAGAACATAACTTTTGACCAATCTTCAATACTCCAATTTACGTGGCTCTGGGCATATCTTAGTCTTGAAATACGATGCCCACGCTCCAGTTTAGGGCCGTTTGCAGGTCTAAGGGGTTTTAAGTTAGATTCAGCAAGCCGACGTCTTACTGTCCATGCACTTGAGTTACTTCCTCCGAGGCGTCGAAACTGATTTGTGAGTTCAGTTCCTGTGAGAAAGCGATTTCGAAGCATGGTGTTCACCAAGTATCGGTCTTCTCGTGCTGTGGTACACCTGGTTCTGCCCGTTCCTGGTCTGCGTAGGTTAGAACCAGTTTCTTCGTAACGTCGGAGAACTCTTTGTACTGTTGACAGCGACTCACCGACAGTCCTGGCTGTATCGCGCTGACTCCGGCCGGTTTCCAGCATTGTAAGTATTCTGGTGCATTCTTCAGGCATAAGCGACATAATTTCAGCTTGAATAATGAATATAGAGCACTATCAACATGGTTTATGTATCCACATAAATGACAGATTACAAACAAAAGCAAAACCAAATGCTGTAATTTCGTAATTCCATCTTCGAAAGTGGCCCTTTTTCAAATTTGATTTTTTTATGATATAACTTTACAATAACTAAGAAGTTTTAATACCTTCATTTAAGGAGTATTACATTGTCTATTAAATACAATTTATTGCATTAACCTAGCATTTTTAGTTTCCGAGATTTTTAGGATTCTTCAAGTGACCCGGATTCATTGCTCTCGAGTGTATATAGAATATATATTGTAGGCGATGAACCGCGCGCCAGCACGGACGCGCCCCTTTACCCCCCCTCCCCCCCCCCTTACTCGATGAAGTGCTAGCCCGCGCCGTAGCTGAGCCTGTAGCTTTAAACTCCCCGACTGTGACCTCTGAGTTTGTTTCGGCCTTTCTTCTCAGAGATAGTCCTAGAAAACGCCGTGCTCATCAAAGCACTAAAAAAATAAAATAATATAAATTCGATCCAGCCTTCCCTTTGCTGCCCTCTCCCAGCGACGCCCTAAGCCGAGGTTCGTACCCCACAGGGGGTGCCCCTAGCATGCAGTCGCTTAGTTTTAATTAGTTATGAGCCCTGGCTGGAGGCTTTAAGTTTACTTAAGGCTACCACAGGATAGTCCGGTTAAGTAGTCACGACCTCTCAAGGTCAACTACGAGAAGCCATTTATAAAAAAAAAAAGGACGCGCCGTTTTCCATCGACGACCACCACAGCGAGCGGACCCTTAACGCCAGGTGTTATCTATATCGTGAGATTTCTTATTTACCTAGTCGTTGCTCTAATTTACTACTATTGTAAGACCAAAGTATTTAAATAAAAGTTTAGGATACGTGTTGTAATGTTTGTTTTTTTTTTATTGAAATTCCACCTCCGATCTTTTAATATAAAATTTCCATGGAGCTCCTTGCGCGTTCTTCTCCTTAGGAACTTACTACGCTTTGGAATGGGCAACTGGTTTCATCTTTCTGGCTGACAATTCAAAAGTGCCTGTAATTGGTTTAATTGAAATAAACGCTTCGAGTCTGAGTTTATGTTATAAATAAAGCATCCAACAATGCAACCCTTTTCGGAACAATAACGCCCATTGTCTAGTTAAAACGAGCCATTACTTAATTGACAGCTGTCTGCTCTCTGTAGGCGAGTTACCACCATTTCAGGAAACACTCACACATAAATATCTTTGATATTTTGCCTCACAATGGAGTCTTCGCAATAATTTTATTTTTTGACAGCGCCTGCCTAGTATTTCCTAATTACAATACTTACCTAACTAACTTAACTTATCCAACTTGGGTGTTAACGCAGTCAAGCAGCTCAATAACAATCATCGTATTCTTCCACAGCCCGACTTCCCCACGCTCCTGTGCCAGCCTCATCCAGGTTTTGCCCGCGATGGCAACAATGTCGTCTGCCCATCTCGCCGCCGAACGACTGACATCTCGTCTTCCAGTCTTTGGACGCCACTCTGTGCCTTACTCTACCTGACATCACTGCGCCTTGCCAGGTCTCCTGCCCAATTCTATTTGAGATCCAATATACGTGTTCCGATATCGAAGATCTTCGTAGGTCTTCGTATCTTAAACTATATCATTATTGTCATAACCTACACTTTTAGATACTTACATAACTTACTTAAAATTAAATTAGATAAATAATGTTATTTTTTTGTACAACTTGTTTATGCATGCGGAGTTTACCTGTATGTTATTGTTGCGCTGTTGCACACACTTCCGCATGTTACATTTAGCATAGAGTCGGTGTAAACAATTGTTGGTGAACCAATAAAAATAAAATAAAATCTCGACGTTTGGAATTCGGTCTATTAGCCTGATGCCAATACTTAGTAGCAAAGTGCTTCTGAATTGTTACACAAAGGGATTTTGTATGCAAGCGTCTGTATTGGATGTGCAACTCGACGGAGAACTCTTGTCGTACGGCTGCATAGATCGGCGATTTATTACTTTAACGTTTCAAAGGAACGGTTTTGATCTACAAATTCCGATTCACTTTGTCTTTATATTGTGACGTAAAGATTTCCGCTGAAGCATCTATGAGTATTGCGATCACGTTGAATTTCAATACGTAATGCCGTCTTTAGACTGGACTTAATTATTCAAATTTTTTAATTAAATTCTTACTCATGTATCCACCACAGCTTAATTAATTTTGCTCGGTTCGTGTTTCGCTCTGTTGATGTTTGCCATGTTTATTTTTATTTACTACGTGTCTTTCATTAGGCTCACCCATAAACATTCGGCTTTATAAAAAAAACATTGGCCGAACAACAAAAAGCTATATCTGTTGCTGTTTCTGAAATGCAAATAAGTTGATTGTCAACATTGTATAGCGGTTGTACGAGTTTATATTCATAAAAGTTTATCATTGACACTCTTTAAAAAAAAAAGTAGGTAGGTTAGTTAATTGGCTCAAATATGTAGATGATTGTTAAAGATGTCGAAAAATATGACATGCCGACTGGGATATGAAAGCAATGTATTACGGCATTATTCCTCTTAAAAAGATACTCAGTTTCCGTGGGATAATTTCAGACCTCCATGAAGTGGAAACCACGGGCAAAAGTTAGTATTTTATAAGTTGATGGCATGTATAATGAGATACACTATTTCATACTTAGAGGGATAGAAAAATGAGGAGAGGATCAGCTTGAAGGGCTGGCAGCAGACGTCTAGATGAAAATCAGTAGTCGCATCGATAGGAATATTTATTATATTATATATATAAATACGCCTTTCTTTGATGTCTCTCCGGTAATACCTGGTATCACCTACAACGGCGCGGAGCTTTTCTGCAATGACAAATCGAGATATCTGTCCGTCTTCTACAGACTGCACTTCGGGGAGTGTGCTCAAGAGCTACATGAGCTCATCCCGCCTTCACCTTTTTACCATCGGGAGTCCAGACGCACTGCGGGATACCACCCCTGTTTGGTTAATATACCATATATACGCACTAAGCGCTTCTCGTCATCTTTTCTGATGCGCACAGCTAAGGAGTGGAATCGTCTGCCTGCGTCTGCATTCCCGAGTTCATACAACCCGAATCTCTTCAAGGCGAGAGAGAATAGGCTTCTTCTGGGCAAGCTCGTTCCACCGTAGATCTCATCCCTGCCTCTGGGCTGGATTGAGGTCAAGAGCCCATTGTCAATAAAAAAAAAATATATCCTCAAAGTACCTCATGCAACATTTGCATTGAAACAAAAAATCTCATTAAATACGAGTAGTTAAGCAGATAACAAATGACTGTATATTTATTATACTCCAAATCAGACCACTCATATTTCCGAGATTCCCGTACTTATATATCTCAAAATTACAAGATCCTATGAGCTTGACAAACGACTTGTCATAAATTGTGCTAAAACAAACGTAAAGAGGGTAAGAAATCACGGCAACATTGCGGTATCTCCGTACCGGCGAAATTTCTGTCACCTTAGGGACGCATCATGAACAAGTAAAAATAAACATAAATTATGTTTTCCTGATGCAAATAACCTCAGTGGGTGAGGTGTAATCATTTTTAGGTGTAGGTTATACATACTAACAGTCCTTAAACGGTTATTTTATTTTACCTCTGTTTTTGTATTTTTGTATCTTAGTATGTGGGATTATATACCTACCCTCGAAGCAACCTAACGACTGGATGGATTTTAATACATAGGTGTTTATCGACTCGTCTGGATCGCACGATGGTTATAGGCTAGGTTTTGTATCTATTTATAAAATCAAAATGGCGGATTTTAGACGACAAAAAGTAAAAAAATATTTTATTATGAACATGTAGGGTATCAAAATAAAGGGCTTGAGGAGACGATTTGAAAAATATAGAGGGTGACAACAAAATAAATCTAAAAAATTCGAAACTATTCAAGCAGTCTGATTCAGTTGTTGGCAACAAATCTGAGATTGAACTAACTGCATCAGACTGCTTGAAAAGTGACCTTATTTTGAACTTTTTAGCGGTTTCTTGACCTTTTAATTTTTTTCTCATTGTTGTAAGGATGCTGGAGCATTACTGCTTGGGTTGCTGACAGAGGTAAAATAACTGTGAAAAGAAATAACTGTACACGTTCCCAGTTCAATGGTTTCTTCCCTTCAAGAGTTTGTGACTTCGTAAAGAGTCAGACCTACAAGGGTTGATTCAATGGAGGTAGTTGTTATTATTAAACATGTCGTTAAACAATTTAATGACAAAGGTCTCATTAAATGACAGTTGGACCGATATCTAACTTAAAAGCAGAAATATCTAATACTTCAATTCTGAATATGGATACCGACTATTCATAACTATTTATTTATACAGCGTGGCGCTTTAATGGCGACATTAGTTTAGCACACGTATACGGTTTCGCGTTTTAGTTTTATGAATATATTTTAATTTAATTAAACATTAATATTTATTTATTTATTAACAATTTTCTAAAATAGCATCTTAGAGCAACCTGACTTAAAGAACTGTAGCGCAGGGGCCATTTGCCCCCGGCAACGGATCATTCATCATTCATCACGGATCATAACATCGCATCAATGTAATTAAAACAATTATCGTGCAAAGAGAAGGCGAATTGAAGGAAAGAGAGAGAGCCCTATGTCGGCGAGCGGCGCAGGTGGAAGATTTCAAGTTACGATTTTTTTTATGTTGTTATAATTTTTATGATTACTGGCCACTAGCCCTACCCGTGTGTTGAATTAATGTCGCCATTGTTGCACCACGTTGTATACTTTATTATACACCAGAAAATACATAACAAAAAAAATACATTTAAAACTACAAAACATAGAATGGGCGGCCTATGTTCGTCGCTTACAAGACTTAAATCTATGTCATTAAATTTTGTTGTGGTAATATGTACTAGTGGCTTCTTTTGAGTGACTACCACTCGTAAATATTCCCAGTCTACTTTATTATTATATTTTACTGGTCTTTGCGTCGAACCTCGGAAGCCGTACTAAAAACGGATAACCTTTGTGCCCAGAGCACATGTCCACCACCTAGCTATTATTCTACTAAAACGGACAATACCCCGCATCGTACGAACAGACAGGGAATATTGGAAATTGTGACGTACCCACACAGGTTCTATGCACTACAAAGCATATCCTAAGCTTTTGAAAGCTTTCAAGCTTCAAATGAACAAAGCAAGACAATCGTAATCGATATAATTAATAGTCGAAATTAAATTGACCTACTGATACTTTGTTGTTACCTACTAAAAGATGTGTTAACCCTATTTCGAGACTTCATTCCGGAAGGTTTAGGTGTATAATACATTAATATTAAACTTACATATACCTAATAAACAAATCTCGATGTTTTGGCTAGACATAAAAACCGTGTCGAGCAGGGGTGAGTCGCTAGTACCTAAATAAAAACAAAAACTTTGTCTACAATATTTTAATTCGGCCAAAGGTAAATAAAACAGAAACTTCATATTGGCATGATACCAGCATACATTTACATTGTTTACCTTCTCGAACGTGAGTGAACACAACCAAAGTTAATTGAAAACCGCGTATATTTTGTAAACAACCTGCGCCACATCGCCGAAAGTCTCCCTGTTCATAACAAAAATATCAGCCGCAGTTAAATACAGGGGGCGCTGCGATAGGCAGAGCATCAGGAAAACGGCCTTCGCTTGTTTTGCCTCCATTAGCTCCCAACCACAGCCGTAAATAGATGCGGACATTTGCAGCCCCGCGGATAGGAGCATCTCCCCTCCGAAGCAATACAAAAATAATGGCATGATACCCGTCACTCCTGTCAGTATCGTGTTTCTCACATCCCACACGTTCATCGTCTGCAGGGTCGTCACCAGGACTATAGTCATACTGAGGAAGTGAGCCCCGAATATCACTTTATACAACTCTCGTATCTTGCCGTGGTAATGCATCAGAAACTGGTGGTGCTTCAAGCAAAATATTAGTAATTCATCGATGGATTCGTTTTCTGTTTCTCCGAAATTGTTTCGCGATGTTTCGTTCTTGATCAAGATTGTATGTATCTCGTCGAGAGCTTCTGTGATGGCGCGGAAGTGCCCCAGTTCGTGGCAGATGAGGGTAACGAAGAGAACAATGTAGCCGGTCTGATTAATGGCGGAGAAGACGGTCGCGACACACGTCAGAACAAATGTTATTTCGAAAAATGGTGTTTCGTATTTTGGACTCAAACCTGAAAAGGACAGGAACTTTGATTTATTGTGACACTAGTTGCGGCTACGATAAATCTAGTATCAAAAACATATTTGCTAACTCAAATCTTTTTATATTGTTTAAATAAACTCGGTCTGATTTTTATATCTGTTACGACCGACCAAAAGAATTTTGGAACATTTTGTAAGTGCGTGTACAGATAGGTGTGATGGCATCTAAAAAGATCATTGTATAGGCCCTTTAAACCATTTTTTTTATTTATTTTACCATACGTTTCACCAGGCGTAGTAGGCAAATATCTATCGTTCCCAAGAACAGTGAATAGGAAAGGCATCAACAAGTAGGTAACATGAGTGACAGCTTGGTTAGCGACCACCAGCCAGGAGAAGTAGCGCGCTCGCTGCAAGGTACTAAGCATTTTTTTCTTTGATGCTGTTCCATCTGGTATTGAATTCAATCCATGGCGGCTTAGCTCAAACACTGTCCTCAAACGAGCCCTTTGAAAGATAAATAAATAATTTAATCAGCAACACAACACTCTAGACAATCATATTCCAATTTCTATGGGTAGGTACCTCGCAGACCACATGAAAAAGAATTTAGTCAGAGGCACAGAAGACGCGCTAATACAGTTCATAGCCTTAAAGGTCTCGATCTTATCGGGTAAAACTTGGGCCAGGTAGATGAACTGACTCAACTGCCCCACGTATATAAACGATCCAGCAAATAACAACGTAGCGATCACCGAAAAAACTGTTATACCTGAAAATTTAATAGTTTTAAATACCAAAGCATATTTTTTGTATAATTTCTCTGCCGGGAACATTGTGCACAACCACTTTAATCAAATATAAAGCAAGTAAAAAGTAAAGTAAAAAGGTCACACATATTTATTTTGTTCTTACTGGCTGATTTCATCCAAAAAAAAATAATATATATATGCCATTAGTCACTAAAGAAAAAAAAGAAAGTCAATTCTAATGGCATCTTATGAATATTATTAACAAAAAAGAGGTCGCACTATTAAATTTCAGAAAAATATGAATTAAAAAAATTATATGGTAAGGACTTGAGTTTAGAGCATTTCAATTAAATAACTGCAGCATATTAACTTTTTCAGTTTTATCAAGTAGCCATAAAACATTCCTGTAAAAAATTAGATCAGAATTAAAAACAAAACCTACTACGTTTATCGTCGCCAAAAACGTTACGAATCCCAACGATTTTTTGGATATAGCTGATCATCGCTTTTGCGTCTTCAATGGGATCCTCCACGAAGGAAATCCTCTCCATATATCCTCGTATTTTATCTTTTAGAGCCTTCATTGTTACAATAGTCGAAACAATGGGGTGTAAATTTGGTACAGTCCCACAAAGAATGCGGCACTTAATATCGTGTGCTGCGTGTTCTGCTGTCTGCACGCTACAGGAGCTGATGGGCGCTACTGAAGGTGCCAAGCTCGTAACCAAATTCTGGGCTGACTGTATATAGATTGCCATCGACAAGCTCAGAAGAAGATAGTCGAAACCATACTGTGAATAAAACTAAACTGTAGGTTCACTATTTTATCTCCAATTAACACCCAATTACGAGAAAACAATTTGACTCAATTTTTGTAAATATAATTTTCAAAATTGCTTTCGATATTATTTTAATATCGATAGCTACATCCTGCTAAACGGTGTTTAATTGATTGTTAAAATAATATCAATCAATTATTGTTGTAATGACGGGTACCTAGTTGACAACTAGACAATGTTAGCAAAGTAGGTAAGTACAGATAATTAAATTGCTAGAGAATAAGAATGCTAAAGCAATAGTTGTAACCTCAGCGCTACCGTTGAGCATCAGGTCCTGGGTTCGATTTGCCGGGTCGGGCAAAATGGTATGTAGTTTTTATATTTAGCAAATGATTTAATTTAACATTTTGTGTCCCTCTTTGTTTAGTAGATAATGTTAATTACTTAGCATACTATTGTAATTAATCAAGTTCTTCTAATTTAACAGACAGTTGTGCTGCTGGGGAGTTTGTTGCACCAGTTCTTCTTCCCAGCTATAAACCCCTAGGAGAAAGATGAAAAAGTGCTTATTCTGGCCCTAATTTGAATAAATGACTTTTGGTTTTGACACAAAGGAGAAGAAGTGTGGCGCCATCTACATCGCCATATCCGAACTACGCATCACACCGACGTCACGCAAAAATTCCTGCATCGCGCAAGCAGAGTTTACCACGCAACTAGCCATATACAACACGCCCGTGCTTTGGTGACCACCAAACAAACCAATTAGAATATTATGTTATAGGTACCTAATCATATTACACTGAACTATTACTAGCTATACTGTGTGAAACATTGTTTATTTATTAAAATAGTTATACTGATTGTGTGAGAAAATTGTGGTCACATTACAAACCTACGCACGCACACAGTCGCACACGTATGAGGATCTAAAATAGCAGTTCGTCCATTTTGGTTTGTTTTGACTGTACAGCGGAAGTGTGACTGTAATTTACGCAGTTTTAATTATTTTTGCGATAGTAAATTACCTATATAAAATGACAGAAATCGATTCAGTAAACGATTCTGAACAAACTAATAACATCTATAATTACATTAATTCAGTTACACATTGTATACAGCGTCCCGACATCAATCGTCGGGCAGTAGCCCACCAGACACAACACCCATCCGGTCGTAGGAACCTCCCTTTTCTATGGAGGATGACTGAACTTTACACCCTGTTCCTCATACCTCTATGTATAAAAGTATTAATAGTGAGTTTATTGCACGTAGCTATACAAAACGTGTTGGTACCTATAATTTGTTTCAAAACCTACGTGAAATAACTGGAAATGACCTTCCAACATCTACATAATCAGCCTATAATGTACCCACTGCTGGGACACAGGGCTCCTCTCCATAAGAGGAAGTGGGCCGTAATCTACCACGCGGGCCCAGCGCGAGTTGGTAGATGTCACTTTCCTACGTACCTTCCAACATCGATGATCACAAAAAAATATATAGGTAAGTGTTCGTATTAATTTTAGTGGCTTTTGACAATTGAAAACCTCATTAGGTACCTCTTTTCTCATCTATAACCAGCACAGAGCCAAAACACTCATTAAATACCTTGGCAATGGAACACAAGCTACGAAATGAATGCCAAATAAAACCATGCTCTCCCCGAGCATGGTTTTATTTGGCATTCATTTCGTAAATGGGTATAGTACATGTGATTGATTCTGCAGTAGGTACATTTGTTACGTCTGCCGGCGGTTGAGGGTGCGGTGTCTAAATTAATCACTCAATTTATCGAAGTGCTTGCTCCACGTTCATTGAGGTCAGGTAGAAGTATGGTTCGGTAATAGCAGGTTTGTTGAGGAAATAGGCTGGTTTTTTTAATGTCGAAAGTTTTAATACAGTCTGAATGTGTTACTAACTTCAACTTTCTGACTGACTCTTTGACCATTCAAAAGTGCTTGTAAATGGTCTAATTGAAATAAGTGCTTTCAGTTTGAGTTTTGAGTTTGACTTCACCATGACAAAGGTCGGTCGTGGAAAAAATATGTTCATTGCCAATGTTTTTAGGTAGCTTCTACTTTAAAAAAAAAACTGAAACTAGCAGCAGCCTCTTCTTGTTTACCTTTGCACGTCCTAACAGCCAATAGGACGTCGATGTTATGGTGATTATTATAGGTGGTTTATTACGTTCATCATCAAACTAAAGTCCAAAATTGAAAAACATCTCTACCAATGTATTTTTTTTTTTTTTCTAAGAATCAATATGTAGTAGTTTTGTTTTGTTTTTATATATGGCATCTCGTAGTTGACCTTGGGAGGCTGTGACTACTTAACCGGACTATCCTGTGGTTGCCTTAAGTAAACTCAAAGCCTCCAGGTAGGGGCGTAAATCTGATAAAACTAAGTGACTACACGCTAAGGGCACCCCCTGTGGGGTACGAACCTCGGCTTAGGGCGTCGCTGGAGAGAGGATAGCAAGATGGGACAGGCTGGATCAGAATTTTTATTATTTAAGCTTGATGAGGTCGGCGTTTCCTAGGAGTATCTCTGAGAAGAAAGGCCGAAACTCAGAGGTCACAGTCGGGGATTTAAAGCTACAGGCTCAGCTACGGCGCGGGCTAGCACTTCATCGAGCAAGGGTCGGGGGGAACAATTTATTTGGGGACGTCGCTAGGGACCTTGGCGGCGAGGTCGAAATGACGGTCTTTTGTGTTTGTGCACTGTACTGGTTGCCCTATTGCTCTCCTGGAGAAGGGTTATGGGGTCATCGGGGTCGTCGAGAACATGCCTTGGACGGCGGTATTTACTGATTTTGAACGGCGTATAACTAGCGGCCGCGACAACCACAGGGTTGCGATGTTTGGCGGCTGTATCGAAGAAACGCTTGGAAAGGCGTTTTATGAACTGCTGGATAGTGGGGATTTTAAGGTCAACATGGAGGATCTCATTTCGAACGAAAAAAGGGGAATTTGTGGCCTTGTGGAAGAAGCGGTTCTGGAGGGTCTGCATCCTATAGATGTGATGGGGCTTTGTGTGTGCGAAGACTACACAGGTGTATGTCATTATTGCACGAATGCACGGTGTGTACAATTTTGCAGTTTGCTGCGTCCATTGAGAAGGGAGTGGAGACAACTGAGAGCGAAAGCGGCGCGCGAGCGGACCGTCTCTAAGTGCTTTGAGAAGGTGAGGTTTTGGTTGAGGATTACACCTAGGTATTTGGCTTGCTTTTCCCAAGGGCTAGCCGAACATGGTGATAGGTCGAGGGGGGTGGGTCTTAGTCTTGGTTTCGAATAGAGAACCGCTTGACTCTTCGGGATTGACTTCAATTCTCCATTTCGTAAACCAAGCAGCGAGTTTATTGACTGCGGTTTAGAGATGAAGTGGTAGTTGGATATGGCAGTAGCCAGTGTAATAGATGGCTGTATCGTCTACGAACAGAGCCAGTTGAGCCTTTTTGCTCTTCGGGATGTCGCTAGTGAACGGCGTAAAAATGAGTGGGGCAAGTATAGAGCCCTGGGCGACTCCTGTAGGAATGGGGTGTGGAGAGGATAACGCTCCTGCGATTTTATAGCGGAAGGTGCGATTCGACAGACAATATCGTAGGATGAGAACGAGACGGTCAGGCTCACCGAGTTGGTACAGCTTATATTATATAATAAGCCGTTGTGCCAGACTTTGTCAAAAGCTTTACATAGTAGTTAAGTAAATATACCTAAGACAAAGTCGCTTGTCGTATCTGTTTGTGTGACCGCTTAGGTATATTTAAATTAGTTATATCACAGAAATCTCTGTTTTGACATGTCGCCATTGCACCCGTGCGAAGCTGGGGCGGGCTGCTAGTATAGAGAAAAGATTTGTTTTGTTTGTATGTTTGTTTGCTGCGCTTTCACGCTAAAACGGCCGAACGGATTAGGATGAAATTTAGCTCATGGGTAGACCATGACCTGGATTAGGACATAGAATACTTTTTATCCCGATATTCTCACAGAATCGAGACTTATGCGGGTGAAATCATGGGGCGCAGCTAGTAAAGTAAAGCAGCAGTAATGTAGCTGTGTGTGTGTGTGTGCTAGTAATGTGTGTGCTCATTTATTCTCTATCATCATTCATCCAGCCGAAAGTCGTCCAATCACAGTGGTGATTGGACGACTTTCGGCTGGACATAGGCGGCCAGACACCGCCACTTCGACGAATTCTGAGCTTCTCGCATCCAGCGGATTCCTGTGGTCTTCATAAGGTCATTAGTGCACCTTCTCGGAGGCCTTACAATGCTATGACATCCGGTACGCGTTCGCCACTCCAGAACCTTACCTTTTTCTCCATAGTTCCCACCAAATCATCATCCCGAACAATAAATAGGCCTTTCTTTAAAAATACAGTTCTTTTTTAAGTAAAGTACCGGTGAAAGGAAATCCGTCTTCATTTATCACTGCCATAAAAATAATAAAAACCAATTTTCTATAAAGAAGTTCTGCTCCACGGCGTGTCTAGTTTCTATAGAAAAGACTTTAATTTCCGTTCGGGAACGAGCGGAAGGTAATGGAATGAATCAGGAGAGGTAATTACTCCTGCAACCGTTACCTACGTATTGTGGCTTGAAGCGAAATAGGTAGCTACGTCTGCCGTATTAATGTGGCGAGCATTCTCGTTGTGGTCTTGTGAACTCTTGTGAGTAATAGATTTGTTCAGGATTTCTGTTAAGTTAATCTTGTAGGTTTACCTTTTATTTTGGTCCAACCAAAGGCACTAATTCTGGTAAATGTATAGTTATTCTACGACACTATTTAGGCATTTTCCTATATTGGGAATCTACGGAGAATAGACACAATTTCGACCCTAAATTAAAATCGCTGACACATTAATCTCGTCCAAAATAAAAGAAGCACGCTTGTAAAGACTTCGTCAAGCTTACACGTTGATCCCCAGAAAAACAAGTTGACGCTTTTTACACGGCGTCCATTCTAGAGTTCTAAATACGAACCGCGGGCTGTAGGTATTTACCTACTAGGTACCTACGCTCTACGCAATCAAAAACTATAAGTAGGTAATAGGTAGATAGGTATTATGCAACACAGAAAATCGGAAGAATTCATCGTATGATTCTTTTGCCATCCTGCCGTAGGTCCAGAATATCTGAATACTTATATGTACGCTTTTAGCGATAAGACCGCCCATTGTCAAATTTCTACATTTAGGTTTTTTTTTATGGTACAGACGCCAGCAGGTCAAGCTACCCGAAACTGTCAAACTTTCCCAATCAACCTTGAACCTTAATACTTTGGCTATAAAGTTGAAAATATATTAAAGAAATCTGACAGATTGTAGTAGCTTGATGTGCTGGCGTCTATACATAATAAAGAGTACTGTTTCTATTTGCACGTTTTTGGCAGTTGATAGTGGGTTTTCTTTCTTGTTATTTTAGTCGAATGAAGCATCACCCCTAACTTGACCGTCATCGGTCGATATATGCATGTGGCGAAAGAGGCCGAACATGGAAAACATGTAGACTGGCTCTAAAAGTCAGCGCCCCTGCTATGATTTGTATAGACTAAGCTGAGCTTTAGATGAACTTGGTAGGATCGAATTCGATCAAGACCTCTCCATTTATACTTTGATTGCGTAGCTAGTAATAGTATGATTGATTTCAATCAAGCGGCTCAACTGACTGATTGAGAGCCGACAGAATATTAGTTGGCATTTGATCGCCAGGGCCGTCTTTACCCGGGGGTGCAAGGGGTGCCTGGCAGTCGGGCGCAGGGTTTTAGGGGACGCAAGTCAATCGCGTATACCTACACATGCCATGCGTAATCATAATCAGTTTAAAAAAAATATTCATTACCTACACCGTATTGTTGCGCCTCATGCAGCTTTCGGCATATTCACTTTGCGACTTGCAATGTGCAAGCCTCTTTTGCTACAAGAAAAAAGGAGCTTTTCAAGTAAAACCTTTGCTACTAAAACAACTTTTGCCAGTTGTCTTTTGTCAGTTCGGAGTTAATGAACTAAATAGGTGACAACTTGGGCAGCGAACCGATTTTTTTTGTTGTTAACCACCTTGACAACAAAAAAAAATCTGCGCGGGCTGATTCTCGCACCCCGGCGCCCAATATGGTTAAGACGGCCCTGTTGATCGCATTGTCCAGAACGCTGATTGATCTATTGTTTGCATTGGCTGTGTTCAGCTATCCGTACCTTCATATCTATTTGGTGTAATTTAGTTTAATCCAGGCTGCTGCGTCGAGCAGGCCTTGATAAAAGGAATTATACGTATTATGGTCATGAATAGGATTGAATTCAGACTATTATAGATCCCTATCCAACAATATAGCTCTTTATCTATTGAACGTATGCATCTAATGATATGGTGTTAATAGTGGTACTAATATTGCCAATCTATTTGCATTTCACTTCTCCTCTGTATACCAGTAGGTATACCATTGAGGATTCATAAACATTAATTAATCAGCGAGATAGGCAGGTAGGTACCTACTTACGGTGCAGGTCCCATCGTTATTTTTTTGAACGGTGTGCTAATGTGCTGTCTACGCCTTTAGCCAAAATGTACAACCGCTCACTTGCCAAAGGATTTTTTTCCAGAAGAGTGAAAGAGATCTTTATTCCCGTGTCAGAAATGCGGCAACATTAAAAACTGTAAACGAATTGCTTAGATAGCTTCATTATGGCGCTATTTTTGATATACATAAACGATCTTTGTAATCTAAGTCTAGATCATGGCCAAATTGTTTCTTATGCTGACGACACTGCCCTTCTATTTTCGGCTGACTGAGAAAAAAATGTTTACAAGGTGGCGCAACACGGATTCAATATTGTTAATAAATGGCTTCAACATAATTCACTAACACTAAATGCAGACAAGACAAATTATATTAAGTTATCGATGCGCAAGCAAACATCAACTGGCACTACCTCGACATTATATGCTCACTATTGCACAATTCCCACAAATAACCAATGTGTTTGTCCTAACATTAAAATGGCAAATACAACAAAATACCTTGGTGTTATAATAGATGAAACACTTTCGTTCAAGCAACATATAGAAGCTTTAAATAATAGAATTCGCAAGCTGATATTTGTTTTTAAAAAGTTACGCTGTATTGCTGATCCAAAAATAGTTAAACAAGTTTACTTTGCTCTATGTCAATCGATTTTAACTTACTGTATTACCACATGGGGTGGAGCGGGTAAAACATTGTTACTAACCATCGAGAGAGCTCAGAGGGCGATTCTCAAAGTGTCTACTTTCCGCCCTTTCCTTTTTCCTACTAGCCTTCTGTACAAGTCTTGTGAAGTATTAACAGTTCGACAGCTATTGTATTATGGGCATTGTATTAAAACAACACAAAGCTCTACCCTACAGCACTAGATATACTAATAAAAGACGTAAAGATATAGTTTGTCCACAAAATTCTACAAAACATGCTTTTATAGCCAAATTTTACCTGTACCTCGGACCTCTCCTATATAATAGACTAAACTCGAAAGCAAGCATTTATTCTCTGAACTATACAAATTGTAAGAGAATCCTCAAGGAGGCTCTCCATAGCATGTCTTACGAAGAAACAGAGAATTTACTAACTGTGTTAAAGTAAATATAGGTATACAAATATTTATCAAATTTAGAAACTAGGAGTTATGCTACTCAACATACAATTATTTTTTTATTGTCAACTTTTGATTATTTATTAATTTTTAAAGACTATTTTAGCTCTTTTAGCCTGAAACACAGGATTACCTAGTTCAGGCGCGTAAGTCTTAGAAATATAATTTAAATTTAAGCAAACTGTACTAATTTTAATGCCTTATAATTTTTTGAATAAATATATTATTATTATTATTACCTATCGACATGTTAGTAAATCAGAAGTCTACACGGTTTCATCGGAACTAAAACTCATAAGATAATTTACCTATTCTCAACTTCATAAAGTTGAGAATAAATTGCTGTCGACCAAAATTTACATATAGCTTTCGCTCCTCCCATCTATGGAAGTATCCACTTTTTGAAAAAGTAGATCTAATTATTAGAAACACACTAGGTAATTTAGATCCTAAATGTGGCCCTGGACGAACGAACGTGACAGCAATCCACACTTCCCATTCGAATGGGTAGTCTCGGCGCGGCGGCGTCCGTAAAATTTCAAGGAAGGCTCCTCGGTCCTAAGTACCGACTAATTAACCAGGAACATTTTATCTTCCTTACTGCCATATTCAACGTGGCAATGCTGCTTTTGGGCACGTTTCCGGATGATAGCGATTCGGACGATTACTTCGACGCCCAAGTGTCGTATTTGTTTTTGTGTTTATTTTATACATAACTAAGTAATAAAATAACTGTAATAATTATAATATACTATCTATAATTAATAATTATACTAGATACTTAATTAAATGACTAACTAACTAGTTATTTATTTAATTAAGTGCCTAATATAAATAGTTGTGTTGTAAAACGTATGTAAGTAAATCAATAAACAAATTATGTAAAACTAGAAAAAGTTAGTAACTCTGAAAATCTTACTTTAGGTACGTGTGTGGAAGTTAACACTAATGCAATTAATGATTATAATGATAGGGGAGAACCTTGGAAGAATAAAATGAAAACTTATTTTATCAACTTTTCATCATTTATTGTATTTAACATGGACTGGACTCAACATACAAACATTCAGGTTAACTAAACCTGTACTTTGTATAAAATCAACACATTTTATTCTTATTTATTTAAGACTTATGTCTTATCATGAAGTCTTTACCTTGGCAGGAAGCACTTCTAATTAACTATCCTATAAATTAGAAACGTCTCGGCAATTCATAAAGTATTCAGTTTTTAGTGCATTATTAACAAAAACGAAACAAATTTAACTAAAAGTATAAATTAGGTCTCCTGCAGCCTAATTTCTTAACTCATGATCACAAAGCCTTTTATTTTTAACCGACTTGAAAAAGCAGGAGGTTCTCATATTGACTGTTTTTTTTTTAATGTATGTTACGCGACATCTCCGGCAGTTGTGGATCGATTTCAAAATAGTTTTTTGACAATTCAACAATAGCAGTAGATCCCCATTCCCCTTCAAAATAAAGGTATTGTGATAGTGAATTAAGCAATTGGGATGGTGATTCTTTAACGACTTTATTGCATTTCATTCTCACAATCGCAAAACAACTATTTACAAACCAATAATCTAATAACAAGCTACTTCTTAATGTTTTTATGTCAAATGCCTTGATACTAAGTACTTTGCTAGTAGGTACTAAATACTATACAATTCTTTTCTTCTGACGTGGTCCCATTTGTGGTCTCTTGAATTGGAGAGGACTCCGTGATGGATCCATGGGTTTTTGTTTTTGTATCTCAGAGTTGAGTAGCTGATCCAGGGACTAAAAACGAAAGGAAAGTAATATATATATTTTGTTAAAATAAATATTAGCTATATCAATCAATCTGTGTAGCCTTTTCTCAAGGTCGGCTTCCAATCTAACCGGATGCAGCTAAATAGTAAATACTAGTATTTTGTATAGGGTGATATCTGACCTCCACAGCCCAGTTACTAGGTAGCAAGATGCCCTATGGTAGGACTGGTTGTAACAGACTTTTGAGCTTCTGACTACCCGTAACAATTGTCAAAAATCCACGAATGGCAGCCGGGACCAACAGCTTGACGTGCTTTCCGAGGCACGGAGGGGTCTCGATATGCAGTGGATGGTCACCCATCCACGAACCGACCGCGGCAAGCGTAGGCTAACCTTCGATCATTATTTAGCCACAGGCTCTTAAATAATCATCAAGTCTAGCTAGTATTTATCTCCCTATAAAAAAATGCATTAACTACATTTTAGTTTGATTACTTACACTATTGCTATCAACGAGCCCTCTATCTTTCAAAGCTTTCTCAATGTCCGCAAATTCTTTTTGCACATCTTTGTTTTTACTTTTTTCTACAGCTTGCCGTACTCTTATGATCTGAAATGAAACAAGATTTATCGCCTTTTAGGTTTCAACTTTAGATTTAATAGCTGTGCCCGCGACTTCGCTTACGTGCATGTTGGAAAACAAATTAGATCTCAAGGGCTTTATTTTTTTTTCACGGGAGCCTTATTTTTATTCTAAAAAAAAAAGTAGGCTAAGTTACTTCTTATAACCACCATACCATACCATATACCATATTTACTTTCATATGCATTTAGGCAAAAAATGTTATTTTAACATTACAAACAGACACTTAAATTGTATTTATTTGTATAGATAAAAATAAATAACATGTAACATACTGTTTCTTCAAAGAATGTGTGTTTATCCTTTTGCAAAGGGCTTTCAATGTCCAAGACTGTCCTTAATATAGGCAATGTATCTTCCACTCTGCCCATATCTGCTAATGCCATAGCCTGTTGAAAATAAAACCATCCTAAAATATCTATAGAGGATTGTAAATAAATTACTATTGCATCTTTTACTTATATTGATGTGAGCACCTACCTTTATATTTCTAATTGTAACATAATGCTGTTTTTGTGACGATATTGATTCCATGGCTATGTGTGGAGCTCCTTGTTTCAAAGCCAAAGCTATAAATGAAAAAATATATATAATAACCTACATAAATATTACATAAGTTAAAATTTGATATGTCTAAAATGTACAAACCAGCAAAAAATGTACAGGCTCTTCTGACTGGCACAGTCCCAGCACTAGCCATATCCGACCATAGTTTCGATGCATACTCTAAACTCTTTGGTGTGTTCTGAAATTGAAAACGACATGCTATTATTATGGTTGCATTCATAATATTTGCAACAAGTTGTAACAATAAATCACTTTTTCATTATTAACTAATACATACAAGTAAAATTATGTCATTTTTGTTTTCTCTATAATTATACTCAAGTGTTACTTAACAGACAAGAATTATTACTGTGTTTATTACATACAGGGTTTATTTTGACTTTCACCAGATACTTTTTGAACAGACAACTACCAGGTCATTAAAAAACTCTCCTATGTTACAGTCCTTTCACAGATGTTTTACCTTTGATTTTGCATCACATTGATCTTTATTCTCATTCTAATAAGGTTGCTGTTAGGTTGCTGCCACTGACAAGTCTGTCAAAATCATTGTGATCTTTATTCTCATTACAATAAGGTTGCTGCTGTCAGAGATAAAATAACTGCTAACAGACTGTAGAGACGAAATATAGAGAGCAAATATCTTAGGGCATGGACTACAATAGAGTTGTTGCTTAGAGAATCACTCTTCCAAATAGTTTTTCTTTTATTTTTTATGATACTCACTTGTTTATAGCATGCTGCCAGTACCATTACCACAGAATATTTAGGGAACTTGCTCATGTTTATTTGTTTCTGTTGTAGCCTTTCAAACACTTTGTACATCTCCTCATACATCTCATGACTATACAATAGGTCAAGCAGAATGTGGTAGGACACATGCTGGTCAAAGAAAGCATCATTCTTTGGGTCGTAGAAGCACTGGAATAAATTTTAACACATTAAAAAAAAATATTTTTGCATTGATCTAGTGAATCTTAACATAAAATGCTGTTATAGTATTTTAATGAATAACTGTTTTGTTTATCATTAACCCTTTGTATCTCTGTATTAACGTACCACACAAGACCCAATGGCTTTTTATTATTTATGTAATTTCAACATTCATACGGTTAGTTGAAATAATTTATTGCAAAAATCTGTGTATTAATTTACCTGTAGTGCTTCTTTAGGTGCGTCCAAGAAATGGAACATTCTCATTACAACTGGTCCAAAGACAAAGGACCCAAATCTTAGCTCTGTGCTCTGGGAATTGAACCTGGAATACAATTTGAGTGAGGCTTATTAGAAGTTTTGTAGTTATTATGCATTCAGTGTCCTGGAATGTACTGTTATGGTTTTCAAGTCTTGAATATACCTGCATAATTATTTTAAAGTTTTCTTGATTGGTACCTATTTAATTATGCACATGCATTAAATAAAAACATCAAAAATTTAGAACTTCCTCCTTTTTTGAGGTTGGTTAAAAACCAGTAAACCTTATTCTGGGAACCAGAAGAAATCATTGGGACAAAGTAGCTAGTTGATTGTCTATCCAAATCAAAATAATTGATGACACAACCCATTAAAAGTATTGTTGTGACAGAAAAAAAATCTGTTCATATGTTTTTTTGTTTTAATTTTACCCAACTATGATAGGTATATCAGAATTACTAAAACAAAATCAGAATTACTATCAGAATTACTATTGTTATTATTATTATTAAAACCTGTTGTGCATCACGTAATAATAGATGTTTCTTACTTTTGGATCATACTCAAAATGAGTTTCAAATCAGTAGGCTCTGCTAAGTGAACCATATTCTTCAAGTCTTCTGTAAATATCATAGCTTCTTGAGATGCCGCGAATTCACTCATCTTAGATCTAAACTTGTCTGAATAACTGGTGAATTGCTCCTTGGCCCTTTTTCTCGTTTGTAAGAAGCCATCGATTCCTAACGCGGCAGGAGAATAGAGGTTTTTGACTGGAATGATAAAAGTCACAATAAGTGTTCTGTGTTTGTTTAATTTCCTGGTCCTTTGAACAGGCATGCCGGAAAATTATTGAAACTGCTAAGAAAATAAAGATCAGAAAGACAAATTAAAAAAAAATGAATAAAATCACAAACCTTGAGTCACATAAACGCCTCTATATGGTGCTATTAAACGTAGATTTGAATAGAAACTAGTTCTCACAAGGGAATTTGCTATTAGAGACATTTTATTTCAAAAATTAATAACCCGGTAGTTCTTAGGTTAGGTTATAGACAAGCAAGAGCACAGAACATATATACCCTAAAGGGAAGAATAACGACTCCGTACAAATTTTATGAGGAAATTTTTCCTTACCAACCAGCGCCATCTATATTCCGCCCACGAAAACTAGAGAGTAGAAGCTAGGGCGGGAATTTCAAACTACAGTGTATTTTATGGATACTTTGTATTGTATTTTATGCACAAGTACAGTGCGTTTCTCGATATTTTCCTACAAGATGGCCAATTTTTGCTCAGCAATAATCGACATTTAAGCAGAATCATTATCGAGAAACACAGTGTACTTGCGCATAAAATGCTAAAATTTATCTTTATAGAACAACAATCTAATAAAACCAAGATTAGTACTTGACTTGTTTATTTAGCATGTTAATAATTACAATTTACTTAACAGATCCATTATTATATTATGACTGATTAAATAAGCTAAATATTAATTTCCAAAAATATGGTACCAAAGGTGTTCACAAATCACAAGTATGTTTATGTAATGAATTTTAAAATACATAAATTTAATCAGTTTAGGTATTGCTGTCATCTTCGGCGAAAATAACAAGTATGGACGGGCCTATTGCATACAATTTGAATATTAAAACCTAGGCAAGCAAAAAACAATAACGCTTCCTAATCATTTCTTTATCTATTTCATTAAACAGAAATAATTTAATAAACAAATGATATAATATTTTAATAGAATAATTTAATCCATGTGGTTTTATATTATCCTATCATATTATTTATTATGAAGGTATTATTAAAGAAATGATTAGGAAGAGATATTAGAGATATTTTGGTTGAAGGCAGACCTCAAATTTATGTTTCATACACAATATTGATGATGGCGCCATCGTCCTTAAATAAAACAAGGTGTTTGTGTTCAAATTTTGGATGAACCGGCAACAGGTTCAAATACGGCAGGTTGATCTGGCAGATTAGAAATTGATGTATCCTGAAAATAAAAAGTTGATTTAAAATTAATTAAAATAAGTCATTGATGAAGTAAGCAACCTATAAGAGAATTGGTGTGATTAAATTAAGCTTGATGATATAATTATGAATATGTCAAAAAAAAGATACCTAATTATACTCATACCCATACTAGGTATAGGTAAATAAAATAGGTGTACTAGGTATAGGTACACCTATTTCTTTTAGATAAAAATGCTAGCCTATGTCCTTCCTCAAGTAAACTCTACCTAAATATTTTTACGTGCCTATCAATTTGGAGCGGTGTTTCTGTGCCTTAAACACAACACACTAGCAACACACTTGAACAGTTAGACTAGTATCATTGATACTAGCTCTGTCAGACACGAGGCCAGGTGAGACAGTGTGCTTTTTGGCCATGACCCCAGCGAGTTCGAGCTTGCAACTAGTTTACTCTTAAATACACTTTTCAAGTGTTAATTGTACTAACCTTATGGCATTGAACACCAGGTATAGCTGTTGTGAACAACTTCTTCTCATTAAAGCATGTGCTTTTAAAATGTTTGCTGCATAGCATCTTATGTTTATTATGGAGTGCATCCTGGAATTTTGGTGAAGACCAGGCTTCGTTTGGGAAGCAATACTTTGCTCATGATTCACAACTGGAAATTAAAAAATATCAAAATTACACACCATTATAATCATATTCCAAACCTTCTGTCCGCGGTTTCACCCGCGAGGATGTCGATAAAAACTATCCTGTCTTTCCACAGGATGCAATCTATCTCTCTGCCAAATTTTATCGAAATCTGTTCAGTGGTTAGCGAAGCATGGAAAGTACATATATAGGTAGATACCGCAGAGCATTTTTAGAGCCAGGCTTTGGAAACCGATGCAAAGTGATGCTGGGATCTTTAGAAGGTGAAGATCCACACATGCAGCAGATTCTTGTGTTTTCTTTTTGCGAACTCATCGCAAAATTAGACACAAAATCAAACAAGTCACTGTCTCAACACCGAGTCTTTATCTCACAAATACACACTTAATTTCACCAAAACAGCAACGGAGGCTAGCAAGCTCGACCCAACGTTATCAATGTATGAAGAATTAAATGGAACTAGTTTATATACTACAAATAAACATTAGTACAAGATAAAATGGTGCGCAAGCGGCGGCAGACATTTTTCTTGTGACGTCAATAATGTCATAATCAATATGACGTGTGGACGTTTGTGTTGCCACACATTATCCCCCATATATTTTTTTTTATTATGTAATATTCAATTATATATCTAATATTTCTCAATAAAATATATTTGTTTGGCATCAGAATAATAGCTAAAGGTATTTTCAAGGGTACTTTACTTTAAAAATCAATTAATAAGCTCCTTATTATGAAGTATACGAGATTGTATTTTTGGTGGCCACATTACATATTCATCTCTTTTACTCTGATGTCGTTGTCTCTCTCTTGTTTTCAAGCCCACCTACATACAGTTCGTAGAACAAAGTTGACAGACCCTAGCAAGAGAGTGGGACTAGGGTAGGCTTTTGTTTATGGTTATTTTGACAGTTGACACTGACAGCTAAGTCAGTGGGTCCAATCCATTGAGATAGGAAAAACATGTCAATGGTCCAATCACCAAAATAAATGGAAGTTTGTTGAACAATAAAGGGTGAACGGACATGGAATGAAACGAACTGGGGGCTTACCATGAGCTCTTATAGCAGGGCAGAATTTAAACTAAACTGCTTATTTGTACTATGACGTCTTATTAGCAGGACCGCAACAGGCCTGCTAAGCTGACGTTTACAAAAACTGTTCACCTTCTTTTTTGTATAGAATTTCATACCATGACCTGCTAATTGACAGCAACAAAACGAATATTGAACGACTGTAACGTCAAAATAAACCATCTTGAATAAGTTACTATTAAACGAGCTTTTCAACATTGTTTTGTAATTCAGTGCCCATCACACACGTTTTTTTATTATATCACTGTGTGACGAGTACGTAATATTTGGAGTGAATATCGAATAGAAAAAAGAAACCAACGGGGTCGCACTAGGGAAATAAATAAGCCTGTTGAAATGAATACGGGGAATTTGTAAATAAATATTTTTCTTATTTTATCTAGTAATCAATATCATTAGTTGCGCATACTGCACATCAATGCTCAAGGATTGAAAGGTAAATTCTTCGAGCTAAATCATTAGCCGATGGTTATAAACCTCTTATAGGTACCTAATCGTAGTCAACGAGTGCCGTGCCGGGTCGACTTTTCCAAAATCGTATGATTCTCCTGAACTACGACAAGATCACGTCGCATCTTACTACAGCCATGTATGTATGTGATGTGAGGAATACGCTGAAGTGGGACCGACGCGTAACCCCAGGTACCGAAAAAAAGAGACCGCCTATTCAAAGGCGTCGCTATTAACCTCACTTATGATCATCTGACCGGAGATTCCCTAAAAATTAAGGGGATATCTATACCATACCGCACTGATCAGCTCCAAACATCACATTCGGGTACCTCAACCTTAAAATGACCGCACTCAACCAGACGAGAGACGAAGGGGTGGGAATATTATGGGATATGACCACGCACTTACCAAAGGAAATCACAACAGACGCAGAATGCGAGGAATATATACTACTACTAGAAAAAGCCATCACAGAACCCTTGGATGAGTATGCGCCGCTACATGAAAACAACAGAAGACATCAACTTTCAGAAGAGATTAATGAATAATAATTGAACCTCACTACTCTGGGATATGCTCGATTGGGATCCTTGGCACCTCCGTGCACAAGACTTAAATGAGGACATGCTGCGCCGAAATAATGTAACATAAGATGCAGGGAATCAGGGAAATAAAACATCTTCTATTCTATAGGAAAATAAATAACAGGAAATTTGTAAATCAACCTTTTTTTATTTTGACATAATACGAAAAATAAAATAATAGTTATCACACATAGTATAAATAAGTACCTAACACCTAGTGCAATCTTATGCTCAAACAAGGATTCAATGGCCAATAATATTTTATGAAACCAAACTCTTAGCTTGCTTCTCAGTAGCCTTTTTTATCATGCATTGCTTTGATGTAGGTATTTATAATAAAGCTACAATATGAAAACATTGTAGTGATATGGTAAAAATACCTTTGACCATTTGCATGCAGACTTAACTACTCCTTTGCCAACAGAATGTAAAAGGAGTTTTTTTTTGTTCGGCGATTAGGTCCTCCAATTTTGGCGTCTATTAATGAAACGTATGTTTATTTGTTCCATAAGATGTCTAGATTACAATGGTACTTATAATTAAACTTCGTGTAACGGGAATACTGAGAAATACGATCATGAAATCAAAAATCACTTATTAAACTGAATATTTTTATTACTATTATGTAGGATATCAATATTTTCAATCAATAGTCAGACGACTTAGAAGTAAATACATAGTATTTCATCTTAAATTATGCAGGTCGTTCCAGTTCTCATCTTGATACCGTGTCCAAGATAAAAATACTTGAATACCGCACGCTCAACATTAGGTGTACACGTGCAGAACAGCCAACAATGTCTTCGCACATTGCGTTGAAATCTTACTGAACAATTAACACATCATCCTTCTGGACTAAATGCTGTACCGTCTTGAATATTCCATATTCATTAAAACCCTTCAATTAAACAGGAAAACAGAAATATCAATTTCATACTATTCGAAAGAAACGGACTAAATATAATGAATGAATGAAGTGTTGTTGTCACTAAACTTGTCTTTCTGACAGTGTCAGATAGTGCTGCGGCTTGATTTTATGTAAGTAACTCGATAATCTAAATAAAATAAAGGCTTGAGTTCATTTTCTCTCAGTGTGCCAGTTGATGTAGTCGCGATTAGATAAATATCACCAACATGACCAACACTGCCACACTAGTTAAATACGTAGGTAGGTAATAAACTACTATTAGAAATAGGTAAATGATACACTACATCAACAGCTTCTATAATTATAATAATATATTTTAAGTAGGTACTATAGATCACAATAGTCTCGGTCTTACACAGTCGCCAATTAAGTATAGATTTACCAGCAATCTCAGTTATAAATGATTATATCGTGTGATATCAACGTGATGGTGATATTAACCGACATAATACTGTGATGAAAATACAGTTCTGTTCTGTGGGTTAGAGTGCTGTCAGTTGATAACGTGTAGGTTGTTTTTTTCTGGATCTTGCTATGATTCTTTCCTTTAAGTTTTTTATTGTGTGCGTTTCAAACATAAAAAGCTGCTAGTTTGAATGGAATGGATTAGATTCAACTTGCAATTGAATTTTCGAATTATGTAATCGAGACAATCGAGTGCCTGACCGTTTATGACTGAGTAACAACACTAGAGTCAAACTGACAAGAAACCAAAAACTACAATCCGTTTCACGATGATTTTTACACTACTTTAAGCAAGAGTAAGCAAACTTAAAAATGAGATTAAACACAGGAGGACCTGCTGCAGCGTCAATGGTAAATTGTTTTACTTAATAAAAATAGATTTGGTTACCACCTCGAACTGTAATTATGTATATAATTCGTTTTTTTTTTAATGTCAATCGTTAAACACGCTTCAATACACGTATTTATTACATTAACAACCATATCGGGAATTGAATCAATTGAGTAAATTATCAATACATTTTCTTTTTATAACGATTTCGTGATCCCGGTTAGGCTTTATTTAAAAAAAATGACCATTTTAAATGATAAATTCCTTACTTTTTTTAAGGTTTAAGTAATACGATTAGACTTACAATACAAGGGGGGGCACAAATACTATATTCTCTCTGCAACCCTTTTCCACATTAGCTTGCTATATTCCCGAGCTTTTTATGTACCTATCTGTTATTTCTCTATGATTATTTAAGAACTCCCGGCGAAGCAGTTGGGTCATACTAACACGACTTGTACGTGTTTCACTAAAAATAAATTCACCACATTCAGTACCTATAATTAATCTCTGAAGCAAGTAAGTATACCATTATGATATTTTCATGTAAGTAAACAAACTTACGAAGTAACGACATTGTGAAGAGGTATACAAACATAAAACATTTTATTTGGCGCGTAAAAATACTTTTTTTTTTTAATTGCTGCTTGACTTATCACACACGTTCAAAATCACGTTGAATCCTACAAAGTTGTTTTGAACGGGAAAATGAGCTTTGTAGTGCTTTTAGATAATGTGTCAAGGTAACTTGTTATACATAATAATAGTTTAAATATGTGTATACCCAAGAAACTCATGTTTCTATTATTTTCAAAAAACCGGTAAAGTGAAAATAGAATTAGATTTAAGTTTCTGAACGATGCCTATTAAAAAGACAATGGCATTACAGCAGGCCACAGACAAGCATTACCATTCAACTTCGGTGAACTTCGTGCAATAGTCGTTCACTTTTATGACTCTCATAGTACGATTATTAGCAGAACTAAATTAGGCCTGCTTCTGAACTGAATGAACATTGAACGTTTTCTTAAAAGGTCATAGTAAGCCTCCTGGAACTACTGAAAATGAAAATATAAACGGGAATTTGTGAAAAAGCTTAACCTAGGTACTCTTTGGGTTATTTTTTTTAATGCTAGATGATAACAGTGCCAACACTGCCAACTTGCCAAAAAATGTACAGACTGTGTGGAAGAAACTGTCGAAGAGACCAACGAGAATATAAGTGAAAACAAATTAAAGCAGAGTAAAAACAAAAAGTGACGTAACTATACAAATGGAGGTGTTTACGTGAAAATGTAAATTTTTGAATACCATCACCATTAATTTCTTTAGAATTGTTTGATCGTTAGCGTAACTTCAATTAAAACTGGCATCATCATAGTGAACTTTCAAGTTACTGAATTTCTAAAACTGAAGATCTGTGAAATAATTTGGGAGATTATAATAAATTAGTGTGACACGAAATGTAACCATGAATTTATTGATTTGATGAATCATCTTGGAGAATTAGACAGTTTTTGTACGATTCAAGAAATTGTGAAAATTAACAATAAATTGTGTAACCCAAGAAACCACATTGCAATTACTACCGAAAAGGTTTCCTGTGTTACACAACTTTCAATCTTGCCTTACAATTTACAGTATTCATATCATGAATTTCAGTTTTTGTAGAACATGTAAAATTAAACTAAAAAGCTTGATATATTTATGTTTATGAACAGAATGTAAGCATTATAGTCATTAAAAAAAATTACATTCTCTTATTCTGAACTAATATTGTGTTAACTTATGTTTACCAAATGTTTAATTTGCAAATTTTCATTTCATGCTATGAATACTGTTTTAATAAACCAATTATTCTTAATATCTACATGTTTGGTAAACAAACATGTTTATATTAAGAATCAAAAGTAACCGCAGGCTTGTATAAAAAAAAACTTGTAAAAATTGTATTGGTGTAATAATTGTGTATTTCACTAATTAGCACAATTTTTTCTAGCTAGCACATAGACATGTCATTATGATTTGAAGTCCATAACAAGTAAATAGTCATGGACGGAAGTGTTAAGTGACACACTGATCACAGGAATTGTGACTGGACAATATAATATGATGGACAATATAAAATGAGATGAGAGGTCAACAATCAACATGAAAAGTATTGACGACTGAGTAATGTTGGACCTGATGATAGTGGCAGGGTGGAAATGTAATCAAAGATATAGTTAACAATACTTATGTCTAGATGCGCAATCAGTCAACTTCATGAGGGTTGTGAAATGTCCTTCTTACACTCTTTATCGTAACAATACCCAGGGTCTTTGAACAACTTTCATGAAAGTGACACAAGGCTCATGCTTTTAATACACACATGTATTTTTTATATATCCCATCTCCTTCAAACCCTTTTTTATTGAATGTTGGCTTCAGTAGCTCTAATATAATTTGTTGAGATTAATAATGATATTGTATCTTTACAGATAAGTGGTGCTGTTCTTACAGAATTTATAAAGTGCTAATTAAATCATTAGGAGTTGAAATGGCTGACAGTTACAGCAGACATTCTCAAAGCAAATCCACAAGGTATCAACAAAAAGACAAAGATATTATGATGAAATCCAAATCTAGGAGATCTAAATATTCTGACCATAAATATCACCATGTGGAGTCAAAAACACCTCCATTACCCACCAGAAGTACCTCCACATTGGAAGAATTGTTACAAAAAAGGGAATCTCTTAAAATGGAACTAAAAAACATAGTAAAACATTCTGACTCTTCAGCAAGTAAAGAAAGCAAAAAACGTAAGCATTCCAAAGAAGACTATGCTTATGAAATAATTAGTAAAAAAAAAAGCTACAAGGAGAATGAGACTAAACCCAAAATAAATTCTAAAAGAAAATCTATTCACGAATCTTCACCAGAACTAGACCATACACAAGCAGATTCAGAAGACGAGGAAAGTATTATTGAGCTAAGACGACAACTACGTAGACAGCTTCTTGAAAAGTTCAAGGTTTCCCATGATAAAGGCAGTGGAAGCAATGAATCAAACAATAAGAATGCTTGTTCTGAAGCTAAAAGCATCAAAAATGTTAAAGAAAACCAGGTTGACCAAAATATTTCAAAACAAATGACGGACATGTTTTCAGAACAAGATGAATTTGATTCTAACAACAGTACATCGAATAATGTAACTCATAACAACAACGAAGCTAATTTAAATTTAACTGACAATTGGGATGATCCAGATGGATACTACAATATACGTATTGGAGATGTTATCAACAATAGATACACCATTAAAAGTATTTTAGGACAAGGAGTGTTTGCTAATGTTGTTCGAGCTCAAGATAACACAGAGGGAAATGATTATGTTGCCATTAAAATAATTAGAAACAATGAATTAATGTATAAAACAAGTCTAAAGGAGATAGCTGTTTTAAAAGAAATAAGGGAAGCTGACCCTGACAACAAATATCATTGTGTCCAGTTCTTTGGCCAGTTTATGCACAAAGGACACCTTTGTCTGTTACTAGAATCTCTGCACATGGATTTAAGAGGTGTCATTAAGAAGTATGGCAAAAATCATGGTATCAACATAAAAGCATTAATGAGTTATAGCAGACAGCTACTCCTGGCACTAAGACTTCTCAAGAAACTTGGAATTATTCATGCTGATATAAAACCTGATAATATTTTGGTGAACGAAAAGAAAAATGTCTTAAAGTTGTGTGATTTCGGCTCGGCAGCAAAAAGTGATGACAATGAGCCTACCCCTTACCTAGTTTCAAGGTTTTACAGAGCACCTGAAATCATTCTTGGCGTACCATACAAACATGGTATTGATGTATGGTCAGCAGCATGTACCATTTTTGAAATGGCTACTGGGAAAATTATGTTTACGGGAAGTTCAAATAATAAGATGTTAAAATGTTTTATGGATCTAAAAGGAAAATTCTCTAGCAAGCTTGTAAGACGCGGTAAATTCAAAGATCAGCATTTTAATTACCTTAATAATTTCCTTCTTCACAAAAAAGATGAATTTACTGGCAGAGAAAAAGTTGTTGAAATGAGCAATATTAATGTTAGTCGAGATTTACTTTATGAACTCAAAAAATCTTATAAGAATGTATTTGTGAATGAAGAAAGAAAAGTTACACAGCTCAAAGACTTGCTTGATAAGATGACAATGCTAGATTCTAGTCAAAGACTTTCGGTAACTGACTGCTTAAAACATCCTTTCATTTTAGAGGAATTAGAGAAAGATGCGAGTAAAAAATAGTAAAGCTGTTTATTTTGTTACAATAAGATAAAGTTTAATAAAAACAATTTTTCAATAAAAGTATTTACTTTATTAACTTCTAAGAGACGAAAACAACAAAAATATACGCCTTCAACCGAAATATCACTTAAGGTTTTCATATATGGACTATCACAATTTAAAAGGAAAAATTGACTTGGTCATCAATGGTAATAAAACTGCTGTAGTGAATTGACATGACCACTTCAGACCTCTACTTATTCCAAGAGTATTTTATAATCACAAAACCAAAATGAGTAGGTACACAGATCAGATAATTGTAATTTGATTTCAAATAAATAGGCTTATTAAATGCATTTTACTAAAGTGCCTCTGTATGAAAATGATCTGTATTTACTTTTCAGTTAAACTATTACACAGTATAGATAATAAAATTTATTTAGAGGTGGGAAACGTTAATAATGTTGGTAACGAAATTGGAGTTTGCAAAATATAGTACTTGCATATTTATGTAGTCAAAATTTTATGTTAGACGATTGTTACAAATTAACATAAAAGTATAAATATCAATTGGATCACCACTTAAGACATACTTATAAATTACAATAGAGCCTTCTTTAAAACTATAAAAAAAACATTGCTTACTTTCCATTTTTCGCCATTTTGTTAGGTAATCACCTAGTCACTAGTCCATTAAAAAAATATATAACAACAAAAGTAAGTAGATATAATGCATCACAGTACAATAACATAAACAAACCAAAATGTTACTGGCAAAAGTCTGCAGCGTGGGCATCCTTAACCCTTCGAGAAAAGTACGATATTCGCTTTTTTTTTACTCTCAACTTGAAGCATGCAATCTGTATTTTTAGTTATTTTTACAAGATGAACATCGCAAAATTTAATGTGGCAAATATTGTCCAGCGCGCGTAAACTACTGCGATTGGTCGAATGATACCAACCAATCGCAGCAGCTTACGCAGGCTTGACAATTCTGCGACAAACCGGCCGGGCCCTTTGATTGATACAGAGGGTTGTAAAAAGGCACATCACCAAGCCAAAATTTACGTAATGCCAGTGCTAGCAGATAAGTGTGTGACGATCCTTAACATTCATTATCTACAGCTATGATAGCTGTAGATAATGAATGTTAAGGGTCGTAACCAGCCAGTTCCCCGTTATGATCCAGATGCAAATAATCACAATGACGTGAAGAGTATGTGACTCGGCTTTGCGATGTATCTTAAAACACCCGTTTTTTACTTATCCATAATTATTTTGAATTGAGAGGGTAACCGAATCATTTACAAATTATCCAAAAAGTCATATTAATGTTGACTACTACAGACTTTGCCCGTAACATAACAACTGATCCCACACACAACTTATCTCTTACAGTAAAGCATCTGTAGCACATTTTACAGAATAAAAGAGATATATTTTACAACAGTTCCCTAATACTTGTAGTATGAATACTGTAGACATGAGTAAAGGCCTAATTTAAGTGCAGTTATCATTACAGTTCATTAAAAACTAAGTACAGGCAAACACTGAAATTAATAAATGAACACTCGATTTCAATAATGATTGCTTTATACTGATAAGTTATTTATTTTATTTCAGATATGTTCAGTTTAATGAGTTATGCTTAGTTATGCTTTATAAACGATATGGTCAAATTAAAGTAAAATTGGTTTTGCCGACATACTCAACTTGAACCAATCAGTCGATTAATTACTTTCCATCTATATTCCATTCTGACATAGTCATATTCATATCCAATAATGTACAACCACAAGTGCTACAGAATAATTTAGTGTTAATTTATATTTGAGGATTTGTGAAGAAACCTTTGCCAAGCTGCTGCATACAACTTTTTAAGTTATTTTCTTGCAATGTCTAAAAACTGAACAAGGCAACTAAATATAAAATCACAAGACAAGTCACTAGTGTCACAGTAACTTTTATAATAAATCTACGTTTTAACCACTATCATAATATAATCTAATGTCAAAATCTTATGGATGGAGCCATTACACAATGAATTAGGTAATACAGGTAGCAGAAATGGGATGAAATGCAGTCTCAATTTATTCGATTTGATCACTGGCTTTACTTATCACAAAAGTAGGTAATGGTACGCAAACAGCATAACTGTGTCGGTAAATATAGGAGTTACCTATGAGATTCTTTATGGTAGAAAATAATATCGACTAACTATGTATTAAACCTCTCATTAGTTTCTATCGTAACGCGACTCTAATTATATAGTTAATGTTTTTTCTTTGGATGTGTGGAATTGGATAACACAATGACGAGCTTTTTATAGTGTCGTGATTGTTGTTATGTTGAGGGCATGTTTTGGCTCTGAAAGCCCGAGTTTGGAGCGCCGATCTCTATAGACTGTCCGGATGCTATCGAGTCGGGGCTCTGCAGCGATGCGCTGTACACCGGGTTCATGGGGGTAGTCCCACCGGCCTCGAACAATGTGCTGTCGTACACACTGTTGCTCTGCTGGACAATACAAACATTAGAGGTACAACTAGAAAATGGTTTGATTTAAAAAATAAATAAAATTCTAGTCATTTAGTCAAATTATGCTGAGAATCAGCAATTTTTGAACGTCAAAATGACATAAGACTGTCCCCCAAAACGCCCGCCCTTCACCACTTCCTAGTGATTTTGGTTTGCTTTTAGGAAGACAGAGAAAAAGATGTTTGATGAAGTAGTTTCGCAATCAGTCCTATCGCCTATAAGCTCACCCGATATAGCAAGAATTGTGGTGATTATGATTACTCTTGGGTATAACAACCTGTGGGGCTCGTGGCTAAGTAATAACAACTACACGGGTCGATCGATCAGGTTAAGCTAAGCTTGCCACGGTCGGTCCGTGGATGGGTGACCATTTTAACATACCGAGACCCCTCCGTGCCTCGGAAAGCAAGTTAAGCTGTTGGTCCCGGCTGTCATTCGTGGATCTTTGACAGTCGTTGCGGGTCGTCAGAAGCTTGAAGTCTGACAACCAGTCTTACCAAGGGGTATCGTGTTACCCAGCAACTGGGTTGTAAAGGTCAGATAGTTAGTCGCTCGTCGCTCCAAGTAAACTACTGGTATTCAGCTCCATCCGGATAGAAAAGGCTAGGCAGATAATGGGTGTAACAACCTGATTTTGTAAAACTATTATTAAAGAGATGACGGCTTCACTATCTCCCTTCACTCGCAATTAATGTGTATGAGCGAGACGCAAATAAAAGGAATAAACTTTAGATATAAATATTACCTGATAAATATAATCGGAATCTGTTTTGAGTGAGCTGAAGCTCTGCTGGTGCGGCAAGGAAACCTGATCTTCGTCCATAGGCTCGTCCATTTGAGCCTTGTACGAGAACATGATGCTTGGTTGAGATACACTGAAACCACAAAATTGATAAATGTATCTATAATTTTGTACTTACGTCAGTAGTAACACTTGAACGACAATCACCCTTACTGCTACGAAATAAAGGCGCTGCCAATGACAAACACATTGCATTACATACCAATCACCATGGACGTGTGACTGTGCTCACGATAAGTTACAAGTTTCATAATTAAAGTTCAATAAAGTAGACGAGCTGTTTCTAAATATAGAAAATGATATAGACTATTAAATGCATCATCTCATAGCCTATATTTCTGCATGTAAGACAAACTGATAGTAGGCTTCATTTTCAGAACAAGACTAGTGTACTATGAGTCTCATGTACAGTTCGTTCATAGTTATTTTACCTCTGATTTTGCTTCACTGTCCAAATCACAATGATCTTTATTCTCATTCGAATAAGGTTGATATCATTTAAAAGTCTGTCTGTCATTGTGAACTTTATTTTCGTCACAATAAGGTTGCTGCTGTCAGAGGTATAACTGTGAACGGACTATAATTTATATTTCGAACAAGTTATTTATTTTTAATAATTTTTTACACCACCCTAGTTATTCCTCCTTCATATCAAACGCACTTGCATTTACACACAATTCTCATGTACAGACGCCAGCACATCAAGCTACTACAATCTGTCAAATTTCTTTAACAGCTTTTTAACTTTATCGCTAAAGCATTAAGGTTCAAGGTTGATTGGGAAAATTTGACAGTTTCGGGTAGCTTGACCTGCTGGCGTCTGTACACAAACAAATATTTATTTCGTGTGGGAATTGCACCTGAAATCTGAAGCGATCTCCAATTGCTGCCGACATCATTGAAAATTTAAACCTTTCTGCGAGACTGGGAGTACTATACGCCCCGAAGAAGTAGGATTTATAGCACAACAGGATTGCACCAGGTACATTTTTTTATTTGACTATTAATAACAATAGCGCGTTTTTGTACACTTTTCGATCGGGAATTTAGCTTCTAATACAAAGCATTACTCCTTCTTCTATAAGGCTAAATAAAACTCACCTGAAAAATTCGCTTAGGAATGTGTGATAGACGAGGGGAGTATAAAGTGAGAAGTAAAGCCAAGTTGTGACGTCAACGACACACAAACCGGACTGCATGTTGCCCCAGGCCAGGAGCCCTGCACCGACCGCCTGCGTCGTGTCCAACAGTGCCAGTAGCAACACGTATAGGTAAAACGATAGTTTAGCTGCAACGAAACAGGTTTTAATTGTTAATTTCTTGGTGGTACTGGTCCTGGCTAGTGATATATTAAGGTCGCTTCCCACGGGGTGTGATAAGACAAGTCGCGCCGCACCGAGCCAATTTTCTCCAACTGACACGCCTCGAGTGACACTCTTTCCACGATGCGTAGGCGCGGGCAGGTGCGGCTCGACTTGAGATATCACGCGCTGTGAGCGAGCTTTACAATAAAACATAACTAGAAATACGAGGAAAATGTATAATTTTAGTTGCGAGCCGAAGCTATACTTACTATAGGTCGATCGCATAACTGAGACGTTGCCTGAGGTAGCTGCGCGGTGCGGGAGGGGTTTTGTGACGTGATGCGAGAGCTCAGTGATTGGTCAACTTGTGACAACTATCACCCCTCCTGCACCGTTATACCTTTTACCAATTTAATATAGTAATATAATCTGTCCGGCCCAAAAGACTGACAATCAGTCAAAGGGGTATTGTACTACCCAGTAACCAATGAACATTCTCTGGGTAGCTTTTCTATATATTTATAAAATATCTTAAGCTCTTTTTCTCTTCCACTGCAAGACACGTTATTAGCTTTTGAAGCCCTAAACAAATCACGCACGGAGTTTATCAGTGCATAAATTTAATAATGGCGGGTTTAAATACTATCTGAATGTGCGCATGACCAATTTTCATAGTAATAATGTTTTCATGAGTCTATCTACAGTGTTCGACAGTTCCAGATAAGTCAGGATTAAATGTGTAACATAATATCAGAATCATTGAGCATGGGATCAAGTTGCTTGGTCAGACAACTAACCAATAACAAAGGTTGAATTGATCAGCGTTACTAGTATACTTCCATTATTTTTATTTCTTATTGTAGATTTTGGGGAGGATTAGCCATTAGCTTTAAAAAATCAAAAAGTCTTCAATCTTATGCATGGAAACACTTAAAAACAAAGCAATTTAGGGCATTTTTTTATTAGGGTTGTGGTCCAAATAATCTGCTCTTGATGTTATACTATGCCCAACAAATGCTCATTATTAATAAAACCAGCCAAGTGCGAGTCAGACTTGCACTCGAAGGGTTCCATACCACCGTACAATTATTTTATTTTTAATATTTGTTGTTAAGCAGCAATAGAAATTCACACTATGAAAATTTCAACTGTCTACCTATTACGGTTCATGAGATACAGCCCGCTGACAACTGATGGACGGACCGCAGAGGCTTAGTAATAGGATCCTGTTGGCATCCTTTGGGTACGGAACCCTAAAAACCAGTCTATTTTAAGGATACTAATTATTATCATACAAAATGAATGTGCATCATTTCTGATTATAATTTAATATTTATTAACAACAACCAAATAATGTTTTGTATATTTGGATTGGTTACTAAGACATTTCAGATACATATCCAATAATAAATCATACTATCTGGTAGATATTAACTATAAATTATTAACTGCATGTTACCGTTTCATAATTTATTGTATATAAACCAATAAATAATGATAACAGAAAGAGGAAATAATTCTCATTATTGCACTGCTATGAAAAATCTGTAAGTGTATTCACAAGCAATTTGATACAGGAATAAAGCACTTAAGTGCATCTTGTATAATAATTATGATTAGCAGAACTATTATTCTCTAATGTTTGTGTAATTAGTCTATATGACATTGTAATTACAATGTGATTTTTTTTATTGTAATATAATAATATTGTTGGAATTACTCATTAAAAAAAATTGTTTTATTAAATAATTATTCATCCATTGCAGAGAGCAGGGGTGGCCCAGTGGTAACGGCCCCGACTTGTGAATGGTATGTGGGTTTGAACCCATGCAGGCACTTTAGTTTGTGTAAATAATTTCATCACCACTGCTCTCAAAGCAGTGAAGGAAAACATTGTGAGGAAAAAACAGGCATGTCCTAGGACCTAGGACAAGCCTGGACCTAGGAGACATGTGACATCTACTAATCCGCACTGGGCCTGCATGATGTATTACGGCCCACTCCCTCACATAGAGAGAAGGCCTCAGTCAGGAACATTATAGGCTGATTATGTTATGTATCCATTAAATAAGTAATTAATTTGACTGTGATCATACCAACAGGATATTCTTTTTTTTAATAATTTAATATACTTACTTGGTAAAGCAAGATATTCCCTCAATGGTATCCAGGGCAATAGTAATATTAAGAAGTAAATGAGAGCAAAGACTAAAGATGATGTAAACCAAAACAGCATCCCTCCATGTCCAAAAAGGTCATAGTCTCTGGTGTCAACATGAAACATGTCATCTGGCATGACTATCTCAAGGGTGCCTTGGGTGACGGTGAATGCAAGGGATAAGAGTGATGTTGCCAGTAACACATATCTAATACTGCTGCGACTGTCCAAATGGCCTGGAATATAAGTACAACACTATAATAACAAAACAACAACAATATAATTTAATTAAGTTGTAGCGGCATCTACAACGCCAATGCCACATGCAGTCATTTCATATTGAGTTATTTAGACCTAGAGCCTTAGAAACTTCAAATCCTAATAAACAGCAAAAGTTTGCATGACAATAGACTAACGTGGAAATTAGAACAAGATTAGTCATTTAAGCAAAAACTATGAAGGTCAAAACTTACCGAAAGCCAAGCCAAATATGACAACACTCATCTCTGTGGCGAGCAGAAAAAATCTAACCATGACCCATAGCACCTTGTCCACCAGTCCACCAAGCGGCATCGCTGCATTCACTGTCATGGACACGGCACATCGCACCAGGCTTATGATCACATTGCCCCATACCAATGTGTAGAACGTCAAGAATATAGGACTGCTTGTAGCACGTAATTTCAACTGAGCCTTGTTAAATCTTACCACTAAGAATAACACAAACAATGCGTTTGGTATCAAAATAATTAAATCCCAAATGCGGACCCTGCGAAAGAACAACAAAGTGAGCACAAAAACATACGCTAAAATAAAAAAAATACCAAGGACGCAGAACATTTACGTACCTTGAATTATTTATCTCGTAGTATAAAACATATTTACAAAAGGTGTCCTCCGTAACGGGAGGGAAATCTGACCCATTAGTACCGTACATCTTCATATTCGTCTACTGTTTTGCCATTTAGTTTGTTACGAAAGAGTCTTGAGCCCGTGGCAGCATTACTCCAATAATCAAGTTATTGGAATGGGCCACCGTTACGTCAACTTAGTCCTATCATTATAAACATACACGCTTTGATTCTGCACTAGTAGTTCTCTAGCTTTCTAATTCAATTTGAAATGACGACACCAATAAATGATCACACCACGAGATATTTTAAGTATTGTGTAAAATAATTTATTCTTTCTCATTCATTCGCTTCGCTTCTTCGCTTTACTAACTTGACAGTGACAAGACAATTGTCCAATTGACTTTTTCATTCAATTGACATTATTGACAGAACCGTCATCGTGAGTTTAGAGCTGTGCTCTCAAAACACAAAATACTATAAAAAAAAATGGGCCAATTAGCACAAAAAGGTTAAAAATTTTAAGCTCGTCATAGGGAGCAGCACTGTTCATAGTCCACAAGCCGCCGTTGTTTGTTTGTGTTGATCACAAATTAAACGAAAACTAGACCAATAAGATTAAAACACGAGGAAAGGTAAATAGGTAATAGGTTTTAACTCTGTTTAGTTTAGTTTTATGATCCTGTACGAGTCGCAATAAATACTTTTTCTTTCTTTCTTTCTTTTAGCAGCACTGGTAAATAGCAGCTGTAGTGTAAAATTAAATTAAATATAAACATTTTATAATTTATTTCTCCTTTTATATTATAATATTTCTATGTTATTTTGTGTTCGTTGACTTAACTTTAAGGTGGATGCTCCAAGGTAGCCCGCGAAATTCAAATTTTCTTACATTTTTTGCAATTTGCTGGTCAGTACTAAGTTGTACGTTGATTAAAATATGATTCGCGGCCGTAACAAATATGTATTTACAGAATTATAATCATTAAAGTCATCAACACAACTCTCTAAGATCAATTAGTAATCCTACTGAATGACTATTTCATGAAATCTTGACATTTTAGGATTATGCTAACTTAACAAGTTTTATTACTGATTCTAATTCTTCAGAAAATTCGCGGAAAAGAATGAATTTCGCGGTCCATTGCTTTTTCCCAAAGATACCGTTCAGGGCTTTTAATAGCTTCTCTATAGGTACTAGGTTCTTGGTGACAGCTAGTCATGTTTAAAACATAGTCCTTGAGTTTAATAGGTGGACGAAGTAATGATCTATATCTGAGAATCCTTCCACCATGTTCCATGATTTCCTGTTCAGGCATTACATCTCTGGTATGAATTTCCGTCTCATCTTCATTTACTTCCCTTATCTCTCTCCGTAACTCAAAACTCTGTTCAGAAGCATAACTCCTAGCGTCATCAAAATCATCCAAATTTACAACTAGAAGATCTTCTCTACCATGAACTCAGTGTCCCCAATTTCGGTATAGTTTGACCAAAACCGCTGTACCGCGCCTTCGGTATGTGCGCGGCGAGACGGGGTGGTAGTGCAGGCCGCTCATTCGTCATCGTTCACGGCATCCCACCCTCCGCCTCGCCGCGCATTCCTCCCGCCTCACCGCGCATTCCTAAGGCGCGGTACAGCAGTTTCGGTCAAACTATAACAACACCTTCATTGATATTCTCTCATTATTTTCGATAGTTCTATCATTGTCTGAGTTTTCTGCATTCTGAGTAACTTGTGGTTGACTCACTGGATTCAATGCATCATCCTCATTACCATGCAACTGTGGCAATTCCAATGTATAGCAACCCACACATCATTTGCTCGACCAATGAGAGCGTCTCGCGGTCTTATCCCGATCCGGTACCGAGATGGCGCGTCTTCTACACACTCGTAATTCTCGGAATCCGACACTCACACAGACGCGACTGTACATCGCGATATACACGCGCCGCGCCGCCGGCGCCGCGCGCCATTTTTTTAGTAGTCCGCCACGCGCGCGCCTTCCGTGTGCACGCGTGCCACCTCGCTACCGCTCAGCCCGCCAATACCGGTTACTCTCGTGTTGTGTTGTTTATAATTATGTTACACCAATAAATCATAAGGGTTCAGAACTCAATCCTACAGACCCTCTTTCTCTTCTCTCTCATATGTGGCGCCCCAACGTTTGTGTAACCCGAACAACCGTGAAAATAGTGATACATAGTGAAAATGCCAGTGACAAGGAGCAGAGCGGCTAGTTTGAGTCGCAGGGAAGATGCCAACGATGCACTCCCCGTCCCCTCGCGACCGAACAGGCCGACCGCGGCGTCCGACCAACAAGATGGCGGCGATGCGTCCTCTTTGCCGTGCCCCGACGCTAACGCCACGTTCTCCAATGAACACGTGGCTGCTATTATTGCATCTCTTCAGCGCTCGCAGACAGAAGCGTACAGAGACCTGCTCGACTCGGTGGCGCGGGCAAATGCATCTACTCCTCAGTCACTCACATTGCTAGGGCATCATAGTACCCTTGCCCGCTGTAAAGCAACCTTCTCCGGTAGACCGAAGGAATCGGTAGAAGCTTTTATTGACGCTATTGAAGCGTATAGCGAGTGCGCTCAGGTCGCGGACTCAAACATCCTACGTGGCCTCGCTTATTTATTCAAGGACGATGCAGCCACGTGGTGGCAAGGAGTAAAACATTCGATAACATCGTGGTCACAGGCTAAAGAAAACCTGATAAGTGCCTACGGTGACCGCCGGCCGCCTCATCGAGTTTATAACGAAATGTTTTCGACTCCACAGAAGAACGAAAATACGGATATGTTCGTCGCTCGCATTCGTGCCCTCATGGCAAGATTACCTAAAGGTGACGTATCAGAGTCTGCACAGCTCGATATGACGTACGGCCTCCTTCACAGCAGAATCAGGAAAAGGCTGCGCAGAGAAGAGTGTAAGAGTTTCTCTGATTTACTTCGTCTCGCACGTATTGTTGAAGATTCATTCGATGAGAAACATACTACGACGACAGCTACGAGTGAACGCCGACCTCAAACAAATCCGCGCCCATCCACATCGATGTTGCATACTCAACCCGCAACTCGCGCGACGACATCGATCGAGAACATTTCTGCACGTGCGCAGGCCTGCACAGGAGATCCCGCCGCCACGACGACGCAGGGCCAGCCGCCCGCGTCGGTGACTACTACGACTCGGGAATCTGCTACAAAGAAGCAACGATCTGTTTGTGCCTACTGCAAGCGATTCGGACACACTCGGGACCAGTGTCGTAAGTTACTGAACCAAGGTGAGCCCCAATCTCATATATCTGCGGAAATGCGTGATGGTGATAAAGACCACAAAACCCAAAAGTCAAGTGATCAATCGTTTTACTGTGTCGAGTCGCGTAATATTAGTGATATACGTAGTTACAAATGTAAACAAACCGACTTACAAAATGGTCACAACTCGCTAATTTCAAATAATTCTTGTATGGTTTGCCTGTCAAATAGTGACAACTGTGTCGAGTCGCGTAATATTAGTGATGTAGGTAGTTACAAATGTAAACAAACCGACTTGCAAAATGGTCACAACTCACTAATTTCAAATAATTTTTGTATGCTTTGCCTGTCAAAGAGTGACAACTGTAATTTTTCAAAAATTGATTTTTGTTCTGAAAACTATGTTTGTAAGTGTATTTCTAATTTTCCCACAAGTATTTTGTGTGCTGATAATTATTATTGTGATCATCAATTCTCAAAAATTGATGCTTCTTCGGTGAACAAACAGTGTAACTCACAATTTCATAAAAATGATAATTGTTTTTCTTGTGGAGATGTATATGACAATTGTGCATGTAGTATATCACGTGGTAATGATCTTGCGGGACCCTCCATTAGTCACAGTTTACGACCTATTTTTAAGATAAAAATTTTCGGTTATAATGGAACTGCACTGATAGATACAGCTGCCAAACATTGCATTGCGGGTCACACGCTATATACTCTTCTTCAACGTCTGGGAGTTCACTTCACCTCTTCGTCTCGGGAGATTAAACTTGCTGATGGCTTAATCCGCACCATGGATTGTAAGCATACCATATTGGAAGTCTGTCTAGAATCTCGGGTTATCAAGGTACCATTTTTAATTTTCCCGGATGCATCTAATAATGAGACATTATTAGGTATAGATTTTATAACTGCCACCGGAGTAGTTATTGATTTTCATAAAGGAATTTGGCACTTCAGTGATTCAAATTTAATTGAATATAAATTATGCTTTGAACCTATTTCACGCACCATGTCCTGCTCTTCAACCGACGTTCTCAGGGATGATGAAGGTATTCACCTTAACCCAGCTGAGCGACAGGCGCTCACTGCCATCCTCACCAGGCATGCACATGTTTTTAGGACAGGGGGAGGCCCAACACCCTATGCAGAACACCGCATCGAAACAGGTGAGCACCCACCCATTGCTGTCCCACCCTATAGATTAAACCCTGCTAAGAAAGAACTTATGAAAGCGGAAATAGAGAAAATGTTACAAGATGACATAATTGAAGAATGTGAATCGGCTTGGTGTTCACCAGCGCTGATGGTGCCAAAATCAAATGGTGCTATCCGTTTCTGCGTTGACTTCAGGCGCTTAAATGCAGTCACCAAGGTCGACACATACCCGATGCCACGCATCGATGAACTTCTCCAAAGCACTAAGCGAGACTGCTTTATGAGCACATTAGACCTTCGATCCTCATACTGGCAGGTGATGGTAAGGGAAGCTGACAGAGACAAGACTGCTTTTGTTTGTCCTCTTGGTACTTATCGTTTCAAGAGAATGCCGTTTGGTCTCCGCAACGCGCCAGCAACCTTCCAACGCCTCATCGACCGTGTCCGTTCTTGCTCTGCTTTGCAAAATGTCACTTTATTAGCATATTTGGACGATTTGTTAATAATTTCTCAAGGATACCAGCAGCACCTGCAAGATCTCGAGGCAGTTTTCAAACGACTGGCCGAATTTAACCTCCATGTTAACAGGGAGAAGTGCGCTTTTGCCAGAGAAAGCGTTAAATACCTCGGCCATGTCATCACCCAAGAGGGTGTCTCCACCGACCCAGGGAAGGTGAGTGCTGTCCTCGAAATGAAGGAACCAGGTAGCTTAAAACACCTGAGAACCTTTCTTCAAACTTGCTCATGGTTCCGTAAATTCATTCCCAACTTTTCAAAAGTTGCTGAACCATTAACACGTTTGACTAGGAAAAGTCAAGCGTGGTCTTGGGGCTCAGAGCAAACCCAAGCTTTCAATGAGCTTAAGTGTCTTTTGACCACAGCTCCAATACTTGTGCAGGCTGATTTTAGTCGCCCTTTCATTCTGCGTACAGACGCAAGTAACTACGCCTTAGGCGCAGTTTTATTGCAGGGTGACGGGAATCAAGAAAGGCCAATCGAATATGCCAGCCGACTCCTCAATGCAGCCGAGCGCAACTACTCCACTACGGAGCGCGAGGCACTCGCTGTCGTGTGGGCGGTGGAGCGTTTTCGTCCTTACTTAGATGGCCAACCAGTCGTAATTGGCAGCGATCACCAGCCTCTCCGTTGGTTGCTCTCTCTTAAATCACCAGCAGGCAGGTTGGTCCGTTGGGCTCTCAAGCTTCAATCTTTTGACATCCAGTTCCAATATACCCCAGGGAAGGCGAACGTTGTGGCAGATACCTTGAGCAGACCAATTTGCTCAGGCGACTCTCGTGATGGTTGTGGTATTTGTTCAGTCATCTGCGATCTGCCCACTAAGACGCCAAGTCAGCTTCGCGAAGAACAGACTTCTGACCCTGAAGTGGATAAAATATTGAAGGAGCTTGAGGGACCTGACGATGTTGCAGCCCAGAGATGGCTAGAAAGGGGTTATCTCATGAACCAAGGTGTTTTGTTCCGGTTCAATCCAGACTCTGAGAGCGAATCCCCTCAGCTAGTTATATCAACCGGTCAAGTTGCAGACATATTGAAGGAGTTGCATGACTCTCCAACTGCCGGCCACCCAGGTATCGATAGGACCTACCAGAAGGTAGCACAACTCTATTATTTCACAGGGATGCGCAGAATAATCACCGACTATGTCAAAGCCTGCATTCACTGCCAACGTTACAAGGCCAACAACAACAAACCTCCCGGCTTACTCCAAACACCAGTTATGAACCAGCGTAACGAGGTGTTGGCCATGGACTTATTTGGGCCACTTCCGGAAGGAGACCGAGGGGAGCGTTGGATCCTACTCGTTGAAGACACCGCTACCCGTTGGATAGAGTTGTTTGCTCTTAAAGAAGCCACAGCAGAAGCTTGTGCTGTTGTCCTTATCGAGGAATACTTCATGCGTTTCGGATTGCCTCGTAGGATTATTTCGGATAATGGTGTCCAGTTTGTTTCTGCAGTAATGCGCCAAGTCATGTCAGTCTTAGACATAAAACAAAATTTTGTCCCATTGTACCACCCAGAGGCTAACCCTGCTGAGCGGAAAAACCGCGATTTAAAAGCTATGTTAGCACATCTCGTGGAGGGCGAGCACACCTCTTGGCCAGAGAAGCTGCCGACGATTCGTTTCGCTCTGAATAGCGCCAAATGTCGTACTACAGGTAAGTCACCTGCTTATTTATTCTTCGGCAGAGAAATGCGATCTCCTACAGAGGTCGTTCATGACCTTCGTGCAATACAAAACAAAGAAAACTTTGTTCCTCAAATTTCACCTTACCTCAGTAAGTTTTTAAAATCCCTATCAGCTGTTCGAGAACGAGTGGAAATCCAACAAGATAAGACGAAGCAGTACGCCGATGCATCGCGCCGACCAGCTGACGCCTTTGAAATAGGCGATTTAGTTTTGCTGAAGTCGCACCTGTTGAGCAAAGGTTCCAAAGACCTAACTTCCAAATTTTACCCACGTCGCGATGGACCCTACCGAATTGCAGGAAAGGTTAGTCCCACAACTTATTCAATCGCAAGCACAGAACAGCCTGACATAATTTTAGGGAAATATCACTCCCAAGATCTTACTCCCTATCAAGGTGACAAGGATTCATTACCTAAACCTGTCATTCCAAAAAGGAAACGCGGACGTCCAGCTAAGGCTGCAGATTCACCAGTCCAGGAGCGGGGGCGTTCTCCAGGACTTGAGGGGGAGTATATAGCAACCCACACATCATTTGCTCGACCAATGAGAGCGTCTCGCGGTCTTATCCCGATCCGGTACCGAGATGGCGCGTCTTCTACACACTCGTAATTCTCGGAATCCGACACTCACACAGACGCGACTGTACATCGCGATATACACGCGCCGCGCCGCCGGCGCCGCGCGCCATTTTTTTAGTAGTCCGCCACGCGCGCGCCTTCCGTGTGCACGCGTGCCACCTCGCTACCGCTCAGCCCGCCAATACCGGTTACTCTCGTGTTGTGTTGTTTATAATTATGTTACACCAATAAATCATAAGGGTTCAGAACTCAATCCTACAGACCCTCTTTCTCTTCTCTCTCATAAATGGTATTTAAATTCAGCTTCTGTAGAAGCCTTCACTGGAGCTTCCGCACCCAAGGGCTTTTAATCGAAGGTGACATCCCTTGATCTCACCCATCGTCATTATCATATCCCACCAAAATATATTTCACGGCTTTCTTGTGCAGCTTCTTCTTGGTTTGCTTTGGTATGTACAGACGCCAGCAGGTCAAGCTACCCGAAACTGTCAAATTTTCCCAATCAACCTTGAACCTTGATGCTTTACCGATAAAGTTGAAAATCTATTAAAGAACTTTGACAGATTGTAGTACCTTGACCTGCTGGCATCTGTACTTCTGACTTCTCTCGAAGAAAGGTTACATACACAAATCTGTAACGTGTGAATTCATCTTTGAACAGTACAAAGTAGCGATATTTGGAAATGGACAGAGGGAATGGACCACACACATCAGTGTGTATGCGTTCTCCAGGCTGTGTGGCTTTTTCCCGTACACCAAACTTCTGTCTGTGGGACTTTCCAAATATACAGCCCTCGCATAATTCTCCAGTTTCCTTGGTTTTAATACCGACTTACCTCTCGATTAGGCTTCTCACATGCCTTTTATTCTGATGAGCCATCCGCTCATGATAGAGTTGCATGCTGCAACTGCGTTTTTTATTAAATGTTATCCCGTCGGGGGACCGCTACTATTTTAAACTTTAAACTACTACGCACGTACTAAAATCTTCCATTTTGAACCTACTTCAGGTTTTTAGGCTTTTTGCAAAAAATCTTTTATTTATCATGTAGCCTGCAATGTAGACGCTTCACATCATATTTTTTTTGTTTAATCATTTCCGATGGGTTCTTAGCTGCAGCTTAGCTGACCATATTATAGTGTCATATAGTGTATAATCTATGTAGCTGACAACTGACTAGAGGTGTGACTATTATTGCTGCACGCAGAGATTGTTATTTAATTTAATATTTTGTTAGTGTTTAGTGATTGGGTTGATATTTTATTTATTCTTGTTGGAGGTTTAATCACCAAGGAAAATTTAATCACCGTTTCACTTCTATAATAGGTATACGTGTATAATAAACGTGCAGAATCTCGTATTTCATATTAATTATTATGGAGACTATTACCGATATTACGCAGATATGCATATTAAATTGAGTAGCTATATAATGAATCGGTTCACTAATATTTGACTAATATCCAGTAATAGGTATGATATCATAATATGCGTTAACTAATATATTCAATAACCTAAGATTTATCCTAATATACAAATCTCTACAGCTCACGCTAACAAACTTTAATGGACCATAGAGGTAAGTCTCTTTCTTTTTTTTTCCTTTTGGCAATTGAGTCAATGTCGACTATTCTGCCAGTGTCACGTTCACAGAACTGAGAGAGAACACTATTACTCCTAGCGGAGGTCACGTTTATTACATCTTGTCAATGTGCCAGCCATCTGTCGCCTGTCACCACTACCCAAGTATCCACAGTCCGCCGCTTTTGCGTGTCAAAAAAATTAAAATGTTAAAAAATGTTTCTCTTTCTCTAAAAAATTAACACAATCTTCCAGTTTCATATGTAAATTAAAGCCAGTCGGTGATCGAACTTTAAAATTCAAACAATAAAATAATAAGTCTGTTGTGAAGTTTATACCAATTGCAACGTTTCTGTTAAAACTGTGTTTATGTAATACGGTGCGCCTTGTTATTTTAAACAGATTAAAATTTAAACAAGACAATGGCGAATACATACAGATTTATGTGGAGCCAAATTTCTCGAGTATCCAGAAGTTTTAGAACCATGCAAAATATGTCAAATCATGTTTCTAACATTCCTAGGCTATCAAAACCATATTTACTGGGATTTTCCCTGTTTACTTGGCTCGGGTTCGATAAAAAATTGAGTGCAGAAGATGAACTTATTCACACCATAAAGCATTGCATATTATTTATCCAAAAGAATGAATTTGCAAAGGCAGAACAGCTACTTCATGTAGCTTTGCGGCAAGCTCAGCAAATTCATCATCAAATTGGTATTACTTACATTTATGACGTCATGGCAAATTTAGCACTTCAGAGGGAACAGTTAGACAAAGCAAAGCAACTATTTATTGCAGTAACACAAAGGATCATGGCAGATGGTGGTGGTGAAGATGATCCTAGAGTAATACATCTCAGTGTTAAACTAGCAAGAATCAGCCATCTGCAAAAGGACTACACTACCTCTCAGATAGGATTTGATTGGTGTTTAGAGAAATTGGAGCAATTAATAGAAAGAGATCCTTCGGATAATACAAAACAACTCCTAGCCATGGCTGAAGACTGGTATGGAAGGCTGTTTCTAGATGTTGATAAATGTGAACAAGGCCTAAAGCTCATGAAGAGTTCTTTAGACAGGATGAAAGAAGTGCCAAATATAGAAAAAGAACACTTAGTAGTTCAATTGAATGATATAGGCACTGTGTGTGATCGCCTTGGTCTGGTAGAGGAGAGTATAAGCTATTTCAATGAAGCTATTGAAATGGCAAATTCTCTGGAGATGGAAGACTTGGGAACCATGTATGTGAATCTGGGGAGGGCCTACATGAAAAAAAATATATTTGATGCAGCAAGAAAGTCTTGTGGTCATGCTTGGAAACTAGGAGTAATGTCAAAAAACCAGGAAGTCAAACAAGAAGCTGAAACATGTATCAATGAAATAAACAACCTTCTTTAGACAATCTTTTATTTAAGAAAAATAGTGTTGGCATGTTTTACTTATGATAATAATGTATAAAGAAGATAAAGTGAACTAAAGTAATAAATGTCAATATGTCCACCCTGTGGCAAAAACTTGTGGCACGAACTTAATACATTTTTTTTTTAACATGAGGTCATACTTTGCAAACATGAAATTGTTACAAAGTATATAATGTATACTTAATACTAATTTATTTATACGGCACTTTCTTTTGTGACACTGAAAGGTTCGGCCACAACTTCTGTTATGGTGTCGGCAATAAGCACATCCTTAACAGGGCGATCATTGGCTGCAGTCACAGTTTTTTCAATCTTACGAACAACATCCTGTGAACAAACATCATTGTCATTAATACTATAAACAGGCTTAACTTGGAAAGAACTTTCCCTAGAATTAAATTTCAAAGAATGATCAACATAGCGGTGTTTACCAATCTTTGTTGGGTCTGATTTCAAAATCAATGCTGATTGAAACAGCATAATACCAAGAATTTGAAAAAAAAAAGGAATGTGCAATAAGAAATCTTATAATTTATAGTTTTTATACAAAAGGTTCACCAACAGTTGCATGTTCGTAAATAATATGACACTAGCGCCGATTCCCTTGTTCACAAACTAAACTAAATTTAAGTTCAGTGCATCTTTTTCTTTCTATTTCGTTAAGAAATTTACGGAAGATAAATATTAGTTCAGTCCTGTCAAATTAAGATACTCCATAGGCAGTGATTAAAATATGACTACGTCAATTTACGTCAGGCGCTGACTATTATGAGAGGACTAAACTAATATATCTTCTGTCCTTTTCTTAATGAAATAGAAAGAAGATGCACCGAACCTAAATTTAGTTTAGATTGTGAACAAGGGAATCGGCGCCAATGTTTAATTTTTCAGTTCATCTCCAAAACTCAACATCAATTTAAAAATAATTGTAGTCATCAGGCGCGGTCGTAGCCCAAGATTTTGGGGGGGGGTCACCATGGGTGCGGAGGAATATTAACCTTCAAGCGGGCGCGCGGTCATTTGTAACGGGAGCGGGCGCGCGTAACCGAAAAGACCTATGGGATGAACAAGAGAAATAAAGCACTAATTATTCAATATTTATTTATTTATTTGTACTCAGATATATTATCATTGTCTTTAAAATCTAATTTGTCAAAAAAAGTAATGAAAATTATGAAAAATAAACAATTAAGTATTAAATTAATGAACATAACTCAAATATTCTTTGAATCAAAACAAAAATTAGGAACACAAAATCCTTTTACATACGAGTATGTCAGACTAGTTTATATACCTCGTCTAATAATAAAAATTACAAAATAAGAATAAAAAATAATTAATTTGGTTTAGTTTTCATCAGAATCAGTTTCGGTCCTACGAATGCCCGCATCTTCCGTGAATATTTTGAACTTGACGCCTCACTCTGTTGTTGTTGTTAGATTTTTGCCACTTCGTTACTTTATCGCGCCCTGTAAAACAGCTACTTATTTCTGAAAGTGTCAAATCACCCTTTTCTGAGTCCGAGCAGTTTGATTCCTCAGCAGATCGAGGTTCCTCTACAACGATCGGAAGTTTCAGAGCCTTGATCGCTGAGCTCTGATTCACTCTCTTCTTCGTCTTCGCTTAGTAATTCCTCGAGTATTGCACTTTGTGGTAACCGTCTACGACTCATTTTATATAGAAAAATCCAAGCTTAATTCGATAATATTGAATGATGGCCGAAGAACTACTAGGAGCGTGAACCTTTTCGACGACTGGCGCGTGTAGTCTTTTCGACGACTGCACCGGGACTAAAACAATTGCGATCTGTGGAGTGGGGGGAGCGCCCCGAGCGACGGTTTATTCTTTATTTTAATCCCAATGACATAGCGACAGGCTACTAGAAATGAGAAATAAATGTGATGGGTAATAATAATAATATGAACGAAAATGTACTAAGCGCGGTCGATTCGACTACGCGCGCCCGCTTGAAGGTTAATAAGGGAGGTACATCTCCTCGTTGGTCTAGAGGTCGCCAGCGTTACTGCTGAGCATGAGGTCCTGGGTTCAATTCCTAGGTTGGGTACAGTGATGTTGGGTTTTTCCATCAGAAATTTTTCAGAAGCAGCCTGAAGTCTGGCTTTATGCCTGGTTGGTGGCAAGAGGCTCACCCCCTGTGACATGGGACTTAAACATAACTGGCGAAATGGGATACCCCATTTCGCCAGTTATGTTTAAGTCCCAAGTACTACATGAAGGTACATCCCTGCCTAACCCTTCGGGGACTAAAGATTTGGTTCCTCGCCTCGCCTCGGTTTGGTTTTATATTTTCAAACAGAAATAGGAGTTACATTGTCGACTTATCCAGGCAAACCCAAGCAACTACGAGAATGTAGAATTCAAGAGCGAGCGAAGCGAGCTCGAAAATTTTGCACACTCGGATAGGTCCGATTTTCTTTTGATCATTCCAAAAGGAGTAGGAATTACTTGCTTTGTCAACTTATGAGTTATGAAGAAAAACTCGAGAATCAACAGAATGGGAGCGAGCGAAGCGAGCCTGAAAATTTTTGCACCCCCCTTTGAAATAGGTTCGGTTTTCTTTTGACCATTATTCAGAAAGAGAACTTACTTTATCGAATTATGACGAAAAGCTTAAACTCGTTTTGCATTAGTTTAGGTTTTGGAATCAGGCCTTAACCTAAGCCTTTCGAACCTTATGTACAAGTGGAGTGCCCAATTGCTTCGCTTGCTCTTGCTTTAATAAGCCTGTTATAAAATATAGAATGTATCCTACATACATTCTATATTTTATAACAGGCTTATTAAAGTTAAAACTCTTTAGGCGCGTAAAAAATCCCACTGTCATTTCATAGTTAAAGTTTTCACTTCTGTCGGCGGTCCCTATGTCTCCTATGTTCTTATGGCCGATTCCTATAATTTACGGACCGTTATTGGTTAAAATTAAGACTCCTGTATCTTTACCAATAATGAAGCAAAGACCTCATAGCTTTGGATAAACCCTAGTCTACTATGCAAATCTATGGCAGTGGATATCACAGGTCAAACTAGCCTACTAATCTGTTTATGTAACCAGTTTTACAATAAAAAATGCTACCGTTGGTAAGCAAAACGATTCGTTTTTGTTTATAGGAACCGAGCATTAATGATTTTGTAAATGCACATCGGGGTCTCTGTGGCTCAAGTACAGTTTTAAGTTAGTAAGACAAGTAAATCATTCAGAACCCTCCCATAGCATAGCATTCAATCTAGGTATCGCCTAGATTGAATGATATGCTATGGGGGGGTCATAACCCCCACGACCGCCCCCCCCCCCCCCGGACCGCGCCTGGTAGTCATGTTGTCTACTTAGTACCGGAAATTTAAAATACTTATGTGTATTCATTATTCTCAATGAATATTATATTTAACTGTGCCGCCTGTGTTTACACAGCTGCACAAGATTAAGGTAGTAATTAGTATCTCATAATAAGGAATAATATTTATTGTTATGAGATTATGTATGTATTTATTGTTCACAGACATACATCGAGCTAAGTATACATTTCCAGTTTTAGTTGTCCTCGCATTCTATAGATTTTTTGTACAATAAGAAGTCAGATTATACTGGCTATGTATAGCTTGATGTGTTGTTGTGCATTCATGATATAAAATGTGGTTTATTCGTTCTTACCATGCCTTCCAAGATTTTTCCAAAGACTACGTGTCTGCCGTCGAGCCAGGGAGTCTTGGTGGTGGTGATGAAGAACTGGGAGCCATTGGTGTCTTTGCCAGCGTTGGCCATGGAGAGCCATCCAGCGCCATAGTGGCGGAGCTTGAAGTTCTCGTCTTCGAAACGTTCGCCATAGATGCTGCGTCCTATGGTTAATATTAAGTTCATTTAGTTATTCAGTAACAAAATTGTTACTAAGCAAAGGATAAAACAAATTTTTGTACATATATCATGTATCTTTTGAAAAATATAAATTCTGGGACAGATAAAGATAAGGGTACAATTTACAAGTACTCTCTTAACAGATAAGTACAAATAACTTGAGAATTACAAATATATGATTTCCTACAGTGTTATAATTTTTTGTTATATATATATTTAAAGCATGTAGGTAACTTTCTTGAGTGTTTAATTTGCTACCATAAACTGTAACTGCCAATTAGAAAGGTGAACATAAAACTAATTGAAGTTTATCAATTCAATTTATATGGACATTGGCTACATAATACATTACTTGTATAATGGCCAAAACTTGTTTTAATTTTAATGCCTTTTGTTTTTTTTACAAAGTTTGTAACAAACTTCTTGCTTTCGAACAAAGCAATGTAAACTCATTGGCCATTGTGTAAAGGGTGGCATCATGCAACTTACCACCAGTGCCATCACCCTTGGTAAAGTCTCCTCCTTGGATCATGAAGTTCTCAATGACTCTGTGGAACTTGCTGCCCTTGTATCCTTCACCCTCCTTTTTCTGTGCCAACTGGAAGAAGTTTTCGGCAGTCTTGGGGACAGTCTTTCCGAATAATCCAATGACAATGGTGCCAATGTCTTCTTGACCCAGCTTCATCACAAAGCTGACCTGTATGATAATAATGAAACAGTATTTTAGATAATAAATCAAAACAATACTCTCATGTTTTCATCTTTGGTAGTAGGTACCTAATAAGTTTGTCAAAGCATAAAAAAGAATTTTGCCTAATACATGATGGGTAACCAGAGTAACAAATATACAGGACTAGTTTTTACGCGACTACGGCCAAAGCCAAAAGAGGGAAAGGAGGTCACACGTCTGTACGATCTCCGGAATAAATTCTCTAAATGATGGTGAATGAAAACCGCATCAAAATCCGTTACTTAGGTAGTTTAGAAGAACAACGCGGTCACACAAACAGACACGAAAAGCGACTTAAATTTTTTTATGTAGGTATCTAGATGACTCCTGTTACACGAGTAGCGGTTTTTTTTTTTTTGTAGTTGACGTTTTTGTCGTAGTTAGGTTTCAGTTATTTCCCGTGGCTTCGCCCGCGTGGATAATAATCGCACGAGAACCTAATCCGGGATATAAGCATCCTGTCTTAACCCAGTTCAGCCATTAAGGCGTAAAAAGGTAACAAACGGACAGAGTTACTTTACTTTCGCGAATATACAGGTTGTAGTGATCTTTTGAACATGCTCATCATGTTAATTAATGCCCCATTATCAAAGATGGCGCAGAGGCGATGAAAGTTGGGGAAAACTGATCGTGGTTGGAACCACCGAAGGCAAGCGATCGCGCGGTCGTTCACCAACACGATGACCGATCAGGAAACCGATGAAGGAATCATCGCTCTCTAAATTCTGCACGGTGGTAAGGGATGCGCTGGACAGAAACCGGTGGAGGCGGATCATACGCTCCAGATGCAACTCCGAAGCTGATCACGATCCTCAGACATGAGAGACCGACTACAGAGAGAGATCAAAGATTGCACATATTGGGAATTGGACATTTTGAACCCGTTGGACATTTTGGTAATTAGACATTCTGAACCTGAACGGTTTATTAGACGTTATTTATTTGTTTGTTTGAGAAGTATACATAGAATATGTGATTTCTATAAGTACGTCTTCTTTATGTGTCCACTAGATGTGCCCGCGACTTCGTTCGCGTGCATGTCGGAAAACAAATTGGATTTCATTGGTTTTAATATTTTGTGCCCAATTCTCAAAAAAAAAGTAGCCTAAGTAACTCCTTATAACATCAGCTATGTCCCAGTGAAAGTCCCGTCAAAATCGGTCCAGCCGTTTCGGAGATTAGATTAGTAATACAGACAAAAAATTTTAAAGTTTTTTTTTTATATAAAAGTAATACTTTCATTTGCAATAATTAGTAAAAAGCTGTTATTTTGACATTACAAACAGTACAATTTTATTTATTTGTACAATTATTTATTTTTTTATACAAAAGCAAGAAATTGTGCATTATCATGAAATAAATTTAAGTTTATAAAATACGGAAATCCTGGTACCTATAATACAATACACAATAAATGTCGTACATTTTTAAGAGACAAAGGGTTATAAGCTGGGACGAGTTGGCAATGCTCAATGTTATTTTTAACTGCCATATCCTTTTGTTGATAGGCATGAAGGTCAGAGTTGACTTTTCCTTGTTATCTTAAATGATTTAATTACAGTAGGTAATATTATAGATAAACAGTTCCTTCTCATTAGTGAAAACAGTCAGTTCCCACTCATTACTGAAAACAGTGAACATCATCATATCAATATACAGTTCCAATTACATCGGCCAATCACAGCTCTACACATCATAAACAATGCCACATGGCATTATCAATAAATTGAAATCAATAAAACCAACTACATAATTATGAACTTTCTTCAGTTGATTGATTTCATTAAAAATTATCATAAAGTTTTTACTACTTTTTTATTTTTGTATGAACTGGTAGGGTAGAATTTGTAATAGGTAAGTAGTAATAACATTTCAACTCTGTCATATAAATATTGTGAGATAAAGTAGTCACAGAGACTTGCTCACGTGAATAAATTGAATAATTATTCTGAGCAGGATACGAGAACTATAAAAATAAACTGAAAATGTGCATTGAATAGCGAAGAGCTAATTTAACTATGGCCAGCAAAAACTTGTAGCGTCATCTCAAAAGGTCACCGACCGATCATCGGCATTCACGAACTACGAAAACAGTTAGCACACCGACAAAATGTAATGTTCCTAACACGGGCTTCAATTGAATGACAATAGCTAGACAAGTAGACAACAATACTAACCTTGTGAGTTACTTTGGGTCCTTTAGGAGCATCTTCTGACTGTGCAGCGGCGATTATCAGAAGAAGACCAAGAGCTGCTGCAAAGGCGCTCATGATTAAAATAAGTTTTATCTTTTTTCTTAATATTTTTACGAATTGACCCTAACTGGTAGGATGACGAGTTTTTTAATTCTATTTATTTGGACGGACCCAAATCTCGTGCTTCTTCGCCGACAAACGAACACGTAACAAAAACGAAACGATCCGATTGTGGCGTGTGGTCGCGCTCGCTGCGGATAATGTCAAATCGTCAAATCACTATGATGTCATTGTCAAACTGAAGGCAAACCAAACCACGTCATGTTGAACGTCCACAGAATAAACAGCTACAATATTTATATTTTTCATTTTGTAATTGAGCAATCCAAGTAGGTCGATTCAAATATAGGAACCGAATGAATTTTCAAAGTAGGTTTAAAAATATTTTTCATCCAATGTTTCATTTTCATAATTACATAATTATATGTTAGTAAATTATGTATGTACATAAATTATTGCCTTTTCTATTTAGACGATTATTGTACAGGTGAGTTATACGATGAAGTAAGTGTGAAGATGGAGAGTTCATGATGGAGTAGATAAATCATAATCCGACTCTCCACGCCGGAACACGTCTGAAACGATAGATAGTTAGCTTAAAAATAAAGATAGTAGGTATCTACCTAATACAATAGAATGCGAGATTTATAACAACTTACAATTTCTCGATGGTTTCAAGATTATTCATATTTGTTTCAATTTTACTGTCTATACTGTTTATCTTAAAACACCACAGTTTTGTTGGCTTTTGAAAATGCAGCAATCCATGGTCACCAGAGTCTTCATGATCTTTTGCTGTCACATTTTCTGCATTGCTTAAATTACTATAGATATCATCACTCATATAAGTTCCTCGTTGAACGTCTTCACCATAACATTTTCTTATAAAACTGAAAAGAAGCTTTTAGTAACATTACATTCTACAGTCCTTTCACTGATATCTTTTTCAGCAGCAGCCTTACAAGGAAATCACAAGGAAATGGATCATTATGATTTTGACAGTTGTGCAAAGAGTTTAACAGCTATGTATGTATGTACAGACGCCAGCACATCAAGCTACTACAATCTGTCAAATTTCTCTAACAGATTTTCAACTTTATCGCTAAAGCATGAAGGTTCAAGGTTGATTGGAAAAATTTGACAGTTTCGGGTGCCTAGCTTGACCTGCTGGCGTCTGTACGTATGTTTAAATATATTAAATAACTGAAAGGACTGTAGTAACTAAACTTGAATGTTAATAGGTACATACAGCAAAAGTATAATTGTCTTTGTAATCTTACCGAACTTCATCTTGATTTGAGGGTTGAGGAACAAAATCTTTTATTACATCCAACTCTTCTGAAACTACGAGCATAACAATGCATAAAATAAATGTAGTGAAGAATGGTAGCTAAATCAATAAAAAGTTGCTGTAAATTATTTCAACGTAAATGAGGGTTGTAAGGATGACTAATCAACATTAAGGTATGCTGTGTCGTTACTGTTTGTTTGTTTGTTTAGCTGATCTCACTTTTCAAGGTTATGGTCTTTCCGTCTTTGAGTTGCGCGAGATGTGGTTTGTAACTGGGTTAGTGCAGATATCATTATTAGCTCACGTGCAGTCAACGAAAGACCGAGTGGGCTGCGGGTGGGCAGTTGGGCACGCGACGAAGTGCGAGTCGAATGTTTCGTGTAGGTAATCTCTGCTTTAGCTTAAATAAAGCATAGCTACACAAAGTGCAGGAAGATTAAATCTTCGTAGTTGTTATAATCTGTAAGCCGACTGAATAAGCAAAACGAGCACAGTATAGCTAAATGTTAATTAATCACTAATTTCTTACCGGTGCTGCTTATGTCAATATTGTAATTATAAACAGTTTTTCTTCCATTACTCTTGTTTCTTATGCTACTACTATCCTTCTTCAATTCCAAGTCTGCCTGTATTAAAACGAAAGAACATAATAGGAAAATATCCTTTTGAATTAGCAAAAATACCAGCGCCCTACACACTATCCATCTGAATCATTTTGAAGAATATAGCTAATCCATTGCTCCATTCATTATGTTCGAAAAATTTGTCTGCTCAACATAACGTATATAACGCAATGAATGTTGTTGAACTTTCAAAATGAAAGCCACTGCTACTGATAGTGTGTTACGCAATAACTCCGCAGTTTTAAAAAGAATACATTTAAACTGAACTACCTACCTTAGCTGATTTCATAACTTTTCTATTAGATCGCCATTTATCTATTGCTTTCTGTTGCTGCTCCTTCAGATAGATGTACTTTGAATACCATTTGACGTGCGAGATAATTTCTGCTTCACGGATATCTGAGGATACTTTATCATTTTACAAACCTTTCTATCCAGGCAAGATAAGCTCAAACTCAAAAAGGATTAAAATATGTAAATTCGTGTCTTGGTGGCGGGTTGGCCACTTTCGCTAAATGGTGATGATTGATGAATAGATTACCTACTACAAATGATTCAAGTTATAATTTTAGAAAAAAAAAGTTAACAATGTCAGAAGAAATTGTAGCTTAAGCCTCACCTTGTAATTTTGGAAGAAGTTCATACAGAAACAAATTAAACGCTGGAGAAATTTCCATGGGATATTCCATTCCATCAAAAGAAGTATTCATTTGAGATCCAAAATGTTTTTGCCAGTGGTTTACAAAAATATTGTGATGATATTCATTCCATCCGCCATATCGGTTTGCACTATTCATCATGAATTCTTGAAATTGTTGAACTTCCTAAAAATCAATAGGTAGGTACGTACTGTACTTGGTTCAAATTTTGGCTCCTGAGAAATTAATTAAAAAGATACTTCTGTTTACTTAATTCAGGAGCCAGCTGTTTAAACTGCTTTTGACCACGACTTATACAAGCATGTTTAGTGTATGACTAACTTTAAGTATGTGTCTCTTCGTACACTAAACTTATTATTTATTTAATTTAAATAGTACCTAATCTATCAATAGGAAGAAAAGTAGCAACAGTCATTATTAGAATAATACTTACTAAACACTTGAATGGAGATGTCATCATCGTTTTTACGGGACTTTGCACAATCTCGTTGTATTTTGCTGTTTGAATTCTCGGGTGTCTTTTCAACTTACTAATTAAAACCGGATTTTCATTAATCTGAAAAGATTATTATCATGTGAACGATAAAGAAGTTACGTCCTTTATTAGTCAAGACTAGGACCATGGTTTTGGTAGGTTACTCACAGTTTGATGCAATTGTTGCTCAGCGGATTGGAGACTAGTTAATTCTGTTTGTAAATATAACTTGAATGCTTTGATTCGGTTTTCCAACTCAAGGGTACTTTTCTTTACATCATCTATGTCTGAAATAGAATTATATGAAAGAAAAAATACCTTTTACATAGCATAAAAGGCCACTTCTGTTAGAATTACCAGCTATACCTCTGCAGTAACAGAAATGTTCCCTATATATATTTATTCTGTCTTGTAGAAAAGTAATCCTACACAATAAAAAGCATCCAAGTGCGAGTCGGACTCGCCCATGAAGGGTTCCGTTGAGTTGTTTGAATGAAAGGTAAATTGCGGTTTACGATTTATGACGTATTAAAAAATAAATTACTTACTAGATCTCGTTTAAACCAATTTTCGGTGGAAGTTTAGATGGTAATGTACATCATATATTTTTTTTAGTTTTATTAAATCATTCTCTTATTTTAAAAGTTACAGGGGGGGCACACATTTTACCACTTTGGAAGTGTCTCTCGCGCAAACTATTCAGTTTAGAAAAAAATGATATTAGAAACCGCAATATCATTTTTGAAGACTTATCCAAAGATACGCCAAGCGTATGGGTTTGATGAAAAAAAATTTTGAGTGTTAGTTGTAAGTATGGGGAACCCCCAAAATTTATTGTTTTTTTTTTCTATTTTGGTGTAAAAATCTTAATGCGGTTCACAGAATACATCTACTTACCAAGTTTCAACAGTATAGTTCTTATAGTTTCGGAAAAAAGTGGCTGTGACATACGGATGGACAGACAGACAGACAGACAGACATGACGAATCCATAAGGGTTCCGTTTTTTACCATTTGCTTGACAACACTATTGAATACCAAATGCACTGGGGAATTCTGTGTATTTTCGGTAACAAAATTAAATGCGTACAATCATGTACTTTGATATTAATTTTCTCATACTCACCAAGTGTTTTCAGCATTTCTTTGGAAGACGTACTAGTCTTTATATCTTGAAATAATAATTTTATTTCTCTATATGAATTTTTAGTCTTTCCTAAAAAAGCTTTGAACTCCGAAAATGATAAGTAACTTGTTGCATCAAACCCTACATCTGTTTGTGACGCTTCTGGCACACATTTATTAATACTCTGAAGAAGAAGACTTTCTTCAATTTGCAATCGTTTCATTTTTGCGGACAGACTTGTGGTTTGTGTAACATCTGACGAACTACCTGACTTTGTAGACGTTAAATCCATTTTATTTAATAGAAAAGCTTTGTTTTGGTTTGGTATCTTTTTTAGTAATATTGATCAAACTTTCAATATTTTGAATTTACCCCCGCCTGACAACCACATTTGCAGCGTTGCCAGACTATAAATACAAAATATTTAGGCGATGCCAAAATCGACTAAATGTTCGTAAAATTTTTGTTTTAAATATACCACATCACTCGATTGACAAAAAAAATATAATTTGACATTTCATCATTCTCTGAGATTCTGATTGAAGGCGAATTTTGTGTAAAAAGAGAATTTGTGGAATGGAAAGTGAAATTTCATCAGAATATTCTTGAAATACATAAAAATGTTCAGTCGTTCAAGATTGTTTTTCACCAGGGCTCTTCCATTACGGGTCAGTATTTTTCGATAAATATTTATTTACATAATAATTCTCGATTATGTATTAGCGTACCTAACCTTACAATTGATAAATTGTTTTCAGAATGTTTTTAACGTGGAATATCAAAACAATGCCCGATTTCTGTACAGCATAACAACCACAAGAAGTCGGTCTACTACTCCACTCAATACTATTGTTATGTTCGTCCCCCAACAAGAGGTATTTTAATCATAATTTATTTAATCCTGTTATGAGAGTTGTAAAGGTAATTATAAATAAATAAATTTTATAGGTCGTTGTAAATGTGATCAATTCAAATATTATCGGGTACATGTAATTTTTAAAACTTTTGTGAGAAGAACATAAATATCGCATTTATTTTATACAAGAAAACCTCATATAATCTATGTACAATTTAACAGGCGTTTTTGAATATTTTCAGGCATGGATTGTGGAGCGTATGGGAAAATTTCACAGGATTTTAGAGCCTGGGCTGAATCTGCTGTGGCCCATAGTGGATAAGATAAAGTATGTGCAGAGTTTGAAGGAGATAGCTATAGATGTTCCCAAACAGAGTGCCATTACGTCTGACAATGTTACGCTGAGCATTGATGGGGTGCTTTATCTTCGAATTATTGACCCTTATTTAGGTAAGATTGATCCGTGTGGTCCCTATAATGTTAATATTTTTCAGTCGAGTATGAGATCTAAACTTGTACAATTTGTTTTTTTTCTGTTGAAGGTAGGTACAAACTGTAAGGCACTAAAATGATGTTTTATTACGAGAACTAATATTTTATTCAAATAAATGTAGTAGTACCTGAGCCTGCCATTTAGAATTGAAATTGTCTTAAAGCTAAAGCTTTACTTGGTATTATAGTTTATTCCTTAAAATAGATACATTGCTCTTTCATGCTTACAGTCGCTGGACTGTAAGCGTCAAGACAATGTCTCTCTAAAAATATTTTTGTCAAGAGAATGCTTTCCTGATATCTGTCGGTGCGACAATTCTAGTACCTAATAAAGATCAAATACATATTTGTATTTATGAAATGAACAGAGGGGCAATTCTCGTAATTTTAAGAACGTTTACAGTCTGATCTCAGTCTCAATCAAAAAACACTTCTAATTTCCCTACATTTTGACAAGTTTTAGACATTTGTTTGTCGCCGAGATGAGACTGTGACTGGATTTTGAACGTTTTAGATTACGAGAATTGGCCTTCAGGTGTCAAGAACGCATTCTCTCATTGGCCGCATTTAACACACTTTGTGTTTATATTGGGCTCAACAAGTAAATTGAAGAAGTGCTTGCTGTACCACTATTAACTTAAGAAATTTCTTATTGTGGGCCATTGTTGATAACAAATAATAACTTGCAAATTTTTCTAGTTTAGTTAAAGCTTTATTTATTATTTCAGCGTCATATGGTGTTGAAGATCCTGAGTTTGCCATCACACAGCTTGCTCAAACAACTATGCGTTCTGAACTTGGTCAAATTTCTCTTGATAAAGTGTTCAGGGAGAGAGAATCTCTGAATACGGGCATTGTGGATGCCATTAACAAGGCTAGTGAAGCTTGGGGCATCACATGTCTGCGATATGAAATTCGTAAGTGTATTTAATAATTATGCTTGACTTGAAAGTCCAAAATTAGTCATTTTCTGATTTTCCATCCTCTTGATTCTTGATGTGTATCAAGCCAAGTACGGCGAGGACACTGTGGGTTGTTTTACAAACCTTTACAAGCTTCTCTTGACCACCCCTTTTGAAAAATTTATAAGACCTACAAAGTTGCAAGTTTACGTGCTTGAAGGTTCCACCAATCATCTAATATTACATAAATGAAAATTCTTTCTTTTTTTTAAAAAAAAACACTGCCCCAAACTAGGAATTTCTCCTGGAATTATTTTTTCGGCGAACTTGACTTATTTTTACATTTATTATTTATTTATATATACTTTATTGTACACCACAAAAATACATAGCATAAAAAAATACATAACATAGCTTAGTTGATGTGTTTATATATGTATAGTTCCATCTTTTGTAGCAAGAAGCCGCACTATTCCACAATCCGTGATTGTGATTATAGCATAAACAACAACCATCTGTTCCCTTACCGTATTAATAAATTAATATTTACAGGGGATATTAAACTACCAACACGCGTGCACGAGGCTATGCAGATGCAAGTGGAAGCTGAACGTCGGAAAAGAGCAGCCATCTTGGAGTCCGAGGGAGTGCGAGCTGCCGATATTAACGTCGCCGAGGGCAAGCGTCAAGCTAGAATATTGGCGTCAGGTACTGTCCGAGCAGTGAGCACTAATATGTATACACTTAAGAGCGTTAACGCCAAATCCGCGGCACCAAGTTTAGGTAATTGCAGTGCTCTTTGCACTCATACAGATGCGCGCGTGTCTGTGTGCGTACAGTTAGTGCGCTCTCTGTCTTTATAGTCAAACTAACCCATGTTGATCCGTTGAGTTATGTTTAATGATACTTATTTAAAATAAATAAATAAATTTTTTATTCAAGTATACAAGTAAAGTAAAAATATGATTTACTAATTTATTTAATCGTCAGTTGATTTTTATTTACTATTCTTATTTTTGTTACAACCTAGTGAAACAAAGAGGCAATTTTGGATCCTTTATAAAGTATAGTAGGTACTAATAACGGGAGAAAATTTAGAAATGTAGTAGGTACAAATGTAAAATCCTACACCGATTAATATTATAAATACGAAAGTTTGAGAGTTTCTAAGGGTGGGTATTCAGATGGAAATTTGTTACTCTTTCACAAAAATTACCTACTGAACGAATTTTGGCAAAAATTTGACCCTTTGATAAAAAAGTAAATAAAAAATCATAATGATATAAATAAAGGCTATAATCATGATAAAAAAGCACTTCCTCTCTCCTTAAACATTATTTTCTTTGCTCTTGTTTCATGTTTATTATTATACGTATATATTTATTTAGGTAAGTAATAAAAAAATACTTTATGTATTATATTAATAGTATAATGTAAATGGTACACCACAGACTACCTACTATATTTGTCTCTCCTTAATTTTTAATCCATCCAAAGGTTGTCTTTAAAAGATTGCTCTTAGCGATAAGACCGCCCATTGTGTCACCCTTTATAAAATTTTATATATTTATGTTCTGTAATTTGTATGGTGTACAATAAAGAGTATTCTATTCTAATTTTAAAAGACATTTTGAAGTTGTACGAAGTCCCGATCATACTCTAGTAAATTATAAAGTACCTACTAGCTTTTGCCCGCAGCTTCACCCGCGTGGAAGTTGTAAATTATCCCACGGGAACGTACTACACCGGGATGAAAAGTATCCTATGTCCTGATCCAGGTTATGTCAGGTCATATGTCATGGTATACCCATGTATCAAATTTCATCCAAAGCCGTTCAGCAGTTTTAACGTGAAAGCGTTAAAAACAAACAAACTGACTTTCGCATTTTTTCGCCGCGGTTTCACATGCATATGTGTCGATCCCGTGGGAATATCGAAATAAAAATTGTCCTACGTCCTTTCCCGGGACTCAAGCCATCTCTATACCAAATTTCATCTATATCGGTTCAGCGGTTTAAGCGTGAAGAGGTAACAGACAGACACACTTTTGCATTTATAATATTAGTATGGATTATTTACGATTCTAGTTTATTTAAAACTGTTTTGAAAAAAAAAACAACCGACTTCCAAAAACGACACTACACAGTGAAAAATAACTTAATTTCGAAAGTCGGTGTCGTTGGGTTCGCATTTTCGTTGTTTGCCACCGACTTCCGAAATTAAAGTTATTTTTCACTTTGTAGTGTCGTTTTTGGAAGTCGGTTGTTTTTTTTTTTCAAAAAAGTTTTTATTTTTCACTTTTAAGTTGTAATTTTTACCAGTAATTTTGGTTTAAAAACCAAACTACTGAACCGTTTTTGATGAAATTTCTATGGGACCATTTGGGAAGTATACCCTTTCCAACAAAAAAATCGGTTGGCAAGCGACGGAGATATGCGCGAACATACATAAAAAAAAATACAAACATCCGAATTGAGAACCTCCTTCTTTTTTAGAAGTCGGTTAAAAAATAAAACATTTCAATATCAAAGTATTATTTATTCAGTAAGTTATGTATTACTCAGTAATTTAAGTTAAGTATTATTTATATACAATATGTATCGCCAAGATCGTTAGGTCGCACTATAAACTCACTCGACGCCAAGGGTCAGGAGAGGTCACGCGTGGAGAACCGAGCGATACGTCCACCCTCTGAAAGGCCTCGCGGCCGACTGATTCGTAACGATTTACGCCCACAGTTTTATAGTAGTTTTAAAAAACTTGTAATAAATTTAATTTAATTAAATAAGCTGAATACTGTTTCGTATTTTGTAAAGAAGATATTCTTCTATTATAATACACCTTTATTTTGTAAAATTAAGTAAGATTTATTGGAGTAAATATTGATTTTAGCAACCGCTTTTTCTTGTTATTTTCACTTTGTTTATTGTTTGATTTATCTATGTTAGGAGCTGAAAATCAAAAAAGTGTCACGTAGCTTTTTGCTCAAGGATATGAACAATTAAATAAATTTGTTTGTTTGTAAATTTTATGACTGGTTTCTGATATTTCAAGCTTCGAAATTACCACTGTAAAGGGAATTTAGAAAACACTGCTCGTTTATCTGGTTAGAATTCACGAATACTCTATTAATGTAAAAATGTTCTCACCTAACTTTTTAGAATGAAATATTTCCTACAATAATTAGTAATTCACATTTTCGTTACATACGTTTTATGAGGAGATAAAATGGTTTGAAAAGTACGCTTTTTTGGCCAAACAGCCAAAATCGGCGTTAACGCTCTTAATGAAATTCAAAAGCGATTTTCTCATGCTTAAGAAGAACTACAAGTTTGATATAAGACCTATTTCATAATAGTACCAAAAATAGATAATTGAATGACTATTTCATGAAATATCAATCAATGGGACTATATGAACTAAGAGGGATGTATTATGTATTGATGATTTTAATGATTATAATTCTGTAAATACTACTTGTTACGCTCGCGAATCATATTTTGTTCAACATACAACCTCATATTGATTAAAACTGTGTTTCGATACGTACTAATGGAATCATAGTCTCAATATTTTCGCAGATTACCCACATTAAGAACAAAAAATAAAAAAAAACCTAAACTATATCTCTTTTAGCATAGTTTATTTTCCTAACATAGGTTATTGAGTAACAATATTGTACCTACGTCTAACTTTAGGCATACCGTTCCGATACTCCTTCCAAGGAACGTTTATATGTATGCAACCAGTGCTTCTCATCCTAGTGTGTTTATAATTGTAATCTAGTTTTGAGAAATAAACGTCTTAAACCATACATTGACCTGCAAATTACAAAAAAACGTAAGAAAATTAGAATTTCGCGAGCTACCTAGCACATCCCTCTTAATTTGTAAGCTGCAAAATAGGCACTATGCTTGTTCATAGTGTCCAGGCACGAGTTATCAGATTACCCGAAAAATGTCTCAAAATGATTATTGAAAAATTTTCAGAGGCCGAAAAACAAGAGCAGATAAACAAGGCGTCTGGTGAAGCGCAGGCGATGCTCGCTGTGGCGGAGGCGCGCGCAAAGGGACTCAAGGTCGTTGGCGGGGCGCTCGCCCTACAGGTCAGTTGGATTTACCATTATTAGAATAAAGGATTTATCCAAGTGTTTAGTAGTGTCGAGAGCATTGGTGGCCCAGTGGTAACGACCGTGACTTACGAGTTGTAGGTCGTAGGAGCGAACCCAGACAGGCGCTTTACTTAGTGTAAATTATTTCATCATCGTGAGGAAACCTGCATGTCCTAGAACCAAAAAAATTCGAAGGCATGACATCTACCAGCCACCACTGGGCCCGCGCGGTGGATTACGGCCCGTGTCCCAGCAGTCTGAATATTATAGGCTGGTTATGCAGTATTTAGTTACACGTATTATGGGAGAGTTGTGACCACATTAACTATAGTGAAATCGATATGGAGAAAATAATACGACAGTAGAGTATTTTGTAATTTAATAAGAGTATTTTGTAACTATCAAATAAATCCTAACATCAAAATTAAACGTATTGACGTTTACAACTTGTCCTACTTATAAATGCGAAAGTTTGTATGGATGAATAGATGGATGGGTGTTTGTTACTTTTTCACGCAAAAGTTACTGAACAAATTTGGATGAAATTTGGCACACAGATAGTTTATAACCAGGATTGACACATAGGATACTTTTTATCCCGATATTCCCACCGGATCGAAACTTATGCGGGTGAAACCGCGGGGCGCAGCTAGTATAGAAATAAAATAACGACCCTGAGTACGGCAGTTAGATTAATCCAAAGCAGAGTCTGGTTTATTATTTCTTGTTCAATCTCTTCAATATTGAATGGTAGGAAAAACTTTTTTCAATGTTTTGTGTTGTTAATAGATGAGAAAGAAAGAAAATTAGGTTTATTTCTCAAAGAAACACGTGCATATCTTAAAGATATGTGTGTGTGTGTGGTGTGTATTTTTTTTATCACATTGATACAATTTAAGTAAGTATTTAAGCGACTCTTGGCTTCGTTAAGCGTCTTATTTCAATAGCTTGGGATAATAAATACAACCTCTTTTCACAGGAGAGCAAGCATGCTGCGTCGCTAACGCTGGCTGAGCAGTACGTGTCGGCGTTCAACAAGCTGGCGAGGACGAACAACACTCTCATCTTACCGGCGAACGCAGGAGACGTATCCAACTTAGTTGCTCAGGTACTTTGTGCATTGTATAATAAACTATTTTGTTTTAAATTCATGGAGCTCCATTGGGTAATTGCGTAACACTTTCAAACATATGCAGGATTGCGAATTTAATTCAAAATCTTTCGGACTGTGATTGAAAATGCATTACGCAATTTAGAGTACAGTTTGACATGATGCTTAAAATCCCTCACCCACTCTTTTTGACTAACATCACCGCAAGAATGAGGGCGCGTTTATTTGATCACGAATGTTTAAATGGCGGTCGCGATGACCACGATTTTTATACAAAAGAGGGCTCTATTTACTTAGAAACTAATCTGAATTCGGTTTGCATTTACCAAAAATGTAAAACAAGAGTTTATAGAAAAATTACTTTAATTCCTACACAATAAAGTTCTGTTTACACTACAACTTCATACATTTTTATAACTTTTTCAATAGTGCTACTCCCTCTGAAATCAATTTAATTACCATTATAATAAAGTTGATATTTGTTTAACTTGAAATAACATCAATTTCAAACATAAGTTAGACTTACTTAGAAGAAGAATAGACTTTACGTATTAAATGGAATGTTGGGGCGCCGAAGAAATTTTCGCGTGCTCGGGTGATCCGAGGAAATTCTATGTTTTACTGTTGCTAGCTATTATATTACTTCTTTATTGTATGTATGTTTGTGCGATACTAACATGGCTTCTCTTTCCAGGCTATGTCAATATATTCTACGGTGACAGCACACAACACACAGGCCAAAAATATGCCCCAAATCGACGAGTATGAGGAGCCTCTAGTCAAAGTTAACTCATTAACAGAAAAAGGTTCCCCCTTGGCGAGCCCAGCCATAGCCAACTTTGATGACTCCTTAGCAGAATACTTCTCAGACGATGAAGAAAGAGAAAAGGCATTGAGGTCTCACAAAGAGAAGAAAGACTACCACACGCAACAATTAAATAAGCTAGAAAAAATAGAAAAGGACACGTAGGACTGTTACTTAGTACCTGTTCAAAAAAAAGTTAAGATTGTCTCTGCATTTCAAATGTAGCTATGAAACTTTGTTGTGTAACTTGGTGCATTAGGGACTAGTTCGGAATAAAAACTAGGCAATTGCAATAAAATGCATTTATTTTCATATATGTATTGTACAATACAGTCAGTTCCAAGTGTGTAAAAAATCTTAATGTACATGATATGCAATATTTTTAAAGTGAATCATATCTCATTAGTTGTCATCTTAAGTTATTTATTGTGAAATAACTCTGGAGAAAATAAAACTTCAAAATATCATATAAAAATATTTATTTTCATAACTACAACAATAGCCAAAGTCGAAATAAATATAAATAAGTCTCATAAGCTTCCATAGGGTTAAATTCTAAATTGTTACCTCATTTCATAATTTTCCTGCCCCTATCCCAATTTATTTAAATTGTTACCTAGTGTGACAAATTTATCTAAATGGTTACCTAATATGACAATATATCGGCAGATCTATTCTCTCAAAATCTCACTGTGAAAAATTGGGTGAAGTGAGCTGTTATTCCACCACTGTTTTCTGTTGTTGTTGTTGCTAGTGATTGATTGCTCACTTAACCAAATATTTCTCAGTGAGATTTTTACAGAATAGCTTGGCTGATGTAGGAATTTACACTATTGACAGCTCATTCAAGCTTTTTTACAGAATAGATCAGCAGGTATATCATCAATATCAAGTTACTTCTTGGCATGTTGTCTGAAATTTCCTTATCTGGCTATTAAATCAATGAATATAAATTCCTCTCTATAATACAATTTAGATGGTTGTGCTGTGTAGCCTGTAAAAAGTTTTTGTTGTATACTGAATTTCCTGAAGCCAAACTTCTTTCCTTCAGTTCAAAATAGATAGTAGATATATTACACTCATTATCACCCTTATCTATTGTGGACCATATAATGGAATAAAGCCACACCCAATTTTTGGCAACCCTTAAAACTTAAAAAATATGATTTATAAGGAAACAATAGCCGTATCCTATCCTATTTATAAAAAAAAAAAAACTCATTTCAATAACATTTGACTGTCCACGGTTCAGTTGTATATAAATGCATGTGTGTAAATATAAAAAACTTGTTTCGAAATTAAATTAAGATTACTGTTATTTACATATTGGATTATAATATTATCAATATATGAAATATTAAGTGGATTTAGAGAAACAAAACAAATAAAACCTGTATTACCATGTTAGGAGATGTTTTTAAGAAATTTTCACAATTTTTTCTCTCTGATTGAAATAGCTGACTGTGCCCTCCTCCGGTTGCGCAAGACTTGTAGGTGCTGGCATTTTGTGTAGACTGAGATACGACGCTGAGAGATCCGTACCGTCGAATTGCCGCAAATGAATCTAAAACAAGCACGAAAATACCGTTAGCATTCAGCGCAAAAAATCTTTCGCTGTATGTTCCAATCAAATGAATTGACAAAAAATGATCTAGTATTTGGTAGTTAAAATACAAAAGTATATTTACTTTAATTTCTACAGGTTGTACAAACATGGAAAAAGAAGTTGCTGGTTATTTAAATATCATTGTAAAATAATATGCATGTATGGCCAGATATATGAACATAAACGAGGCAAAAGGAGTATATGTATTTATCCGCTTGAGAAGAAGGCGTGAGTATATGTATTTATTGTAAAAGAAACCAACATCACCAAAATACTCACTAATAAATGCAGGTTGACTTCATCACTTCTGCTCAAATAAGGGAAGTTACCGCCGCTTTTCAAATGCGCTAGTTTTGCTTGAGGATATGACTTATACAGGTCCTCACGAACTCGAGAACTTAAGGCACATTCGTCCCACACATCCATTACTGTGATGGGCAAGTTAACCAGTGCTTGTGGTTTTACGTAACAAGGTGTGCAGTTTAAAGTCAGTCTTGATGCTAATTCGGACTGGTTAAGGGATTCCAGCTGAAAATAATACGTTTTTAAAGATAAGAATCAGGACAAATAACATTTAAACAACTATGACGGTTCCAAGCCAGTCTTGATGTATAAGGCCTTAATTGTATTCACTAGGGGACAATTGTGACAAAAGTCCCGCGAAATGTGTCGCTAGTGCAGCCGGGCGTTCTCGACCAACGTCGCCAGACATCTTGTCTCCAGAAATGTTGTGCGAGTCGCGTTGTTGCCCGTCGAAGGTCGACTTCGCCCGACATTTCTAGAGCGACGTGTTGCGAAACATTTGTCTCCTAATAAATAAGAGATTTCGCTCAGACTGGTGTAGAGATTCCAGATAAAAACAATTAAACTATAACTAATTAAATTCCAGATAAACATCAAGTAACATTCTAAAACAATTTAGATAACAATCTATGATTCAGGTCAATTGTTGTTGCTAACATATTGTAAGAACAGTCCCAGCAGTCTCGCCATTCATAGTGATCCCTTTACGACCGAATTCGGTCGCAAAGTCCTGTCACTCCATACATTTCACCTGTCAATTCAGAGCTTTGCGAGCGAATTCGGTCGTAAAGCGATCACTATGAATGTCGAGACTGCTGGGGCTGGAATTGTATTACAACAATATCATGTTACAAGATTTAATGTTGACTTTGCTGTATAAAGTTACGTTATTGCTCGTTATTGCTTGGTTATTGCTTGGTGGAGTATGAAGAAATTATTATTACCAAAGCTGCATGACCCCTTGTCGGTTAGGCAAGCTTATTAAGTTCGGTAACAATAGAAAAAGTAACTGACTCATTAGTGACAGTTCAGATCACATTATTTATTGTTTAATATCTTACTTACTCTTTCAACCATAAAGTCAATAGATTCAGCCATCCTTTTGTCAACTTTATCGGTTGTGAAATTGCCCATGAGCATTCTTTTTAGCACTAATGAAGGCAGAAGCCAGAAGAGGGCTGAGGAGTCATGGTATTCAAACACTGATGTGTCTGTGAATGTGTTGCAAAGAACGAGAGATGCAACACGAGGACAGTTACTTGTTAATTCTGTAAACTTTTGTGCTATAAATCCACCTGAAAAATAATTGTGCATTAAAATTAGAGGGTGATATTAGGTGAACTATGAAGTATACTTACTTCATAGGTCACCTACTATCCACTACCTATAGGCTGGCAACTGCCTTCATTACTATGAAGGCAGTTGCCAGCCTATTGGTTAGTATACTAGTTAATAAAAAAAAAACAGATTGATAAGACTTATCTACTGTTTGTCGTTTTGCTTCACTATATAAACAACAAACTTGTAATTATATGACTAATGACATACTGCTACATAATGTGTACTTTGTATTGATAAACTTGTGTTCAAAAAACATCAGAATGTAACTTGCTATCTATAGAATAAAATGAAACAAAAAACTATATAAACCAACCTAAGGAAGCTCCAAAAACATGAACTTTGTCAAGTTCAAGGTAGTCAATAAGTCTTTTGAAGCCATCGCACCATTCCTTCATGTTCCAGTATGGCGGTGGTTCTGCAGCAATAACTCTGACCCCCCTTGTGGCAAGTCCCAAGACTTGCTGGAAAAACACGTCGGCGGTGCCGGACACTGGCGGCAGACATATCAAGGGACAGCTTACAGATTTTGGCCCACTGTCGAAAATTCTCCAAGCCTGAGAAAGTTGTAAACAAATAGATTTCGTTAAATTATCATTATATATAAAATTTGAGATGATAACAAGCCACAATATTTAGAAAGTGGGTCAGGCAACTTACCCTCACTAAACAAATTCGATAGATAGCGTTTTTTGATTAAGTTTGTTTACCTTGGATCCGTCTGAGTCGACGACTATTTTCCTCAAGGGAATGCTGCTTCTAAAACTAAGATACTCATTAGACTGTGACAATTCACTGACGTAACTCATTTTTATTTTCTATTGCTTTGCATAAAAATAAAGGTCAAATCTTATAACAGAACATTAACTTATTCAAGTGTTGGAAAACTGTTTTGGAATGTTTTATCGTAGAAACTTCGTAAATAAATGACGTTTCATCCTTTCATCATATTTTGACGTTTTACAGTGTACTCCATTCCATTCCAAGCAGAAACAGTAAGATTTTGGTAAATCGATTAATCAAATTTTATTAATCGATTTTAATATTATATAGTCGATTTTATTATTTGACAGTAGTATGTATGTATGGTACTAGGACTGGGCTGGCTCTCTTCCTCTGGATAAAATTCAAGAGCTGAACTGAAGCGGCTACTCGGGCTGTTTGACTGTGGAACAATTTAATTTTCCAATTTATCTTTGATATATCAGTTGAATCCAATTACGAGCTAAAGGCTTCCTCTACTGAGTATGGGTCGTACAAGTGACTCTTGAATAAATAGATCTCATTCTGTTACCCTTGAATTATGGTTCAGTGACAAGTAGGTCACATAATTGACCCAGCTCACTCAAGTCAAGGGCTATGGCTATGCTCAGCCCGGATTCCCGCTTAGGTCTGCAATGCCTCGTCCTAGGGACTCTCCGGCCTAAAGGCCCCACCCATCCAGCTACCCCAACGGCTGGTAGTTTGCCTGGCTGACGATTCGCGCTCGCTGCATTATAGTTTTTCATTTCTTCTGCTTTTCGGCATAAGTCGACAAAGTAACTACTATTACTGTATGCATAATGAAAAAGAAACTTAACCTACGTGCTTTCAAATGATCGAGCTCGTTTCGCTCGCTCTTGCATCCAGTTCTCTTAGAAATTTCACCGTTCAATCACTGCCGGCACCAGCTATGAAAAATCAATTATGTACATACTTACCTACCTTGTCAAGAAAATACGTTGGTTCAAGTACTTTAGTGTTTAAATAGGGGGAAAAGAACGTCTTTGATAATTCTGTAAATACATATTTGTTACGGCTGCGAATCATATTTTAATCAACGTACAACAGTACTGACCAGCAAATTGCAAAAAACGTAAGAAAATTTGAATTTCGCGGGCTACCTTGGAGCATCCACTTTAAACTTAAACTTTAATTGATAAGTAAACTGAAGGCCAATTTCCGTTAAACGTTTAAAATCTAGTCGCAATCTCATATCAGCGACAATTAATGTAAAAACTTGTCAGAAATGTAAGAAAATCATAGGTATTTTTTTTGACAGATCAGACTGTGAACGTTCATAAAATTACAAGAATAGTTGTTGTTATGTTTAGTTGAAATTTCAAAGGCAAAAGTTCGGGATTTTTTGGTTCTGAATTTAGGGAATAATTAAAAAAAAGCGTTTCTCATCCAAACACATTCTGTTTATTATTTAATACGTAATTAACATTCTCATTGTGAATTTTCCTACGATAATTTTCCAAACCGCTTACTCTATCTTACATTTAACTAATGAATAACTTTTGGACGATTTTAGCAGGATTTCGAAAAAATTGTGTTCTGACTGTGACAAAAGGTTAGGTAGGATCTATAACGCATAAGGCTGGCGCACACGGTCCACTCATGACGACTAGTGGTCAGGGCGGCCGCCATGTTGGCTATAGCGGACGTGGCGCGTGGCCAGCTGCAGCCATGCAGTGGCAGCCACTAGCTAAACCCCTGGTAGGTTCCCCGGCTGTCCCTGACCCACTTGTGGTTGTTGCGAGTGATCCGTGTGCAGAAACACAAAATATTACGAAATAGCATCGCGATCGGAGATAACATGTTACATAATAGATAATAGCTTTAATATGAATTTAGAAGCCAAAGTCGCAGGTAGACTAACTCTTAAAATTACAAATCATACAATTAGTAGTACATTACAAATCTATATAAATTTAACTTAGTGCACACTAACCATTAAAATTCATTTTTTCTTAATATACATTACAAATAATTTCGTTCATGATTCACTAAACATTCTTATTAATGTACTGTTTATTCTTTAGTATTATCATAATATGATTTGAGCATACTCCAGAATCATCGAAAGTTCTGAGCTATAGCTTCTCTGTACACACTGAACTTGTCTAGCGTCAAAAGAGTGAATGAAGCATGGAAACTATAAAGAACACACTAGAGCATTTACACCTTATTTTTGGACCTTTATAAAAGTACTATACAAGCAAAAGCTCAATTCAAAAAAGCATTACCATTTCCACCACGCAGATTTCGACGAAATGCGCATGTTGGTTGAGATTTTGCTTGAACATTCCTTCCTATTTTGCATGCCATTCTCCGTCGTACGGTTTGCTCGCACTTTGGCTCTGCTCAATGAAAGGTTACACAACTTAGTTCGATATTTAAAAAATCAGGTTGAACAAAATATTGAGTGTTGTCCTCAATGTTCAGTTCGTCAAGTGAATGCTCTAACGTTACCAATGCTCACCGTTGTTAATATATAACACAAAAATGTTAACTACTAAATAGCTACATTGACTTGCCCGTTCTTTATAACTCCATATATACCACACACATTGTAACCACTATGAGATAAATCATAATATGACTGTGTTTCAGAAATTAAAATGCCAGAAATTATTGTTATTACCTTTTAATGATTCTAATAATCAATAATTAATAAAACTAACATAAAGACAAACGAATATTCAGGCAATAATGTTTTACAATCACAGAAGTATTGTTACACATAATATAAACAAAACTAATAATAATATAATTGTCTATTTCAGAAAGATTCTAACATTTACATATCGGCCACATAAGCCATAGCGATATAATAATAATAGAAACAAGAATGACTCATTCACTGTTATTATAATAAAATTAATATTAACTATCCAGTTCAGGCAAGCGGTACGGACAACTGAAAATAATAAACGTAATTCACTATTCAAATGCATTAAATAGTCAGATTAAATTATGCAATTGTTTACAATTTATAATTAATATACGATTTTCAAAAATAGTTGAATATTCTACTGTTTAGATACACGATATTTTTTAATAAACATTGTTCAAGTTATAATAGATCCAGAGGAATCTTTACATATTTTCCGTTATACAGATTATTTTATGATTCATATTATAATTTCCTCTAATATTTTTTTTCCGAGTATAAAAACCTCATTTTCTTAGTAAATGATTCCTCTGCATTGGGGTAATCTTGAAATAGGTTAAGGAAAATAATTACGATAATTCGAAATTCCTGCGGATTTGTAATGTCACAATGCCGTCAAGATGCTAGGCTACTAAAGATGGCGTCTTATCAAAATCTCGGAGAGCTTAGAGGAAAAGTTCTTTAGGATATTCGTCTAAATTCGGGATTTCCCCAATGCACTATTTTTTCATTCATCCGACCTCATCTAGTTTTAAAATACCTATCATATTTGAAGTGTAAAAGTGTTTGTTAAAACCAATTTACAGAAATAAATGTCATTTATCATTGAATTGATGGTAATCACACGGCTTTAAGTAGTTGATGAATTAATTGGACTTAATTTAAATTTAATGTGTATGTTAACACTGCAATTAAGCATGTAATATTAGTTGTATAGTATAACCCGACTGTATACCTAACTACGGAAGTGGGCTGTAGCACGCATGGGCAGTCAGTCGTTAAATGAAGTAACAACTCACGACTATGCAGCCAGCTATATAGCCTTGGCAATACGTAAGTGCAAGGAAACTGAAATTCGCCAATTTAGCATATTAATATAGGAAAAAGTATGCAAATCAGAAAAAAAAGAAACGACGCGATTCAATACTGATTGGTTTTCAGTCAATTTAATAAAAGGAACTAACGTTTTTTTTAATAATTGCTGAGGAGGCGGTAATGGTTGAAATGAAGCTCCGAAAATGTATTAAGAAAGTAAGAATAGAGCGTGTTCTACGAGTTCTACATAGTTATGAGTAGTTACAGGTGTTGCAGGCCGGTAGAGGGTCGATCCGTGTGTGGGGGGTGTTACCGGGATGGTGAGTCCGTGGCGGGCGCGCGGGGCTGGCGGGGGGCGGGGGCGGGGCCTCACGACTCGCCGTTGCCGCTGTCGTCACCGTCCCCTTCGCCGCCGTCCACTTCCTCGTCAGAGTCCGTGTCGAGGTCGTCGTAATCGTCGTCGTAGAAGTCTGTCATATCCAGCTGAAAAAAATAATCAATGTCGTTCTGAAGTTGAACTACAATAGAACTTGTTTGTGACGTTGCAATGCATTTGAGACTTGTTTCCTAACGCGCTACTTAGTCTTGTTATTCTTGATAACTGCATGACATTCGGTTTTAATGCATTTAGAAGTGGACCTATTATCTGTATAATAATTTGATGATGTCCACCAGATTTGTATAGTGATTCACTTTTGAGTTCTTCTAAACATGAGCAGCGCCAACTGCTAATATGCTGTCATGAAATAATTTTGATGACTACAAATTTTAATGGAGTCATAGTTCGTATATCGTTATTAAAACATAGGCACAGTATTGTGTATTCCCCACCTCATTATAGAGGGAACTAGGTGCCATGTTAGAGACTTATTAACTGACGATTTTCCAACTTCGGACTTCTACTCAGAACTTACAAATCCAGCATTTTTGTCTGGCCCGGGAATCGAACCCAGCATCGCAAGGTTGTCGTTGACCTTGCGACAAATATACTCTTCATTTTAATTTATAATAGCGTATTGCGGAACGGCTGATAAAATTATCCGCAGTCGTGGAATACGTTTTTAGCCATCACTAATCAGTTTGAATGGATCGTATGATTGTTAACCTTTACAATAAAGAATGTAGTTGATGTAATAGGTCATAATATAGAATGGGAACAAACCTGTGGCTCCTGCGTCGTCGACTTGACTTGTGTTTTAATGCAATAATCTTCTAACGTAAGGGGTACTACTATGCCTTCCTTCTCCGCGTCGGTGCGCGCCACCTGGGCTTGCTTCCTGTAAAACAAAGCACAAAACTAAGAACATGTTTCTCTAATAAATTAATAACACAAGATAACGTTGCAACGAACGATAACAGCTGAAGTACTCGTGACCGCATTTTACATTATGTATGTAATTATTAGTAACAAAGGCGGTCATTTCATCGTTTTTATATAGTTTGACAGCCCCCTAATTGCGTAACACACTATCAATGTCAATCATTTTGAAGGATATTGCAAATTCATTGCTTTCCATGTTCAAAAAATCTCTCTAATAAACAACGAAAATAACGCAATGAATGTTGTTGAACTGTCAAAATGGAAGCCATTGCTACTGATTGTGATTTGTGTGTTACGCATACACCCCGCTGGTACGCATGCACTAGTCATCAACACTGCCAGTTTTGTCTTTTCCTTTCTCATTTACCAACAGCAAAACGCTCAACTCAACTCAAAGCATTTATTAATTTCAATGAAACCTTTGTGCCTGTAAATACAGGCACTTTTGAATTGTCAAGAAGTCGGTTAGTCAGAAAATATGAAGCTAGTTGCCCATGCCAAAGCGTAGTAGGTACCTATGGAGAAGAACGGGCAGTACCAAGTCTGCCATTACCAATCCAAATCATGGAGCATATTTAATTAGCTAATTTCCATTTTTACTTCCTCCAACAGATATGATGAATTGATGATAAGTATTTTCCCAACTAAGTGAAATAAACTGAAACCAAATTATGGCAAAATGTTTGTAATTAAAATTATACACGTCACCTTCAGCATTCAATTTGGACCGACTTAGTTACAGATTCAGCGAAACGAGGACGCGACCGAATAAACTCATTGTTATATTACTTTCACCGAACGACGGCACTGTTTAGTCACATGGTAACAACGTATTTGGATGAGTGAGGCTTGAAGTTTTCGGTAGCTTGGATGGCGGGACCAGCTGGACAAAACCAACAAGCAATGGTCCAGGTTAACCCTGGATCGAAGACATGGAGAGGAGTCTGTGCCGCTGGGCACCACTGCTGAGTGGTACGCAGGTCGAATGAGGCTAGTAGACTAGGTATGAACTTAACTAGCTTTTTAGAGCGCGGATGCGGAAGAATGAAGAACCAGACACAAGTTTTGAATAGACACAAGTAACATTAACTTTCATTTGATAACATAACTGTTACCGAGTCGTTTAAGTAACAGAAAATAATGATCAGTGTTATACCTACTTACAATTACTAACAATTCTTCGTTTCTTTTACGCAACTTACTGGCAACACAGTTTAAGCTACGAAATACAGACCGCCTAATCATAGTGTGAATTTCAAGCCTTTCATCACTTGCATTTTCATCCAATAGTACCTAGTATTTATTAATGAAGGCAGTGGGTTTATTTTACTTCAAATAATTACTGTAGAGACAGCCTGATGTGAAACGTGAATGCATGCGCATCGTTATTCAATTCAAAACATGCCATTCAAGCTATTATGCATAAAGTGTTTCGGTTTCATAAAATGGCTTTAAGAGCCCGTCGGTGCATGAAAGTTGGTGGAAGAAGCTACGATGAGCTTTAACCCTGGGAATCCCTAAAAGAGACCAAAGAAGCACAAGGTAACATCAAAGATATTAAAATTCAGCGTGTTTTATTGTTTAAGGTCAGCGACTCACCTGATAATGTTCTCGTATTCCTTGTCTTTGCCTTTGGAGTCGCGCCAGCGGCGGTACATGACGCTGGCGTCGACGTTCGCCGGGCTGAACGTGTTGGGCTCGTTGAGCAGCGAGATCACCGACAGCAGGACGGTGCGCACGGACTGTGTCGGGTTCCAACGCTCGCATGGCAGCTCGCCCGACTGCGGGTCGTCCACCGGCGGGTGCAGGATCGATATGCAGAGGTCACCGTTCTGGAACATTTTCAAAGGAAATGCTTAGTTGTTGTGTGTTGGCGGATATTTTCTAAGAGTAATGGGGCAGGTCTTCTTCTACCTATTCGCCAGAAGAGTCTTCAATTTATTGTCAGGTTACTCGTAATTTCAATTTCATAGTCATACCAAGTGCATTTAGAGCCTCAAGGCAATTGTATAAGGGGGTTATTAAACTGTCAACGTGTGTTGATTATTTGACAATAGCCCCAAACGTATACATGAAATTGTTTCCACTACATACAAGTAAAACATTTGTATTTACAAACCCATATTTTTATTGCACTATAGCTATTCCTATTTAATAGACGAGTTGTCAGAAAATGCAAGACAAACTTTATAATATTTACTCGACCTCCTCAGTGGACCAGGTCAAGTTAATAAGCACAGTAAAGTAGTTAACTGGTTTTCGTTAAAATTAGCTGCTTTCCCTAACTCTCTCTTACTAATTCACTTAAGTATGCTATTTCTTTTTTTCTGTGGTGACAGGAGATCGTTTACAAAATAAAACTATAGCTTCGTAATTTGATAACCCTGTGTTCAAAGAGAACAGGTAAACTACAGGTGTACACAATACATCCCGCAAAAGCACCTCATGGTCGAGTCGAGTTTCTTTAGAAGACTGCTTGGGATGCTGCTTTTAATCATCGTTAAGCATCAGCACCCTAATTGCGGAAAACACTATCAATCACAATCTGCACCCTAATTGCGTAACACATCGGAATCGGTTCAGTAACGATCAATCGGAATCGGTTTCATTTTGACAGTTCAACAACATTCATTGCGTTATTTACGTGTTGAGCAGACAAATTTTTCGAACTTATGAAGATTCAGATTGAGATTGATCGTGTGTTACGCAATTAGGGTGCTGAATAATTTTAAAGGATATTGCTAATCCGTTGCTTCATATGTTCGAAACATTTGTCTGCTCAAAACGTTGAATAACGCAATGAATGTTGTTGAACTGTCACATTGAAAGCCATTGCTACTGTTACTGTGTTACACAATGACCCCGCTGGTTGTCATTTCTGGCGCCGTTTTAATTTTTATTCACTCATTTGTCCTAGGATTTCCAATATTGTTGCGTTTAGAATGTGAGTAGAGGTGTCTGTGCCAAATAATGATACCAAACATAACTTGATACGTAGGTACGGAGCTACGAGAGCCAGGTCATAGACGTCTAGTCTATGCTCTCTGTCTATCAGCGAATCGAAGTTTACACAATAAGCTGCGAAGGCCGGAGTTATTAAATCTTGATACGATTTAATGCTTCACGGTTAGGAAGACAGATTTCTTTTTCGTTGCGTTAGAGCGCGCGTAATACAAGTGTTACATAAAGTCCATTGTTGCCTCGCCTCCCCCGACTCGCGGATTACCAGCAACCTTCGTAACAGTTCTTACGTGTTCAGTTCACGCGTCAGGAGAAACTGGGATATTGAACGTACTGGGGCTTCTACAAAAAATAGTGCATGACATGATCGGTTTCTACATTCTAGTAAGCGTAACCGACACGTCGAGGTCTAAAGTGTTTAAACTTGTTATTTTTATCACTGATTTCGCACGCCATTTTAAAATTGCATATTTAGGAAATATTTTGACTTTTGGATTGTAGTAAAGGACGAACTTGTGATCTCTCACTAGTTGGTCCATTCATAACGCATTACAATCTGGGTCTTAAAGCTAGGATACCTAACAGACAGAGAGAAATTTAGGAACATTAATTGTTCCATTTTCGCTATGACGATTAGTGTAGGTACAGTCAACAGCAAAAGTAGATGATCATCATCTGCCTAGCCTTTTCCAAACTATGTTGGGGTCGGCTTCCAGTCTAACCGCATGCATCTGAGTACCAGTATTTTACATGGAGCGACTGCCTATCTGACCTCCACAACCCAGTTACTGGGTAATACGTAACCCTCGGTAAGACTGGTTGTCAGACCTTCGGGCTTCTGACTACCCGTAACGACTGTCAAAGATCCACGAATGACAGCCGGGACCAACGGCTTAACGTGCTTTCCGAAAAGTAGATGATTAAAATCAGAAATTCAATACTAATGAACGGAGTTCGCGTCAAGCCGTGTACGTACGTACGAACACGAACATAGCGAACACAAACATCAAATCTCAATCACAGACATTGCCGGTGGTCTACCTTTCACCTTTATGCCTCTAGTAATAAATTGAAAAGTGGTTCATCACCTGTGTCCGCGATGGAACTTAAATTAATGTAATAGACGTTGCATTGGTACTTTGTAATTCATAATTAGATACATACCGTCTGCAAAATTATTAATTAATTTCCGCCTACATCCTCATATAGTTTGGTTAAAATATGGTTTGTAACTTGCCTACTTACTAGTGCAACATATAGCAAAGTATACCCCTTCAAAATGGAGGTTATCGTAACCATAGATAAATAATGTAGGTACGTCAATAAAATCTGAATAAAATAATGTTTTCGCAATGAATACATTAATGATAATCGAATCTAAACAACGATTTCTTAAATGTGGAATAAATCTTTGTAGATAATGTTGTTCTCCGTGCTCCGTATTAAAAGAGTCCCAGCGGGAACCTACGAGTATTACTAAGCCTCCGCTGTCCGTCCATCCGCCTGTCTGTGTCTCTGTGAGCGGGCTGTATCTCATGAACCATATTAGGCAGGCAGTTAAAATTTTCAGTGTGTATTACTATTGCCGCTATAACAACAATAAAATAATGTTAAAAAATTAAAAGAAAACAAAAAACTTTTTAAAAACAAGCCTTTATTACTTGTTAATAAAAAGAACTAAAAAATTCAAAATAATTTAAACCTGATAAGAAATAAATAAAAGCGTGTTACATTTTGATGGAACATTAAAGAACATTTAGAACACAATGTAACACGCTTTTATTTATATTTAAATTTATTTATGAAAGCTTGTTTTTAAAAAGTTTTTTTTTGTAATTTTGTTTTTAACCGTTTAGTATTTTTGATGCGAGATTGACTACGGCTACGGCGTAGTGCGTAGCGCGTAGCAGTACTTTTTTCCGTTATATGTGTTTACTGCACTTAAGCTACCTGTACATCATCAGACCCTGGTTACCATCTAGCACCAAGTACTCGTCAAGACGAATCAAACGAGCCCAAACTCGATGGGGTTATGCCGTTTAATTACTGTTCCTATGGCCATCTTCCAGCTCCATCATCAGACCTTGGTTACCATCTAGCATTAAAGTACTCGTCAAGACGAATCAAACGAGCCCAAACTCGATGGGGTTATGTCTTTTAATTACCGAGTTCCTATGGCCATCTTCCAGCTCCATCATCAGACCCTGGTTACCATCTAGCACCAAAGTACTCGTCAAGACGAATCATATGAGCCCAAAGTCGATGGGGTTGTGTCGTTTAACTACCGAGTTCCTATGGCCTTCTTCCGGTTCCATCATCAGATCAGCTCCATGTCATAATAATTTTGCATTGTCATCCGATTAACATGCATGCAAAATTTCAGCTCAATCGGTTGAAGATATCTGCTTCAAAATTGAGTTGCAAGAGTCCACCCAAATCCCGCTTTACCCGAAAAAAAATCTGGCAACGCTGGTATGTATGTATGTTCATACCAGCGTTGCCAGATTTTTTTTCGGGTAAAGCGGGATTTTGAACCCCTTTTAGTATAAAAAGCGGGATATTTTCGTCGAAAGCGGGATAAAAGAAAAATAAAAACGTAATTAATTGTCCGTTAAGAGAATTGCGACAATTCTAGTAGCTAATAAATATAAATTTCGCTAAACACGTATTCGTTTGTATGAAACTGACAGGCCTCAAGAACGCATTCTCTCGACGGCCGCACTGTAGATTTTTTACTACTTATTATTTTATTTGAGTTTCAAATTAAGTTTACAATGATGTTAGATAGTCGTAGAAAATGTATTTTAATATGTTACTTCACTATTCAAATAACAATATCTGTTTGGTTTACCCTGTAAGGCAGTTAAGTCTTCAGAGGAATATAATATTACATATATAAATAAGTAATACAAAAGGGAAAGGGGGTGACTACCGAGATGACAACTAATAGAGAAGTATGGAAGAAAAAGAAATGTTGCAACGACCCCTAATAAATTGGGATAAGGATAGGAGAATGATGATAAATAAGTAATTAATACACTTACGAATAACTTATTTATTTTTCTATCCCCGAAAAGCGGGGCTGAGCCTGTCCCGCGCGGGACATTTAATTTTAGGCTAAAAATCGGGACGTCTGGCAACGCTCATACATACATACATCGCAAGTTAAATAAAAGCTTGTAAAATTGAAGGGGATTCCCATACAAGAAACGTTTTTTGTCTTGCGGCGTGGAACCCTTCGTGTGCAACTCGCACACTGCTTTTTTGAGCATTGCGGGATCATTATTCCAATATGGTAATACAGCTGAAGAAACATTGGCTGACCAATGTTTCATCCACGAAGACTTTACCTTTTAACATTTTATTGAATCGTTTCTCCGATAAAAAAAAAAAAAAAACATGGACAAAGACAATGATATGGGTATAAATAATTAATCATGAAAACCGAAGCAGCTGTCGTGGCAGAATAGTTGAACAAACAGTAGCCACGTAAGTACCTGTACTTTGTATGTATAAGCTAGATATGTATGTAGATGTAGAAACAAGAGTTACACATGGTTATGGAATCAACCGTTTGTACCTGGAAGTTACTTAGTTACTCGTGTGTATCATTATATCGTTAATCACACTAGTTTCCGGTTCTTATGAATTCCTATGAATTATATCACTTGTATTGCAAGTTGTGAGGAAAGAAAAATGCTGCGTCGTATTAGCTGATTGTCTATTGATTTCAGAAGCAAGTCCTCGTTTTATTGTTATGTAAAATACAACTTTTCTTTCAATGCAGCTATTATAGCTTGGTGGGGATTTAGCTAGCTAGATCGCAATGATGTTGCATAGGTTGACGATCTCATCTCACAGGGCGACTTCGTTTGCGTAAATTTCAGATTTTGCCATAGCTTTTGTTGCACAATTTTTTACCCCTTTTAGGGCAGAATTTTAAAAATCCTGATAGGTACACGTTTTTAATTTGTTTTCACCAAGTGCCCAAAAACCAATTTTCATAAATTTTACTTAAGAAAAAACGAGTTCTCCTACAAACGTTCATGCTCCATCTTACCCCTTTTGCGGTAGAATTTGAGAAAATCCTGATACACGTGTTTCACATTGTAACTACGAGCCCAAACATTAATTACCATTGTATTTACTTAATAACGTACGGTTTCTCATACCAACTTTCATGCCCTATTTTACCCCTTTTAGGGTAAAACTTTAGGAAATTCTGATACACGTGTTTCATTGTTTTTAACCAAAACCCGAAATACTCATTTGCATTGTTTTTCCTTCCCTTATTTCCTGTTACAGTCCAAATTTCATGTTTCCGTGTTTTGAGCACTGCTTTGTTAAATCAACCCTCTCTAACTTTATCAAGCCAAGAACGATTGACTGCATAGACTGATGCGGAAAAACCGACTTGTTTTGTGTTGCCAGCCAGCATTTTTATTGCAAGATTTGGCAGTAATTTTATTTATTTGTTCTTGTCCTACATTCAAACTTATTCCGACGCACAATGTTATTGCAAAACAATAAACGATACGATATGTGATATAAAAAAATGGTAAAAGATAAGCTATTGGTATGAGAATGTTAAGGTCGTCATTACCCTTCACCTGATAATAGGCACTATAATAATACTCATCAATTCGCGGCGTTCTCATCGACAAGGTCCTTATACTCCGCATGCATGCACACACGATATCTAGCTTCATGTCTTTCTAAGGAGATAGCGGAAGGAGGTAAACGAGACGGAACGGGCAAGAGGCTTACCTCCGCAATTTGCCCTTGACGATCTCGGTAAAGGAGCATATCGACGACCCACCCCATTTACATTGTAACCACCTCAACGATTCGTGAAGGTTGTTTTATCCGATTTATCGAATAAACTTTTATGTTGTATGAAAAACTGTATTGAAAGATCACCCAACTCGATAATCATTATAAGTGTTATATTTATAAGTTCATAACAGATAATATTTAAGTGGTGGCTCGAATCGTTCAATCCTAACCAATGGCCTACTCTAGTATTCGCATGACCCAGATACATCTGTCTATCGCGATAACTACTTATAGTATAATAATTAACGACAGTAAGTATATCTTTTTAAGTCATATCTGTTAAATGTTTTTTGCAATATAAGTACGTAAATGATTCTTGTAAAGTTGTTGATAAGTTAAAAGTCGATAAGGGTCAATAAGAGCGTGCTAGAGGTAACGATGAGCCGAATCATACTGTGATACATCAATTCAAGTTGCATGACAATGCAATATGCTCAGCCTTGTTATTTGACCTCAATGGTGACCGTATAGGTATGTATTTGGTTACATTAAAATATGAGGCATTGAAGAAAACATCAAAGGAAATCGATTCCAATTATCGTGCAAGCTGGTTATATGATTAGAGTCGAGCTGGAGGGTTCTAGTTGTGAGTTATTGATGTGTTGATTATTGTGACGAATGTTCCGTCAAGTGATTTGGCTTCATTGTTTTATCAATTGTAATGTTCTAAAATGTTTGAGGATCCTCAAAATTTATTACATAAATTGTCTTTGCCAAGCAAAGCACAGTGGTACAGTGAAAGTGTTTCTTTTCTAACGGTCCACTCTGACGCACTCTGAACGGTCTGCGGTGCCCGAGCTTTTGCGCACAAGGATTTGAATGCTAACAGCGTAGGTATTTTATTTATGAGTTGGAATCGAATGATCCGGAATCAAGCAATATGAAATTCATGTTTACTGATAATGTTATGAAAACATTATCAGTAAACAGGACATTATGTTTAAGTAGGGGGACAATGTCTAAGTAGATGGATATGAAAAATGTATAGGACCGAGTATTTGAATTGAGTTGTAGTCTTGTAGTTCTTATTTTTTGTAAGTTGGTGTAACTGTAACAAAAGAAGATCTAAACGACTTCTTAGAACAAGTATATTTTTTTATTAGAGAAGTCATGATGATAGAGCATAAAGGCGCGGACATTACGGTGATGGCGAGGAGCGTCGCCCTCGGCTAAAAATATGCCGCCGGTTCACTGCGCGCTTCCTCACAAAGAAAATGCGTGTGCTCTGACCTCCAAATCGGGAAACACTGAAAAATATACTCAATGTTTATGTACCACATCACTCGCAGACATCCAGATAGAGTACTAGTCTAAGATATTATATTATTCTGAACCATGTCAAGGTACATGGTCAAGAATAAGTTAACAGAGTGGAACACCAATCACGAGTTCGCATGTCGAAGTTATATTGAGAATTGAATTATAATTTTGAAGTTAAAATCTTGATAAATTATTGGTTCGTGAAGCTCTTCCGGACGTCGATGTTTAGATTCAATGAAGATTTTTCCGCAAAGAAAATCCTGCTGGGCACTGCTATATTTTCCCTGATATTGAGTCAATGGTTGCCGGAAGAAGGAAAAGCTTTTAACATTTTTTAATTAGCAGTTTTTTTTATATTCACGACCGGAAATCTTACAAGAAAATATAATGTTAATAGGTACTGCGTCAGTTCATCAAACGTCAAATAAACGTTTTAAAATTCACGAAACAGAAACAATTTTCAGCATTGACTAACTTAGCAGAATATTATATGAAGAGTAAGTGGCTAGTCTGGGACGACAGTCGTCGTGAGGCGAAGACCTTGGTGACTCGGCCGCGGGTGGGTTGAAGGCCCGGTGACGCACGTGACTGGCCACGGAAGCGCCCCCGCCTATTACAACCTCACCTCCTGTTTTATCTTTACGAATGTTCTTCAAAAACCGCGTATTGTAAACAATGAGAAGGGTGTTCCTATCCGAATATAGTGAAACTAGTTTCGGCTAGGAACTGGAACAGAATCTGTAAGGGGTTTTCTAAAAGTTGTAAACTGGAACGTTTCTGAAGGCGGAGAAATAAACCTCAAACATGTTTTCTTTACTGAAAACATTATTGATATTGTCAACTGCGACTGCGCTATAGTTGCAAAACTTCTGAAAAATTCGGAATAATTCCGGAATACTTCTGGGAAAGTTTCTTTAAATCAGAATTATTCAAAATGAATTTAATTAAGATTTTTATTTTTTTTTGCTGAAAACGTATTTTGCATCGATCGTCGATGCGTGCACCCGACTGCCACGAGTCGTGCGTGCAGGCGATGGCGGTGCGGGGTGCGGTAAGAGGGGAGATGCTCCCCGGAGAAGTTTTCCCCCCCGCGAGAAAGATTCGTACCCCGCAATCGAATGTTTCCGCCGAATATTTCACCCGAATAATTCAATGGGAATAAACGTGTTTGTTTGTGGTGTGGTGGATGAGTTAATTATTGTTCAGTGGCACATACGTAAGTAAAATATAAATGTTTATTTTATTATACTAGGGATTGATATGTTGATATTTTTATAGGTAGTTAAGTTAGCCTGCGATTAACAGGATTTTTATTCTTTTGTTTTTAGGTAGGTAGGTGCCTACTTATTTCGAAATCGAATGCTATTTTATAAAATGTCAGTTGTGGAATTAAAAACCAGGCCTAGCATATTTGATTTGTTTTTTGAAAAAGGGGTATGTTACCTATGTTTTTGGTTAGTTTGTATGTAGCTCTGTACGCATCGCGAGTATTCACAAATCGCATAGGTAGGTATTAATCATTACCTACCTACTTAACGCGTATAATAACCCAGTCAATAAAAACAAATAAAGGCAAACCTTGCAAGCAAACACGTGGTAGGACACGCATGCGCAAACGGCACGGCGCTGACGGCGCCCAGTCGCGCTCGCGCTGCCCGTGACGCGACGTTGTGTGTGCTAGATGCGACGTGCACGCACAACCATAAACTTAATATACCTACCGCTCAAAACACAACTAAAGATAATATAATTTACAACTTCCAAGCGCGAAATAGGTAGTAAGGTCGATTTTCCTGGTTTTTTTTTGACAGTTGAAATATTCCCAAAGTTTCGGAATATTTCGGAATACTTCCGAAGTATTCGACGGGAATGATTCGGAATTTTTCCCGCCAGCATCTATATGCGCAACATATAGGTAGGGTCTTGACTTCTTGAGTTTGAGTGAATAGCCTTCGATAATTGCACACTTTGTTGCAAGAATATCGACTATTATTGTACCCTCGGCGAGTATCGACAGATTCATATTCACTATCGGGCATTGAGTACTGCGCGTGTGCCGGTGCAGGGAACCACGTGGCCAGTATTAAAACAGTGATTGAGATGTTGGCACTTGCCTCCACTGTTGGGAGTTGGGACGATCGCGTCTCAGGGGGCGTTATTTAAAGAACCGCGTGTTAATACTGTGAATGTAGCACAAGTTCAAAGCGGCCACCGCGACGCAGGTCGACGGGATGGGGAATAAGGTTAATTACCCCAAGGCCGGGGAGTGCCAACATCAGCCGGGATGATCCTCAAGGGAAATACTTTTCTACAGGGAAATAAAAACAAATAAAAACTCCTTGACATTGTGCCAAATAGATTTGTTTATAAAATCTTTTTTATAGCATTAGATTGTCACGCCCAGCGATGCCGTTGAACAACAGTTAGTAAACGTCGTCATCAGAAACTGACATGACGCCATTTCTACTTGTTTGAAAAGATGCTACACGAATAATACGGATTCAAAGCGCATTGATATAAATGTTTTTATTGAGGTAAATCTACTATTAAAACATCCTGTTAACGACATAGTTTGGGCCTAAGTATTTGTCTGCCTAATAGGAATTTAAACCACTGCCATGAGTGTCATGACCAATATTAGTAGAAGATACGACACGATATGTATCAGGATACGCGACGAGCATTTCTATCTAACTAAACGAACCTTTCGATTGGAACCTGTAAAAGGAAATTACAAATAGGGTAGAAGTAGAATGCTTGTTTGCCTATAAAATTGATCGTGAACACGGGATGTTGGTACACATGATTTTCGTGAGCAAGCATAAAATATGTACAACATGAACGAAGCTGCCGGCAAAAGCTAGTTGACTACAAAGTGATTCACAGGCATTTAAATTAAATATGTTGGTTGGTTACCATCGGCGGTGGCTTCACTTCATGCAAAAGGTCGTTCAACTTGTACTACATCCTGTTTGATGTAGATCTTTTCGTGGGCTAAGTTTTACACAATATTGCGAAAACATATAATATTGCAAGAGCCTTAGGTGCCAAAGATTTTAAAATAAACCAAGCCTTTAAGAAAACTTATTTCAGTCTACATCAGAACTATAAATATTCCCCTCAATTTAGCTTGGCTCATTCAAGACATGTCTGTCGTGTTTGTTTAGCTTATGAGAATGAATCGTGAAAGTAGAGTAGGTATGGAACTGGTTTACTAAAACTTTACTGACATTAACAATGTTCGATTCTGTGCTACATTTAATGATTACACTGCATACATTTAAATACAAATCAAGTATTACAGAGAATCAAATGCGTGCAACACTTGATCTAATTTAGTATCGTTTGTTAGAATCTTAAAAATAAGGTAGACAGGGCGTTGGATGCGTCACAGCGTCACAGTATGATTCAGCCAATCGGACTGATGACCCCGCTGCTTCACTACTATACCAGCTACATTATTTTGTACCGACGACTCACAGTTGACTCTTCTAAAAGCTAACGGTAACGCGCAGGCGACGCGAAAACTGTACAACCGGCTATGAGATGAGTTTAACGAAATGAAATGCATTACAACTTTATACAATGCTAAGTTTAAAAAAAAAAGGTTTTTGAAATTTAAAATAAGATTTCAGTAAACAATGGTATCGACAGGAAGTTGACATAAAACATTAATGGATATATTCTGGGTTAGCCGACAAAAGCAAGAAGTCTATGCACCGGTTACACGAACACGAAAACCACAGGATCGTGTCGAAAACAGATTGCATGCTGTGTCCCAGTTACAAATGTTGATTTACCGCACTACAAATAGTATTGTCAACGTACGAAACTGATCATTCAATTGATGATTCATGAAGAAATGACAAGACATGAGCGGGGAGAGTGATAGTGAGATGTTGTGGTCAACCCAAGATACGTAAGCATCGGAGCCTACAACCTAACCAAAGACTTATTGAAATGCTAAAAATCAAGCAAAAAGTAAGAGAACTAAGCCAGAGGGTTGGCCCTGACTGCAGGTTGGAAAAACAATAGGAAGAAGACGCAAATTACTTAAATACTAAAATCTAATTAATTCATATAAAGTAGGTCAAAGTGTGATACAGTGTGAAACGTTTCGCAGTCCCGGGGTCAAAGACGCCAAGAGTGTGTCGCAAGTCGCAACTAGATAACAATGAGAGCTAAGATAGTTGTTGAATTGTCTACATGGCCTGTACAATATAGATGCAGTCACACCATCGCTTTAAAATATTAATTCTTCTCTTGGACCTAGCTGGTTACTTCTTCAATTTATTGCAAATATTGCTAAAATGATTCATGATATCGTCGACCATGGTGTGGCTTAATTAGGGCGTTTATACCGCGGAAACTGGCAATTCCGGATTCTCAGAAAGAGGTCGCTGGAAGCCTGCCCCCCCACTGCGACTCCTTTTCATTGAAGGTTCTTTGTTTATAAACTTTTAGCTGTAGTGCCAACTAGATGCTAGGGGCGTATTTAGCAAGCACTCCTTACAGTTATTTGTACAACTAGTTTCGTAAGCAAAGTTTTGTTTGAAAGAGAAATGGATTTTAGAGACCCGACTATTTATATCAATACCAGCTTATTTGCAGCCGATGCTACAATATTCATTAAACTTTTGGTTGACCGTCTTGGAATCCAGGGCCCTAATTATGTATTATTCCCCGCGTAGTCTTACCACATGCAAACCACGTCAATATCGTGTCTTGTTGACGGCAAGGAATCGAAATGTCAACCGTACAGACAACATGTATTTTGACAGTTCTAACCACGTCACTGCGTCACAGAGAATACGTTAATAGCAGAATGACTAAGGAATTGACGTGGTTTCGAAGTAAGGAATCGTTAAGTGGTCATAGTGAATTAGGGCCCAGCTACATATTTTGGGCTACACATTTTTTAGAGGGATTTATTTAATGCGATTGTGATTTTTAGTTACAAGCGACATGGAAGAACACTAAATCACATGCAAATCTTAATCTATAGCAGACACACTCTTCCTGTTTGCCTTGTTAGATAAATGAGAAAATAGTTACAAGATTGGCCCTGTTGTCTCCGGTTAGGACTGTGATTTAGTAATCTATGACTGTGTGCATATACCAAGTTCTATGGCTACAGCCAGCTGCAAATTGTTATTAGAGGGATGTTTAACGTCAGTATTCATATTACATCTTGCCAATATTCTACGAAAATCTGCTTTTGTGTTCAACAAAGTCTCGTTCTACATAGAAACACAACAGGATTCCTAGGAATTCAACCAAATAACTAATATAGGATCAAGAATAAAGTCTTCCGGGATTTCTACAAAATACACTGTAACACGACTATGACTGTAATCAATCAGTCTATCATTCGCTACTATGGCATCTCTGAGCTCACTACATACTCGTAGACTCCTATGCTGTTGTGAAAAAACTTTACAAACGAAATAAACAATTTTTTTTTCAAGTTCTACGTGAAAGCGTGCGTCATAGATATACTTGGAAAAGGAATGTATATGTTTGGCTAGGCATAGTATAATAGGACATTTTGTACTTGGTATGCAAAGTATAAAATATGTCAGCTCCAATAATGATACATTATTCAACAAGTTCTTAGAATAACACATCTAAGGTAAGATATTTAAGTTTTCTTCCTTTACCGTTGAAAGAAATCCACCGAAGTCTTGCTCGTTACTTGATCATTCTAGTCATTGATCTATTTGTAATATATTAGCTTAGCCCAGCCCCAGTAGGCTCGACATTCATAGCGATCGCTTTACGACCGAATTCGGTCCCAAAGTCCTGTCACTCCATACATTTCACCTGTCAATTCGGGACTTTGCGACCGAATTCGGTCGTAAAGCGATCGCTATGAATGTCGAGACTGCTGGGGCTGGTAGCACGGGTAGGTTTTTCCCGCGGCGATTTTTTTTCGCACACTGGATTTTCAACGCACTGCTTAGCGCCGAGAGTTGAAAATCCCACAGTGTTTTTTTGATGCGCTGATAATGCTGGGATGCGCTCTGTTGGATTCTCAATGCTCGATTCAACGCCGAGAGTTGACAATCCAGTGCGAGATAAAATCGCGCCGCGATATACTTACGTCCGTGCGAACGTGGGTTTAGAAGACTCCCTCTGCTCCAATCCCCCTTTCACGACTGATTCATAACTGCATGTGGATGAAGCATTTGGGAAATCCTCTTGACTCGAATTTTGGTTGCAAAGTTGCAAACTACATGGGCTATATGGAACTACTTTATCACCACCACCACTGTCATGGTGAAGTGGTTTTCATTAGTATCGGAGACCTTGACTAATCCATGAAGGATCATGAGACTAATCTTATCTAAATGTCTAGCAAATCTGTGTGAAGTGGTTTTAAATTAATTGACATCTAATATACATGTTTCAACACATGGTACCATCTCTTATCAGTATACGTCACAAATATAATTATGTCGACTAAATTAATGAACTGTTGTTACAACTAAGATACGATCTTTTTTTTTTTTTTTTTTGAGTACCTATGGGAAATCATCAAATGACTCCTCCCGCTCTGGGTGGAGCAGGAGGGAGTGTCAGACTCTTACTGACTAAAACCCACCCGTGTTCCTTCCTTAGCCCTTTATGTTCCAGGGCAGCGGTAACCCTTTCGGACAACCCGCTACCCACTTAGATACGATCTTCGGATTGATATTTCGTAATACTTGGTAATTATTTTAATAGTGCGAGATTTCCGAGACAAATTATTTATGGTAAAGTTTTTGGTGGAGTAAGCCCGTACATGCCGTCTTCAATCAGTCTATTGGAAAAAACAGGACAGTTCCAAAAGGCGGTTTAGTCATTGGAGATGTCACAAAAAATCTGGAACTCTACAGGTGTAGTCTCAGATTTTAGAGAAAAAAAAAAAACTGTTTTTAGGCAACTGGCTACAAACCGTGTTTTAGATAAGTATTAAATGTTTCATCAATAAGGGAAATAGGTAGGTTAATACGTTTTTCTTTAGTCTTGCTTCAACAATTGCTATTGTTAGATGTTTTTCCCATAACTATCAGAGTTCATTAAAAACTATTGTGACTGTCGCCATCCAGACTCTAAGGTTTACTAAATAACTAAGTATTTTATTAAGTGAAGCTTATAATTAAAATCTTTCAAATTTATTGGTATGCACGGCTACACATCCAGAATAAGCTGACTTCTGTTTGTACGAAAGTCTATACAATGCGAACTCAGCTAAAACTGGAAATGTATAGCTTGATGTGTCGCCGTGTGTACCAAAGTTGCTTACAACTGGCTGGTGTGATTTTATGAAGACAGGTGCCATGTGGTCGGTCATTAATTTATCAAGCAAGTCAAGTGATGTCATTTGTTATCAAAGACATTTCAATATATTTGTCTTTTATAAAGGAAGGCACATTTGAAATTGAACGTAATGACATTATTATCAGATTGCATTTTTATATTGTAGCATTATTTGTTTCGTGTTGGCAGCTTACAGCTACTGCTGTTGGACTGGAAGACACGGTGTTGTTCCGTTCGTCCGGAGGCGAGATGGGCGGACGACATTGTAGCCATCGCGGGCAATACCTGGATGAGGCTGGCACAGGAGCGTGGCAGTTGGCACAAGACAAGAGAGGCCTATGCCCCGTAGTGGGTGAAGTCGGGCTGTGGATGATGATGATGAGTTATGGGAAAGCCACAAACCACAAAATGCTCAAAAAACATTGTCTATCTTCGACCAATCTAGTATACCTACAGGCTACATTACAAATTTAAGCCCTGTATTGGTTTGGACGTTGGGAAAATGAGTTATCCATCTATAGACATTTGTCAAATGGTATTATTGAAAAGTGTTTGTACAAACCTACTTACAGAAAATAAATTATTTATCATTGCACTAGCTGACCTGGCAAACGTTGTTGCGCCACATAAATTATTTCTAGCTGCCCGGCGCTACTTTGTTCGCGTGGTGTCCTACCCCCTACCCTACCCCTACCGTACTCCTACACTACTCCTACCCTACTCCTACACTACCCCTACCCTACTCTACTTCTACCCTACTCCTACACTATTCAAAACCCTTAATTTAACGGTCTTCAATTCGAGTGAACCCGAGTCTACCGTACCGAAGGGACGATCGTCAAATGTTTGACAGGAAAGTAGGTACTTAGAACAGTTTATATGGGAAAATGAAATTGTAGTTTTTACTATCTTCCTGGAATTTTTTTCATATTTTCTCACCGTTTAAACTTTCCCTAGACTACGACAAACATTTCAAAACCAAAAACAGCTAAATCGGCCCAGCCGTTCTCGAGTTTTAGCCACTCAAACGAACAGCAATTGATTTTTATATATATAGATAGATATAGATATGACGTCCAGTCCAGGTCGCGTTTGTTTTTCATAATTATAATACGTGTTCTGCTGCAGACATTCGATCCGAGTGGGAGGAATATATTTGAGATAATGTATCCCAGTTTCTATTGCTGCATCTAAATAAATCATGCCGTTTATAAAACAATGCACTAATAACAACTGCATTTCCGAATTTTTCCTGATTTAAAACTTAGTTTTGTTTTTAATATATATAATTAAGTGGGGGTTCACGAGAAAAGGAAGGATAGGCCGAGTGAGAGAGTCAGAATGAGTGCTTAGAGTTCAACGACCTGATCAGCTGTTTGGTTTAAGGGTTGTTTTGACCATCGACTGTACTAGCTATCGATCTATTTGTCAATGGAAAAAAAAGATCAATAATTCTATAAAAAAATAAGCTTTGATTGGAGTCCTTACTGTCTTGAATATGTATTAGATTTTCATGATCATCAAAATATATATGACTATATAATTCTGATACACGCTCTTCTGATATATAACCATGATGATTGTAGGTACCTATGGAAGCATAGGTAAGATGCAATGTGTATAATTTAATAATGATATTATTGCAAAACCCAGAACATGGCATGATTTACGTTACAGGCAAACCTGGTATGCAAATATTCGAACTCACAAGGATAATATTGGTTACTTTATATATAAATTAATACATACTAATAGTTAAAGTATTTTTTAACTTACCTCATAGACATTTGGATGCCATACTTTTGTTAAAAATCTAATGGAAGGTGGTGAGTATGGATAATCTGGTGGGAATTTCATATGTGCCTGAAACAAAATAAAAATAAATTAACTTAGCATAAGCATAATCAGCCTATAATGTTCCCATTACTGGGACACAGGCATCCTTTCTGTGAGAGGGAGTGGGCCACGGGTCACTACGGGTTGGTCAATGTCACAATATGTCTTAGAATTTTTGGTTCTACGACATATTGGTTTCCTCACAATGTTTTCCTTCACCATTTTGAGAGCAGTGTGTAAAATAAATTAGAGACTATTATTTTGGAGGATTTTGCTGTGTAGCGGCATCAGCCTATTCTTCTTAAGAATAAGACTTTCCGCCTATTGAGTTGGCAATATTTCTTAACTGCTATTAAAAAGTTAGGAGACCCATTTGTCTAAAGTAGAACCTTGAGGACTGACAGAAGATGCATATATAAACCATTGATTACTAAAAGAATATTGATGTATAGTGTGTCTGGAATTTTGATGTCCCATGAAATGGCAGGGAAAATATGTTTTCTTGCTATTTCAAGGGACCTCAAAATGATTATTCTGTAGCAATTATAACATATACTTTGTAGAGAAAAGCATGATGAATTGATGACTTCCTACTATAATATTATAAACGTGAAAGTTTGTTTGGATGGATGGATGGTTGTTACTCTTTCACGCAAAAATTACTGAATGGATTTGGATTAAACTTGGCACATAGATGGTTTATAACCAGGATTACCACATAGAATACTTTTTATCCTGATATTCCCACGGGATCAAAACCTATGCGGGTGAAACCGCGGGGCGCAGCTAGTATAAAATAAAAATGATAGATCTGATGTTAGTGTTGTAGCTTGTGATGTGCAAGTGTGTTATTTATTACTTTCACTTAAATACCTGGGTTTTTGGGTTATAGTGGCGTGAGTCAGTCGAGCATATAATATGCATTCACTTTAATATTGTTTCTAATAGGTATTGGAAAATATTATTTGGATTCATAAAGATAACAGAATGAATGTTTGTGATGTAACTTCAATGAGGGCGAGAAAATAAAGTTATAATAAATAGAGCAAAGTGGTAAAAAGAAGTAAGTCTTGCATAGGATTGATTACGGAGTAAACAAAAACTGTTTTTTTTTTCAAGCTTCATTTGCCAGGATTAAGTTCTAAACAACTTTGAAAAAAAATAACATCCTCTATGTTATCCAGCAGTGATGTTGATAGTGAAGGATCACATCCTGCAAACAATTCTCTTTCATTAAAGGAAATACCTGTAATTTTGCAATATTCCTTTATTTTTCATGCAATTTTTAAATGATACACGGTGGTATTTTTACATTTCTCCAAATTGAGTTCATGGTTCTTTCAACCACTATGCTCTATTTGTCATAGTTGCGATTTATGCCCAGAAAACCTAACTCAAAAGTTCACCCTGTATGTAATTTGACTGCCTTGGTGGTGGCAAATGCAAATGTTGCTGGATGGAGAGGGAGAGGAAGGCCAAAGAAAAGATGGATGGATTTTGTGAGGAATGATATGAAAGAGAAGGGAGTGGATGATAGTGGGACAGTTGACAGGGGAAAATGGATGAAGAAAATGTGATGCGCGGACATCAAGTAACATGGGACAAGGGCAGGAAGATGCTGATAGTGGTTGCAAATGCATATAATAAGGGTGAATTGGAGAATTTATATTTATATAAGAAATATTAAAAGCTCAATGCTGCCAGGTTCTTAATAACATGATAACTACATTAGTACCGGTTCCAAGTTAGGATTAAAACAAGTGGGGCAGGAGGTAAACACATGATGATCTTGTTAAGAAATCTTATTTGTTTTATATTTCAATGAAATATGGACTGAGCTCGCTTATGATCTTGTGATTACTTACTTTATGTAGTTTCACTCATTTACTAACAGATAAATAGATAATATAAAAGATGTCATTACAAGGTGACTCATACCCAAATTGTTATTTTAATTTATGTATATACTAACGCTAGGTATAAGGTACTTTACTAACACTGGATCTTTGTTATCCGATTATCTTGAAATAAATAATAATAATAACACGTACAACACAATAACAGTACACGTTGAAAAAAAAAACCCTTATGAGCCTCTCAATAATTTGTTTATTACCAAACATTGAACTAACTTAGTCTTATTGTATCTTTTTACAAACAGTTGTTGCTTAAATGTGAAAAATCTTTAATTGCTTGAATGCCACAATCATAGATTCATGCTTTTATACTATATTGAATATCAGAAATATGAAAATAATAATGTTTGTTCACCCTTGCTTCGAACGCAGACAGGTTAAATGTGTAATAGCACTCAGAAGCTGGGAGAGAGTTCCATTCTTTGATTGTAAGCATAAAAAATGTGTAGAAGAAGCGCTTAGTATGACTGGTCGGGATATCAACCAAGGATTTCAATGCAGTTTGAAGCACAGGTAGACCATGACCTGGTTTACGAAATAGGATACTTTTTATCCCGTTTGTACATTCTCATGAGATAATTGGCAATCTCCATGTAGGAGAAGCCACAGACAAAAGAATATTTTAAAGGATAAATAATAAATAGATAACAGTTTTTTTTTAAAGTCTAAACATAACCTTGGTCAGATCATGTGAAGACCATGTAGATCAGGCATCTGAAATGGTCTTTTGAGGAGAGAACCACACAAATTGAGTGGACCTGTCAAGTTATATTTGTTTTTATTGTGTCTTCTCATAGTTCTGCATTCCAGTATACAAAGGGCTTATTTCACATTCATTCATATTCTTTTATCATCAGATAAATGGTTACATTGATATATAAATGCTTCAAGAAGTGATAACCATACAGGATTATGTTGGTGTTATCAAGGAGTTGTTATCAATGCTACTACTGACATTTAGTACAAACAAATTTTGAAACTGTGATAAAAATTAATAACATAGTTAAATGCCTGATTGCAACCATCTAAAGAAACAAAGAAATCTGACTAATTTAACATTTAAGTTGAGAAAAACAAGTTTTAAACCAAAGTTGAATAATACATCTATCTGCACAAATACCCAGTCATAGGATTGTCAAGATAGTATTATTTTTTAAGTTTAAATCTTAATAACTGTTTTTATTATGAATGGTGTTTAAAGTTTTAGTTTTAGTTAGGGTTCAACAATCTGATTGTAGGAAATTATCCCATGAAATACATAACACTTCTATTTTTTTTGTGGAAGGCATTAATTGGGTACTAGAAGTTCTATATTGATTAAAATTAAAGATAAGATAAGAGCATTTGAAAATTGGTTATGCACTTTAAGTAACTAAAATAACAAAAATAAAGTAAGTAACTTGCTTATCACTAATTACCATTCTGCCTGCCCAATCAGGAAAGAGAGATTGACAGTTCAAGATAATTACACTGAACAACAACTAGCCTATTGCTTATTTGTTAGGTAATTAAAATAACCATAAAAATAAAGAAAAATAATGTAACCAACAGTATTTGGGCGAATAATAGAAACGAAATTTTTCCACGAAACTCTCAGACTATGTTGTGAAATGGCGAAACCACAAAAAATACCCACACAAATCCAATTTAGTCCATAGGTTCATGTGAATTAATTTAAAGAATTTGAGCGGATAATCTTCGAAGACATATTTCTTTTTTTTGTAGACGCTGATTGTTGCTGTCAGGTCATTGCTAATGCAGAATTGCAGATACATAATCGAATGTGCTTACCTTGAAATATCCACCTTGGTATAACGTGTCTGGAGGACCGAAAATTGCAACTTCCCACTCAAATAAATTGTCCTCTCCTAAAAGTTTCACTCGAAACCCTTCCACGGGTTCCTCTTGCAGACTCTTATACTCTAAGGCCAAAGCCCTCAGTGCAGAACTCGTCGGAACCGCGTTAGACATTGTCAAGAACTAATTTTCCTAAAATCACTATCTAAAAGAGATTCTATTAACATAACACTGCGGAACTCTCCTTGCGGTCCACGTATTCACGAGGCATTTCAACTTGAGTCACAATAACAACGAACGAGGAATTTTGGTAAACATAGCGCCAGCATAGCTTACGGATTTATGATTCACACACTTCAAACGCCAATACTGTAATTACTTCCACAGTAATATACGTTGAAAAATGGACGAAGAATAGTCCAAACTACACGGTGATTATTACAACAATGAGAAAGCAACGTCCAAACAATCGCGATCCCAAGGAAAACGGCTGCGTGGTACAGCTGCTGCCTGAGTTGCCCGAGCGAATATTGTAGAACAGCTGTTATTTTATTTCCGTGCTTGATTGCGCAGTGGTGTGACGCACGCGGCCATTTATCGACTTGGCGACTAGTGTTGCCCCCTACCGGACTTGCTTCACTTAACCCTCCTACGCTTGAAAGCAATAGTCATGATGATTGGTTAGTGTTTAGTAAGATGGCAGCACAGCACTAGTTTTCGATGCTAACGCGCTCTATGAAACGTTCTTTTCTATACTAAACTCGATTTTTTCACTGTTGATTCTAGATGGCAGCACATACACGCAAGCTTGATGATACGGAGGTTGTGTAAGTTTCGCTAAAACAAACTGGGTAAACAAAAGGACTGTAATGCCGGTCCATTTTCAGTTATTTACGGGCTGATACGATACGAAAATGCTTCTATGACAAGGGTTGCGAACTTTTTTCAGAAGAAAAAATTATTTCTGATTTCAGAGAGGGTGGTAAATAAAGAGTATAAAGCATGGGCAGCCTATAATGTTCCCACTGTTAGGAAACAGGCCCCCTCTCTGTGAGAGGGAGTGAGCCTTAATTCAACACGCGTGGCCAGTGCAACCCATGTCTTCGAATTTATGGTTATAGGACATGCCGGTTTTCTCAAAATGTTTTCCTTCACTGTTTTGTGAGCAGTGGTAGATAATGAAATAATTGACACAAGGTAAAGCGCCTGTCTGGGTTCGAACCCACGACTTACAACTCATAAGTCGCGGCCGTCACCACTGGGCCACCACTGCTCTAATAAATAAAGGATATAGGTACAGACTAAAAAAAAAGTACCTACTTAGTAATTAATGTAGTTTTTTTAAAACAACATATTACATTTTTTGTTTTGTAATAATACGTTTCTCTCTTCTCGTATATCACGGAAAACAGGGCCGTCTTTAACCCATAGGGTACCCTGGGTACTTTACGATACCTAGTGGGGCTCTTAAGGAGAATGCAGGATGCAAGAGCGAGCGGAGCGAACTCGAAAATTTGATGGCCGGATCGGATAAGTTAGGTTTTCTTTTGATCGCCTCTAGCTACGACTCTGGCAGAAACTATAATATAGAGGGCAGTGCTTCTGGTTTTGTCTGACTTGCCCAGAGAAAAGGCGGCTCTGTCCGAAAATAATCTCTCTCAGTCAATCAAAATCAACATCAATTCATTTATTCAAATTAGGCTGAGAATCAGCCCTTTTTGAACGTCAAAATTATATAAGACAGTCCCCCAAAACGCCCGCCCTTCACCACTTCCTAGTGGTTCAGCTGGGAAGAAGAAGTGGCGTAACAAACTCCCCAGCAGTACAGCTGTCTGTTCAGTTAGAAAAACTCGATTCTATACAATGGTAGGTATGCAAAGTATTATAATTAACATTATGCTAGCTCATCCCTGTAGCCTGCCAGGGTAGCGGGATTGTCCGAAAGGGTTACCGCTGCCCTGGAACATAAAGGGCTAAGGAAGGAACACGGGTGGGTTTTAGTCAGTAAGAGTCTGACACTCCCTTCTGCTCCACCCAGAGCGGGAGGGGTCATTTGATGATTTCCCATCCTCAAAAAAAAAAAAAAAGCTCATCCCTGTATCAATTTTTTTGGGGGCCCTTTTTACCCGACTGTAGTGGCGAAGTGCAGTAGTGGCCCAGTCGTAATGGCCGCGACTTACTACATAGTTGTTGGTCGTAGGTTCGAACCCAGTAGGCGCTTGACTTTGTGTAAATAATTTTATTGCCACTATTCTCAAAACGGTGAAGGAGAACATCATCGTGAGGAAACCAGCATGTCCTACAATAAAAAATGTATGGTGGATTACGGCTCACTCCCTCTCATAGAGAGGCCTGTGTCCCAACAGTGGGAACATGCAAATTATTTAGCACCTTTATATTTCTGTTATTTTCTTCTTCTCCGTTTATATATGTTTGTACATACATAATTAAATAAATAAATAAGGATTTCAGGTTTTAATTTAAATATTTTTTAAAATATTATTTAAAAAAAGTCCCGTACCGTTGATACGGCTGATACAGCGGTAGCTACGTCCCTGATTCAAACTCAGCCAATATAATATATAGATAGAGTATTTTACAGTAGGTACTTCATTACTTTTGAAGATTATAAAGTGGTACGCCTACGCGAAATACTGTACAACACTATATCCATAGTACGGTTGGCAGGGGCGTAGCTACCGCTGTATCAGCCGTGTCAACGATACGGGGCCGCTGAGCTACAGGGGCCCCCGATGTGACGTGTATAAGCAAAAATATTTTAAATAATATCCAGAACCTAAAATTCTTGTTGATAAATGATATTTATTTCTGTAAATTGGTTCAAAAATATGTTTAAAAAGGGGGTGAGTACCGAGATGACGACTAATAGAGAAGTATGGAAGAAAACTGTGTCTGCCTCATTGGTCTAGTGGTAGCAAGCGCTACTGCTGAGCATGAGGTCCTAGGTTCGATTCCCGGGTCGGGCAGTGTTATTGGGTCTCGGCTTCCAATCTAACCGGATGCAGCTGAATGCCAATATTTTACCTCCGGAGCGACTGGCTATCTGACCGCCACAACCCAGTTACTGGGTAATACGATGTCCGTTGGTAATACCTACTGGGTGTCAGACTTTCGGGCTTCTGACGACCCGTAACAACTGTCAAAGATCCACGAATGACAGCCGGGACCAACGGCTTAACGTGCTTCCCGAGGCACGGAGGGGTCTCGGTATGTTAAGATGGTCACCCATCCCCGGACCTACCGCGGCAAGCGTAGCTTAACCTTCAGTCGACTCGTGCGGCTGTTATTACTTAGCCACGAGCCCCTAACCTTCTACGTCAGTATGCTATATTCTTTATTTTGTAAAAATAAAGAATGTAGCTTCACAGTTGGGTAAAAAGGGCCCCCAAAACAATTTGACACAGGGCCCCATTAGGATGAGCTACGCCACTGACGGTTGGCAACCCTGTCTATGACTGCAATGCAACCACGTCTTATTCCTGTAGGTAGGTTTGTCCTTGATTTTTATTGTGTGATCAATCCTGTACAAATATAATAATTGTATGTTTTATAGTAATGCTTAATGAGATACGACGCATCGTTTCAACCACTCCAAAATACATACATATATGAAAATAGAATCAGTCGGAAAGTTAAACTAACCGTTAACCAAATGCCATAAAGTAACGTTGTAGAACAGAGATTAAGTAAGCACTTATTCGTGAGCCAGTTGCATTCGCCATTCAGACAAGACAATTGGTCCGTGGGCGCGTGATTCAAAGACAAGTCACCCACCCACTGCCATGTATAGGCAAAGGCAACGGGGCCTTGCACAACCCACGTCTGGCTCGGGTATAATGTCTTTAACTGATCGGGTTTGGGTATCGATAATGGTTGTTTTGGCAAAATACTTACTTTGAAATTCAAAATTAAGTACCTAGGTACATAAAGCTAGGTACTTCACGCTCCTGCTGTATTGATGAGGAGGAAAATCAAAATATTTATAAACAAAAAGAATATTTATAAGTTTAGGCTTGTTTTCTTCAACGGGTTAGGCAGAGGTGAAGGTACCTATAGTACTTATAACCACATTTCGCCAGTTATTGTGGGGGCAATCAGCACCCTAATTGCGTAACACACGATCAATCGGAATCTGAATAATTTTGAAGCAAATTGCTAATCCATTGCTTGATAAGTTCGAAAAATTTCTCTGCTCAACACGTAAATGACGCAATGAATGTTGTTGAACTGTCAAAATGAAACCGATTCCAATTGATCGTGTGTTACGCAATTAGGGTGCAGGCACAAATCCAGACTCCGGACTGCTACTGAGAAATTGCCCGACCTGGGAATCGAACCCAGGACCTCTTGCTTAGCAGTTTCCTTTGCACTAGTCCACTGAGACAGTTTTATTTATGTACGATGAAATATGAAATAAATATGTAGGTAAATACATAGTTTAACTATACTTTTTTATTTTTTTGAGGATGGGAAATCATCAAATGACCCCTCCCGCTCTGGATGGAGCGGAGGGAGTGTCAGACTCTTACTGACTAAAACCCACCCGTGTTCCTTCCTTAGCCCTTTATGTTCCAGGGCAGCGGTAACCCTTTCGAACGATCCCGCTACAGTTTAACTATACTTACACAAAGTCTTACAACAATATTAACATGCAGATCTATAAAAAGGGGGGAAGAGCTCATAGGGTGTCATAATTCTAGTCCCTTTTAAAAAGTTTAAGCTTTAAGCAGGCAATCAAAATGCTTGGTTACGTTTTGGTATCCGATCTCCTACGAGGTAAATCTTACAAAGTTCCATCGCGTGAAGATGATTCTGCACCATAATTACGTAACACACTGTTAATCATAATCTGAATCATTTTGAAGGATATTTCTAATCCATTGCATCATATTATGTTGGAAGAAATTATCTGCAAAACAACGTAAATAATACAATGCATGTTGTTGAACTGCCAAAATAATAGTCATTCCTACTGGTTGATTGAATGAAAGGTAAATAGCGGTTTACGATTTATCACGTATTAAAAAAAAAACTTTTTACAAAAAAAAAAAACCGCCTTCAAAAAAAGACAAACAAAAACGTTCCTGCACTAAAAAGTAAAAAATAAAAAATTGAATTCCTGTAAAGAAACTTAATTTAAAGGTAAACTTATTTGACATTAATATTTTGCAAATATTCAAAATTGTTTACTTCTTTTTGGAGTCGGTGCCAGCAGTTGTATCCTGTGCCATTTATTTTTTCAATTCACGATTATAAAATTTTAAAACAGATGCTTACAAACTTAATGCTTCAAAAATTTCAAAGTACTTAAAAAGTGGCAGGGGATTTTTATACGTATGTCATGTATAATTATTATTATTTAAAAGAAATTATTGTGAAAATTGTGTCAATTTGTTTTAGAGTACAGTCTAGTCTGTATTTGTGTTTTAATTATTCTAGGTATGCAATAGGTATCTTGGTAGTTTTATAGTAAATGTTAGAGGTCGTTTTTCGAGGTATTGTTGCCCATATGTATTTCCTTGCCTTGGCTGGCACCGACTCCAAAAAGAAGTAAACAATTTTGAATATTTGCAAAATATTAATGTCAAATAAGTTTACCTTTAAATTAAGTTTCTTTACAGGAATTCAATTTTTTATTTTTTACTTTTTAGTGCAGGAACGTTTTTGTTTGTCTTTTTTTGAAGGCGGTTTTTTTTTTTTGTAAAAAGTTTTTTTATTTCTAGCCGTTTAGTGTATTTTTTATTATAATATAATGGCAATGTAGTTAATATCTTTTCTACATAGAATATTATTTTGAAGAAGTACCAATATCATACAAGTAGGTACATATTACTGTCTACTTTCTGATCTTTAATTTGATCCCGTAGAGAGATGATAATATGACGCATGAAATACTGTCGATTCTTATGCGTCGTATGCTGCCTCTAATATTGAGCTGGGCGGTAACAGTCCATAAACTACAAGGGACCACCCTCGAGAGAGCTGTGATCGACCTTGGTAAAAAAAACTTTGCAAAAGGACAAATATATGTCGCGCTAAGTCGTGTCAGAAGTTTGGAAGGCATAGTGTTATCAGATTTAGACGCCAATAAATTATTGAATCGACCACACGATGATCGAGCGATGACAGAGATAAGAAGGTTGCGGAATCTGCCATCTGATAATCAAGACAACACATAACGTGCCATGGAATAGGCCTACCGGGGAAACTACATTAAAAAAAACGCGCCCAGCACACTACCTCATAGGTGGCGTGGAAACGTGTGCATACTACCAAGAATACAATTTTATTTTAGTAAATAATAGAAGCGATTTTTTTTGAAACATTGTAAGCAAAATGCCTTTAATATTTCAGAAGTTGTTTTGTGGACACATTGATGATAACATCAAAACTAGATTTTCAATGGCACCTTGTATTCAGAGTGCATCTCATGACAGTTCTAAGCCCAAATACTGCTAGGATACATTGTTTTATTTTGAAGTTCTCATGCCAACCTTCCACCTTCCAGCTCCATCACCAGATCAGTTCGATAGTAACTTATAGCCAAAGTGCATTTCATGACAATTCTAATAAGCCCAAACACGGCTAAAATACGTTGATTAATTACGGAGTTCCGGTACCTGTCTTCCGGCTCCATCATGATCATCAGATCAGTTCAATGATAACATTTTCAATATAACTATTCAGGATTGTATGTTTATTTGTATTGTCATAGTTGCTTAACTATCTTGATTGTGATATCTATGCGAGTGACAAGTTCCGTTAGCCATATCTGATCTTCTTCACCAGTTCCACTTCATCAAATGTTACTTTTTGACTGTAAACGCTTGATTTCTCGATGAAAATATTAAAATTACTATATAGTTGCCTATAATATTTGAGGAGTTCCCTCGATTCCTCATGGATCCCATCATCAGAACTGGATTTTGAAAAAAATGGGACCAATCTGGAAGCATATCCTTCAAAGTTAAAAAAAAATTTTGCAAATCGATCCATAAACAACGGAGTTCTGAGGTAACAAACATAAAAAAAATAAATAAAAAAAAAAAAAAAAAAAAAAAAAAAAAAAAAATACAACCGAATTGAGAACCTCCTCCTTTTTTTGAAGTCGGTTAAAAATACTACTTACTAGATCTCGTTCAAACCAATTTTCGGTGGAAGGTTGCGTGGTAATGTACATCATATGTTTTTTTTACTTTTATCATTCTCTTATTTTAGAAGTTACAGGGGGGGGGGGGGTACCTTTCGATTAATTAGTGAAGGAATTGTAATAAAATTTAGGACAGAGTGGGAGAGACAGACAGAGAAACACGCGCACGCTGCACGGCTCACAACTATAGCAAAAAGTGTCTTTACAACTTTTGGTCTTAATTTTTTCCGTCTAGCCCCCTTTCGCAGCGCGCGATAAGGAACTTCGTTCCAAAAAATTATATTACAAACCTCAATATCATTTTTGAAGACCTATCCATAGACACCCCACACGTACGGGTTTGACGAAAAAAAAATTTTTGAGTTTCAGTTTAAAGTATGGGGAACCCCCAAAATTTATTGTTTTTTTCTCTATTTTTGTGTGAAAATCTTAATGCGGTTTACAGAATGCAACTAATTACCAAGTTTCAACAGTATAGTTCTTATAGTTTCGGAAAAAAGTGGCTGTGACATACGGACGGACAGACCGACAGACATGACGAATCCACCACGAATCCATAAGGGTTCCGTTTTTTGCCATTTGGCTACGGAACCCTAAAAAGGCGTAATTCATCTAAGAGTAAAACAAATTGAAACTAACTAAAACGTAAAAAAAGCTTGTCATGCATAATGTAGAGGTAGATTTCAGTTTCCGTATAAGTAGGTAGAGAGTGTATGTAATAACATTAATTACTTAATTTGTAGATAATTCTTATACATTGTATAAATAACACTTTGGAACACTGTAGCGCCCATAGTAAGTAGAGTCGTAGAGAAGGAAGCCGGAACATGCAGCAATTAACTGCTTTCGTTCAGACTACTGTTTTATCATCGTTCACACAGGATGTAAAAAATAGTCCTCCAGGTCGTATTATTTCGGCCATGGTGGTTAATCTCAACGGAGACTAGCCAGCTACGTGGGGGATATTATAATGTACAAGCTCTCTTCCCTCACTCTCATCTCATAGTCCGTTGGAATGGCACGCAATCCGACACTACCGGAGAGATCAGCGCAGGACCAACGGCTTAAAACGTGCTTTCCGAGGGTACCACATCGCCAACTTCCAATCTCCAACTTAAAAATTCTTAATGGGAAAACTGGGAATCAAACCTAAGACCGACGTTCAGCAGCCGCCTGTCACACAGGGAGTAGTAGGTAGCTATTACTATACCTACCTACCTCCTCCTGAAAAATTGGTTTTCTCCACTGCCATAATTTTAAATATTCGTATACAATGCAACTGTTTTATATTCCTTCTGTAACACAAGTGTATGTTTATTTGATTGCTATCGTACCTACCTATGACCTAGCGTTAATCAGCTTAATTACTAATTACAATACAAACCTAACGACCGACGACTACATATGTAGGTAGGTATTAATTTGCGTAAGAATAATACATGATTCAGATCAGCTCGACCCATTTACACTTTTCCTCAGAATATCTCTGACTGGACATTCGAGGTCTTATTTCAATCAAACCAAAATAAGACATCGCTCATACTATATTACGGGTAAACAAATCCGTCATACTTACAGTGGCCTCCAAAAGTTAGTTCACATTTTTCCACTTATAGCTTTGACACACCACATTATGATCTAAAATTCTAGTGATCCAAACGTTTGAACTGCCAGTTATAGCAGTTCAAACATTTGGATCACTAAGAATTTGCAAAAACGTTCGTTTTTAACCCCCGACGCAAAAACGACGGGGTGTTATAAGTTTGACGTGTCTGTGTGTGTGTGTGTGTGTGTGTGTGTGTGTGTGTGTGTGTATGTCTGTCTGTGGCATCGTAGCTCCCGAACGGATCAACCGATTTTAATTTTGTTTTTTTTTATTGACTAATTCAACTACCTTTGTATTATAAAAAAATATCAAGTAATCCCTTAGGAGTACCGGATTATTTAAAAAAAAATAAATCTTTTAATTTGGCATCACAGCTGAAGTGGAAAAAAGTCAACAACTGTTTAAGGAGTACGTTATTATTGAATTTATTTTAGAAATCATCCTGTTCAATGCTTCAGTATTCACAGAAGGGTAGGTTAGCACCTATATCGAGTAGTTGGCAAAAAATCCAGGTCATTCGAATGCAGTAGGCACCGATCGAAGCGCTCTGCATCGATGGCGGGCCGGCTCAGCTGAATCTGGAAGTTGCACTGCACCAAAATATTATGCAAATATCTGTGTCACATAACCAACTCGTGCCTACCCAGTTCACTTGAATCGGTTTATTAAGTTGAATAGTGTGGGCTGTATGTGATTAAGAAGAAATAGGTACCTAGGCTTTTATAGTTAGTTTCTTTTATGTTTTCTAACCTTAGATTTTTGGATGGCTCGCCTTTTCAAATACTATAATATAATATCTTTTCACCACACTTGCTCGCAACAGTTTATGGCGGCGTCGAGTTCATCGAATTTTGAAGGACACGCAGTCCTTTAAAATGCGTAGGACTCGCGAAGGTGCAGGAAAAAAATGGCGTGCCATTTTGTTACAAAATTTTATGTTTTTTTTTTTCATCAAATGTGTTGAATAACGCCAAGTGATGTGAGCATTTGTCGTTTCTGCTACAATCTCGCCTCGAACAAATAAATGCAATGACAAAATTTGTGCCAACAGTGGGTATTAAGATAATGATATATTGAAATATTAAAATAATGTTCCGTCGATCAATTTGGTTAATGATCACTCTAAATTAAAAAATCAGAAAAATCCAAACCAGAAGCTTGTAAACCAAAGGAGAAGATAGAAGAACTAAGTTATTTAGGTACCTACTCACGGCTGAAAATAACACAAAACAGGTAAAATCAAAAAAAAAAATTCTAAGTAAATATATCAAACTAAACATGACCCTGTGTTCCTAATTGCTGTGATTTTCATGAATAAACACAAATGTAAGGTAAAACTAGGTCATTTTCACCTGAGTTACCCACTTCGCGCTCGCTTTTCATAGGATTACCGTCGATACACGTCTGAAGCCATGTAAGTTTAGTATATTCAGAGATTCCACAATCATGAGTGTCTCTGCAGCTACGGAACTACATACCGGTACCTAAAGTTCTGTAAAAAAGGTGTTTTAACGACATTGTGTTGACGACTGAAAAAACCTTCAAGTTTTATTAATCTTCGTAGTGACTTTGTTGTGGTCGATAGCTACGTACCTACGGTAACTGTTTAAAACATCAGCTAGCTACTAATCTATGTTATTTATGGACTTTATGTGAGACAGTTCTACAAAAGAGTGAGACCTTAGTGATTTAAATATTAATTGATCGGTTAAGTACACAAACAGCGCAGTGTTGGTGACTAAGGTTCGTGATTAAGTAAGCAGTGAGTTTAGCAGCTTTTACACCATTTTTGGTATGAGTCCAACAGTGAGATGTAAGTAAGCGCTTACGTGTCGCAAAGGTCTGGTGGGCGCAAGTGCGGCGTCAAGGTGTGAGGGGCGCCGGCGCAGACACACAATCCGCGAGTCAGTTGCGGGGAGCGCGCGCGCACTCTGCGACACACGATACGAACGACTCTCGCGACCAATTATTTACTTTTTATATGGCAATTGTTTGACGATATTTATATTATGTGTTAGTTTTTATTTAAAAATATTTAAACGTGGTAATTTAAGAATCTCCTATATCAAGTAGATATAAAGTTTTTATGATAAAGTAATTTATTTTGTGGGACCAAAATGACGATCAAAAATAAAAAGACTAAACAATCAAAAGCGTCCGAAGTGACATCTTCTGGAAGTGCATCGACTAGTGTTCAGAAGACAACCACGTCGGTGCAGAGCAGTAGTAACACACTGCAGAAGGTCAGCTCGTCTGGTAAGAAGGTCCGCTATATCGAGGTAAAGGTCGAGGAAGATGACCCGCTTATGATAACCGACATTTCCGACCATTCTTCGATAGCCGGCTCCACCATATCGGAGCATTACAACAGCCACCCGCACTACATCATCACGGAGGCTCCTTCTATCAGCGACTTGTCTCACACAAGAGCATTGGAACATAACGTAAGTGACATGGCACAGTCAACTTCAGGCGAATATGTCTCTAGTTCGATGCTGCAGGAGTCTTCCTCGACCCATCAACAGAACTCCAAAACTGAAACATTCCAGACTTCATCGACTTCTGTCCAACAGGGCGGTTCTAGTCACACCCAATCCTTTGACAGAACTACAGATTCTTCTGCTCCTAATCAAACTCTCAATACAGGTTTCATTGATAACTCTGCGGCCAATGTCTCGAACTCCAATACATATTTGAAACGATCTCAAAATGCAAACGCCGCCAATTCTTTTCTTCAATCGGAGCGACAAAATTTAGTGAATCAGTCGTCGACATCTACATCCAAGGATCAGCAAGACTTGAAACAAAGTGACAGAGTAACTTATCGCAACTCTCCTGAACCATCGCAGAGAACCCAGACTGTTCGATCTGATCCCAAGAATTTTTACGGAGGTGAAGGCAGCTTGGATAAACGAGGTAACACTAAAGAATATAGTAGCACTTCACAAACAAATGAGACTAAAAGTAGCAATGTCACAAAGTCTTCATCATCTTCGTATGTTGTTGAAATTGTTGACGGTAAAGAGCGTATAGTAGATAGTTCGAAGAGGGAGTGGGGCGATGCCCAAGAGCATGCAGCAAAGGAAGCATATGCAAGCGTTAGTGGAACTGGTATGAAGCCGCAATCTGCTCATAATATCCAAAACTATGATGTGAAATCAAATTACGACACAGGAAAAGATGGCAAGAAACCTACGAGTGAAATGATTGTTAAAGAAGACTCTAAATTCATCAAGGATGGAAATCAAATGACTTCACATTCCAGTATTACTACAGAGAAAGATAACGTTGCTAAACATCAGCAGTACGTAACAAACCGCGATCATTTAACAGCTGATCAACAGTACATAACAAACCGTGATCAAATGACAACTGATCAACAGTACATTATGAATCGTGATAATTTGACCTCTAATCAACAGCAAAATACAATTAATCAATATTTAACATCTGATCAACAGCAAAACACAGCTCGTCAAAATTTTACATCTGATAAACAGCAAAACACAACCCGTCAACATTTGACATCTGATCAACAGCAGACAAGTCGTGATCACATTACAACGGATCAACAGTACACAACTCGTGAACATACAACGTCTGATCAACAAACATCATCAGTAAAAGATGACCAATACCAGTCGAAAAACGTTTCTAACATCACCAATAAAAACCGTAAAGATATTGTTGAAAATACCACAACCAATCAAGAGAGAGACACTAACCGACGACGCAATATGAATCAAACTGATTCATCCAACTTTTATGGTTACGATGCCACCATTCAAAACGAACTGAGGAAAGTAGGGAACATATTGCAGGTGCCTAATACAGAAAATATTAACTTTTCTACAAAAATAATGAAAAGTAACACAAGCAGTGCTCAGCAAGCCTCAACTTCTTCTTACGCAGTTGAAATTGTTGATGGCAAAGAACGAATCGTAGACACTTCTCACAGAGAATGGGGAGATAATAAGGAACATTCAACTTACGAGAAAAGTCACAATGTCAGTGGTACAGGTATGAAACCAGAACACGAATATTCGCGACATGTACTGGATAAGGAATCTCATTATGACACTGGTAAAGACGGAGTACCAAAAAGTTCTCTTGAAGTATCGGAGGAATCAGCATTGTACAAGAATGGAAAAGAAATTGCATCTACTAGCAACCGATACGGAGGTGACTTTACGAAGAAGAAAGCAATAACTGAATACGTCACTGATAAAGACGATGTGCATAATAAACGCATTCATGATAGGACTGATCAAAATACAACTACAACAACCCATAAGACAACGTCTTCTGATACTCAGTCTCATATAAAAGATATAAGGGATGTGAAAGAAACTACAGATTTCGTGGCCATGGAAAAAGAAAACTTAACTAAAGAGTCAACATCCTCCACCACTTCTCAAACTAAAGATAATATGACCACATATGAAAGGAGCACCGGGACATGGAATGGAAAGTTTGTTTATGAAAAAGATGATGACAGACCTAAAAAACCTAAGGAGATGTCACCGTTCGGCAGACCTGAACAGCCAAGACACCACTTAAAGCGACAAGATACAGAAGAAAACATAATACTGTCATCAAGAGACATTAAAGATTTTACTTCCATTAGTGACTTGCGGAAGATCATTGAGACCTCAAAGTTTAACAAAGATGTACGAGTAAGCAACAAAAACATTGTGATCAACAGGAACATTGATGACCGTATCCTGAAGGAGATAATCGACACTGTTAAGAAGTATCCATTTAAGAGGATTGAGAAAGTAACATTCGGAACTAAAATTAATGAAGATGTGAAAGATCTTTATGAAGGGCTTGATACAGAAGAAACTACTGTATTGACTACCACTACAGGTGAGACTACTAGAAAGGCTTTTGAAGTGGAAAAGACTAGGAGTCAAGTTGAAGTAACTCGCTTCATCACTAAGAATGGAATTACGAGAAAAATAACAACGTATGAAGATGCTAAAGAAGACGACAAGATCAGAACGGACGTCTACGTCGACAAGAGCGCGTTAGACTTCAAAAACTTGGTAAGAAACAATTTTTATTATTTTAAATTAGGTAGTTTCTGTTAATACTTTATGAGTAGCTTCTTTAACATGTCGACGATAAGCTAGGCTTAATTTTCATTAAAATTAAACCGTTACATTTTGCAACCGTTACGTTACGTTACATTTTTGTAAAAAAATTGCGTCACAATAATGCAGGAACTGATAGTCTAATATTACTGTTTTATCAGCACGGAGAAAAGCTTTCATAATCTAGAAGTCCTGGAGATAAAACTTTACATCCATTTCAGCGCGATGTCCAAACGACCGAAGACGTTATTCGAGAATACGACGTGGTGGACCGTGCTATCACGGACACCACGAGGAAGGATACTACCGTCAGCACCGTCTACGATGAGAAGATCATCGACGATAGGAGAACAATGCGAGACGACAGGACCACGGTAGAGGAGACCGTCATCATCGATGAGACCCGTCCAAAAGGCGGCCCCAAGAAACCGGAGAAGACTGTGCATAAGGAACAGTGTATCTGTGAAATCTGCACTTGTGGGTGAGTCACTGCTTCTTACTATGTATTATTTTTCTAATCACACCTTTTTGACATGATACCATCAGCAATTGAACGATTACGTGCATCATAAACAACTGGGCCAAACGTTGACTGTTGCTAAACTACCAGGGCATCCTTTAGTAAACACATACAGTGATGCTAGCTATAGCCTAGGTAATTGTCATTCTGACTGCAGTTAGATTGATGAATGCCCACAGCTATTAGCGTTCTATTCCTAAGCGGGAATTTTAGAAACGAATCGTGGCTTCGTATGGTGTATTATTGTTTGTTTCCGTAGGAGTTTAGTGCGAAAATGTTATATGAATTTTGCAGCTTCTAGTGTTACGAATATGTTAAACACCTAAGATATTAGATAATATGGTAAAAACTAGCAAGTCTTTATATATATTTTGAGTTACCTAATCAGTTACTGCCATTAGATCAATCTTTTATCATTATCATTTTGACTTCAAGTGATACAGGGTTTTGAATAAAGATTAATTAGATTTGTACAAACAAGTGATCTTACATTTGAAGTTGTACTTAGTATTTATCGGCAACAATACGTGTTTGCGTTCTTGGAACTGCATTAATTCGGCGCCGTAACGATAATCCCTCTTCACGATGTTATTGCATACACACAAGATAATGTCGTCAGGTGCGCCACTGATATTGAGATAAATTTTGTAGGTTTTATGCTGATAATGTCTATCTGATAATATAGGTCATATTATATTATAAAGAAACACGTAACGAGCATTGTTTAATGTGAGATATAATTATGAACGACAACGCCTGGAGAAAACACTTTCATGCAACATCTGTTCAAAGAAACAGTGATTATGGCGAAAAAGAAACATTAGTAGCAAAATTACTCTTATCAGCACGCATATTACGCATCATCATTTACTTTGGCATCTCTATATTTGAGAAATCTTGGTATACGTATAGATTCCCAAGTTACTCAAATTAAATGTCGAATCATGTCACAGTTAACAGATTGGTTGGAATGTTAGGAAAAAAATAGACAACGTGACGTTACATTACGTAGTTTGTTACTAGACATGACGTAACGATGTATTTTGGTAATAATTTCTTTGTAATAACGTGGTAGACGTCGCTGCTTTTGTATAAGTGTGTGTGCACCACGGTGACCGTGAAAAATCATCTGTGTAGCACCTTTGTGTGTTTGTAATATTGAAATTCAATGAATATGGACGTAGTGTGTGTGTTACAATGATTCAACTTCATTAACGGCTATTTCGCAACTGATATTTTACGAACCCACTTTTGAAATATTAGTAGACAATGATTCCATTTATATTTTTAACACAAAACCGCACGGTTTATCAATATTAGTTTATTTATTTTTATTCAAAAGGAACAACAAACAGCTACAATATAAAACATAGCCATAAGAAATATATATACAAAACTTATAAACAATGTTGCAGCCCACAACGCTGTTCACAAATTAACTATAGGATATTTTTATCAGTGAAATAGTAAAGGTACTCGTAGTATTATGTAGGTAGATTATGTATCGTCATCGGTGTGACTACATTGTATTCTAATAATGTAGATTGTTATACAATCTATAAAATAGGAGACGTATTCGTGGAATCTCGATAACGAGATCACAAGGCCGTACAATTGGGGACCTTATTTATGGTCTCCAATTGTGCTACACGATGATCTGTGACACAACGATCTGCCTAATGAAGTGTTACTTACGCAATTCCTTCTAACAGCTAAGTACCTACCTCTAACCGAATGACTCGGGCGAGTCTTCGTCACAGTAATGCCTTGTTCGTGTAACACATCCAGCTTGATTCATGTTGAACACTGTTGAGTTATTGATCGTTACCATGAAGACATGTTCATGTTCACTGTGTGAGAAATTACTAATGGCTAATGTTTCAATTGTTTTTGAATGGTCTACGATAGTTTGCTCAGTTTTGGTTTTAGTGTATAGATGTCTAGTGGGTACAATGCAGGTTCGAACAGAAGCATTATTCTGAATTCAACGTCTGGCCAAAATAAACACACAAAAAGTGGAAATGGACTTGCGTGACACTAGCAAAGCAAGTAATTTATATAGAAATTAAAATACCGTTTCCGTTGCCTTTAATATTTATACATCTACCTAAATACATATAGTCAATGAATAGTAAATATGCATTAGTAAGTCATAGTGTAGTTTGTTGTCCAGCTTGACATGAGTTTAACCTCAACTGTTCTAGATTCTTATAGCTTGACGAATCCACTCTGCTTATTAATTTGACAGCACAACAATTTACACATGCTCCGCAGTGATTGTGTCTATGAAACGCTTTGATTTTCATCGTACTCCCATCTGGCAGAGTGCCTAGTCAAAGTAAATATTTTTGTTATCGCGTGTGTATCCCCAATGTCAGGGCTATATTATGGCCATGTGATGTGAATACGCCCGATGAACTCTATTGAATCAAATCATTTCTCAACTTAGCGAGAAGTAATATCGGTTAGAACATGACTCATGCCTCGACTCTATCGGTTTAGCAACAGCCTTTTATTGCTTGCCTCACTCATACAAGTGTGGGCTGTATTTCGAATAATGCAATTAGTATCGCCCTCGATCTGAAACACGTTTATGCTTTTTATACTTACATATTTTGTGATCTTATCCTGGGAATTCTGACAGATTCCTCCTTCTGACTGTCCTGATTGGGAAGTCATTTACATTCTTTTGCAGTTGCGTTCATCGCTAATTCGGTGCCTCATTAAGACAAATCTTCCAAGTCATTAGGTACCGTGAGTATATGTTTTTATAGTTCGCATATTTTAGAAGTATACACATAAGGGGGCGTTTTTTAGTTTCTATCCACTCCCATGGGAAAAGGAATGAGTTTATGTATGTTTAAATGTGTTATTTTTATTATCACTTAGATATTTTGTAGATAGTTGTGTCGGCTGTTAACCTGCAATGATAATAATTACTGCCAATTACGTTTAATTGAACGCTCGAAATAGCTCTTTTAGCACTCTGAAATTCGTGTCAATCGAAATATAGGTACATGTCACCACGAAACAATATAGACCAAAAAATAGGATTAGATATTTACCAACAATTGTGTATAAAAATGTCGTGTCGGTATCTACCGCTTCTTATTTAACAGCTGTTTGATTGATACAATTACATAATATAGCATTGAAAACGATTAAACGATAAAAGTTTATTGTACATATATTCCTCTGTTAATAAATATTTATAATCTTTCATATATGTATTTGTATAAACGATAAATAAATCCAAATTAAATATATTAGAAGTCCTAGATATCGTAAATGATAACACCATAGAATGTTCTAAGAAAAAAACTAATAAGTGAGGAGATATATATGTATTAGCTCATGACGTCAGCCGCGAAATATATGATGATTCTAGTAGACAAAAAGTCCTCAGAAGCAATGATAAATGTAGGTGGTACGTAGGAACAGAGATGACACAGGTAAATAAACATACGACTGTTCATATGAGTGGTTTTATGAATGTCGGTGGAGCAAGTGCGTTCGTAGGTCGCGAGTCTACTCGAGTGCATCGTACTTCCTCGGTTACGATAATAGGTGATGGAGTTAACATTCCCACATCTGATAAAACAATGATAAATACAATAGTTGAAATAGTAACGAGATTTTTGTAGGTTGAACTGTTTAGAGAATTAACGAAGGTACCTATGGCGCTTTTTTGGTTGAAAATGGTTCTGTCTTTCAAAATGGTAGAAATAAGTCTAGTATTTCAGGGAACAGCAGACTAGTCAGACATTGCAAAGAGGGTGGTGTTCGTAAGGCTTTTCCAAGGCGGGTATCCTATCATTAAGAGCCGAGATTACCATCAAGTAAACGTAATAAACCTACGCCTACAGATTTAAGTAACTTAGTCTGAAACGTTGGCGGATCAGTACCGACTACCGACCTGATGTAGGATTACAGCAATAAATGGTTAGTTTTGAAATAGTTGGACAAAATGTATCTCGTTGGCTGCCCACTATGGCATTACATCATGCTATATCGTGTGTTTTGTGCGCAGTGACCGAGCACGAAGGACACTTTTAAAATTAAAGCCAAACATAAAGCACCTGACATTAATGTATTTAGTGTCATAGGAATCTCCTCCCAAAGCACATGCCATTAAGATATATTTTCTATTTAGAGGAGCATTTAAACTTTAGTAAATAATTCTAACTAGCTGTTGCAAAATGTTATCCTATTCTGGTTGTGGAACATAGTTGTGGTACCGAACCGCGCCAGGCACCTCTATCTAGCTTCATCTATCTACGTTATATGTATCTTTATAGAATAAGACAGATGATGTGGCTAATTAACTTCTATTAATTTCAATCAGACGACGTATAAATTAACGTTGATTGAGTCTTGTAGTCGTAATATATAATATAAATATGCATCTAGCCATACCATGTTCAATCATAGGACGGATGATATTCCTCTTAGAGATTTTTTAAATGTTTTTATAGTCTTTTGATATTAAATTCTTACTTTACTAAATGCATTTGTCAATGGATAATATTACAATTTATTTAAAAGTTTGATGATATCTTCGCAAGCCACAAGCGCCGCCGCAGATGCTTCAACCAGAACGTTGTCCTCTCTAGCTTCTGCACTACTAATTTAGATTTCAGATAAGTTGATAATCAAGTCGCCTCACACAATGAAAACGCGGAAGCTTTCTCTTCACATTATTAATTTATCGACATCTTGGAATCTTAAAACATTTTCCCATCCGTCGTTGGCTTCGCATCTGCTTTGCAGTCATTATTATAATTTAGCTTGTCTGGAACACGCATTTTGACGAGTAATAAATTACAATTTTCATGATTAATTTGTAAACCTACATGAGGCAAATAATCAGCAATGTTTTGTGCTCATAAATCCAGTTTTTATTGACAGGTCTCTAATGGGAGGCTTGAATGAAATCAGAACAAGTTTCGCGATAACACTCTTGAGAAAGCGGTTAGTTTCTCCTTTCCTAGTATAAACTATTGACATTCTACGATTGTCAACTTGCCGATATATTGCAAAATAGGTACTAGGTTTTTCCATGTCATTGCGATAAGTCTGTACTCCAAAGGATCTTAAAATTTTAAGAACTCAAAACAGTTTTAATGGGCATTCTTTGCACATGAACTCGCGGTTTGATTGCAAACATGTTGTTACCTGTGCACCGACTGATATATGTGATTATGATAGGCTTCTAATCTTTTAATTTTACAAATAAAATTATGCAGTCAGATAAGATTGTTACAGCAGCTTGTAAATTATCATTATTGCAATTACTTTTTAATCCGCGATATTTAGATAAGTCATGTTATTTATGTAATACAGGTGTTTGAATTTAGAGTGTTTCAGTGTTCTTGAATTTGTAAGTATCTTGCGGCCTTCCTTTTTCGACTGTAATCGAGTAAAGAACGCTATGTTACTTTGCCAGTTTCGGATTTATTCTTCATCACACAATCCCCTCAGCTAAGCAATGAAATGACTTGGATATATAAATGGATAGTGACGGTAAAGTGCGACTTAAAAGCGCATTAGTGGTTGCCCCTATTATAGTTTTCATGTTACCTTGACATGACACGGTAAATAATATCCCTGAAGCTTTATGGATTTAGCCGCGATAATGCCGTTTATATTTAGTCTTTTGGATAAATTATTTTAAAACTAAAGAAATCACTTAAAAGCATTGATTCTTTGTTGAAAAAGTCTTAAGTCTGCACTTCTTACCATTTGTAACAATGTTCTTTTTTTTCGTGTCAATTGTAGCAATAGCAGCGTTAACATTAACAAACATGCATGCTATTTAAATCAAGTGTTAGGTAGGTAAATCAGATAAAAATGAATAGTTTAATAATTTATGACGTTATAGTACAGTCACCAAAGGAGATAAGTAACCAGGGTCGTCGGATATAGTTGAAGTTTAGTAATAAACCGATGGATGTTTTCGAATGAAATTTAGTTTGATAAATGAACTATTTATTTTCTATTAATTAAATAAAATTTATCCGAAAACATCAATCCGTTTCTTCCTAAATTTCAACTATGTATATCCGACGACCCTGGTTATTTATCTTCTTTGGTGACCGTACATGGCATAAATTCACAATAACTAATAAATATTTCAATGATTAAGCACTAAAGTATTACGTAGGCCTTTATTATTAGTTGCGCCAGGCGTGGCCTTCTGCTGACCTTTCTGTCTCAGATACAAGTGCATTATTCACTTGCATCAATCCGTATAGTTGTTATTTTAATTATAAAGGTTCTTTCATTTATTATTATGAGTGACATTTTCTACATTAGGTAATTATTTAAATTATTTACAACGATCAATTGATGCCAAACACTGTTTGGGGAAAAAAAAGTAAATTCTGAATGAAAATAATTATTATGCTCTTTTGCTGTTCTCTACCCTCTTTTATATTTAGGTTAGTCTAGTCGAAAGTTAAATGTGACTGAAAATGTCAATACCTACTATATAACTAGGTAATTGGGTCAGAAACGATTTACCCTCGTGATTATACTGGACTATTATACCAATGAATATCTTAGTCATATCAGTCTTCAATGTTCCAATTAGACGTGAAATAAGTCTGTGAATTATAATCAATATACAAAATCTGCAGTGCGATTCTGCAGTGCGATTCTGTAACCATCTCACCGTGAAAACTTAGGTGAAGTGAGCGTGGAGTGAGCTGTCATTCCAACTAATGCTATGGATTGACACTATATATTGACAGCTCACTCTCAGCTCACTTCACCTAACTTTTCACAGTGAGATTTTTACAGAATCGATCGGCTGTAACCATCTCCCCGTGAAAACTTGGGTGAAGTGAGCGTGGAGTGAGCTGTCATTCTAACTAAAACTAGTGATTGACACCATTGACAGCTCACTCTAAGCTCACTTCACTTCATTTTTCACGGTGAGATTTTTACAGAATCGATCGACTGTATGTACTCCATTTATATACCAATACATAGTATAAAACAAAGTCGCTTTTCGTGTCTGCCTTAGTTCTTCTAATCACACAGAACTTGCTTTTGATGCGGTTTACACCATCAATTAGAGAATTTATTCCGGAACGTTGATGAGTATTACATTAATATTTAACTTAGATATACCTAGTACAGAATTCACGATGTTTTGATATTTAGCCACATTTTTATCAGTTCATTACACGGGTCGCTAGTATGTAGAATATAAGATGTATCTAGGTATCTTCGCTCACAAAACAAAGAGTCGATCATTCGTCCCGGATAGGCTTGCGTCACGCCACCTGTCCTTGTCGGAGTGCACGACTGATGTCAGTTCAAGCTGAGATAAGCCTTGACAATACAACGTGTTTTCGCATGCCATGTTAATGTAATTTATCTAAATATGACTGATAGTGGTATAATCAAGTTTTCTAGACTAAACAAATGTGTATTCTTTAATTGGAAAAATTATTCTGTTTGTAGACGTAAGTTTATTTGAATTTCTCTGGTCAACAAAAAAGGCCTTATTTGTAAAATATTGAAAAGTAGAGCATGTCACAGGCAAAGTGTTACATAAGAGAATAATAAAAGAATCGGACTTAAGAAAAGATTTATGGATTGTCAGAAAGAAGATATGATTACGAAGGATGTGAACACTGAGTAGACGGCTGATAGAGACGTAAGTACCTAGTACTTATGAGATGAGGATTTAAATTCGGACTAGGGGGTCTACGCTCTAATTAAGTTCGTCAACGAAGATACTGTTCCGTTCGAAAGCAGTTGGAACGTCAAAACAAGTATCAAATTCAATTTTTCGGACGGCCAAAGACATTTCGGGCGTAGGGACAATTGTCAAATCGTAATGTCATTAATTCTTTGTTCGGAAACCGAACTCATCTTATGGACGTAAGTGATACGAAATGGAATTAACTTCGTCGGAACATACGGACTTCGTGCATAGGCCGGGAGTAGAGGCAGGAGGAGAATGATGATTCAAAAGTAATAATAAGTATGTCGTGCTAGTCTTCAGTTAATTACATTGAAATACTCAGCAGTCATTTCCTAGAACCAGCTCAGCATACCAATTCTAGCGTTAGCTATTTTTAGTAGTGTTTACAATGAGAGAAAAATGTCGTCACTCGCTGTTAGTCGTGTATTATATAGTTAACTACGTGTCTATTTAAATAAATACATTCATTTCAATGATGAATGATTCTACGAAAATATTAACAGTTTATACATTTCGCAACTTTTAGCCTTATTGAGAATAGATCATTCGCTTAGTCCATGACTGTAACATAACCTTCATACAATAACACATGTTCCGTATTTTATTGATTATAGCTAGCTAACTTTTCAATAATGAAAATAGCGTTGGCGGTAAGACACACAATAATGGTAGGTAGCGTGTTAAATAGGTCGATCAATTCTGTGTTATATTGCCGCATACATGGCTAGGTTGTATCATAGCCGTGTGATTTAACGACTTCCATTCTGTGAATTATCATGACGAGTTATCCAATTTGAATATCTGCGTCAATAATTCTGAGTAATATTTTCCACATCTCTCTCTCTCTATTCAGTAGAATTTACCTTTAAAGGGCATATATGACAGTGCTTTAGATAATAGCCTAGTGACACAGCTGCAGATGAGGCTATAGAGGAGAGTCATATTTTGATAGTCATATTCGTTAAGCCATCGAAAAATTACGGATTAGATGAAGATGAAACTGGAATTATATAAATGAGGATAGAAAATTCTACTTAACGTAACTCAATAGCTTTTCATTCAATCGATCAACATACCAATCCACTCAAGGAAACATAAATGGCCTTCTCCAGGGACTTTCATTACAGATCATATCAATTATGTGACTTCTAATGAGAACTGCCGATGTTAATCAAAGACAGCAAGTTCTAGCTTCAATTAAAACAATTAATTGCCGTTCATAAATACGGATTTAATTAGCAGAGTCAGCGATTTACTGCTCGGCTGGCTGACAGTCATGGTTGGACTGTGAAAGCGGACGATGAAGCCGGCAAAACAGAGTTCGTAGATCGTAGATTCGGCGAGCGTTGGCGCAGGGTACTCGACTGTGTGTGACACGAGGCTAACGTGCGCGACCACCGTGACTGAGAGAGTTTTGTTATGGCTTGCAACACGCTGTTATTAGCTACTGTGGACCAGAAAGGGTTTTATATGGCGCTACTGGTTCATCGTACTCTGCTTGTTTATTTTTACTGCCGCTTTGTTCGTAACGAGCCATACCTAAAGCAAATCTACATGCATTAGGTGGTCTAGTCTATGTAACCTTAAAGCTCTACCAGAGATTATAGGTTATGGCTTGTTTGATTTATGTCAAGGTTACTATAACAAATAAAAGGTTGGATCATTGATGATTAACGGTTTTTTTAGAGTTTCAGTTGCATTTTTCCTCAACGTAGAAATATGTACTTCGTTTTGCTCAGCTGCAGAACATGCATATAATTTCGCATACAACATACAAGGATATAGGAAAACCGAACGATTAGACGTACATCCTGTGATCTTTGTTTCCGCTAACTTTGTAGGATGCTATGAGTTGAAAACATTGTGTTTTTATGTGCTGTCCTCTTATTTGTCACGTTATTGATCACGTTGTCCGATCGTCTGATGTCATTTGTGGTTGAGCTCACGAGGGCATCAATATTGGGTCGCGTGCTTCCAGTCATTTGTACGGGAATTGTAATTACCTACTTTGGACTTTACTGTTGCTTCTGAAGAATCATAGTAGGTATGATTAATGCTTGTTTTGGTATTGCCAACGGGTAAATGAGGTAGTTAAATGAAGTACCTAGGCATTATAGATATGTTTCTGTTATAATTTAGTATTGTTGGTTTCGTTTATGTTTTTAAAACACCTGGCTTCTTCCATTGGAATTGATGATTTGGCCGAGATGTCTAATCCCTGTCATCACGCAAATTAAAATAAGTAGAGAAAGAAAATATGTAAAGTAATTCGTACTAATTCATATTGTATGAATGATTAATAGCACCATTACGAATATTAATAACACAATAATAATTAGCGGTACAAAGCTTATTACATCTATCTTCGAACGTGACTCGATTGGCGCCTGCGCGATAAGTGGACTCGCCCTCAGCATTCAGGACACGTCTAGACCACAAGATGGGTTGACAAGCAGGATAGCCATATCAGGTATCCATATTCTACAATGTAGGTTGAAAAACGGCAAAGGAAACCACGACTCGAAGATAATTACGTGTTCCTTTTTAGCTAAGTTTAACCTTCAGAATGTCTGGGATGAAGCAATTTTGTTTTAGTTTTTTTGTGAGGTCGAAGTAATGTAAAAAGTTTGCTGGAACCTGTTTTGTATATTTGTGGCTATGGAATTTAAATGAGACGAATGGGTTCTTTTAAATAACAAAATTGTTATGTTATCATTAACGCTCAAGGCGTTCTACATAGGTAGGTATATACATATATGTAATATGTAACGTTTGTAGCAATGCGTAATCTTTTAAAATAATTTTATGTAAACATGGTATACACTTGAATTTCATTTTATTCCACAACATTGTATTGGTATTGTTTGCATATATTTAATTTTGTTTTGAATTTAGATGTGAACTTATACGTGTGCGATTGTTTTATGTCGAAAGATATTACCATCACGAATGCACAAACTCGTTCCTAGCTGTCTGTACATGAGCTATGGTATTGTATGCAAATCCCAGATGGGAGCACATACCGCGGGCAGGCAGGGCACGCCACACATGAATGACATCCATAAAATCTAGGGTGCTGTTCTATAAGGCTGCGTGCCGTTGGACATTGCAAAACAACATAACACGACTATCAAGCGTGACTAGTCGTGACTACCTTGTAGTTATATTTTTGTAACCTAGCTATTACTGAGATCTTATCATATGATATAATTCTGCCATTTTTTGAATTTTTGCAATGATGTCATGTTCTGATATGGTAAGAATTCACGGCTTAAGATAAAGTCAGTACTGATGTACTTTGCACTACAGACAATTGCATCGCCTTCACAAAACGGCGATAAACCTCAATTTCAAATTGCATGATGATGTCCACGTGTCGTCTGATGAGATGGTGATTGAGTAGTGACGATGGAGTCGCATCAAGCTAACGAGAATAACAAGTAAAGTGCTCCGACGTGTATTAGGCGCCCACTCGTCACTAGCTATCCTCAATTGAAAAATATTCCTCGTCACTAAATTGACCTTAGAACGTCCTACATCTCGTCTCGGAATAGGAAGAGCTGTCTTCTAATAGGATATCAATGTTTGCGTCTGTAGTTTGTTACCAAATTTGGCGAGCTGCTAATGATCCTACATCCTGCAACACGAACCAAACTTGTTTCCGAATTACTTGTTGTCTGCTTTATGTTATGTAAACCTAACAAATCGAAAGCAATTAACTAGTTCAGCTTCTTGCTGCTGTAAAGTGGTATCGTTTGTTTGTGTTAGGATGGGTTGCTTTGTTGCTTTCTTCTCGTGATATATAGCATTCTCATGAATTTTATTACAGCGTGAGAGTGATGTAAAAAGCCGGGTATTGTATACAAAATCGGCACGCCAATTAGAAAGATACGTGACGTGTAAAGTGTTGCAGGCTGCGACCTCAGGCGGTTGTCGGCGATATTCGCGGCGATGATCTCACCGGCTCGGGCCCACGTCCTCGCCTCGCTCAAACTCGTTTGTTGTTTACTCGTGTCGATGTAAGAACTTAACGTTTTCGAACACAGGACGTTCAGTATCAAGTGAGTCGAGGTTTACGTCATGCAAACACTATATTTTGACTTTTATTGCCACAGAATGCCTTACATCCTTATTTAACTTAGCAATCTCGTCGTCCGCCGGCCGAGCGCGGCTCTATGCCTAGCCGGAATTCTATTTACTGCTACAGTATTTCTCTATTTGGTCTTTTTTGCTTTAAAAAGATTTGAATATTAACTCGACTATTCCGGCACGAAGCTGTTTTTATGATCATTTGATCAAATTGTTGAGTGCTATTATGTTGAGATGAAGTTCATATTTTTTGTGATGCATAGGAAGTTGGCGAGGCAGCCAACCAATGGCACATTTCAAGTGCAAAATCATTATGTACAGGAAACTAGTCAGTTTTCGAAACCATTAATATCATTAATAGACTATTGTAACCACAAGCGCTATTTAGATTTGTCGAGGACAAAATTCGGTTTGATGTGATGTGAATGTGATTGGTCATATTACAAAAAGAGATCATGTTTGGAGCTCAGTCTGTGTTGCGTAATTTTGAGAATAACATTGCGTGATAGTCTGTTTTGTGTACAGACAGGTAGGCCATATGGTCGCCGACCTTGCCTAGCACTGGCGGCGGTGACTGGCGAGCTGTTCCTGCACCTACACACAAATAATTTCTAATTCTTCACACCCGTTTTGAAAAATACCTCTTCATATTTTAAAACTACATCTGCGTAGGCATATTATGTAGCAGCAAAATTTGCTATCTTATCTATGAAAGTTTTAAAATATCAACGACCTTTTGTGTTCTACTGTCGTATATTAGTCTTATTCTCTTTTTTTTACGGTTTACACGTACATCGTTTCTCGGAAAATGACGGAATATTCGTCTACCACTAGGTTCTAGAGAATGTACATACATTATAATACCAGGTTATTCAGTAACTTAATTTAAACTCAAGTTTTTAATGGTAGTTCGGGGATTTATATCTCTTCAATTCAAGACGGGCGACCATTTATAGCTGCGTTGTAAATTACATACAAGTTTGGCATCAAGCCGTTTTTGGGTAACTTCTAAAGGCAACTTTCCAACTCCTGCGCATTGGGGTCGAGTTTTTTGTCAACCACCATAACAGTATGGTAAGAACAACCTGTACCCTAATTGCGTAACACACAATCAATCGGAATCGGTTTCATTTTGACAGTTCAACAACATTCATAGCGTTATTTACGTGCTAGGCAGACAAATTTTTCGAACTTATGAAGCAATGGATTAGCAATTTGCTTCAAAATGATTCAGATTACTATTAATTGTGTGTTACGCAATTAGGGTGCGGCAATGTGATTTTTGTTTATGCAATAAATTCTTTATTATTATTATTTACTTGATTTTCAACCAAAACCGTCTATATAATACCGGTGATGGTGTACATATTTGTTTTATTTCTTCTTTCTAAACGAACGTACGTCATATGTATCATCAAATTTGCAAAGATCGATAGAATCGCTACAGACCAGTTTGCGCGTTTATACTAATTTATTCGGACATCAAACTCGTTAGCGCACACAAACGTAATCATCTCTTTTCCTGCTTGACAAGTTTCATCCCACCTTTATCTGTAGTCAACATTTTTTTACTCACCCATAAGCTTTCTTAATTCTCTATTAGATCCTTGTCCATTTTGCATCCAGTTTGTTGCTCTGGACATTGAACATTTCCCTATGAGCCCCCCACAACGACCGATCCTGGGGGAGATAGTGACATAATTTTGTTTCGCAGGTGGTGCTACTAACTGCAGGTTGATGTAATAATAAAACATTTGAGCGTTACTGACCATACACTAGATAATTATCTCCCTTTACAATATTTAGGGGGAAATATTGTGTCATATTTTTAAGCCAAAGCCAACAAAATGTGACGTTAAAATCTTGCTTCAGTAACATTGCACAATAATCCGTTCTTTAATTTCTTGCAAATGTTGCAACAGCTAATTGTAGTGTAGAGTATTTCAAAATAATCTCGTTAGTCAGAGCTCAGAGCTTAGAGCGAGCTTCCTTACCACCAAGTGGTATTGAGCACATTTGAAATGGCGTTGAGTAACCGTCCCGATATAGCAGGGCGCCATCAACCCCGTCATCTGATGCTCTCACTGTGACTCAGGATTTAAACATGTGCATTTGCAGCGTGAATAGCAAATTAACGATCTGGTGGCTATTTAGTTTTATGCTACTTGAATATTTTTTTTCGCGAGGGTTGTCTGACCCTATTAAATCTAGCGTGCAGGCCAATTAGGGTGCAGGCTGTTGCACCCTAATTGCGTAATATGTTATCAATCACAATCTGAATCAATCAATCAATCAATTTGAAGAATATTGCTAATCCATTGCTTCATATTGTTGGAAAAATTTGTCTGCTCAACAACATAAATAACGCAATGAATGTTGTTGAACTGTCAAAATAAAATCTATTCCCATTGTTAGTGTGTTACGCAATTACCCCGCTATATCCAGGGGGATAATTAATTAATTAATTACCAGACATTTCGTTTGTTTGTCAGTTCATCAAAAGAGTTATATTGTCTCATGTTCCATTAGAGATTCTTCTCACCTAATAGATTTAAGATTACTTACGTGACTGACCTTCATGATTTCGGATTCCAACTAAATTCTTAACAATCGGGCTCAAACGTGGGTTGATTTTTCAACCAGATTTTTTTTGAACTATTCGCTATATTGTAACTAACAAACGAAATCCTTTCGTTGTTTGAATAACAATATGATGATATTATGATGCTTAAATATTAAATAGGTAGGTACAAGCTACTTAATACGTGCTTTGCCTGAGAGCTTTCACTTTAGCTCTGTGTTACGTAATATCAAATGCCACCAAGCTTCAGGGCAGCTAGCAGATCCTGATTTGTTAGGTAGTCGGTAGGTAGGCTTTTGTAGTTACCTACAAAAGTAAAGAAGGTTAGGTTACCTGTTTCTGGCCTTACCCTTTTTTTTCAGTTTAGTCATCCTCAGAATAATGTCATATTAGTTTGTATAGGTAAGTACTGTAAGCGTTAGATTTCGATACTTTCGTGCGTAGTAGCGGTATCTTTATGGGGTAGGCGCTACATCCGTATAGAAAATAGGAAGCAACTGAATGTTCGCTATCTATTGCCGAATTTTCAATTCTAAAAGTAAACTCGCATGCTAGAGTTATTTTTCTACAAGCCTGCGTGATGTAAGGTTCCCTTTTGGAGACAACCTTAAGAGTACCTAATTCTGCTTATACGGTCTGATGGCTAATACCATCGTTAGTAGGTGATCATTTGCATTGAAGTTGGTGCATAAAAAATTAAAAACTGCACAAAGTATGTACTTGATAAGTATGAGCAGAATAACGTGTAACCATTTATAGCTTCGACAACATGTTTACTCAAGGAGTGGTGAAGTCATAAATATTTTTATGCACTTGTGTCAGGGCCTGTTTCTTCGTATCCCTCATTGCCACTGATTCACGAAATCTCATTCTTTGCGGTTCGCGTAGGCATTTCGCATGACCTCAATGATAATGAAAAAAGTTATTTATAACCACAATTTTATTTATCATCCTGTAAAAATTACCTTAACCTTAAAATTAATTTGTTAAACAAATTATGGATGCTATTTTATGAACGAAACGCTTACTTACATTGAAGGTGAATATGACGTGATCTAATATCCACCTAATTCCGGTTAACTTCAATTTATTTCTGATTAGTATATAACAGCCTTCTTCTGGAGTTAGTAGGTAAATTAGTTCTGAATAGAAAACTATTTTACCGACTTTTAATATTTTACAAACATGAAAAGTTGAATAGATGACCAGGAGAATCCCTAGGGTCTTCCATTTCTACTAGGGTTTCTCTTTGAAATCAATTTGAAAATCAACATCACTTTCAAGGGTTCTAATGGAGATAGAAGATGCATAACTTGCATATTCCTACATTCTTTAACAAACCGCAAAGAAACTATTGAACAATAACAACTGTGACGAATAATTAGCTACACTGGGCTGCAAGTGCAGTATTTAATTACAACTATACGCGATAATCCATTGAGGGAAAGTGTGAAAACTAAGCTGATAAGGGTTGTCAAGTCGACACGCTCAGGTGGCGGTCGCAAATTATCAATATGTAAAACAAAAAGCCAATTGTTATCTATCTAGTAACTAATACTGTACGCATAGTAAGCGGTGCTTTGTATTCAGTAGTCGCTCTCTGTAGTTTCGTGATACGACGATGCAATGTGATGTTTAAAGTCCCGGAATTTAGTGATTTGCAACCATGGTTTTGAGGTAAAGCCCTATTTGATTAGCGTATTAGTAGAAAATTAACTGGAAATTGTAATCTTTCGGATAAACAATGATATTTGGTGTTATTGTTGACCAACTCCAGTTTTTAATAAACAAAGGCCTGCTACAAAAAACGAAAATGGTGTTTATAGATTTTGTATATTTATTGCTGAGATATATGGTCGCACCGCACCATATTTTGCAAAGATAATCCCATGTTGCCGGCAATTTTCGCCCACACCTTAAAATAAAACTAAATACAGTTTGCGATATCGTTAGATAAGACAAAACAGAATAATCTTGTGGTTTCTACTAGATTAGAATAAATCACGTGACAGTGTTTTGAAATACAGGTTGGACAAATAAGAGGTATACACTTTATTTTTAAAATTTTATTCCCCGAAATATAAAAATTATTAAGTATTTTTATTTAAATATAGTATTAAGGGCCGGCAATTCAGTATGGAAAATAAACTCTGACAAATTTCCACCTCATGGCAAATGTGAACCCTTTTCGCTACGTTTTTCATGACATTTTCACACATTTCCTGCGTTATTTCAGTGACTTTGTCTCAGGTGTTTTGTTTTAATGCTGGAAGGTTCATCGGCCTGTTAGGTAGCATAGACACGTCCCTTTAGATAGCCCCACAAAATAGTCAGTCGCTGTTAAATCCGGGGATCTTGGGGGCCAATCATTCTTTTCAATGTCTCGATTGTGGCTCGTGCTGTATGACATGTGGCCCCGTCTTGTGGAACCACATGTTTCCTAAGCCCAAATGATTCACTTGATGTAAGAAAACTGCTTTATCTGTTACAATGCCATGCTGCTCAAATTTAATCACTAAACAAGTTATTGTTAGCCGCGAACGTAAGTGATTTCTACCACAAATTGGCCGCAATTTTATTAGACTTTTCGCAATACATGATTGGGTTGAGTAGAATGTTTTAATAATTAAAACACTTTGTTCAGTCGTAAAACGGTCCATAACTTTGCCGTATGTACAGACGCCAGCACATCAAGCTACTACAATCTGTCAAATTTCTTTAATTTATTGTCAACTTTATCGCTAAAGCATTAAGGTTCAAGGTTGATTGGGAAAATTTGACAGTTTCGGGTAGCTTGACCTGCTGGCGTCTGTACACAAAATAATTTTCATGAAACAACTATCATATTTGTCGCCAAAACAAAATGGCGGCAAAAAAGTTGTATACCTCCAAGTTGCCCACCCTGTAGTATACATTTGTTTCTAACACCGCATGGAATCATGGATACAAAAAATATTATGATGCATCAGATGAACTAAAGGTTAAGAATTGCATGCATATTTTCACGAACGATACCTGCAATGTAACCTACCTACGGATAGTAGAGTTAAAATTAGATACTATAAATTTGATTGATATTTGTGTCATAATTACAGTGTGGTCACATGGAACTCACCTTTGCAGGACATCATATTGATCGGAGTAGAGGCGTTAGGGATGAGGACATGTTTGCTCCCCATCGCTAGGCGACTATAAACTGGAGCAAACCTATTAAATTGGAAAGAGTTGTCATTCATACGAACCCTTGATTTTTATGGGATGGTACTTATCTGATTTTAATATTCAGAAACTTGATCTACTTTACAGGGAAAGGTTTAATAAACTTTGGGGCTCGCATTGTTTCTACTTATGGCTGAGCGCCGCCGCCATAGTAGTAGGTCCATTTTCATAGTTTCTGATCGATTGTATAAAAGGATTGTTGTTCGCGCCTATTTATGAAAATGTGTATATTCTGAATAACATAGTGCGCGCATCTCTGCGCACTGACGCAGTCGACTGAGTAGTCTTCAGTAGAGACAGTATTTGCTACCTTTGATAGTGGAATAAATGTCATATTTTATATACTTCTACCATAGTACTTATCTTACTACCTTCTTCCCTGTGATAGTATCCAGTCTACTTTCCACTCTCCAATCCAGAGCGCTGTGCCATCCATCGTACAGACCATTAACAAAAGAACCCAATTCAGTTTTGTTCGTGTATACTGCCAATAAAAATGACGTCTTTAAAATAAACAAAGGGTGTATAGTATTATGACTTATCTTACCTCTGAGAAGGTTACGAAGCTCTCCTTGAGAGTAGAAAGAGGGTCGCACTGTTCGAGTTGTTTCCTTGCCTCTGACTCATGGCTATATCTGGATTGCCGCACACAAACTGCAGCCGCCTACTCCTCGAATGCACTCTGTAGGCCTGTTTCAAATTAATTTATCATTACTTTTGATTTATCCTCCTTTAGAGAAGCTGCTTTAATACGAAGATCGCTTTAATTGACTTTAAGTCGTCGTTGACGTCAACGCTTAATTTAGCGATTGCGATGAAAGGACAGTGAAATTAATGAATGGAATGTTGGTCCTGGAAATTAAAGAGTTAAATAGTTAGATACTTGTTTTCGATTGGGTTTTAGATGGATTTCGAAAACCTTCGAGTGGACCATATGAACTCGAATAAAGGAAAGGTATTTTAGGATCTCTACCTAGACGAGAACAACAATAAAGCTGTTGGCCATGACTGGAATAAAAAACCTGGAAAAAGAAAAGTCAGTGAAGTATTACGTGATTTTATGGTTTCATCACATAGGTAATACCTAAATGATATCCTGTAGCGTATCTAAAACAAGTGCTAGCTACCTATAAGCTTAGGTGATTATGTCTATTATACTTACATATTATTAGTTGGTTTTCGTGTCTGACTTTGACTACGTTGTTCTTCTAAACTTCTCAAAGATTTTGATGCGGTTTCACCGTTATTTAGGGCATTTATTCCGAAAGATTTATGTGTTTAATACATTTTATTAAACTTACACATAATTAAGAAATCTCCATATTCTGTCGAGTCATATAAATCGTGCGATGCAGGGCAGGTTGTAAGTCTTTTTATAACTGAAAGTGGCTGTCTGTCTGGCTTGTGCCCGTTAAGGTTCATGAAAGGTTCAGTCGCTGTTGCTATGGAAACAGTAACGCGGTCACTCGGCCCTTTCGATTGTATCACACAGTTCATGAAAGATTAATGTGACACCACTGTGATGAACTTTGTATACAAAATTAAGTAACACTATCCTTTAAAAGGATTACTAATTAACTGTATTGAACCGAAGGTATTCAATGACCATTTATGTTTGTTCTAAAAACACTGGGCCAGTCATCTGTTTAGCTGTTCGTCTACAAAATCAATGACATACATACCTACTCGTAAACTATAATCAGTATGAAACACGCGTGTAAGTGGGTGAGCCATTCTTTATAGCGTTAGCATCTCTTTCTAGTTTAATGTGTCTACAGACATCGACTAATTGTTAGGTATTATAGTACCTATCTACTTGTTGACAATATCAGAAGCTTCAGTTTCATGAGCCGGTGCGGCAGTGCGCGTTGCGAGCTCGAAGCCGCTGGTTTCATTCCCTACACACATAGTTCCTTGTCCTATTTTAACAATTCACGCAACTTTGTTACTTAAGTTGATGAAATAAAAGTTAAGAAATTCCGCATGTCCTGCTCCTTAGTAAAAGTGTTTTTGGCAGCAGTAAACGTTTTGATTAAACAGCGAAAGGTTTTCACAGAAGCTTAATTAATTTTAACTAACGTACAGTTGAGTGTTTGTTTTTCAATGTATGTTAAGCCGTATTCTCTGTGCCAAGCTTTCTAAGCTAGATAGTTTTAACTGTATTTGGTGCGTTTTTAAACCTATACCGTTCTAAAGTAATTATTAGAAGCCTAAGATATGTTTCGGAGAAAGTTTTCATGGATAAAAGCGACACGGTAACAATTACAAAGAGAACAGCTGTGAAGTGCATAAAGCACCATTGTCTTGTGTCTCTGTAACGGGAGGCAGGGGAGGTGAGCGCGATGGACGCGTGTGATGGCCAATCCACTGACGCTGCCACCTCTGCCGCTACCCAGAAGATTCCCACTGTCTCTTCATCCTTATCGTGTCAAAAGGTGTGATATTAACTAGTTACCTTGTTTATTTATGACTATGGAAATGTTATTTATTTTGAATATGAGATGGATGCCTAGCTATTAGCAAAGTTAGTTTTTATTTATTCTTTTTTTTTGATTACGTGCTCCCTAAAATATTTTTTGTGTGCATTTAGCTGACATGTCGTGTGGTTGTTTGCAGGCGTCATCGCTGCCCACACAACGATGTCCCGGAGCCATTGTTCGATGTGGAGCACACGACGAGCGTGGTCTCCGCGTACCAGCGCGACTACGACGAGAAACACGTGAGCCGCACCACCGCTGTCCATCACGAGGATCACCTTCGTCTTGAAGGCGACTTCCAAGAGCCAGAGCGTCCTCAGTGGCAACCTGCCGAGCGACCCAAACAAAGAAAGCCCGAAGATAATCTTAAACCCGAGGGTGATTTTGAGAGAAGGCAGCCCGAGGAATGGCGTCCTGGCGAAAGGGCTCCCGTAAGAAAACCTCAAGATAATTTAAAACCTGAAGGCGATTTTGACAGACATAAACCCGATGAATGGCGTCCCGGCGATCGTGCACCCGTCCGTAGGCCCCAAGATAATTTAAGACCAGAAGGAGAATTCACTACTCCCGACAAAGAGACATGGAGACCTGCTGAGAAGGTAAAACCTAAAAAGCCAGAGGATAACTTAAAACCTGAAGGTGACTTCGAAAGACGCAAACCCGACGACTGGCGACCTGGTGAAAGGGCTCCAGTGAAACGTCCGGAAGATAACTTAAGACCCGAGGGTGATTTTACAACACCGGACAAAGAGCGTTGGCAACCAGCGGAACGTCCCAAACAAAAAAAACCTGAAGATAATCTAAAACCAGAAGGCGATTTTGAACAGCCGAAACCAGACGAGTGGCGTCCAGCAGAGCGCGTCACCCAGAAGAGACCCAAAGATAACCTTAGACCTGAAGGTGACTTTGAGCAACCCAAGCAAGACGAATGGCGTCCGGCTGAAAGACAAACCGCAACGAAACCGAAAGACAACTTAAGACCAGAAGGTGATTTCGAACAGCCAAAACACGATGAATGGCGGCCAGCAGAACGTGTCACTCAGAAGAAACCCCAAGATAACCTTAAGCCAGAAGGTGAATTTGAGCAACCAAAACACGATAAATGGCGTCCAGCAGAGCGCGTTACACAGAAGAAACCCCAAGATAATCTAAAACCAGAAGGGGAATTCGAGCAACCGAAACATGACGAATGGCGTCCAGCTGAAAGACAAACACCGACCAAACCAAAAGATAATCTTAAACCCGAAGGTGATTTCCAACAGCCAAAGCAAGACGACTGGCGCCCTGCAGAGCGGGTCACTCAGAAGCGGCCCCAAGATAACCTTAAACCAGAAGGTGATTTTGAGCAGCCCAAACATGATGAATGGCGTCCTGCCGAGCGTGTTACTCAAAAGAAACCTAAGGATAACTTGAAACCAGAAGGTGATTTTGAACAGCCCAAACATGATGAATGGCGTCCGGCCGAGCGTGTTACTCAAAAGAAACCTAAAGATAATCTTAAACCAGAGGGAGAATTTGAACAACCGAAACACGACGAATGGCGCCCAGCTGAAAAACAATCACCTACAAAACCGAAAGATAACTTAAAACCAGAAGGTGACTTTGAACAGCCAAAACACGATGAATGGCGTCCCGCTGAACGCGTCACCCAAAAGAGGCCACAAGACAATCTTAAACCAGAAGGTGATTTCCAACAGCCAAAGCAAGATGACTGGCGCCCAGCAGAGCGAGTCACTCAGAAGCGACCCCAAGATAACCTTAAACCAGAAGGTGAATTTACTACACCTAAGAAGGATGAATGGAAACCCGCAGAAAGACCCCAACAAAAGAAACCTACCGACAATTTGAAGCCAGAAGGTGAATTCGCTAAGCGACAGCCTGATGAGTTTGTTCCCGCAGAAAAGGCTGTTGTGAAAAAGCCTGAAGATAACTTGCGGCCTGAAGGTGATTTTACAATAAGACGGACTGATGATTACAAAGTGGTGATAGGGGAGAGAGCTGAAATCATTCGCCGCACAGATAATATAATCACAGAAGGGGAGTTCACAGGTAATTATTGTTTTCATTTTAGCTGTTGTATCTATTTTTATACTTTTCAGTTACTAATTTCTGTAATTAAAAGTACATAAATACATATGGCCGAACAGAAACAACGATCTAGTTTGGCTAACCCAAAAATATCTGTGAGCTTAATTTAAATTGCAGTAAGTCCTCGTGGCATTCTGTAGATCTCTTGCCTTTGGTTACACCCTGTAGGACAAACCCAATGTTGGTTTAGGATGATAATAATGTTGCGTCAATATAAACGTTGTAAAACTAAACAATTGATATTTTACTTTTTAGATACTACAACTTCACGTTCCGAGTATACTGTAAAACCAGTGGAAAGACCAAAACAAGTTCGTCGCAATACTTGGACTAAGTTAGAAGGAGACATGACAACAGAAACGACATCTCAGTCAGAATTTGTTGATTACACTGACACTGTAGAGAGGACAACAATGGTCGCGAAGAGAACTGATAATTTAATACGGGAAGGTGAAATTGAATTCGTAACTTCCAATCAGAAAGACTATCCAGAAAAAGTATCGCCAGTTGAACGACCCAAGAGACGGCGCACGTGGACAAAGGAAGACTTTGAAAAGTTTTATTCTACGGAAGAACTTGAAAAAATTACTACTTCGCAGGAGGAGTACAAAACATACGAAGAAACCGATGTCAGACAACAGACAATCATAAGAAAGGATAATCTACATATGGAAGGTATCTTTGATAGTCATACCGTGTCTCATGACGCTTACGGGCCAAAACATTCCGAAAGACCTGTACAAAAGAAACCAATTGACAACTTGAGACCTGAGGGAGACTTTCAGCAGCCAAAACATGATGAATGGCGTCCCGCAGAGCGCGTCACCCAAAAGAGGCCACAAGACAATCTTAAGCCGGAAGGTGATTTCCAGCAGCCAAAGCAAGATGAATGGCGCCCGGCAGAGCGAGTCACACAGAAGAGGCCTAAAGATAACCTCAAACCGGAGGGAGAATTTGAGCAACCGAAACACGATGAATGGCGCCCTGCTGAAAGACAAACACCAACGAAGCCGAAAGATAACTTAAAACCAGAAGGTGACTTTCAACAGCCTAAACATGACGAATGGCGTCCTGCAGAACGCGTCACTCAATCGAGGCCTAAAGACAATCTCAAACCAGAGGGTGATTTTGAACAGCCAAAACATGACGAATGGCGTCCCGCAGAGCGTGTCACTCAAACGAGACCCAAAGATAATCTTAAGCCTGAAGGAGAATTTGAGCAACCGAAGCACGATAAATGGCGTCCGGCTGAAAGACAAACACCGACCAAACCAAAAGATAATCTCAAACCCGAAGGCGATTTTGAACAGCCAAAACACGACGAATGGCGTCCAGCCGAGCGTGTTACTCAAAAGAAACCGAAGGATAACCTTAAGCCAGAAGGAGAATTTGAACAGCCAAAGCATGATGAATGGCGCCCTGCAGAACGCGTCACTCAGAAGAAACCCAAGGATAATCTAAAACCAGAAGGTGATTTTGAGCAACCGAAGCACGACGAATGGCGACCAGCTGAAAGGCAGACCCCCACAAAACCAAAAGACAATCTTAAACCGGAAGGCGACTTTGAGCAGCCCAAACATGATGAATGGCGTCCCGCAGAGCGCGTAACTCAAAAGAAACCAAAGGATAATTTGAAACCAGAAGGTGATTTTGAACAGCCAAAACACGACGAATGGCGTCCCGCAGAACGTGTTACTCAGACGAGACCTAAAGATAATCTTAAACCTGAGGGAGAATTCGAGCAACCGAAACAAGACAAATGGCGTCCGGCTGAAAGACAAACACCGACCAAACCAAAAGATAACCTTAAACCAGAAGGTGACTTTGAACAGCCGAAACACGACGAATGGCGTCCAGCAGAGCGTGTTACTCAAAAGAAACCAAAGGATAACCTTAAGCCAGAAGGTGATTTTGAACAGCCAAAACATGATGAATGGCGTCCGGCTGAAAGGCAAACACCGACCAAGCCGAAGGATAACCTTAAACCCGAAGGTGAGTTTGAACAGCCCAAACATGATGAGTGGCGTCCGGCCGAGCGTGTTACTCAAAAGAAACCAAAGGATAACTTGAAACCAGAAGGTGATTTTGAACAGCCAAAACACGACGAATGGCGTCCTGCAGAACGTGTTACTCCGACGAGACCTAAAGATAATCTTAAACCTGAAGGAGAATTTGAGCAACCGAAACAAGACAAATGGCGTCCGGCTGAAAGACAAACACCGACCAAACCAAAAGATAACCTTAAGCCCGAAGGTGATTTTGAACAGCCCAAACATGATGAGTGGCGTCCGGCCGAGCGTGTTACTCAAAAGAAACCAAAGGATAACTTGAAACCAGAAGGTGATTTTGAACAGCCAAAACACGACGAATGGCGTCCTGCAGAACGTGTTACTCCGACGAGACCTAAAGATAATCTTAAACCTGAAGGAGAATTTGAGCAACCGAAACAAGACAAATGGCGTCCGGCTGAAAGACAAACACCGACTAAACCAAAGGATAACCTTAAACCCGAAGGTGATTTTGAACAGCCTAAACATGATGAGTGGCGTCCGGCCGAGCGTGTTACTCAAAAGAAACCAAAGGATAACTTGAAACCAGAAGGTGATTTTGAACAGCCAAAACACGACGAATGGCGTCCTGCAGAACGTGTCACTCAGACGAGACCTAAAGATAATCTTAAGCCTGAGGGAGAATTCGAGCAACCGAAACAAGACAAATGGCGTCCGGCTGAAAGACAAACACCGACCAAACCAAAAGATAACCTTAAACCAGAAGGTGACTTTGAACAGCCGAAACACGACGAATGGCGTCCAGCAGAGCGTGTTACTCAAAAGAAACCAAAGGATAACCTTAAGCCAGAAGGTGATTTTGAACAGCCAAAACATGATGAATGGCGTCCGGCTGAAAGGCAAACACCGACCAAGCCAAAGGATAACCTTAAACCCGAAGGTGATTTTGAACAGCCCAAACATGATGAGTGGCGACCGGCCGAGCGTGTTACTCAAAAGAAACCAAAGGATAACTTGAAACCAGAAGGTGATTTCGAACAGCCTAAACATGATGAATGGCGTCCCGCAGAGCGCGTTACTCAAAAGAAACCTAAGGATAATCTTAAACCAGAGGGAGAATTTGAACAACCGAAGCACGACGAGTGGCGCCCTGCTGAAAGACAAACGCCTACAAGGCCTAAAGATAACTTGAAACCAGAAGGCGACTTTGAGCAGCCAAAACATGACAAGTGGCGTCCAGCAGAGCGGGTTACTCAAAAGAAACCCAAGGATAACCTAAAACCTGAAGGCGAATTTGAACAGCCCAAGCACGAAGAATGGCGTCCAGCTGAAAGACCAGTTCAAAAGAAACCTCAAGATAACCTTAAGCCCGAAGGGGACTTTGAACAACCTAAACATGATAAATGGCGCCCAGCTGAGAGGCAAACACCTACAAAACCAAAAGATAACTTGCGGCCTGAGGGTGAATTTGAGACTCCCAAACATGATGAATGGCGCCCCGCTGAACGAGTTACACAAAAGAAACCTAAAGATAATTTGAAGCCGGAAGGCGAATTCGAACAGCCAAAACACGACGAATGGCGTCCTGCTGAACGAGTTACTCAAAAGAAACCTAAGGACAATCTTAAACCAGAGGGAGAATTTGAACAACCGAAGCACGAAGAATGGCGTCCTGCTGAAAGACAAACGCCTACAAAGCCTAAAGATAACTTAAAACCAGAAGGTGACTTCGAGCAGCCAAAACATGACAAGTGGCGTCCAGCAGAGCGGGTTACCCAAAAGAAACCCAAGGATAACCTAAAACCTGAAGGTGAATTTGAACAACCCAAGCATGAAGACTGGCGTCCAGCTGAAAGACAAACGCCTACAAAGCCTAAAGATAACTTAAAACCAGAAGGCGACTTTGAGCAGCCAAAACATGACAAGTGGCGTCCAGCAGAGCGGGTTACTCAAAAGAAACCCAAAGATAACCTAAAACCTGAAGGCGAATTTGAACAGCCCAAGCATGAAGAATGGCGTCCAGCTGAAAGACCAGTTCAAAAGAAACCTCAAGATAATCTTAAGCCCGAAGGGGACTTTGAACAACCTAAACATGATAAATGGCGCCCAGCTGAGAGGCAAACACCTACAAAACCAAAAGATAACTTGCGGCCTGAGGGTGAATTTGAGACTCCCAAACAAGATGAATGGCGCCCCGCTGAAAGAGTCACACAAAAGAAACCTAAAGATAACCTTAAGCCGGAAGGAGAATTCCAAAAACCGAAACAGGATAAATGGCAACCAGCTGAAAGACAAACACCCAAAAAGCCAGAGGATAACTTGAAGCCTGAAGGAGATATGGAAGTTGTAAGGAGAACTGATTATACTGCAACTCGAGGAGATCGCGTAGATATCGTTAAGCATGAAGATCATCTTAGAATGGAAGGAACCATAGACACTCATCGTTCAAGAGACGATTATAAACGTATTGAGAAAACAGAAAAAGTTGTCATCCAGAGGCATGAAGATAACTTAAGAACTGAAGGTGAGTTTATAGATCTTACAGTTCGAAACGACTACAGTGCTACTAGAGGTGAAAGGGCACCTGTTGTGAGACCACAGGATAATTTGAAACCTGATGGCAAATTTTATAGGCCCGAGGCTGTTCCTTCTCAACCAGCCGAGAAACGCAAACCATTTAAACAGGTTGACAATATTACTATTGAAAGAGACGTTGATCTACGACAGAGACAAAAGATTGAACGGCTTGATATCATAAGAAGGGAAGATAATCTAAAGATTGAAGGTGAATTTATAGACATGAAACAAAAAACAGATTATTCTAAAGTTACTGGTGAACGGGCTGCTATTGTAAAACACGAGGATAACCTAAAGATGGAGGGAACAATGGAAAATATCCGATCGTCTGACACATATCGTGTTGTAAAAGGTCAAAGAGTCAAATTAACCCGCAGAGAAGATAACCTAAAAATAGAGGGAGTATTCGAAGACCATACTCGTAGAGATGATTATAAGGTAACTAAAGGTGAAAGATCGGCTATAGTATACCACCGGGATAACTTGAAACCGGAAGGAGACTTTGAAAAAAGGCCAAGGGAAGAACATGAACCTGGTGAAAAACGAACACCACTTAAACAACCAGATAATTTGAGACCTGAAGGTGATTTTGATAGGCCTTCTAGACCAAAATGGGAAACTTCAGAACGGCCGGACTTAATTAAACACCAGGATAACCTACGTCCTGAAGGTGATTTTCCAAGCCGTCCTAAAACTCAGTGGCAGCGTGGAGAAACACCAGAACAAGTTCGTCCTAAGGATAATTTGAAACCTGAAGGCGATTTTGATAGACCCTCCAGGCCGAAGTGGGAAACATCGGAAAGACCCGAACAAGTAAGACCTAAGGATAACTTACGTCCTGAAGGTGAATTTACGGACAGGCCTAAGACTCAATGGCAACCTGGAGAAACACCAAGTCAAGTTCGCCCTAAGGACAATTTAAAACCTGAAGGTGACATGGACTCACGCACTCCGCAAAAATGGGCTCCAGGCGAAACACCTTCACAGGTTCGGCCAAAAGATAACTTGAAACCAGAGGGTGATTTCGATAGACCTTCAAAACCGACGTGGACATCCACAGACAGGCGTGAACAGGTAAGACCGAAGGACAACCTACGGCCTGAAGGTGAATTTACTGACAGGCCCAAGACTCATTGGCAACCTGGAGACACACCAAGTCAAGTACGTCCAAAGGACAACCTAAAACCTGAAGGTGATATGGAATCACGTACCCCAACAAGATGGGCTCCAGGTGAAACACCTGCACAAGTTCGGCCAAAAGATAACTTGAAACCAGAGGGTGATTTCGATAGACCTTCAAAATCGACGTGGGCATCCACAGATAGGCGTGAACAGGTAAGACCGAAGGACAACCTACGGCCTGAAGGTGAATTTACTGACAGGCCCAAGAATCAGTGGCAACCGGGTGAAACACCGAATCAAGTTCGGCCAAGAGACAATTTACATCCGGAGGGTGATATGGCATCACGGACGCCATCTAAATGGGCCCCAGGAGAAACACCATCTCTAGTTCGTCCGAAAGATAATTTAAAAACAGAAGGCGATGTTAACTACCCGACAAGACCAAAATGGGAAACTGGAGATAGACGAAGCCCAGTTAAACCAAGGGATAATTTGCATCCTGAAGGTAGTATGGATTCACGTACTCCTGCGAAATGGGCACCAGGAGAAACACCTGCGCAGGTTCGTCCAAAAGATAACTTAAAACCTGAAGGTGACTTTGAACGACCAGGGCCCCAAAAATGGAGTCCTGCAGAAAAATCAGGCCCAATAAGACCAAAAGACAATCTTTATACTAACGGGGATATAACAAAACATGATACTAGCAAAACACAAACAAGTGAGGCATCCAGGAGGACCGTAGAATCGAAGTCTGTCACTGGACATGATGATCGTGACATTAAATCTCAAACAATTACACGTCACGATGCCCAAGTTCATCGCGATAATCAGTCGCATACATCTCACTCGGAGACGCACGTGAAGCACTCCCACATCACTACGGACCATACTACTTCAAAACATATCCAATCTGGAACACATGGCAAACATATTACTTCACAGGATGTTATTGATCACAATGGGTCACAGAAAAATATTCAAAAAGTTACATCACAAGACAGTGTCACTGACAGAAACAAGACGGTGGGTGTTACAGATCGTTCTGTGTCTCGAAGTAGCACAGACAGGACAATGATAAATAAAAGTGACACCAAAAATATGAAGACCATCACTACAACCACTACGAAAACGATTAAACAAATATCAGAAAAGAAGCTTCGAGGAGGCAAGTGGGTGACTGTAACACGAAACGTTGAAGTGGATGTAAGCGATGATACGAGAAAATTCACTCCTCAGCAATCTACTCCCAAGACAGACTTAGACGATCGTACAAACCGCACGCGACAAATCGGGGGAGACACCACACAAAGAACATCGTCATCCGATCATGTAACATCTTCAACAAATCAATCTGTTCATACAACACAGGGAGTAAAAGGCACCACTTTTGTTGATCAACAACATTCTCGATCAAACCAACAATATATTGACAATACTCAAAGACTACATTCGTCTCAACAATCCATTTCGTCTTCGTCCTCGAGTCAAAATTTAAGTTCCAATCAACACCACACACAAAGAATAGGTGGTTCAAACGTATCCCGGGATCACGTTGGTCAAAATATCACAAAATCTACCCAACAATCCACCACTGACGGTCATGTAATCAGGGGTGGTGATTCTACCCAAAGAATTGTGTCGTCCGACCTCTCTGGCAGACAAACAAATCAAGGCCAAGTAACAGAAAGCAACATTCAAAGAAATGTTAGCTCATCCACCCAAGTGCATCAAGGAAGTCACGCGGAACAACATATAACAAGATCAACTCAACACTCGACGAACAGAAACCAGTTGAGTGACAGTGTAACAAAGACCAGCATCGAATTCCAAAGAGCGATGCACGGCGGCGGCGGTAATGATCCACCGGCCACCGCTATCGATAGCTCCTCACGTAGTGGTCATCATAAACGCACATCAGATTTGGTTTCTGATTCCTCGTCATCGAATTCAATTTTACATCGTAAAGGTGTTCATTCGAACACAGAAGCTCAACATTCGATTAGCTCTACAGCGGCTGCCCAGAGAAAGAGCATCGGTAATCTCTCTGAACGAGGTGAATACATTAGTAATTCTACGCACAGCACGGACAGAAAAAGCATAAGTTCCATGCATAGATCTACAAGAGACAACATGGGTGTTATTTCTCAGCACGAAAGTTCGGATTCTCGCCGTAATCAAACAAGAAGAGATGGTCAGTCTACGCTTGCGGGTGAACGTCAGCCAGCACGAGTTGATAGAGATAATCTTAGAGTCGGTGGTGACTTTTATGGGCAATCAGAGGCTCGTTACGGAAGCTTTTCGCGCTCAGAACATGCACAGAAAACTGACCGTTCCGAACGAGTCGAGCGTGTAGAGCGGGTCACACGGCACGGAAATGCTTCGCAATTTGTCCTGGGCGACGGCAGCACTAGCTACAAGCGTGAATTTACTTCTCATGTCCACGGAACTTGCCCAGCTACATTGATCGATTCTGGACGCACTCCTTTCAAACACACGCGCGATTCTCGTGAACATAAGTTTTACGCGACAAAAATAACACAGCAACAATAAACAATTCTGCTGTCTATTGAGCCGAGAAAAGGCTAAAAATATTTCATTCCTTATAACCCATATGGAGCTTATAATGTAATCCTGTTAATGTTATTTACCTATTATAAACGCATGCTAACTGCTAGTCCTAATATACGATTTTTAACATGCCTAACCTATATGTATAATAATATGCATAATGTAATTCCTTATTTTTTAATTTAACAAGTTTATATTTTGTTTTGTCAAACATTGCCATGCAATAAATTTTTATATCATGAAGGAGTTGTTTTTATTTACCTTCTCTACTTAATTCTAGGTGATTATTATTTGCGCTAAATCGAACGCGCGCTCCAAGTTGTTGTCACACAGCGGAGACAGTTTAACTTGTCTGTTACAAGTTGTTCAATTATTCTCTATTATGGGAGGGTTTTAATACAAACTCGGCATTTGACTCTCGGCAGATATTGTATTGCCAAATACAGACGTCTGGCCTAAACTTCCTTCCAGACATGAGGTAGTACAAAGCTATGAAAACATTAATGTTGGGTTGGAATGAATTACCACCAACTCAAGCAGCCGATCGATTCTGTAAAAATCTCACCGTGAAGTTAGGTGAAGTGAGCCATAGATTATACACTATATATAGGAAAAGTGAGCTTAGAGTAAGCTGTCAATAGGTTCAATCCCTAGCATTAGTTGGAATGACAGCTCACTTCACCTAACTTTTCACAGTGAGATTTTTACAGAATCGATTGGCTGGTGGCAACGAAGCAAATGTTAGGTCAGAATGAAAAACATGGCATCATGTTTTGGTTATTTATTTATAAATGTTTACATAACAATACCTACAAATTATACATGGTTATTTAAAATTAGTTATATAAATTACGAAGTTTTCCTATAGAAGTTCGTTCTTTAAAATGAAGGGATAATATTATTTGAGTGTATGATACGGATAGACTGCCTTACATCTATAAGTTACAAAACATGTACATTGTACGTGTACAATACTATAATTTTGCTAGACTAAACCAAAAACTAATTTTAAATTACCTCATATTTGAATACTTATAAATAAAAACGTAATACAAATGTAATGTAAATTAAAGTTAAGTAGAAACTATTGTATTTTAATGCAAACGTTGTTTAAAATACTTAAAAATTATTTAATCGTTATCATAGTGTACCTTTTCTAACCATCAGAAGACATTGGTTCTTGTTCATTATGCGATTGTTTCACTCGTCGTATTCTTTTATATCTGTTTAAATCTCCGTCATAGTTTCGAGGGAGTGGTCCAAACGCATCATTCTCTTGATAGTGCGGGGCATTGAAGAAATTTTCACCAGAAGATTTCTTTTCATTTTCAAGAAATAAGGTAGGCCGCTCTGGTTCGTCTTTCGCGGTGTCCCTGGAGTTGTCTTCAGCAGTGCGTCTGTTCCTCGCATCACTGCCGTACATAAGATTATCATCGACGCCTTCCACACCAGATAGAACGCGATCAGAATCTGATCCGAGACTCATCGACTCTTCACCTTCCAGGTTTTCGTGTGGTGCCTCTTTTGAGTTATCAACATTTGAGTTCTTAGCTTGTGCTGATTGATCAGCGTTGGCAGTTTCCTCTTCTAAACCTTTGTTATCATTTGCGAAGTTAGAAGTTCGATCATAAAAGCCTTCATCATCGAACTCGTTGCCCTCATCGTTATCTTCATCCTCGTTTTCAGCTTTGTACGGGAAGTATCCAACTTTGGCATCAGGGAAAAGACCAGCTGATCTTTTTTTAATTACTTGGTCAGAATTTTTTCGCTTCACTCTAACTAATGGACCCGAGTAAGGCACCGCATCGTCATAAGCATTTGAATTGGGAAAAGATTCTTCTAACGATTTCATAGAATCGGATAATTCTGATTGCTTTTCTAAATCTGTCTCTCGTTTGTACTCTTTAGCATCTTCAAGTAATTGTTGATCATCATTCAACAATTTTGATGAACTTTCGTCCTGAGAATAGAAGTATCCTTGGTCATTAGCATAATCCTGTCCATTTTGAACATTCATATCGTTGTCTATCGTTTTAGAGTCATCACCGGACATATCATCCATATCGTCTAAATTAGTTTCTCTCTTTATTTCTGTTTTTGATGAAACTTGTGGATTTGCAACCACTTTGCCTTGATTTTTGGGATCCAGATTCAAAGCGAACGTGTTCAAACTATCAGCACATTTCTGAATATTTTCATCGTTGTGGTTTGTCAGTTCCATTTTGCTTACAGAGCCCATACTTGTATCCGTACTTTTTTGACTGGATAGTTCATTACCGTCAGTTACCGGTTCTGATTGCTTATTGATATCTGTAGTCTCCGTACTTGGTGAAGGTGCAGTTTCGGTATTTAATTCAACAACTGGACTGCCACCTTGAACTTTACTCAGATCAGATTGACAGTTTTCAATGAAATTATTTTCTTCTACAGCGCCTGCTTTCTTGGTTATTTCTCGTTTATTAATAAACCCATCACTCGCATCGACGTCGTCGATAATTTTTTTTAAAAGCTCTCTTCTATCATCAGTGAGTGAATTTAACAGCTGATTTAATTCATCTCCAGAAAGTTTTTTAATGTGCCTTTTGATTGCAGATTCTTCATCGTCACTATCTGTTTTGTCATTGCTCTCCTTAGTAGCTTGGCCATTAGACACAGTTGGAGTTTCAGCCGGGCTAGCTTCTTTTACATCACGTCTATCTCTAAAGTTGTAACGTGCACCACCATCATGACTTTTCTCCTCATTTGTTACGTCTCTATTTTCAGCTTGCATTGTGTTATAATATTGCTTGAAATATCGAGATTGTTCATTGGTATCAGAAGCTTCATTATTATTATTTTCATTTCTACTTACTTTGCTTACTTGGTCTGCATTTTTTTCAAACAGCATATCACCTTCTTCGTTAGACTGACCTTCAAATTCAACAGTTCTTTTATTGATTTGATTTTCACCTTGGCCTTGCATCATACGATTGGATTTGTAAACATCACGATTGCTCAAGTTTTCTGTTACCTCTTGTTGATCGTCGTTGGATTCAGTATATTTATTTGGCTGGCGAAGTCTTGACGACGAAAGAGGTTGATCCTGGTCGTTTACATTTGTAGCTACGGGATTATCTTCTCGTGTCTCTCGATTCATACTGGTTTTAAAATCTGAAAGCTGTCAAAATTAATTAGTAAATTTGAACATCGTCAACTTTCACCAGGAAAGATTTCACACTAAGATGATTTTCGAAATTACATACATTTTCTGTTTTAGTCCGAGCGAGGCGGTCATTAGCAGAGTTGCGCTGCAAATATCTGCTTTCAGTTAGGTCCAGCATGTGCCTACTTTGCGGTACGTCATCTTCTTGAACAGCAGGCTCCTGAAATGAATTTAAATAAAATACTAGAGATTTGAGAAACTAAAACAGTACAGCCACATTTCGCTAGCTATAGTTAGTCCCTTGTGGGATCGAGCATATTGCCATAAACGAAGTATTATTTTATTTACGCTTCTGCAAGCAGTACCGTTAATAAAGCGTAAATAAAATTAATATTGAAACAGGAGAAGTGATACAAAATTGAAACGGCTATGGTAACGTAGATTGTATGAATGACCTGCTGCTGCGGCATGTTCGTGGTGGTGGAAGTACAAGATTGTATTGTTCTTATCAGGCTTATTAACACTCCATTGAGGCTGAACGCAATTGAAATTATCGGTTCCTTATGATTTATGAATGTTGAGCGCAGAAGAGCCGTTACAAATAAAGGTTGTCAAACTCACTTGCTCGGCCAGGCGCACGTCGTCATCGTCAGTCAACAACTCTTCTGCCACGGGTTCATTCTCTTCATCTTCTGCCTCCTCAAGATCACTGTAACGACAAAATGGTCACTGTCAAAATATTGTTTACAGATTGCGGACGCTAAGTGGGCCACGATTTTACCGCTCTTCGCCACCCCAAGCCGACTGGCTACAATCATGTGATATCAATAACATTAAAATGTTTGTTTCGATGATATATATACTTACTCGATGAACGAAATCAGCCGATTCAATGCCTCGTTATGAGCAGAGTTTTGGGCCGCTAAGTACCTACTGAGAACAGGTTTTTAATCCTCAGGCATGATCTAAACCATTTGCTACCTACAATTTTATTTGAACTTCGTTGTATATGTTATAACTACATACATAAGTACTGAGCTTTGGCTATCCTTTGTATATCCACTAATCTATTGGGTTTGGATTGCAGAATGAGCTCACGTTTATTCATAAATTCAACGCGTCGTTACGAAAATTTTGTAGCCTAAGGTCTACATACAAAAAGGAATGTTAGAATATTACCTATCATTATTATACTCTGCTGCCTGTTGCGGTCTGCAGATAATCTGTACTAGTAGACTCCCAAATAAGGTCAACACAAACCAAGAACGCATGTTTGCAAATTTACACAAAAATCACTTAGAAAATGTGGTGACATGACAGAAGACCGCAAAAATTTGAATACTGAATTTAATGATTGACAACTAATTTTTTTCCAGCCTGTAACATAATTAAACTGAGGAGAATGAGGTTGAATTAAAGTAGAGTGTGTCTATGAGGCCCTGGCGCGTAGTCTGCGAAGTCTGTGTATAGCGCTACAAGGTTATTTTGGCGCGTCGCCAAAATCGGAACTAATGCCGCCAATCTTGTTTTTGAATACATTCTGTGTACATTTCACAAAACAATTGCACAGATGTTTACCATCAGCGCTCCCTTGTCAACGACATTCGAGTGCCAAAAGGTCCTTGTAGCTAGTACATAGAATAGCATCAGTAAACTTTACCGCGCGCTCGTCAGGGACGCGAAGAAGTGATTTAGGAGAGACGAATCACTTGTGTGCAGAGATAAAGAACTGCTTGACTACGCTATGACCTTGGAATGTTGTACATCAACCATCACCCGGCTTGAGATGATCGCAGTCTGCGCTGGCAACTGGATGCTGGATATTGGTCCAATATCCATCCAGGGCAACCTTATATAACGATAATAAAGATATCTATGAATTTGTCCAGCTGGTCAATAGCAGCAACCCAACAGCAACCTTATTGCATCGGCAATAAAGATCATCGTGAATTTGAGTGATGCAAACTCAAAGGTAAAAAAAATAACTGTGAAGGGACTGTACACCGTCATGAAACTTACATGTCAGTTGTGGAAAACTGTCAGGTAATCAAGTCAAACAATTAAATTACCAGTCTTGAAAAACAAGTGTTAATTAATAATTATTGAAAGTCAAATAAATAAACAAATACGGTGAGGTAGCCATGAAAAATAAACAAATCCTTACAACAACTTTATTTTTTAAATGAGACCGTTTCATCTCTATCACACTTATGTACATTTGGTTTAAATAAAACAAACCTTTGAAACATTTTACCGCAAAATCTTCATTAAGTTTGTGCATATTTGAGAAAAAACATATGTCCTATAATTAAATGTCGTATGAATTCATAGATTTAAGAATTGTAGAAATACTCGATCACACAGATTGGTGTCTCGTTGCTTCCAAGGGCATCGAAAGCTTTCTCATAACTGCACATACATTATCCTATTACTATTTATAACTTAACTCCAAAATGCAAAAGGTAAAAAAATCCATTAGGTTTTATAACTATGAGTACTCTTCAAATGCGACGTGTGCGCAGGCGTGCCAGGCCCCGCCCTCCGCGTGCTGTACACGTCACATCATGACGCACAGTCGCAACAGAACATTCACAATTTTGACTTTGTACTTTTCGAATTGATAATAAACAATATGAACATAATAATATTCAAATAACAGTGTCATGACGTGGTCGAAACATTCCAACACATACAACATATTGCACCTGACTCAGACTCAAAATCAAACCCGACCGATATTCGTTAATCTTCTGCATTTGGCAGACACTAGCTTACATAACATGTACATAATCATCTAAATTTAGAAAACACTATTTAAACTTTAATAAGAAAAAAGAAACTTACTTTAACGTCAGATTAGGCTTCACAATGAATTATGTTGTGCTTTTTTTACTTTATCACAATTATCGTACATTAACTATTTATACAGTACAAGTATATCATCTGTCATACAGTACATACCCCTATGGCGGAATTTTAAATAAAACTTTAAAACCATAACAACACGAACAGTCGTAATTCTGCGTACACTGTACACAACACAAAGATATACAATACATATGTTGCAATAGATATGACTTTTGTAAACGAGCTGATATCAAATAGCCGCGGGAGCCCCACACGTCCCCACTTCGGTTTTTTCTACATAACAAATCATTGTATTCAAATTGCCTCATAAATTGTAATGGAATGAAATCTGTACATTTATAATTAGTTGAATTGTATGAGAACTGTTAAAACTTCCTGAACATATTTTGATGACTAGACTCTTAAAACGTAATATAATGAGCATTTACAAAACAGAAAAACACAAATGTCTACTTGTATGGCAGTGCACTCGTAATATTAACCGCACGGTCATATTAAAAATAATTTCTATGTCATACATTTATTACAAAAACTATAGAATTATAAATTCACATAACATTACAAGAGAGAAAACATACACATGGTTAATGTTACGAGTGCAATGTGTATTAAGAACTAAATATATCAAAACTTAATAACTATTTAAAGTTTTACTTCAGATAGTTACTGTTCTAGAACAGAGAACAAGGATATGATCTAGCATCGAGTATCTGTCGGAAACAATCTAGGTATCGCAAACTAAATGTAACGAGCAGTCACAGGAAGTCGCTGGCTAGTTCAACTGCGGGCTGTTTAGTGCTCAGACACAAGAGCGACACGCGTCAATGGCACAGGGAACTGCAGCCGTCGACAACATGCGGCTCGTGTTTTTGAGCACCGTACTCAAATACATGAGTGCCTGGTATTCAGCTGCATCCGGTTAGACTGGAAGCCGACCCCAACATAGTTGGGAAAAGGCTAGGCAGATGATGATGATGACTTAAATACACGAGTAGCACGTTGTAGCTGTGCAGTTGCCTCAGTCGTAGACTCGTGTCGCTCGTGTGTATGCACACTTGCATTACCTCGGTTTAAATGTTGTCTTTATGACCGCCAGCGATATGTCATAGTAGAAACAAGTTTATACGTAAAGAATAGAGCTTCTTTCACAATATCGAATGAAGAGGAAGAATCAAATTGTTCCTTCACCACGGTTTATTGTCTAGAATGTCTATCTTTCTCTTTCTAAACGAGTCATCTAGAAAGGGACGTAGATAAGTAAACACCGTTGTGAAGCAGCAATGTTTCCTCTTCAGGCAGGTATTGTGAGTGCGATACCCTTTACCTATACACATTTAGATCAAAGTTCACTTAAAAAAATAAAAATCCAACTTACATAATCGATGTATACAATTCGAGCCGCGCAATCATACATACGCACACACATAGATATGTTTGCGACAAAAGCTTATTAAAAACCTCATAAACAGCATCCTTCTTATTTACAATAGCCTAGAGTGTTACACTAAACAACTATATCCGGAAAGGAATTGGGACATTGAGACACAATGTACACATGCTACATAACGTAGAAAAGCTCGTGCATACCCAATGTATGCTCGCAGATGGATTGTAGAATCCGCTGTTCTACAAAACCGCTAGTGGTTTTACAAAACAGCTCCGTTATGTAAAACAACTGACCAACGCGACGATTAGATGGATTGTCATTGTGCTACATTTTACAAAACTGCTAACGACGTTTAAATGTAGTGCAGAATGGCTAGAATGGTAATGCTGAATTATTTGCAGGCACAATGAGCGTCTTTCATTAAACTCTGATAACTTTTAATTAATATTGTCCATAAAACTACTAATTACATATTATTTATTTCTGTTTCGGACACCATCATTGTTGTTACGATACACAGAGCCACGAGCGACAAAATTTAGAACTAAAATCTAATCTACAATCTGACGTTTATGTCACGCTGTTTTACAAAATTGCTAATCGTGGACCCGGTGCATTGATAAATGCAAAACGTTTATGCAATATTGCGTGTTCTAGTTCAGTAATTATGGAAAACCGCTGATAACGTTCAGCTATTTTACATAACGGAGCTGTTTTGTAAAACAGCGGATTCTACAATCTATCTGCGACATATACACTTAGTTGTCGAACGAGAAATGTCAACCATCTGCTCATCAGCAGAGTAAGTTTAAAATTCAGTCAATGCTTGAGCAGTCGCTGAATGACAATATTATGTCTAAGAGAATTATACGGTGCTTTGAAGTACAAGTTTAAAAAACCAGTAAGTTAACAATTAGTTAAATGACGCAACCAAGGACTCGTAGTTATACTAGCATGCAACATTAGCGATTTAAATGCAATTTTTTATCGAAGTGAACACTTTTAGTTTTTATGTACAAAGAAATCACTGTCAAGAATTTGACATGAACAATTATAATAAAAAACTCGATTAGATGCGAATCAATCTTGCTAATGATATTCGAGTTATAGAGAATATTCACAATATTAATTAGAATAATCACGTCGGGCCGCACAGGAATCGTCACATCGATCGCGATCGTCACTAACTACTTACCTACCCTTTCAAATTGAAACATGAGTAAAAACGCTTAACCACAATGAACACTTGGATCCTTGGCGGAATGTGCACAAGCTTGAGTAGCCGGCTGTACTACAAGCGGTCGAGCCGGAACTCGTGCTCCACGGCCGAGTCGGGCACCAGCGACGTGGGGTCCTCCAGCAGGTTCAGGTCGTCCAGGTCCAGCCCCGCGCGAAGCTGCGCCTCCTCGCCGCCGAACATGCCCGCGTCCAGCTCGCCCGAGTAATCTGCCCAACAATTATAATCTACATTAATGAAACCCGGCCAAGTGCAAGTCGAACTCGCACACCAAAGCAAAACCACAAGGCAAAAAACGCCGAAACGAACACGTTTCTCGCGTCACGTTACGTCTTTTTTTCGGTCTTTTTATTTTTATTAACATTATTTTATTTGTTGTTACGGCAATAGAAATACACACTATAAAAATGTCAACCTATTACGGTTCATGAGATACAGCCAGCTTACAGACAGACAGAGGGACTGCGGAGGCTTAGTAATATGGTTCCGTTAGCACCCTTTGGGTACGGAACCCCAAAAATTAAATGCTGCAATAAGTGCATCACTTGAGATCGGCTGGACCGATTCGACGAGGAGGTTCTCAATTTATCTATAGATATTTTCGTCAATTGTGGACTGATTTTTGGTTGACGATTTCAGACTCATAACTATATATATAATGGAGTTTAAGAAGGCGTGAGCTTATGTAAGTATGTGTCGTACCAGTGTGGTACTGGTCGGCACGTGCGGTACCTGTGAGCACGATGTCGGGGATGCTGGCGGGCGTGGCGGGCGTGGGCGGCGCGGAGGGCGAGGCGAGCGGCAGCTTATGTAAGTATGTGTCGTACCAGTGTGGTACTGGTCGGCACGTGCGGTACCTGTGAGCACGATGTCGGGGATGCTGGCGGGCGTGGCGGGCGTGGGCGGCGCGGAGGGCGAGGCGAGCGGCAGCTTATGTAAGTATGTGTCGTACCAGTGTGGTACTGGTCGGCACGTGCGGTACCTGTGAGCACGATGTCGGGGATGCTGGCGGGCGTGGCGGGCGTGGGCGGCGCGGAGGGCGAGGCGAGCGGCAGCTTATGTAAGTATGTGTCGTACCAGTGTGGTACTGGTCGGCACGTGCGGTACCTGTGAGCACGATGTCGGGGATGCTGGCGGGCGTGGCGGGCGTGGGCGGCGCGGAGGGCGAGGCGAGCGGCAGCTTATGTAAGTATGTGTCGTACCAGTGTGGTACTGGTCGGCACGTGCGGTACCTGTGAGCACGATGTCGGGGATGCTGGCGGGCGTGGCGGGCGTGGGCGGCGCGGAGGGCGAGGCGAGCGGCAGCTTATGTAAGTATGTGTCGTACCAGTGTGGTACTGGTCGGCACGTGCGGTACCTGTGAGCACGATGTCGGGGATGCTGGCGGGCGTGGCGGGCGTGGGCGGCGCGGAGGGCGAGGCGAGCGGCAGCTTATGTAAGTATGTGTCGTACCAGTGTGGTACTGGTCGGCACGTGCGGTACCTGTGAGCACGATGTCGGGGATGCTGGCGGGCGTGGCGGGCGTGGGCGGCGCGGAGGGCGAGGCGAGCGGCAGCTTATGTAAGTATGTGTCGTACCAGTGTGGTACTGGTCGGCACGTGCGGTACCTGTGAGCACGATGTCGGGGATGCTGGCGGGCGTGGCGGGCGTGGGCGGCGCGGAGGGCGAGGCGAGCGGCTGCAGCGCGGCGAACCCTCCCCCGCCCGCCACCGGGTCGCGCGCGTTCCGCCGCCCGCAGTTCATGCCGCTCACGCCGCTCCCGCTCCCGCAACTCGTCTGCGTCGACTGCACAAAATACACGTACACTCACAGCAAACGATCAATTCCCAGTTCAATATCTAGTCGCGATCTCACCTCAGCGACAATGAGTATAAAAAATGTAGGAAAATTAGAGGTCATTTTGATAGATTGAGAGATCAGAGGAGCTATTCTCGTAATTTTAAGAACGTTCAGTCTGATCTCAGTCTCAATCTGTCAAAAATACCTCAAAAGGGTTCGACTCTCTGTGGCATACTTAAAGTTGCAAGTACATAAAAAGTCGAGTTTTGATGTACAGGTTTGAAAAATATGCCAATCGATAGAGATAATTATTACAAACAACAAATACTATTGACAGAAATGTCGTAAGTGATATACTTTCTGAGTTATTCCAGTTTGAAAATATAAAATATGTTAAAATAAAAACTCCATTTAATTGATTCAATAGTCCATTATTATAAGTTTGAAGCATTCCGCGTCACTACTAGTAATAAATTGGGTTATCATAATAATAAAATCGAACCTAACCTGTCCGACTCGGGGTGCCCCAATTCCCGAGCTCGCTTCGCTCGCTCTTGCATCCTAAGTTAGAAATGTGTTAGACCTTGGGGCACCCCGACTCTTGGAAAAAGTGATTCAGAATCGAGTGAAAATAAATACGTAAAATTAACTCAAATTTGTTTCCGTTATTTCTATTAACTGTATGCCTAAATATTATTATGCTAATAATCATTAGGCCTAGTAACGTCATGCGAATTAAATTTATGCCAAAACAAATTAGCCTTCAAGATCATTATGCCAACATAAACTGTATGCCAAAAAAAAAATATGGCAAAGTATTATTATGGCAAAACAAATTATGCCAAAATCGTTATGTCAAAGTATATTAGGAAAAAGAATATTATGCGAAAAGAAGGGATCCCAATCATTAGGCCTAGTAACGTTATGCGAATTTAATTTATGCCAAAACAAATAAGCCTTCAAGATCATTATGCCAACATAAACTGTATGCCAAAAAAAAAATATGGCAAAGTATTATTATGGCAAACCAAATTATTGCAAAATCGTTATGCCAAAGTATATTAGCAAAAAGAATATTATGCGAAAAGAAGGAATCTTGAAACTGAGTCAATAACAGAGGACCTTATGACCATAGTCATTTATTCAATTTCGCGCCGAATTGTTTCTATATTTGAATTTATATTCGGAATGCGCTCGCTATTCAAAATTATTTTTATTTATTGTACAATAATTATTCATTTTTGATACTTTCTAATAGTTTGCTACAGAATGCCCAGTATACATTTTTAGGTAGGCTTAGCAAAAGTTTGGGAAATGATAGATTAATTCTATAAATTGGGTATTCCGCAAACACTTTACATTTCATTATGTTTTGTTAGCTGTATGAGCTTGGTAGTTTTTATTTATATTAGTTTACTTGAGTAATAGAAATTGTTTATTTTTGTGGTAGTTTCCCAACGAAATTAAAAAAAAAAAAACGAAAAACGGGGTGAATAGGGATGCAGGGGTGAATCGGGACGAAGGAACTTAACGACAAGGACACTTAATCTTTAATTAAAAAACAGTAAACACGTTAGTCTTTTCTGGCAACAAACTATATTATTTCAACGTTAAAATCCATTTTAAAGTTAGTAATTCGTTCCGATTCACCCCTGCATCCCTATTCACACCGTTTTACGGTATTTCATTTGTTGGCTTAGTTGTTTACTTTATTGTACATGCTGTGGTCTCCTGTAATTGAAGGAGTATACCTACTCAATACTTTGTCGTCCATTAATTATATGTAGGTAATGTTTAGTATATATCTTTTGTTGGAGATCATAAAATAAATAACTTATAATAGCTTCCAACAAAAAATTAAAATTCTGTGGAAGAAGTTAAACTTTAAGTACTTAATCGCAATCTTCAATTTGTAAAACAACCTCTGTCAACAAAGGAAAGTATTTTCAGATCATTTAAATTAGAAATCAGAAATTTACAGTTTTATAAATTTTATCCCAAGCTACAGAACGGCAGCTTGGGACATAAGGAGTGCCTACTTCGTCCCACAACGCGCGTCCGCGAAAACGCCCGCGTTAACCCCCTGTAAAAAAGGCTGGCCGGTGCAAATTGGTCAAAATCTAGATTTTACGGTTAGTTTAGGTTTGTCCAGACGGGCAGAGAGGCAGACCGACCGGCACATAGACAGACGGCTACATAACTTTTTGTTTTAGTTATTAAGCAAATATATTTAAAACCCCTACAACAAGCCCTTTCATTTGATATGTCACAGAGGTACAGCAAGGACTTTTTTTTTCTAATTTGTTCCCCAAGAGTGACCCCATATTCAAAATTAATTTATTTACGTTACACGTGCGTCTTTAGGCCACAGAAATTCATATGTGTACCAAACAATTTAATCGGTCCAGTAGATTCGAAGCAAATAAGAAAAGACAAGACCCACAGACACGAGTGATCCTGTAAGGGTTCCGTTTTTTTCATTTGGACGTACGGAACCATAAAAAGTTACACACCTAACCACACCGTACGTGTACGTGTACATACACGTACAGTAATTAAAATGATGAATATCAAAAATAAATTAATTCATGAAAAATATACCAAAGAGTTTTTATACAGTTTCTACACCTTTTTTATTTATTTTTTGTAAATTCTGATTATCGAATAGGCTTTATGCAATTTTTTAATCGAAATAAGAAAATTGGGTGGATGCTCAGCACTAAGAAGTGTCATGTCGAAACACATTTTTTTGTAATTTTTATCAAGATTTGATTGCGTTTTATAAGTAGTTTATGTAAGAAAAATGGTAAAAGTAAGAACGCGGAGAGAATGATAACATCTTTATTTTTCCCTTTTGCATATTTTCAGCAAGAGAATAGGTTGTATATGTACATATTTCCAACGAGTTTAAGGTGCCTACCTTTTGGATAGGTGTAGTAATACCTATTTTATACAACTTTCGTAGTAGACTAACGAAGTTTGACCGACCTCAACAAATAATTAAAGATATTTGATACAAATATATTGTATAAAATAAGGGTGCAAACATATTTTTCTTAATAAATTTGAATGCTGAAAGTTGATGTAATTTCCTCAATTTCATGACGTAATTCGCAACATCCCGTCGAGTCAGCTGATATGTCATATGTCAAAATCTAGTCGAGCAGAGTGAAACAAACAAGAATAAAAAAAACTATTTAACCACTTAAATAGTTTTTTTTATTCTTGTTTGTTTCGTTTTTGTGTTACTTTAAAAAAAGTAAAATACATTTTTGGTGAAATGTACATCAAACAAAAGTCATTCATTACAAGCCTGAGTCATCCATCAGTCAGTACTAACAAAATACTAAGTATAGAAAAAAAATACAACAAAATATTTAAACAAAATATGTTATACTGTTATTTTATTAATATGATAATTTATTACTAGTAGTGACGCGGAATGCTTCAAACTGATAATAATGGACTATTGAATCAATTAAATGGAGTTTTTCTTTTAACATATTTTATATTTTCAAACTGGAATAACTCAGAAAGTATATCACTTACGACATTTTTGTCAATAGTATTGTTGTGTGTTGTTTGTAATAATTTTCTCTATCGATTGGCATATGTTTCAACCCTGTACATCAAAACTCGACTTTTTATGTACTTGCAACTTTAGGTATGCCAGGCTTCATACAAAAATGTTCGATCTTCTTTCCCTACATTTTGACAAATTTTTGACATCTGCGACTAGATTTTGAACGTTTTAAATTACGAGAATTGGCCTTCAGATTGCAAACCCCGGATGTTTGGTTCTGTAATGTAACAAAAATGAAGGAACGAGTCAAGAATACATAAAAAGTGAAAATGTACAACTGACCTGAGGATATGATAATGATGAATTCGTCGTCTGCGGCGAGTGCGGTGACCCGTGGTTGAGATACGTTTGGTTGTAACTCGACACCGGGTTGTCCAGCTGTCGACACAAATAAACACATCACTATTCTATCCCAAAGACAACGCAACGACTGGCAAGCGAGAGAAAACAACGAGAAAACGCAGCAAATTCTGAAAATAAAAACACATGACGTCACTAACACTACCGCAATATCAGAGTCATGGTAACGTTAGGTACAATGTCTAATGAGGTTGTAAAAACGGAAGCGGTACAGCCACTGAACAACATTTCAAAATAAAACACTGACTGTATTACAAATAAGGACTGTCAAAATAATAACTAGTTGAAATTATGTACTTACTAATGCAATCACAAGCATAATGGTTATGATTTATGAATTTAAGCATAGTAAAGAGTTTCTTAGCCAACTTTTTTGGTTGGGTTTAAAGCTCATTTTCATAGGCACAGCATTATGCTTATGAGTGTATCTGGCCCGACTAAAGAGTGCGATAATCATGCTCATGACAATACGTAATGATTTGTATCTTCTGAATCAACAATAACATTGTTACATTACTGTACGCAACCAAGTTTAACTAAGACTATCAAAAGAAAATACGTATAGTAATAGACTAGATTCTTTCTTACATTGTTCTACTGTTTACTTGCAAAATACATATTAAGTTGCCGAGCATGCCTAAGTTCATCGTTACTCTTTGGAAAAAAAATAATGCAAAATAAAGGTAAATGTCTTAATAGTACTATTTCGTTAAACCTTTGGGTTGTTTCAAGATAATTTTAATAATATAAATATTGAATGACATATAATAGTACTATTTAAGACCTTGGCTACAGGAAATGAACACTTTTTCATGATTCATTAGTTCATAACATTATTACGAAAACTATAATAAGTTTAACAAGCCAAACTGAACTTTAAAGTCCCAAAAATAAGAGCTGTTTTACAAAATATACTTAATTGTTCATTTCCCCTAGAAAGGACGCCGCGATAATAAAATGAAACGTGAAAGAGCTCCAGCGCTTATTGTAAAGGCTAACTCGAAAGGTACGTGCGCTAATAATAATAATATCTGTGGAAATTAGTGTTACGACACGTAATAATAACTCAATATTGAATCTGTGAGGGTGGACGATTTCACCGCTTTTCACATCATTTGAAATGTATTTATAAGGCTCAAACAAAGGCGTTATTAATACTGACCCTGCGGACAAATAAGCCGCGTCGTGATCGCTGTATTTGGTGATCAAAAACATTTTTTTTTTGTCAGTTTGATTTTCTTCTAAAAGGAAACTAAAACAAGACGTATAAAACTGTTGTTACACTTCTATATATGTAATCTACGGTGCAATCGCGCATCCATCACATATTAACGTCACTATAAATGCGTGAGGGGGGAGTGTCGTACATTTTCCGCCACTTGGACGTGCGCGGTCCAGCCTGACTCCACGAGGCTCTGCACCAGCTGCGCCCAATCCTTGGCCAACATCCACCAATATTACACATATTACACACTAGCACACTTATGTTTGGTTAAAGTCTGTCAAATATACATAAACAAGAGACCTATACTACATTTTCAATTCAGTTTCCGATAGTATACATATTCATTCTGAAATTATTTTAATGTAAGTATACGTCGGTAAAGTTAATATTTGTTTAAGTCTTTTTATTCATATTTGATTAAATTGCGATATAACTTTTGGACAAGTTAATTTATAGTTAGCAAAAAAAAACATACATTTGACTCGCGACGTAAAAAAACTAGTCTTAATGATGCGTCATGGAACGCATTCGACATTCGCATTCTTTATACATAAGGAAATAGATAAGAACCATAAAGGAAATATAAAGTCATTAAATATGCAGACATATCATAAATTGTTGCTCAATTTTCGGTTTCTTCATTGGATTGTATTTGAATATTATATTTATTTTTTGTGTATATTTTATCACCACTGCTCTCAATACGGTGAAGGAAAAAATCGTGAGGAAACCGGCATGTCCTAGAACCGAAAATTCGAACAGATGTGACATCTATAAGCCGCACTGGGTCCGCGTGGTCGGACCACTCCCTCTCACAGAAAGGAGGCTTGTGTCCCAGCGGTGGGAACGTTATAGGCTAATTATTTATTGGAATGTAGATAGTCCAGTTTTAATATTTACTTCTATTTATAAATAAACATAAATATTTTGCTAACATCTGGACTAAATAACTTCAATATAACTGCACATGGAAGTCTCACACCGTGGCATCTACTATATTTGAATTAAGAATTTGAGATAATTTTCAAGTTGTGGAACAACAAACTGAATGTTATACTTAACAAAGTTCAAATTCCATTGCAACTAAAACCGTATTAGGACTTTTTTGTTACAAATCACTCAAAAATCGACTTAGAATACATTACACTAAAGTTGATAACTGATTAAGTGGCTCTGGGATGTAAATAATCCGATCTTGCGAACACTGCTATAGTATAGTTTTGTTTACCTATATAGGATGATATAATTACAACATTAGCATTTGACAGACAGTAACTTTACCGTTGCTATTGTTATCACAGCGACAGGTCAAGTACATGGGACTAGTTTCTTTGCGCAATAGATATTTATGTATTCATTCATGTCAAACCAGTCTCACATACCTGTATATATATATTTCAGTATATAAATATTGTATTAGGTATATTCTCTATGTGCCGGCTTTAATTTGATGTCAGATGATGTGCAGCTTTATCATAACTGTGCGTTTTAAATACTTTATTCCTTTCCAATATGTGCCAAAATTAGTATCTAGTCTCAATTCACCTTTTTGTAATATATTTAACTACTTTTAGTACATTTTTGATGAGAGATATATACCAGTGTGTTTAAACATTACATTTAAATTGATTTTTCTTTTGTTACTTACAATTCCTTGCTGTTCCATTGAAGCATAAGTATAAATAAAGTAATATTATTGTTATACAGGCTGGCAGGGAGATCGACGCGCCAACTGTAACCTTGATTTCAGCACATGATTCTGAACCCACCTGCGTTAGAATTATTCGTCGGTTATTAAAAAAACATTAGCCGTTCCATATATTTCGACCGCGTAGGTATTGTACAGACGCCAGCAGGTCAAGCTACCCGAAACTGTCAAATTTTCCCAATCAACCTTGAACCTTAATGCTTTAGCGATAAAGTTGAAAATCTATTAAAGAAATTTGACAGATTGTAGTAGCTTGATGTGCTGACGTCTGTACTTTTCTATGAAACAGCCAAATTCTGGGCCGAGTCCATTTAGATTGCTATCGACACGCTAAGAAGATGAAACAGCCGATTTTTCTTTGATAACAGAGGAAAAATTTCTACGCTAGGGGTCTACAATCAGGTGCTGAATTCATGGTTACTGTTTGCGCGTCGATGTCCCTGCCACCCTGTATTGAAAGTTACGTTGTTTACGTAACAAGGACGACGTACGACCAGTTTTACTATCGAGTAACGTTATTTAGAATATTTTGTATTCATTTAATTTAAATATGCACCTGAAGAAATTTCCGAATGACGCAAGTCTCTGTTTAATGTTTGAGTAATTGTTTGTTTTGAATAATAATATTATTAAAATGACGTTATTGTATAACGTTTTTTTAAGTTACAAAACAAATAAGTTAGTTACAAAGCTGTCATCTGATATAATAAAGAATTGCCTTTTTTACTTCATGGCTTGTCTTATTAATATTTTTGGCATGCGACTGTGTATTTTACTTGCTGTTTGACAAACAGGTTTGATTTGAAAATCATATTAACTTTGACATAATTTTTGTGTGACTCTAAATTTTGGTGATTTTGTGAAACTATATTTATTTCATCATTTGCCGAGCCTTTTCCCAAATGTTGGGGTGGGTTTCCAATCTAATTGGATACAGCTGAATACCAGTATTTTACATGGTGCGACTGTCTATCTGACTTCCACAACCCGATTACTGGGCAATACGATACCCTTTGGTAAGACTGGTTGTCAGACTTTCGGGCTCCCGACTACCCGTAACGACTGCCAAAGATCCACGAATGACATCCGGGACCAACGGCTTAACGTGCTCTCCGAGGCACGGAGAGGTCTCGGTATGTAAAGATGGTCACCCATCCACAGACCAAACGCAGCAAGCGTAGCTTAACCTGATCGATCGTTCTGTGCGGCTGTTATATTTATTTGTTTAAAGTTTTCGCACAAAAAGGTACAAAGGCGGACTTAATGCCTTAGGCATTCTCTACCAGTCAACCAAGGGTGGTGAAGAGATTAGATGACAGATGCTTTGGTTGAGAGGAACATATTTTGTGGTTTAGATTTTTTAATAGAAGTACGAACATCTTATTAGCTCATAGTATATAGGCAGAAGTGAATAAGGGAATCCTTTGTTTTCATTCACATCTACATTTCCTTTGTACATAACTAACAACACTACGGTCAAGGTCGACAGATTATCATACCGCGAACCGCGAAGCATGTCACGCGTGTAATTTTAATGGAATTAATAGTAGCGCTAAATGATTCGACTTATTCATAACTTAACTGTTCAAGTATGTCCTTGAACATTAATATTCAATACGTCATGTATGGACGGAAACTAGCTTGATTTACGTTCAACATGTGTTAGAATAAATATGTATTTTTTGTTTGTGTATTTAGCTTACCATTGTGATTTGCTCGAAGGGTTGTAAAAGTGCTTGATGTAGGTTGTTGTAGTCTGTTTGTGGTGATTCCACCGGACTTCCTGGACTGTGCACCATCTGAAATTTTTGCACATTAACATCAGTAACAATGGTCCAAAAATAGATTTTTAAAAGCCAAATTCTTTGAAAAATATAGCTGTAAGATTTGCCAGGACATTAAATTTAACGAGTTGAACTGGCAGTAAATCTGTAACGTGTGCGTAGATAAATTAAACTAGTTTTAAAATCATTCGTAGGTTCATTCACCCCTAGAACTCAAAACTGAGAAACTTGTCAATGTTTCTTTTCATCAAGATTAAAGAAGATTAAAAATAATAATAATTTAAAGTTATTCATGAGACTACTACATTTAAATAAATACTTGTTTCGTACCGTAGGCGAAGGGATGTTAATGTTCGACGTTGAGGAATATTGCGAGGGCGGACTACAGTGCGTCTGGTAGCCGGAGGGTATCCACCCGTGGTCCAGAGGCGACATATTCTGCAACCAGCCGAGAAAAGAACATTAGACATGACGTCATCACACAATCCAGGTTAACGTTTACGCGCGACAAGGTTTTATCACCGAATTATCTCGCGATGAAAAGAAACTCGACTAGGTGCAAACTTACATGTCATGTCTCGTTTCAGCGCGAGATATTACGAGGGCAAAATTTAGTTGCGCGTTCATTTTAACCTGTCATGAAGTCTTGGTAGAAAACAGCGTGACCAGTGTTAAGGATTAGTAGTTAAAGCAACTTTACAATGCTCCTTTAAATTGTACATATACAGGGTGGATTTTGAGATGGGGCAGTAAGGGCAGGTACCTTAACCGTCGCAGCTACAGGAAAACGTACTTACTAAACTTTTGGAGTGATTGCTAACTGCATTCGCAGATTTTGGAATAATGTACTAGTAGTTAGAAAAACACCAACTCTCTATATTTGTATGATGCAAATCGTTGCAGTTTCGTATACTTAAAATTAAAAGATTTCTGAAGTTAGTACTGGAAAAGACAGAAATCGCAACAAAAAAACCCGATATATTTCGCAAGGAATCAACGTGGATAAATTAAATGATAAATAATTATTCAAAAACCCGCTTCCATTCTAAGGAGACCGCTATAATTACATCATAGTCGCAAACTAACACTCCTTGATTTCTATAAGAGGAAAAAAAAGGTTGACTGAAAAAATTTGGTTTTTGTTAGGAAATTCTCAATAATTTTCCAATAAGATTTTTTTTTTTTCATATGTTGTAAAATATCGAAGCGTATGGCAAAAGTTTTTTGTTTTTTTCTAGTAATATAACTTCGGTTGGTCTAGAAGAGTCTTTTAATTATAATACGAAACTGCATCAATTGGTACCATAAAAACATATCGTGAATTTTTTCAAAATTTATGAATTAGCATTACTAAAAAAGTTAAAGATACTCTCCTAAGAACATTTCCCTGCCGCTATAATGCTTAAATGGTACACTTACTGCCTCATCCCACCCTGTATATCTGTTGGCATTTACAGATTGGTATCAACTTTAAATATTTACTCTTCGATATCTAGTTTCGCAATAATGTAAAAGTTATACAAATTAATGCTGCTATTTATTTACATATTTTATGTTTTATTAATTAGGGTATACATTCCATTAAACTTGCATCACAACAAAGTTCTAGACTAACTTTATCTCACTTGGATCTTTTGAATGGCTGCGATTTCGTAATAATAAAAACCTGTATTCTAAATGATTAACGAGTCAAGAAGCTGAATCGATTCGGTTCAACGATGAATACCTTATCCAACTTTTTATTTAAAAAAAATATTTTTTATTGATACCATCCTCTGCCACTACATAGTTTGCAATAGAGTAAAAAATAAAACAGCATCATACTGCTTTTAGCCAGAAGCCAATTTATACATGCATTTATATCCGAATTAATTGTAGAAGCTAATATAAAATTAATTAATTATGAAGTGGACCGTTATGTAGATTTGTGACAATGATCTTCCAGCAGCATGTGGTTGATCCTTTAAATAAGATACATTTTATACAAAAAATAAAATCAAGTGGTCCTCGAAATTTAAAGAAAGAACCACATTTTTCTTTGATATAAACCAAATAATAATTTTATAAAACTATTTAAAAAAACTGCTGTAAAATGTATATAAGTCATTATGCCAATTTTGATATTTTGTATTAGTACGAGCTTATGTTAAATATTATAGCTTATGTCTTGAATTTTTTTGTTTGTGTTAGTTATGCAGCATGTCATTATTTTAGGAAGTTCTGTTAAAACATGTTCTAGAGATAAAGATTATGATGACATGCACGTAAATAAATACATAATTGGTTAAAGCAAATCATATAAGTTGGGATCGTCACTCATTTGTCGTGTTTTGGCTAAAATTAATGTCAATGGGACTTTAGCTATACATGATTTTATTTCTGTAAGTAGGTTTGTACAGACGCCAGCACATCAAGCTACTACAATCTGTCAAATTTCTTTGAATAGATTTTCAACCTTATCGCAAAAGCATTAAGGTTCAAGGTTGATTGGGAAAATTTGACAATTTCAGGTAGCTTGACCTGCTGGCGTCTGTTCAAACTTTTACACGTCAATAACATTTTTAAAACTAAATCAGGTCGGCTAGTTGCTAGCTAGCTGGCTGATATTACACATGGTAGTCTCTACTTATTACCTCTGTATTTACCTCATGTCAGTTGAAGTACCAATGACACGAGTGACGACTTTTATTTGTAAGTATGTATAAATATTTATTTATGTATAACTATTCCGCTATTCACTTTTTAGATCGCGAATCGCACGGGTGTCTTTTCATTTAACTCAATACATAAACAAGTTTTAAGAATAATTTAAATAAATACGGTGATAATAAAAAATCTTGAATCGTCCTATAAATAAAATACCAATAGAAATTATGTACCTATAGATGCATCGGAAATATATTTCGAGAGGAAACGAAGTTAATTGGTGTCGTTTAGTGCGGAGGTGCCGAAATAAGCAACATATTGCTTCGAAAATGTAGTTAGTGTAAAAGCATGGTTAGCTGAAAACCAGTTAATAACGTCGATTCATGCACGAAGCACCAATGTGATGAATGAAAAAGACGAAATATAGAATGAATGTCAAAGACATAGATATAATGTAGGATATTAGCGAGACCCAGCTCTGTTATACAGCCTGTATCAGAATTGCGTGGTCTTATTTGTGGGTGATGTTCTATAATTATAAACAGTTAATACACACAAACGCCTACATCATACTGAGTTTTTGTGTCGTTTTACTGCAACAATCATGTCGATAATTTTAAGATCAAAACAAACGTGTATCATCACTTACTCAATTACCGAAAGAGCAAGGACCTTTTTTAACCTACTTGCTCGAGAAATGTGAGAGTTATTCAATTGATATCCTAGTTTTCTGTCGATTTCCTTTGGTATTTATTTATTTAAAGTATTTTTGATTTTATTACGTAACCATTCGAATTAAGAAAGAGCAAAAGAGAAGTTTGTAAAAAGTGAGACATAAATAAGTGGACGTTCACAAAAAGGGAAGATCTCACACACTAGGCCTAAGTAAGTGAGACAGAATGAGTGTTTAGAGCTCAACATCCGGATCAGCGGTTTAAGGGATGTTCGTAGCATCGTTTAGACAAAATATCGATGTTCTTGTTGATAGAAAAGAATAAATCTTGATTTCAGTCCTTCAATATTGAACATTTATTAAATTCTCCGCATGATCCACAAATATGACCACACATTTCTGATACACGCTGCAGATAAATCAAAAATATTGACACCAACAACAGACAGCGTTTCAAAGCATTTAAGCGACCGCCTGTAAAGAATGAGCGGGAGTAAAATTTAAGAGGAGGTTAAAAAAGAAAACGAACCTTATTATGATGAAGATAATTATTTGTGTTTGGTACAGATAAGTGATTCTGAAATAAACAAAAAATGATTTGTGTAGAAAGCAAATAAACACAAACATAACAAAAACAACAAAAATGTTAAAAGATCCTATCGGAGGTGAGTGCTCACTGGTGAGGCTCTTGTTGACGTTGTCCAAGCCAGTGTTAGGGCTACTGTACACTGTACGTCTACCAACTAATTGTTTACAAACCATGATTCAGTCGCTATAAGTTAATTACTTATCCAGTAGCCATCTACATTATGCATCGCTACTACCATTCGGGTAAGGGAACTACGCACCATTTTTGACATACAATACTGGCTGGTAAGACCGACGCATAAATTCTTGCATAGTAATGTCCGATCAATCGATACTGCAATAGTTTTTTAATACATATTTGTTTTGTAATGTAAATTGATTATTGTGTGATTTTCGCGACGTACACGTACATCGTCACGTGAGTCATATGGTCAGACGTAACCATATAACAGAAGTCAATATACGATTCAAAATACAAGTTAGGTTAGCGAATTACCTTTACGCGATTTATAGTTATTACGAAATAAAATTATTTTTATTTGAACATGCAAATCTGATTCTGAAATTATTCTGCCACTATTTAATCTATAAATGCTAATAACATTATAATGGAATGGCAACTAGTTTCTAATTTCTAATGCACAAATAAGCGTCCTCACGACCAGAAATCGCGGTCGATACAGTTCTAAACATAACCCGATCAGACATTCGTTGAGCATCGGAATGCTTCGGGCGGTGTATGGTGAGGTGACCGACCTGGGCGTCGTAGAGCGGCGCGTGGTCCCGCGGCGGCACCGTGGCGCCCACGGGCGAGCCGGACGCCGGCGACAGGCCGCCCGTGGCCGGCGACACGCTGCCGCCGCCCGGCGACGCCGCGCCCGGCGACACCGGCGACTGCAACCAGCCACACGCTCATGTCGGCAGGCCCGTGGCGGGCAGGGCTACTCTTATCGTTACACTACTCCTCCACACCGACTCGACGGAGACTAGCCATCGACGCGGAAGATATTGCACTGCACAAGAGTGTGCGCAGAGACAGTTGGACTCTCTTTCTTCGTTCTTATACCGTGTCATCGAACCCTCCCGTCTTATACAGGAACCCCATGACTGTCGCCCTACCCCCTTTATAAACCACAGCCGCCAAAAGAAACTATAACCAAATATATAGGACTGACACAACATGCCACATAAATGTCACTCTCATACATTTAATCAATCATTTACATTTCTTGGCAATTGGAGATTATTTACTTATGAGACCGACAGTAATGAGGCCTTTCGCTTAATCGCACGTGTTGCGCAAGCGCACATTAGTGTCACTTTTACTTAAACACATTACTAGTATCACGCGAGTGTGCAGTGCGAAACACGTGAGATACAGCCGAGGGTCTTATCAGTGCGCTCGACGGACCGCGGCGGATCGGCGATCAATTGGATTTTATTAGAACACAAATAGACGGTACAACCCTTGCGGACGTCACACAGCGAGATGTGGTGAATGAGTGGTGGCGGGCTCGTCTTACTTGCGGGTGAGGGGTATGAACACGTACGTATCGCGGCTGGTAGTCGTCGTGCGCCGAGTGCGGCGGGTGCTGCGCGTGCGGCGCGTGCTGCGCGTGCGGCGCGTAGTGCGGCGGCGGGAAGTGCACGGACGTGAGGTCGGGCAGCGAGCCGCCCGGCACGGCCAGCTCGCAGCCCAGAGCGCCGCCCAGCCCGCCGCCGCCCTCCCCGCCCGCGTATACGCTGTCGAAACAGTCATACGTGCTAAACAGAAAAAGTATTACAACTTTATAAAAATCTCAAGTAAAAAAAAAATAAACAATAACAGGCTCTTTTGAATTGTCAAGGAGTCGGCCAGTTAAACAGAAAGTTGAAGCTAGTTGCCCATTTCAAAACGTAGTTGGAGAAGAACAAGGACACCCTTTTAAATCATGATACTTATTAAAAAAAAAACCTGGGTACATTATTTTATTGCTTCTATATGTGAGAACAATGTACGAAAAAAAAAAACAAAATATTATAAGATTAAAGTTAAGCCCTAGCAGTTGAGAGATGACCAGTCTCAACTGACGGCACCCGTTCACTAACATGAACATATCGAATCATATATTTAGGGTATACTAGCCAAGTTAAACTACCTATCAATTAAAAAAAAAACAATGGCAAAACAATATGGTGTGCAAAAAATACTAGTAAATAAAAGTCGAGATTCTCTTATCTTTGAAAGAGTATACTAAGCTGTCCATTCTGTGTTCCAGCGGTTATACTAAAAATACAACCGACTTCCAAAAACGACACTACAAAGTGAAAAATAACTTTAATTTCGGAAGTCGGTGTCGTTGGGTTCGCATTTTCGTTGTTTGCCACCGACTTCCGAAATTAAAGTTATTTTTGACTTTGTAGTGTCGTTTTTGGAAGTCGGTTGTATTTTTTTGCAAAAAAGTTTTTATTTTTCACTTTTTAGTTGTCATTTTTACCAGTAATTTTGGTTTAAAAACCAAACTACTAAACCGTTTTTGATGAAATTTCTATGGGACCATTTGGAAAGTATACCCTTTCCAACAAAAACGGAATTTTTCAAATCGGTTGGCAAGCGACGGAGTTATGCGCGAACAAACATAAAAAAATAAAAAAAAATACAAACATCCGAATTGAGAACCTCCTCCTTTTTTAGAAGTCGGTTAAAAACCAATACGTAGTCGTCACCAACCATTATTGCGACGTTAAAATGACCTAGTTAGTAAGAGCCCTTTACGTCAATTATTTTTCGTTAATTTAAAAACCTAAGCTCATTGTGGTTAGGTAGACTTGATTAGTCATATTCATTGTTATAATATTAGGCACTTAAACAAGTTGCACGCCAATATCCCCGTTTGAGATGAATCACATTTATAAAAAGATGTTTACTATTATGCATACTTAACACATCGTAACTTGTATGGAAAAGTCATTCAAGTTGTGAGCTTAGGGAGGATAAAATTGCACGTTTTTTCCAACTGTCTTCAATAACATATTATGTAGTGGATACGTACTTATTATTGTTAGGTATCCTGGGTATTTCACACGACGATCTCGGCCGATTTGCGGGGTTCATTGGAGCTAACACATCTAAATGGATGTCACCTGAAATAAATAGAAAAATATTCAGTTTTTGTCGGGAATTCATTGTTTTAGGTACTTAATTAGTTTGGGCAGCATAGAGGTAGTGTTTGGGTAGTCAATTATAGGTATTGTACACTTAATGCATAGCAAATGTATAGTTCGCAGAATTACATTTACATTATGTAAAGATTGAAATGTAATGATTTGTGATTAGTATGTGTTGTTTGATTTCATTGGTTTGATTGAAGTATCAGTCCACCACAACAACCAAGCCCAAGTATTTCCAATTATGTTGTTTTTATGTGATTTTTATAATTATGTATGTTAGCCTGTAAGGTATTTTTTGCTTCAATTAAGGGCCAGTTTCGCGATAAAAAAATATCGCAAAATTAATATTACTTGTAAGTATGAATTAGTATCATAACTTGTGGTGTCGTGACTCACCTCTCCGGTGGTGGTTCTGGTGCGGATGTAGATGCGGGTGCGCGTGTGAGTGCATGCTCCGGTGCGGAGACAGCGGCTGCGCCACCGCCTGCTGCTCCACGCCACACGACTGGTGCAGCGCAGAGTCCGAGTTCGTACGCCGCCAGTTGCTGTCAGGCGGTGGACTGCAAATAACACACACTTATTTTCATCTTAACATAACATCATGCCTGTAAACCCCGAAGGGTTTGGCAGAGGTGTATCTTACACCCATATTTCACCAGATTTTTCCTAGCGGTAGTGTTAGTGTGTTAAGAACAACTTATTTGGATCTTCTTTCCATGTCACATAGTTCCGCGATTGACTGATAGAAAACGCAGTTTAACTTGATGAGAGTAGGTAACGGAAAGGTGATATTCCTTAGGTTCCTAAGGTTCCTTAGGTGCAGAAATTAAGTTCTCCCAAGCGTAAAATATGGTAGTTGCGTCAATCCTGCAACAGGTGTGGCTCAAAATCAAGACCTCCCGCACGCTAGTCACGGTCTTATCATTTGGACTATTGGCGCTTAAATATTGCCGCCTATTTCTAAAACCTAAATACATTTTACAGTTATTTAACTTAAGGAAATTATTGTTGCATGAATCATATTTTCCTCCTGTGCAGCCGTACTTTCAGATTTTCCCAGCGGCAGCGTTATTGTGGATTGTCCTTAAGAATTCGCTAATGCAATGCTATTCGTAGACTTAACTAGACGATAAAAATAGTTACGTAACATTTCCTTCTGTCCGAGACTTCGTCCGCGTGAAATTTTTTTTTCACCCGACTTACCATGTGTCGCATCGCTTGCCACCAGTACCTTATTTTCGCTTGCCGTTGTTTCTGATATTTGTGATGTTAAATAAAGCATAAAGCCTTCCTCAAGAAACAAAAATCAAAAGTCATTTATTCAAATTAGGCTGAGAATCAGCACGTCTCGAACGTCAAAAGTACAAAAGACAGTCCCCAAAACGACCGCCTTTCACCACTTCATAGTGCTTCAAGAAATATGCTATCAAATGCAAAAATAAATGTTTAAATCCGACTGGTAGTTCCAGAGTTCCGCTCAAACAAACAAACTCTTCAGCTTTATTATTAGTACCTAATATAATATGCTATAGATTCCCAGGACAACATTCTCATCACTAACCATACTAATCCCATCTACATAACATTTTTCACATAATATTATTATGTATTTGCAAACCTGCGTAACAAGTTTCCTTACACAGTTGGATATTACGCATTTTAATTTAATCGTAATTTCCAGAAGTGACGTAATATTTAATATATCGCAGACTTAAATACTCAACAGATAAGCAGGAAAACAGTTAAGTTATTAAGGTACCTACTTGGCAAGTAAACAATTACTAGTCTCACGGCATTTTTTATTCATGATTTCGATAATTTATGTATCATTCATTATGCTGGTACAGTGGTACTCAATGCTTGCAGGTGCTTTAAAAAATGCGAGTGCAGTCGTAAAACACGCAGACGACAAACTTATTTTATTATTTATTAAAATCGAAATTATGATAAGCTTTGTCGACTGAATAAATTAAATTCATACAAGTTCTATAATTTATACGCAAACCTGAAGCGCTCCATAGAAAGGCGAAACCTGACTTGTTTCATGGCTAGTTTTCGAGGTAACATTGTTGTTCTATAAATTAAGTACTGCGCTAAGTGATCTGAAAACTGATTTACGTCAAACAATTTCATTAATTCTGTTTTTTACATACTTATTAAAAGCTATGTCCTCATGGCATAGTATTGTGTGTTGTTTCCTGTACTCGTGTTTGTTGATACGTTGCGTGGTTTAAAACAATTATTATTAAATATGAATGAGGTTTCTTAGAACGACATGCAATGAAACTTGAATTAACATGACATTGACAAGTAAATGACTCATAAAATATTTTACCTCGTGAACTTAGTAATTATCAACACGTTCCTATAGTGTTGGAATTAGAATAAACTGTTCGTCCGCAGTTTTCTTGTGACTTGGTATTTTAGATAATAATTCAACATGACTACCGTGATTAGAAAAGTGACGTAAGGAGTACAGTTAGCGAATGATTTAATTCTCGTAACCTCGAGGGCTTTAAAGTGCAGCCGACGTTCATTGAATTATTTGTAAAATAAAGTGATACTTTTATTGTTCTGTCATTCTATAGGTACCTCACAACAAAAGAACATAAATAACAGCGCTAGAAATAACAAATAAAAGCAAGTTTGATACGTGGTTTTATGCCACGAAAAATGCAAGTGCAAGTGGATTTGTGTACTTATAACTTTTTTTAGATTCCCTTCAAGCTAGGTGTTCTGCCACAGTCTCAGGAACAAAGGGAAACACAACATTTCTGGAATATCGGTCTTTCGGCCGTATTCGCCAATTGGCGGGAAAAATTCCTGCTTTGTAAACTAGCTGTAAGTTTCATGATCAGAATGCTTAATTAGAATTTCCTGGACATTGTGGACGATAACAAGGTTACCTCAAGTAGACAGTGCTGCCATAGGGGCTGGTATCGTGCCTGCGGTCGGCGGGGCGGCGCATCGGGCCCACCGACGAAGAGGCGCGGCCGCGCTGCCCCGCCGCTCCCGGGGAGCGCGACGGCGACGTGCCGCCGCTCCGGCCCCCGGCCAAAGCATACTGGTTCGCTAACGGTAATTCTTCCGGCTAGGACAAACAAATAACAACATCTTAACTAACAAATACACATTTTTTTATTAAGAATGTAGGACTATACGAAGGGACTACGACAGAATTATTTCTGAAATGACTGGCATTTCCTGCCCTGCTAAGGCCGTTGGCACCGGTTCTGCTAGGTTTCCATACATTTTCGAAACGCCGCGCGCCATGTTACCGGTTCGGCTAGTTCGGCGGGAAATACCAAAACAACTGTTGCCGTCTTTTTCTCATATTTTTTCCTGTACACATCACTATGTTGTTAAATAGGTAGATCTAACTGTATTTAGGTTAAATGTCTCTTAGCAAAGTTTACTAAATGCAGCTATACTGTCATAGTATGCAAAAATATTTAGGTACCTATACAATTAGCATGATCAAGGAATCTTTGGTAACATTAATTAAAAACATGAATTTTATGTATGTAAACCTACATATTTTTGCACAATGCACTGAAGGGATCAAACAACAACACTAAAATATTATTAATCTATACTTCCATTTTTACAGGGTGATATAGCATGTCAAATAGGTAAATGTAATACACTACTTCTAGATGTGCAGGGAGCATTTAAATGTATAAAAATACACTAAGAATATTCTAAAATAAATTGAAATATTTACAAGGATGCAACATGCCAATTCACTAGAGATTTTTAGTTTTTATTGCAATATCACAATTAAAACAATAAGGAAACTAAAGTTTTCTATAAAACCATATTCTTAAGGCACAGAATGCAGGAAAAGCAACAAAATAATCATTTGCTTTTTATAATAGTTAAAACAAGAACAGCACACTGTAATAAACTATAAGACATTCATATTAAACCTGTTTATAATGTGTGAGTGAACAGATGACGGAGTTAACTTTGGTGAACAAGAAAAATTATTAGAACACATGTTATAATGTAAATATGAGTTCGACACAGTTTTCTGTTAACAATAATTACTACATGCTATGTTTATTATAACAGGCATTTGATTCTATTTAGCAATATTCAAGTAAGTTTTTACAAGTTGACAGAGCAATAAGCACCCTTATTAGTCAATGAAATTATTTTTTTAGTAATTTTTTCTTCACTCATTATATTTTTCAATTTGGCATAAAAAAAAACAGCATGGGAAATAAATAATAAAAGAGAATACACAATTAACATAACTCATAGAAAGAATATAAAATCATTTCAGCCAGCTACAACTGCACCACTACCAAACAAAAATAGGTATATATAGCAAATTCTACCATAAATCACATAGTCCATCAAGATCTTCCAGGTAATGACCCGAGTAAGTCTTAAAAACATTTAGAAAGTAAATTGTTGGTTAGAAACTGTAAATAGAATGGTAACGGAATTCCCCAAGGTTTTTACTACCTGCAAGATCATAAACTGGTAGATTTATGCTATTAGGGATTTTAATGATCAGATTCCAAAACAAAGGAACCTTAATAGTTTCCAGCTCATTGGTGGTAGCTTGTGGTGCAGCCACATTTGGCAGGGAGCCACTGCGGAACGTGCCCAAGCCTTGCTGTGCGGGCCGGAGTGTCGATTCAACATTATCACTAGGCTCGGGAGGCGGTTTGACTCTGGCTACTTTACTTGAATTAACCTGTAATCATGATGCCTGAACATCTCTTGACTGTACTCTCACTATTGACATTATTATATTTGAAAAAAAAAAAAAATTATAAATTGCATTTCTTCAAATTGACTTGAAATTATAACTACACATGAACTCTGCTATTATCAAAATCATTGTTAGTATGTCTAGAATCGCAGTATGTCTGAAACTAGATGTATTATACTATTAAATTCACTGACAAGTAACTATTGTTATCATTTATGATTGAGAAATAAGACTTTAGATTTCCTTCCTTTCATTAGGAGATGTAACACTCATATTATTCTAACTAGCTATTGTGTATGATACCAAATAGACTTACAATTCATTTTGACAATGACAATTGTAACTATACACACAGAACTGAAAGGTATTTTGCTATTGAGCTAAATGAAAAAATATGTTCACTTTATTATTAGGGCGCAATAAGTAAGTATAATGTAATGGATTATTGTTTACGTCGGCGGGCACATTTGACGGCCAGGAAGCGACTGGCTGAGTAAATAGGCGACATACCCTTTGGGTTGCGTCGGAAACTTCGCGCATAATCTGTTCAAAAGCAGCTGTTTCCTCTGCCTGTTTTTGATGATGGAGGGCAATTTTTTCACTAAATTTTCTTGGATTCGCCATGATGGCCAGTAAACATTTATTTTTTTCGTTTTTACATCACAATTTTTAGCGTTCAAAGATCCAAAACGCGCTTGACTGTCAGCCACAGATATGTGTTGCCAATTTGGAAAAACATAGTCATGAACACAGCAAAAAGACGTGCGTGTCTTTAATTTAGTCGATTTAAGTTAATCAAATAAAACAAATTATTATATTGGGACATTAGACGACGTCAAGTCACAAAAAAAGTGCACAACGCCGCTAAGTTTTCACTACAAAAAAAATATTATTTTTCAGATAAAATAAACCTGATTAGATTTATTGAAGTGAAAACTTCTTTAGCGGTGATGGGTAAAAAATGTTAAACTCGCGTCAGGACACGTGACCTGATCGAAAATTCGTAAGACGGAGGGAGAATAGACCGCATTCCAAAATATAAAAAATGCACAACGTAAGTTATCACTTCTGCCGCTGCCGGCACTCCCGGAGTGCAACCCGTTTTTTTTTTGACATGTTTTCACTTTAAAGGACATTTATGTCCTTCTTGGTGAAGTTCTTTAGAATGGTCAGGTATGTAACATACAAAGACCACGCAACCAGCGTGCTTGTATGACCAGAGGGGCAATTCTCGTAATTTTAAGAACGTTCACAGTCTGATCTCAGTCTCAATCTGTCAAAAATACCTCTAATTTCCCTACATTTTGACAAGTTTTTGACATTTGTTTTTCGCCGAGATGGGACTGCGACTAGATTTTGAACGTTTTAAATTACGAGAATTGGCCTTCAGATGTATGAATATAATAATAACAGACGTAAAAGGAGTATGTCAGGATTTCTCATGACATATTATAGAACGCTTCCAGCCACAATCCTGGATTGTGGCTGGTAGCGTTCTATAGTTTCTACCTACCCCATGGGAAAAAGACGTGAGTTTTATGTATGTTTATACTAATTCCATGCGTGAAACCGAGCAAGATTTGGCATTTTGATTTGACATTACGCCTGCTGTCTGAAGTTGACAATGTTGACATTGACATTTTAGTGTTGACCGACTGTGAAGTTATTTGTATTGTACTAAATCAAAGAGAAATGTTTGCGGACGAATACAATAAGCTAACGATATTATTCATTTAAGCGTTCCTTAGTAAATTAGTATTGTGGAAGATTTAGTGTTAAGAAAAACCATGGAAGAAAAGTATATTTTAACTCTAGACATAGGCACTAGCACTATTCGCTCTTTTATTTATAATTCCAGAGCCGAAACTGTTGGAAAAGCGGTTGATCAGGTATTTCAATTTAAAGAAAATGTCCTAAATATTGTTGCTATTGTTCTTATGGTCGTAGCAATTGATACGTAATTAGATTGTGTGTTTGTTGAAATCCTCTTTTGAGCTAGGGGAGTTTAAAAATTCAAACTGAAATGAAAAACTGGTCTTAATTAAAAATATTTTATTTCATCATTTAGGTAGTACTACATTATCCGCACCCTGGTTTTGTTGAAATTGATCCAGATGAACTATGGACCTCTGTAGTCAGTGTGGTACAGAAGTCATTGAGAGGTGAGTTTTAACTAAATTAATTAATTATTTTTAGATAGTGGTTGTATTATTGTAATCCAAATATATTTATAATCTTATGAACAAAAACAAAACGCGAAACATCTAATAACTGCCACATAACTATATAATACACACTAATTGTGCTGGTTAGACAGGTGTCTTTACTGTCTTTAAATTGTGATAAGATAATTTATCAATTAGCTCATTGTAATAAGAACAACAAAGGTGGCATAAATTGTTGAATATAATCTGTTGTTTACTATTTATATAAAAATTAAGTACATGTCACTAATCTATGATTCCTCAATATATTCATTATTTTAAAAAGGAATTAATAAAATAATGTATACCCTAGGAAATGTAGATCTGATGAGAGAGTCTTCAGAATATCATGATTTTTGGTCAGAGGGTCATTTTAGTTTGCCTATCAAGTTCATCTCAACTTGAAGAGAACCCCCATTCAAAGATAAAGCGAAAGTTATGGTGCTGCATGCTGCATGACAACTTGTCAAACCAAATTAGAATAGAATATAATCTATTTATTTGATTTAAAACATGGTACATTAAGTTCTTCTAAATATAATTTGTGATCTTACATGTACACAGCACAAATTCGGGAGGCTATAACTTTGTACTGACAAATCAGTCCAATCCAATTTGTCAAAAATAATCACACAGAACTATGGCAAAAGTACATAACATAGATAAGATAAGAGGATTGATAATTTTTTGTTACATAAAGCCATCTTACTACGAATTATTTTGAATATAAAACTTATTATACTTTTCCTTATTATAAGATTATTTGTTTACAAGTGATTCATTAAATAAATGAATATCATTGTCAAAAATTAAATTGTCAATCAGATAAATTTAATTTTTATATTAAAACATAATTATAAGATTCCTTTGATGCCGATAATAAATATATAAGGCCTTTCCAGCTTTGCCCTGTTATTTTAGGATTAAATTCATCAATTATTGATCTTAAACTCTTGTTCCTAGATGCCAATCTAACAGCTTTACAGATGACAGCCATGGGTATATCCACACAAAGAGGCACATTCATCAACTGGTCCCGCAAGACTGGCAAACCATTCCACAAGTTTATTACATGGAAGGATCTGAGGGCTGACAAACTAGTCAAGCAATGGAATGCCTCATACACATGGAAGGTACATTTTAGGCAAATATCCACCAGAGTTGTTGATTTAATTACTGTACTTTAAGTGCTGTCAATGAAAGAGACAACAGCAGCCATCAACGCGTGTCGATGGCAGCAGTCGACGTCTGCCGTCAACGCGTGTCGGTGGCAGCAGTCGACGGCTGCCGTCAACGCGTGTCGGTGGCAGCAGTCGTCGGCTGCCGTCAACGCGTGTCGGTGGCAGCAGTCGACGGCTGCCGTCAACGCGTGTCGGTGGCAGCAGTCGACGGTTGCAGTTGCCTCTTCCGTTGACGCGTGTTCTTTGTGTGTATGCACACTTAAACTTATCGACTTATCCAAAAGTTATGGCCTCACAATCACACATGGAGTTCCACAGGGCAGCATCTTGGGGCCTACATTGTTTCTGGTATACATTAACCAACTCACAAATCTTAAGCTTTCCCAAGGCGAAATAATCTCCTTCGCAAATGATACTGCCCTCTGTTTTGCAGCCAATAACTGGGATGACGCTTTCAGTGCTGCTCAGCTTGGTTTTGATGTGGTTGGGAAGTGGCTGCAGAGTAACATTCTTACTTTAAATGTAGAAAAGAGGAAATTTATCTGTTTTGGCATTAGAAATGTAAGTGGAGTCACTAGGAGCCAGAAAATCGTCTCACACGAGTGTCAATCGAGATCTATGTGCTCGTGCCCTTCGCTGGAATGGGTACAGACGATTAAGTATTTAGGTGTAACAATTGACAGCAGTCTCAACTTTAAAGAACACATAAAACTCCTATGTGCAAGAATTCGCAAACTAATATTTATTTTTAAAAATTTACGGCATGTCGCTGATCCACAACTACTGAAACTGATCCACCTAAAACTAACAAATAACTTTTTTTCCTCAATTAAGAAGTAGCAATTAGTAAGTGGCATACCATTTTGGAATCCAGACTAAACGCGCCATCTTTTAAAGTTACTTGCCAAATTGTGTAGTACATTTTTTTTACACTACGCGCGGTTAAACTTAAAGTTGGGTGATGTAATAATTTTGAATTCAGTGTTGGGCAAAAATCTAACATTTTATTTAAAACTGAGGTAGTTATGTTTTATCTTTTCACTGTAAATTACAGAAGAGTTATTAATGGTTATGGCACAGAAAAAAAACTGACGAAAAGATCTGACTGACTTGAAAGATCATCACAGGGTGTCACTTTTTGAGATTTATTTTTGAATCCATAAAATTTGAAAAGTACATGACCAAGATTTTTTTAAATATTTTTCTAATAACTATCACGACTTGGCATATTTCCCGTTTTCGGCTTGACGTTGATTTCTGGGACACTGTATATATACATACTTATAGATATTTTAATCAACAAAATGTTAACATCTCTATTTGATGGCTATTTTTAAGTGTTTATTATTTGAGGGTTTGGGCGCTGATAGCCGAAATACAGGTTTTCGCCTAGTTCGGCTACAGATGTCTAATGCGTTTGTAACAAGAAATTATAGCCTATAATATATTTGTGTATCATTGTAAACTATTATTGAAGAAACTTATTATTATTATATAATCCAAGAATTTGTTTTCAGTTATTCAAAGCAAGTGCCTACATTCTGTATCTTATTCTAAGAAGCAAAAGATTTAAAGCAGGAAGTGTATTTAAATTTATGAACACTCAGGTGAGTTATAAAAATTAATTCATTATAATAAATGATGTTGATGTTTTGCATGTTTACTTCCTAATTCATTTATAATAGCAATCTCCTTCCTAAAGAATACTAGCTTTTGTCCGCGGCTTTCCCCGCGTGGATGTCGGAAAATATCGGGAATACTATCGGGATTCAATATGTTCGGGAGTTTCTGAGTTTGTTGCGTTCAGACGCGGCGGGGGGACTCTGTTTTATAATATGTAGCTATTTGGGAATTTTAATGATTTCCTAAAACACTTAATCGTATTTAGTTCTATCAACAGCATTTTTATCTTAGTGTTTTGATATATTATATATTATCTAAATAAAACAAGTAAACAGTATTCATTGATAAAACGCTTTTAAAATCGCCATCATTAAGGCGAAAGTGTTAGTCACAGAAATTCAAATTTTCTTATATAGGTACTATCATTTCTTATCATTTTCAATTTCGCGCCATTGGAGTTGTAATTGCGCGAATATGAAAATGATTGAAAATATAATACGAGTATGTACGCCGCACGAAAAATGCTATGCTAATATTATTGAAGTGCAACCAGACCCTGGTTGTAAAAATATAATATTATTACAAAGATACTTAATAAATAAAACAAAGAACCTTTGTATTCGAAACTGTCACTCATAAATTTTCAAGAAATTGCAATGTCCAAAAAGGAGAATAAGAAGTGAGGTTGGAAGAAGTACTCATTACTTATGTAAATAAATCCTACTAATATTATAAACGCGAAAGTTTGTATGGATGGATGGATGGATGTTTGTTACTCTTTCACGCAAAAACTACTGAACGGATTTGGATACACATACAGTTTATAGCCAGGATTAACACATAGGATACTTTTTATCCCGATATTCCCACGGGATCGAAACATATGCGGGTGAAACCGCGGGGCAATGCTAGTATATTATAAGTAGGTACCCAATGTATGTTGTGTTTACCTTATATTTTGTTTAATCCTTTAAAATATCTATATAAATAAAAATTAAATGCTGTTCGTTGGTAAGCGCATCACTTGAACGGCTGGACCCATTTGGCCGTTCTTTGTTTTAAAATGTTCTTAATAGTTCTAATTAATTATGTTTTTATGGAAAGAAAAATTTGAAAAGTTTCCCGAAAAATGTTCTTGTTCGGGATAAACTGAACGTTCTTTTTTATGAGACTTTTGTATGAATTCAAGACCTTTGGACATCATAACGTCTCTGTCTGTCTCTGTCGGGTCAGCTAATCTAACTAGCCTTTATTGTCCCACTGCAGCGCAAAGGCCTCCCTCTTGCTTTTCCACACAATTCTGTCTTTTGCCAGTCCCTACGGTAGGAGTCAAGCTCGTCCCGCCATCTTCGTCTCGGCCTGCCGTGATGGCGTCGTGCGTTTAGTGGGACCCAATCGGGAGACGCTTTCCGTGTCCGTGTGATCGCGTTGTTCTTCTACCTAAACTACGCAACAGATTTTGTTGCGGTTTTAATCGACATTTAGAAAATGTATTCCAGACGGTTCATGTGTGTCAATCAATCTCCATAGCCTTGTTCCAACTAAGTTGATAAAAAAGAAATCTCGATGTTGTGTTATCTTTTGTTGGGTATCCTAAATAAATAAGTCATACGGCGAAACAGGGCCGGATAAGTATTAAATAAAAACACACTTAATTAGGTACTTACACTGTGTGCTGTACCTTTTAGCGCAAGCGCAAAGTGCAAGAGGGGTGACATAGTGTTAATGGATTCCAATTTTTATGAATCCTTTGTCAAGTTCAATTGCATGCAGTCCGACTTGTGTACCATAAATGTTAATAAAGCCTCTTATTTATGGTAGATAATAAACACTGCGTGAAACGTGTTTTGAGGGGCCAGGATTCGGCACAGTGGGGCGGCAATACTGAATATATAATATGTTCTTGTTCAGCTGTACCGAATCATGCTGAACTGAACAACTGTATAGTACGACTTACATAATTGCGCAACCCTTGTATACCACCAGCGAGTACCAGTGAGAACATTATAGGCTGATTATCAGTCTATAATGTTCTCACTGCTGGGACACAGGCCTCCGCTCTGTGAGAGGGGGAACCTTTGTATGTCATTTTAAATTGCTGGTTCAAAAGTTCAAATAATTTAACATCCGAAATGCTGTGTGTCGTGCGTGAAACTCTTCTTAATTAAACGTTAATCAGTCGTTCGATGGGCAGTTATCTTGAGCCCTCAACTAGGCCCTCGTCCTCATCATCATCATCAATCTATAGCAGTCCACTGCTGGACATAGGCCTCTCCTATTGTACGCCATTCAACTCAATTTTCGGCAACTCTCCTCCAGCTCCTACCAGCCAACCTGCGAAGATCGTCGCTCTACCTAGCCTGAGGGCGTCCCACCTTACGTTTCTCGGTTACGGCCCTCGTCCTGTAACGTCAAAAATAAACTCTGACCCAAAAGAAAAATAACACAAAATGCACTGTCTTATTCTACACCTATGCCATTCATTATCACCGATGTCCTAGCTGTATGAGTACAGTTCTAAAATTAGACACATTCTTGACGAAAGCGTGCCGCTACGTTGTTGATATTGCTTTCTTTTATTTACACTGTAACTGAATATAGATAGACAATACCGAATCTAATTTTCTATACATAGTTATCAAACATAGTTGTTTTTTGTCTGTCGTTGTGGTCGATCGCTTAGTTCTTTTTTACGATTACTTTCTTAGATTTTGATACGGTTTTACCATCATTTTGAGAATTTATTCCGGAAGGTTTCTGTGTATAATACATTCATATTAAACTCACTCACATATAATAAAGAAATTTCGATGTTTTGTCAAGTCGTAAAAACCGTGCAAAGCAGGGGTGGATCGCTAGTTATATATTTAATAATATAACAAATTATGAAGATGGTGGTGGTGGAAACTTTCGTAGATATCCTCCATCCTGGGGCGGGCGGAGGTGTCTATCAGACTATCTACTGACTAAAAGCACAAGGTGTTCTTCAACTACCTACCGCAAGTCTACCAGCACACTTTGGCCGGTGTGCTGGTAGATTTGCGCAGTTTGTCACGCTCCATCCACGTATTGGCCCGCAAGACTTTCATCGTCTTCTTTATTATAGCATTCTAGATCATTTGAAATGATTTTCTAAAGACCATTGTCCAAAATAACTAATGTAAATCCAATTAACCTTTGTTCGAGAATTAAATGCATAGAATTACAAATGCAATTAATTGACTATACCTATGACTATGACCTGCATGAAAAGTCAAAAGATCATACTTAGATCGAAATGTCGCCCATTTTGTGTCACCCTATGTAAATTTCTACATTTAGGTATATCTATAACTGGGTTCGATAGGGCCGAAGCCTGCCAGGGTAGCGGGATCGTCCGAAAGGGTTACCGCTGCTCTGGAACATAAAGGGCTAAGGAAGGAACACGGGTGGGTTTTAGTCAGTAAGAGTCTGACACTCACTTCCGCTCCACCCAGCGCGGGAGGGGTCATTTGATGATTTCCCATCCTCAAAAAAAAAGGTATATCTATAACTTATACATACATACATAAACTCACGCTTTGTTACCATACAAATGGTGTAGGCACATAATAATCCATTATATTCTATATTAATTTAACCAAGCAATTTCTAGCTTTAAGGACGCTTTTACATTTTTCTACAAATAACAGTGCTTTTCAGGTACCATTTTAACGTATAAGCAATCACAAATGTTAACATATCATAGTCTTAATTTAAAGGTAATATATTCATCTCCACATTGGCATCACAAAAATTGTATGACGTCATACAAAATTTTCGCACAAATACGTTTTTCCCTACTCAATAATCGAAGAAAATTTAAAAAATAGGTGTCCGAATAGGTACCAGTTTAGGTAAATTTACAGCATATTTTATCTTCAAAATTATAATAAATTGCGGTATATATAGTCCTTTATAGATTTAGCTAATTGTTTTGTATATAAATCAATATATTTTTCAATTATTAGCTAAAATAAAAACACTTGCAGACTTTTTCATACATTTTGCACTCACGGTTCATCATTCCGCGCTCAGAAGCGCTCATGGAAGGACGGGTATATCGCTCTCTCGCAAAAAATAAATACGATAAAAGTAATAGAAAAAGATTGTTGTGTGAGTACCGTCGTTGGTTATCGTGATCGGAAGGAGTTGATACTTTTGGACTGAAATAAAAGTAAGTACGAGTTTCATACTTAAATTATTTTTATTTTGTAAGTATAAAAAAATATTATTATGTTGTGTAAGATCGGGATTTGGATGGGTGGGGTTAAGCAGCTGTGGACAAGGTTGAGAAATGGGTGGGTTTAAGGAGCTCTTAGTAAGGTTAGGATTTGGATGGCTAAGGTCAACCTGTCGGCGGTGAGGTCCGGAAGTGGATGGGCGGGAGGAGAGTTATGATTTTAACCGGTTTGTATGTAGTTATGTATGTATGACCAATGTGCGGTCAAAACCAAGACTTTGACAAAAAGTGGTCATTTCATGGTTTTTGGGGTTGCTAATATCGAAAATGGGGTCAAAACCAAAATCCAAGATGGCGCCGATAATAATTTTACAACTTTTCGTCATGGGTCTCATTTTTATGGTTTTTGGGGTCGCTAATAACGGATATAGGATCAAAACCAAAATCCAAAATGGCGCCGACGAAAATTTGACATTTTTTGTCATGGGTGTCATTTTCACGGTTTTTTGGTTATCTAATAACGAATATGGGGTCAAAACCAAAATCCAAGATGGCGCCTACGAAAATTAGACATCTTTTCGTCATAGGTGTCATTTTCATGGTTTTTGGGGTAGCTAATAACGAATATGGGGTCAAAACCAAAATCCAAGATGGCACCCACAAAAACTTGGCCACTTTTCTTCATGGGTGTCAATTTCATAAATATGGCATGGTAGATGTCACAAATAGCGTTTGACAAAAAAGACAGGCCTTGGCAGCGGAACTTTGTAATTTGTACTTTGTGAGCTCTGCCACCAAGTGTAGCATTTAGTTTTTATGTAGGTTATTTTGTTAATATATTTATCTTTATTTTTTAGATGCCCCGTATTCGGAAATTTGGATATAAACCAAAAAAATCTACTAACGTAGCAATAAGTTGGTGTACTTTTGTAACATGCCTTTATTAAATATATTATAGATTTTTACTACTTCCGTGTGTTTTAATTTTCATCAAAAATGCTGAGCCTACACCACAGTCACAAAGAAGATCATTCGGGAGTGGAGATTTATTTTACCAAAAATTTTAACTAAATGCCCAGGCTAGTATGTCATAACTCATTAGCTCACTATGTAATACTCGTAAAGTTTTAGATAATAATATTTTATACGTTCCATGTAATAGCAATATCGATGGTCGTTTTTAATCCTTATGAACGGAAATTATTTTATTTTAAGTACCTACTTATTTCACATAGCGTGCTTTACAAAATGAAAATAAATTTTCTTTTCGGAAGTCGGTGTCGGTATCTATTGTTTTTTGTTTTTCGACACAGGACAGTTTTTTTCCTTTTAGTTTTGGTTGGTACTCCATATTGGGTGTGTTGACATCTGTTTTCCCGCTAAAACCGAAACAGTGATAAAAACTTTCTCACAAAAAATAAAACAGACTTCCAAAAAAAAAAAATCACCACAAAGTGAAAAATAACTGATTTTGGAAGTCGGTGTCTTTGGTTTTGTATTTTCGTTTTCTTGATGACGATACTTATAGTAACAGTTACCAAATGCATTTTCAAAGATCCAAGTAATCTTCCGGAATCAATTTCAATAAAATAAAAAAATAATATCAAGGACCAAGATTATATGTGATGTATAAAATCGAGGACTCAATGTGTGTGTGTGTGTTGCTGTGTGCGACTTTAGATACCTAAATTTGAGTTCGTCGAAAATGTAACAGCGTCCTTAACATCAGGAAATCAAACGTAGGCATTGGACATAGTATAAAGAGGGAAGTAGGTTATCTTCATACAAACGCACCGCGCGCGGCTTGTATGTGTGCGCCAAAGTATCTATGCGTCGCCGCACGCACACTTAAACAAAATCTCGACCCGTTTCTCAGTGCGCCAGTCGGGGCTAACCACAGAGTACATTTTTATATAGGGCTAACACCGCACGAGGTTCGCACGTCACGGCTTTTCGGCACCGCTAAATGAATGAAAAATGTGCCGGTTTATTTTATCCCTTTTTTTTTTTATAAATAATACTGCTCTGAATCTTGAATACATTTCTGTATTTGTTAGGAAAACCATTGTTGAACTTTATTGACTAATGATCACTGAATTAGTTATACAGAGATGTGTTTATCTTTGGTAAGGGCCGGGCTTTAAACTAATGAATTGGTGACAGTACTATCACTAACCTACCGTTTACTCGTGCTCATCACCGCCCCGCGCCGCCCGTCTGCTGGTCCGGCGCTCTTCCTTTCATCGTGAAAGGTTTCATCATCGTTTGGGTAAAACCGACCTCACAAACCCTGTACCCAGACAATACAAGTAAAAAATACAACTTCCCGACCCTTGCCAATTTATAGGCACTGAATTAAAGTTTAGCTAAAAGTGACAACCCTGAGACAGTAGGCAATTATATCGCGGATTGGGCCGGAGATAGCCTATTTGGCTCTTTATACTATGCATTGGAGCTTTGACCTTTTCACTTCGAGACTGCAACAGTCACTCCCGGAAGCCGGCGCTCTAAATATCAACGGCGCTAAAGATGTTATAGGATATTCTCATCAATTCTATATTAAGATTCGAATAACAAATCAGAATAATATTACTTCTTGCCACTTAAATATTTCCAAATATTTTTTATAGGAAGTGTAGCGTTGGCTAAACTTCCTACTTATTAGAATTAATGTTATATCCTCATTTGCCACAGTAGATTTGTTTTTCGTTTGTATTAGGCCCACTTGCACTACTATTCGGGTTAAATGAATAAATGTAGAGTTTATAAACTCGGAGTTAAGTAATTACATTTTAAATCTTATGACTCGTTGCGCCCCTAAAAAGTAACACCGGGTTAGGCACCAGGCACAGGCGTGGTCCGAGGGGGTCGTGGGGGTCATGACCCCCCCCCCCCAAAATCATTGAAGCTGTCGAGAATCTGCATGATTTACTTCACTTATTAACTTAAGTTACTAACGTACTACCTGGTGACACCCCCCCAAAACTTAGGCTGCGACCGCGCTGACCAGGCATTATTGTTTTTTGAGTTGGGAATATTGCAATTCAATCGACGAAACATAAAATAGAATTGCATTGTCTGTGCCCTATCATTGTATACCCTCTCTTATATATTACATTACGATACGAAATACTTTCTTGTCTTTGTAATGTATATTATGATATTTCATTTTAATCGTTTCGTAAGTGTTTTCCATGGAGATGTAGTTTGTTGATTGACGAAAACTTCAGATAAAGAACAATATGTTTTAAGTTTTTTTTTTATGATTTGTTCTTATTTTTATATGAGTTCATAACATAAATATATTGCCTGTTGATATAATACCGAATATTCACTTACCACAATGTCGAACAATATGTAATTCAAAATAAGTTATCAGCGGTACCTCATACATAACGTCAAACACTAACCCAGAGTTTAGCGACTTAACTCTCCCACATCGGTGGGTTTAATATTTAAAAGTTTAACTCTAGGTTTACCTCTAACTTTTGGTGCCTCAAGATGAATTATTTGATAAACCCTGAGTTAGCTGTTAACTCAGAGTTATATAGGATACCCCACGAATGCGCAAGAGGGCCTTAGAAGCATAGCCATTGTATGGCAATTCCTGTTTTTATCATACAACATAACATACATACAGATAAAAGATACTTATTTAAGTTATGGAAGAGTGGTCGAGTCTCCTAACACAACACAGGCTTATCTGAATACGAGGCTCCAATCACTAGTTGTTACTAAACCATTTTTCATTTCATTTTATTTTCATCATGCCAGGTAATAGGTTTACTAGCAAATGTGTGCTAAAAGGGGATAATTATACCCGTATGCCGTAAACGTTAGAAATCGTGTGAGCTCGAAATAAATACGGGATATGTAGCAAAACAAACGTTTGACCCAATGCGGGAATTGAACATGCGTACTATGTTGCAATATTGCCATTTTGTCGTTGAGCCATTCAGGCATAAGTATAGCTATTTTTAACATAGTGTTGTTTTCAGACATGCTTGAGATTATACTGGGCGTTCCAAAACGTGCCTGCATTTAAGACTGCAGTACAAGATGACGATGCACTCTTCGGAACCTTGGACACGTGGCTGTTATACAAATTGACAGGTAATGATATCCTCCTACACAGATTTAGTAAATAGAAAAATAAAGGCTTTTTACACTTTTGACACTTTTATTATAATTTCAGTGATTGCCGGGGTAATTTCCTTCCCATTTTGTTTTGACTGGCGTAAAACTGACCAAATATAAAAAAAAACCGGTCAAGTGCGTGTCGGGCCACGCGCTGTGTACGGTTCCGTAGTTTTTATTACAGCCAAGTGCGGGTCGTATTCGCTGACTGATAGTTTCGTACCATGCTCTAACTAAAAGCCAAACATGACTACTTACCTAATTTGACTTTCTATACAAATCCTCACCTGCACCTTAATTGCGTAACACACAATCAATCGTAATCTGAATCATTTTGAAGCAAATTGCTAATCCATTGCTTCATAAGTTCGAAACATTTGTCTGCTCAACACGTAAATAACGCAATGAATGTTGTTGAGCCGTCAAAATGAAACCGATTCCGATTGATCGTGTGTTACGCAATTAGGGTGCTGATCCGACAATTTTACACGGAAAGTTTTTTTTTTTTTTTTGAGATTTGGTTATGACTTGTCATAGCCGGTGTAGCAAAACGGTCTTCCCAAACTCCTAATATTTTTGAAAGACCTATCCAACGAAAAAAAAAATTATCATCCTCACTTTATACCACTCGATATTCTTCAACTAAATGAGAAGAAATTTAAAACATGCATTAAACGCACACTATGTAGACAAGCAGATTATAAGTTGGACGAGTATATAGTAGATAAAAATGCTTGGCTTAATGCTGGTCCTGCTCCACAGGCAGTTGGGCTTACAAGTTGATCACAATTTCAATATTTGGAAGAGATGCTTTTTGTTTTTTTTTTAGTGTTTATTTTATTTAATCAGGATTAACTTTTAATACTTCAGTATTAAATACCTCTTCATGATTGGTAGTTATTTTTTTTTCTCTCATCTTAATTATATTGCAAACTATAGTTTTGTATAATTTAGAAGCATTTTTGAAAATTTTGTAAATGTAAGAACCATGGATCCGTTGTTTATGATATTTTGATGTTGACTTGAAAGAGCATGGCAGTTGAGAATATGTCATGCTCACTTAAATGTCTCACTGGTGGTGGCGCGTGTGTTGGATCATTCGGTTCCCTACGAAATGGTTGAGCTGGGTGGTGCTGATCCACGGGTCATGTTCGTGAACGGGCGCCATCAGTTGAGACTGGTCATCTCTTAACTGCCAAGGCTTATTTTTAATTTTATATTTTAATTTGTTTTTTTTACATTGTTCTCACATATAGAAGCAATAAGAATAATGTAACCAGGATTTTGTAAAAATGTCTTGATTTAGAAGAGTGTCCATGGAGTTTCTTGCCCGTTCTTCTCCATAGAGATCTACGCTTTGGAATGGGCAACTAGCTTCAACTTTCTGACTAACTGACCGACTATTTAATTTTGACAATTCAAAAGTGCCTGTAAATGGTTTAATTGAAATAAATGATTTGAGTTTGAGTTTAGATGTAGGGGAGGTATCCTAGATAATAATTTTTTTCAAAATTTTATTTTACCACTTTTTCAGCGTCATTAACGTGTATACTCATGCCAAATTACAACTTTCTAGTACCAATAGTTTTTGAGCTAAACCGCGGACAGACAGACAGACAGACAGACAACATGGCGAAACTATAAGGGTTCCTTGTTGACTACGGAACCCAAAAAATGGAAGCTTCAAACAAAAATAATTAGTCATCATCTGCCTATGCCTTTTCCCAACTATGTTGGGGTCGGCTTCCAGTCTGACCGGATGCAGCTGAATACCAGTATTTTACATGGAACGACTGCCTATTTGACCTCCAGACTCAGTTATTGGGTAATACGATACCCCTTGGTAAGACTGGTTGTCCGACTTTCGGGCTTCTGACGACCCGTAACGACTATTAAAGATCCACGAATGACAGCCGGGGCCAACAGCTTAACGTGCTTTCCGAGGCACAGGGGGGTCTTGGTATGTAAAGATGGTCACCCATCCACGGACCAACCGCGGCAAGCGTAGCTTAACTTACAATTTTTTATTATTATTGCTAATTTGGCTTGTCCTTTATCGAATCAAGCTAGAATACTGTACAAACTAGCATTTTTTGTTTTAAAGTAAGTTTTACTGTTTTTAGATTTAGTTAATTGTGAAGCAATAAAGCCCTTAAAATAAAGAAAAAAAGAACATCAATATAATTATTGCAATGTCTCTCGAGACGACTCGCGACAATGTTGCGAACTTACTTTCCAAAAAGTTTCTAAATTACTTTCCACTGTTGCACAACTTGCACAGTACTGCACTCCTCGTGATCTACTTTGCAAATGGACTTGCACATGCAATTCATAATGAGTTAATTAAAATGCCGCATAGCGTATAATGTATCGATTATTCCGCGCAGGTGGTAAAGTTCACATGACGGATGTGTCATCAGCATCGGCCACGGGTTTCTATGACCCGTTCACCATGCAGTGGGCAGGATGGGCCATGACAATGTTGAAGATACCTCAAGCAGCGCTGCCCGAAGTTGTGGATACGGCGGGAGATCACTTCACCAGTACAATGCCTTCGATATGGGGACATTCGATACGTATCGTTAGTTGTGTGAGTATGTTTTTGTCGCTCGCATTTTGTTTTTAGTGGAAATGAGAACTTATTTATGTCACAGTTTAGGTAGGTACTCTGTTGTCTCTAGAGCATCAGGAAAACTAAACTTGGTACACACGGCTACCCATCAAGCTATGCAAAACCGGTATTGGCTGACCGTTCATTGTGAGAAAATATCATACAAAGTGAGGCCAAGACAAACTGGTTTTGTATAGCTTGACGTGTAGCCGTGTGTACATAATAATATTTGTTTTTTCAATTTAGTATTAATAAGAAATGATAGTGTGTTTGGGATTCATAAAAGTTCTTGATCAAGTCTTATTTCGTATTCGCTCCGTGTAGATTTATTTATCGTTATAAATAAATCTACACAGAGCGAATACGAAATAAGCAAAGTCCAGTCAAACTGACTGGACTTTGCTATTATTTATTCATCGTTACGAATAAACAATAGCAAAGTCCAGTCAGTTTGACTTATCTGTATTCTGAATGTAATGTGTTAATAATTAATTGTAAATTATCAAGTAATCGAAGTTTTTGTACCGTTCATGGTCAATGGCCTTACAGGTCTTTGTTTGAGCGTCAACTATAAATACCGACGATCGCTGCATCCGGTAAAGTTAATTTAATTTTTATACTAGCGGAACGTCGTTTTGCCATATAAATTATTTCTAGCTGCCCGGCGCTACTTCGTTCGCGTCGTGCCCTACCCCGTACCCTACTCCTACCCTGCTCCTAACCTACTCCTACACTACTCCTACTCTACTCCTATAAGTAAAAAGCTGATTGATTGATAGAACTACATATACATGAATTATTATATTCGATTGCCATCTTGCGGATCTGTGGATGGAACAGAATAATATAAAAATCGCGATTAAAAAACAGGGGTTGATCGTATAAGGGTGAAAATTTGGAATTGTGTGTATTTTTCAATGCTGAATCATGAAAAAATAAAAACAAAAAAAATTGACAAAAAAAAAAAAAAATTGGGGTGGACCACCCTTAAGATTTAGGGGTATGAAAAATAGATGTTGGCCGATTCTCAGACCTACCCGATATGCACACAAAATTTTATTACAATCGGTCCAGCCGTTTCAGAGGAGTTTGGCAACAAACACCGCGACACGAGAATTTTATGTACCTATTAGATTTTACTTGAATTGTAATTAAACAATGGAACAATAAGAAATATGACATTTCAAGGTAAAAGCCTTCTTTGTTTTCTGGTTGACATTTTTTTCCATACAAATGTTGTGGGGTTATTAATCTGCTGTTTGACATCATGATGAATAACATTATTATAATAGACTGATTATGCTTATGTTAAGTGTTAATTATAATTTATAATTAACACTTAACATAAGCATAATCAGTCTATAATGTTCCCACTGCTGGGACACAGGCCTCCTCTTCGTGAGAGTGAGTTAACACTTAGCAACAATTAATATGGCCAGTGAGCCCTAAACCAGACAGTTAACTTGTCTGTATCTTGGCGCTGTATATTGGCACGAAGGGGTGCCTTGGACATTTGATTATCGTTACTCATGAGGGCTATTCTTAACTAACATGTACGTTAACCCCTAGATGGCGGACCAAACAGCCTCAATGTGGGGTTCATGCTGTTTCGACATTGGCGACGTGAAACTGACGATGGGTACAGGAACATTTTTCAACATAAACACGGGTAGGGAACCCCACGCCAGTGTCTCCGGACTCTACCCCATCGTCGGCTGGAGGCTCGGTGAAGAACTGGTGTTCTCAGCCGAAGGTGCGAACAACGACACCGCTTCGATTATCCAATGGGCGCAGAATTTAGGTGATTATTGTTACTTTCTTCCGTTAGATTTTGATGGTTTCTTGAGTGTGGTTAAATTAATGAGGTTGTTAACTTAATTGTGCGATAAATGATTTTATTTCTGTAAAGCCGTGTCTCCTGCGCGTGTTATTTCGAAACATTACACAAAAAACCTTAAAGATAGATAAACATTTGTTTTCATACACAAGCTGTCTCCTGCGTATTAAAAAATTTTAAGATCACTCTCACATTGTGTGTAGAGGTCGTAATGAGTTCCGACAAGGAAAAAAAAAATTTAAAAAAAAATCCAAAAAATTCGAAATTTTGACATTTACTAAGAGTTACGGATGAATGGCCGGTTTGGATTGGGCAATTTCTGTCGTGTTTCTGCGATTTTGATGAATTGGTTTTACTTTTACGGTCCGATCTGATCTGAGATGTTACATGTCTCCGAATTTTTGGTTCTAGGACATGCCGGTTTCCTAACGATGCTTTTCTTCACCGTTTTAAGAGCAGTGGTGATGAAATAATTTACACAAAGTAAAGCACCTGTCTGGGTTCGAACCTACGACCCAACTCGTAAGTCGCGGCCGTTACCACTTACCACTTGGCAACTACTGCTCTATTAATATTCTAATAGTTAGCTAAATGGAGGGATCATGATGAGTTATGCGTTCAATATTTTGAGGTATTTTCATGCTGGTACCTAAAAAAGACTTGATGCATTCATACGTTTAATGGCCCCAATACTGTTGCCCACCCGAGCATAATAAGCTACTAAAATTAACGAATTTTTTAGTTTGCTTATCCGCTGCCGTTATCTATGTGAAGCGTGAAACGTACATACTGCACATTGTGTTTTGCAATGAAGTTGTGGTAATTAACGGACTTAATGCATATTTATGCACTTCGTACGTAAAAAAGTCGGTTGCATAAATTAAATTACTAATATTTGGTACATTTTCGATATAAGTGTGAATGTCGAAATACTCTTTGTTTTACCTTGTTCTTAATTGGAGTGTTATCTAATCTAAGTAGCCTTCACTAAAATAATGAAGTGCATGGCGCTACTCACAGATCAAGTCCTTCTAACTTAACAGGCAGCTGTGCTGCTGGGGAATCTGGTGCACCACTTCTTGTTCCCAGCTGAAGCAGAAAGTAGTGAAGGGCGGGCGTTTTTGGGCCTTGGGAGACTGCCTTATGTAATTTTGACGTTCAAAAACTGCTGATTCTCAGCCTAATTTGAACAAATGCGTTCTAATTTGATTACCTTCACCTGTTTTAGGGCTTTTCGACAACCCTGAGGACACGGCCGATATCGCGACCTCAGTGCCAGACACCGATGGAGTTTACTTCATACCGGCGTTCAGCGGGCTAGGGGTAAATATTTACATACTAATAATAAATAATGCCCCTAATGCCCTTGCCCTGCAGTCGGACAGTAATAGGCTGGCTATTACTGTCCGACTGCAGGGCAAGGGCATATTCTCATACAGAGAAGGCATGAGCATTTATGACCACGCTTGGTCAAGGCGGATTGGCGATTTCGAACTTATATTAATTATAACTCCAAGTTTCCTCACGATGTTTACCTACTAATTGAAAAAGTCGCATTGATCGAATTTAAACCCACAACGTCGTGCATGAGAGGCGAGGCCTTAACCACTACCACGACACAAACACTACATACTAGTTATCTGATTCTCCGAAAGGGATGCGGAGTATGCGCAAGCGCCAGGTTTAGCTCCGCAAGAACTGTACTTACCTATAGAGGTAGGTACAGGTCAGGCCAGTCAGGTTTTGTGATTATAAAATCACGCAGGACTTTACTTCAATTATTTTTACCTTTCTAGGTAACATAATTGGTCAAAATGAATTTATTTCGCACATAAATTAAAGTTAAGTAGGTTTTGGTTGTATAACAGCAACGAGTTTGAACAGCCCTGACCTGAAAGTGCGTTACTGTGAAAGTGTGCGTCACTCACATAATCAGTTATTGGTATAACTGTCACGTTTTTTTAAATCACTTAATAGTTTGGCAACTCCGTCTTACTTACGGACATAAGATTAGTTTGGGGTCCGACCTAAGAATGAATGACACCATGATTTGACAGGTGTCCCAATGAATTATTACCCGTCCGAAAAAGTTAAATAATCGGACGTAAGGTTCACACCAAAGTATCGAACAGCATTCGGACGGGCCCGTATCTTCGTTGACGGACTTAGAGAGTAGCCCTGAGGTTCACTTGATGGAAAGTGCTTACCGTCGCCTTTGGCCTATTGTAATACAAAGGATGCACATAGAGAGGCACAGTAATGTAGAAAATGGGTTATTTGACAAACCTTTCCACTTATGTAAAAGAATTGATACTTGTAAATTAATTGAGTTACTTGTTGTCCATATATTTTGTTAAATAATATTCTTTAAAATATAATTGGTATGATAGTAAAGGATTGATAGATTAGACTTTAATCAGTGATATCAAATTCATTTGAAATTTTTATTCAGACAGATTTTGGTAGATTAACATTTCGTTTATTTTTTTTTTACAAAATATGACATTAGTTTGAATTATATTATGAGACTTTTCAATCAATGATTCAAAGTCCATTTAAATTCTAAATCAGACAGATAATAGAAAATGAATGATTTGTTAAAATATTTTTTAGAAATAAGTTTGTTATTAAAATGTATATGTAATATTTAAATCAATTATTTAAAGTGACGCATAATTTTATTAATCCTCAAAATCAAAATCTTTATCAGTTAAAAATAGCAAAACAAGTTTCTTGGTAGAAGGTTAACGTCTTTGCCATCGATTTCAAGTTTGTACTTCCTCTTTATGGTAATGGTTATCCTTAATCTTTTGTGACCGACCTTGTACTGAATTAAGGTGACTCAAGATCGGCGAACTTATAATAACAACAATTGGTTGTTTTTTTCGCAACAAAAGATTAATATTTAATTTTATTTAAGGAAATTCCATTTATTTCGCTCAGTACATTTCTCTATCTTTCAAGGACACTTCAACACGCTGATGTTTTTTTTGCTTATGATATTATAGCGTTCTGACATTTCTTCCAGACAACTTTCATGTGCAGATCAGAGGGGCAATTCTCGTGACTATGAACGTTCACAGTCTGGTCTGAGTTTGAATCTTTCAGAAATACCTCTAATTTCCCTTCATTTTCGAAAAGTTTTTGACATTGATTGTCGCTGAAATAAGATTGTGACTAGATTTTGAACGTTTTTAATTATGGGAATTAGCCTTCATTATGTAATACCTATAGTTCAACTGCTTCTCACGGTTTTATGAATGGCAATTCTTAAGACAAATTCACATAATATTTTATAATAACTAACAAATTAATTAATTTTGTTAGTTAGGTATCTGATTCTCAAATTACAGAACAAAACATGTAAGGTACGAGTACGTTTTTATGTTGTTGCTGCTACTTGACTAAACCAGTTATTTTTTACCTGTTTAAAGTTATAGTAGGTACTTAATGTTAGTATTGCGACTAAGTTTGCTGCAATAAAAAAAGAAGTTCTACAGTTCTAAAGAACTACCATTAGTTACTTAATTGCCATAAAATATAAAATAATTCTTATGATTTTCCTGCAATTACGAGTTGTTTAAAATAATTATCATGTAAATTGCTATGGATACGGTGGTTAAGTACCAATTAAGATAATTGCTGGTTCTCTAATGAATAATTCCGATATGCTCCACTGTAAAAAAAAAAAATGAAATTATAAATAGGTACCTACACAACCAATATCTTGCCCTTGAATGTAAAGTTAATAAATAAAACAACTGTATATTGTTTACAGCCTCCATACAACGACGGTTCAGCGGCATCAGGGTTTGTGGGCATGAAGCCTTCAACGAACAAGGCGCATCTAGTACGGGCCGTGTTGGAATCTCTCGCATTTAGGACGGCGCAACTTTATAGCTGTGTCCTCCACGAGACTAACTACGCGTTTCACACTATCAGGTATTTAGAGAATTCGCATAAATTTATTTACAAGGCAGATGTTATTGATAAGGCGGGAAGGGGACGCCCTAGAAGGACAATATAGTGACCTTATTGGTGTGTGTGGGACGCCCCCCAGCTAGATGGACGGACGACCTTAAGAAGGTTGCTAGGACGGACTGTCGGGTGTTGTGGCGCAGCCTAGGAGAGGCCTATGTCCAGCAGTGGACTGCGATAGGCTGAGTTGATTGATTGATTGTTCAGACAGGTCAGGCGCGTAGTACTTGAAACCGGAGTGTGTGTATGACTGGTATGTACGTAAACGAAGCAAAAGGAGTATGTAAGGATGTACTTGTAGCGGGCCTGCGGGCGGTGAGTAATGGGTAACTCACCGTCCGATCAGGATCAGGCCCGTGCCGGAGGGCGTGTATGTGTTCCACGCGCGCCTCAAAGAGATGTCAGCATGAGTGACGGGGCCCAATAGGGCCGAAGCCTGCCAGGGTAGCGGGATCGTCCGAAAGGGTTACCGTTGCCTTGGAACATAAAGGGCTAAGGAAGGAACACGGGTGGGTTTTAGTCAGTAAGAGTCTGACACTCCCTCCTGCTCCACCCAGAGCGGGAGGAGTCATTTGATGATTCCCATCCTGAAAAAAAAAGAATGTACCTGTATGTATGGTTATGTATATATACATATCTTCTTTGTATTGCTGGCACGACATCATGTTCAAATTTTACTGGCCCAAAAATTCAACACTTTCACTGTTATCGGTGGCAGCGCAGATGTCACTTTTTCTGCATGTTTTGTGGCCCATGTATGTATGTAAATCTCGTATTTTATCCTCCTTTCTTCTGCCTTACCTGGGTAGTCCCATGTTACTTGTGAGCAGCGTAATATGTTTTACTCTTATACTGCTGCGCTGCGTGTCGCGGGTTCGATTCCCGCACGAAACAAATATTTGTATGACCTACAAGTAGTTGTTCCGGGTCTGGCTGTTTATGTACGTGAGTTTAAATGTTTATAAACGCACCTACGATACAGGAGTTCCTAGTGTGGAGCAAAGTTTTTTTTTAAAAAAAAAGGTTGCACTCCGGGAGTGCCGGCAGGAGTGAAATTTGAATATTAACGTTGTGCATTTTTGATATTTTGGAATGCGGTCTACTCTCCCTCCGTCTTACGAATTTTCGATCAGGTCACGTGTCCTGACGCGAGCTCCGTTTTACGAATTGTCGATCATGTCACGTATCCCGACGCGAACTCTGTCTTACGAATTTTCGATCAGGTCACGTGTCCTGACGCGAGCTCCGTCTTATGAATTTTCGATTAGGTCACGTGTCCTGACGCGAGCTTAACATTTTTTATCCATCACAAATAAAAATAAAAAAGCATCCGTCGTACAATCACTCCAAACTTTTCTACCTTTCCTTCTCCATCTATCAATATGTTTTATTCGTCTTAGTCCTATGCGTATCATCCCTTTGTCCACATGATCCAACTTGGATGATGAATCATTCTCATTGAAGGTCTAATGGGCAAATAGTATTAAACCTATTCCTACTACCACGAATATAAACTCAGGTCGCAAATCCGCGGTGTAGATTTACCAAGATTTATGAAAGAACCGACATCCTATCTTATCCAAAATGTGATATTCCGGGGGAATCTTTCATCATTGAGAAACACTACCAAACATTTATAACATTAGTTCTAATGTGTTACTTTCAGACTAGATGGCGGTGTATCGAACAACGACTTCATCGCGCAGTTGGTGGCAGACCTCACAGGGTTGCGTGTTGAACGACCTGTCCATGTGGAGATGTCGTCACAAGGATGCGCGCATATAGTTGGATATAAATTAGGTGAGATACTTTATTTCATGGTTGATTCGTACGTTACTCTTTACTGTGCCGGTTGTACTCATATAATAATAAATTCAGCTAACTCTGAGACACCACAAAAGTGCAGTAGTAGAGAGCCTATTTTTCTACCTCTCCTCTAATAAAGTAAATGTTTCCGTTTCAGGTATATGGAACTCAAAAGAAGAACTAAAGAAACTCAGACAAATTGACTGCGTATTCAGTCCTAGACCACGAATAAAGAAAGCATACGAAGTAACATTCGCACGATGGCAGGACGCTGTCAAACGAATGTGCGGCTGGTACAACGGGGAGACGTCGCCACAGGTTACGGTATCGGACTCGAGCAGTAGCACCGTCACGCCACAGAGTAGCTTCAAGGTCGCCGCTGGCCGGAAGAACGGCAGTATATCCAAATAGCGGTGGCTTTTTTGCCTGCTCGCGATGTTCGCCGCGTGCTTGCCTCTCTGCAGGTGATACAGGTGTTGGAAGGACTTCTTTAAGGTCCAATTAGTATATTTACAGGTTCCAGCTGCCGTAATAAAGGTTTGACATGACTGGCTCACCTACCTAACTTCGTCTAAATACCTTGGGGAGCTCATATTTTAATGTATTAGTAAAAATGCCCGTTTGACAAACGGCACGTCCGCATAGACTTGATAAATGTAAAACCACATTGCATTAAAACTTAAGTTATAACTACAAATGATATTATGGGAGCGCATACTACTCAATAGTTCGAGAAGTATCGTTTAGTGCCTGTTACGACTAGATTAAAGGTGATACTGTTAAGCTATATCAAAGATTTATTATGTGTTAAGATACTAAGTATAAATGAATATATGTATGTAATACGCTAAATGATACGCTTAGTCGTTTTGCGGGAGCTAAGTCTAATGTAGAAAAATGTGCAATATTCCTGCTCAAAAGTTAGTGACTGATGTCAAATGCATGCATGTGCTAAATGGTTAAAAGAGATACCATTTTAATTTAAATGACCTCTAAAATAGATCATTATGATCTATTTTAGAGGTCATTTAAATCTATAAGCCATTACAGAATGAAGAGAACTTATATAATCGATCGTTTGATAGATGACAAAATGACGACTCACGACGGTTATATAAGCATTTTGTGTGATAACTGGCAATTGCAAAGCATTGCTAGAATAATATCAACAGTAATATAAGACAACTGTGAACCTTAGTATACAATTCAAGATTACGCATGTGACTTATGCCATTGTTATAAGGTCCAAGAGAAAAATGCTGAAAGGAACCATGACATATTTTCTTATTAAATGGCTACTCGTATTTAAATTACCGGACACCCTGAAAAAGGTCAAACTACGTTTAATATTGATTATAAATGAGATTATATTTCGTTATTATTATGGTTTATGTGATTGAATTAGTGGAAGGCTCAATGTAAGACTTGCCGTGTTAAGTTATGCCGTTTTAATATTTGTGATATCAAGCAGCTCATGTAAATAACACCTGTATAAGAATAAGAAAAGTATAGAGAAGTTTAGAAGAAAAAGACATGACAGTAGGTATTTCAGAATACACCACTTTCAAAGAACAGAATCACGTCATGGTATCGTATAAGCGGCCGCGTTTTTATGTCTGTGTAAAAGGGCAGTTACAGTGCGGTCTCACACAGGCCGGGTTTTAAATGCGTGTCCGACATGCCGATTTCCGAAAATTAGAAAAAAAACCTACTTATTTTATTAATGATTCGTGTCGAGAATCAGTAGCAGTTACCTCCTTGAATTTGACGAGGATGCAAAACGACACCTTGTATATGTTACCGGCAATGTGTATAATTCAGGTATTCTATACAATACCTAGGCAATGTATAGAATACCTGAGGCGTCCAGGCAATTTATGAAATATTATGAATATTATTGACCGTTACATACTTTGCCTAGGTAATGTATACATTTCCTAGGGATTGTATAGAATACCTGCTGGTTCACCGGCAATGTGTAAAGTAAATAGATTTGGTCTATATTTATCAATATTATGTAAGTACCATGGGAGAAACGACCATCTATACACCGTAAGGACTGTCTTGCTTGAAATACACGGCCGCTATATTAATCAGATGTGTTCATCGTGTGCATGTGATTTTTAACCGATTAAAATAAAGGGGGAGGTTCTCAATTCGACACGTATATTTTGTTTTCAAATTGGTCAGATGTAAGTTTCCTCTATAGTACTGGCTGCTCCCACGTCTTCCCTTCGCTGCTGCGCATTCGGTACTGTATAGAATGCCTAGGCAAAGTATAAAATAAATAATATTTCATACATTGCCTGGACGCCTCAGGCATTCTATACATTGCCTAGGTATTGTATAGAATACCGGATTATACAGATTGCCGGTAACATATATACTAATGCGTTACAGAGAAAAATATCTTTAAAGATGTATTGTTATATATAGTATACAGGGTGGCAGAGACATCGAGTCGCAACCTGTTACCATGTATTCAGTACATGAATCTGGAAAATTTCAAATTGCGTTGAAATTTATTGTTTTCCATTTTTCTTTGACATTGCTGATCCATACATTTTGATCGCGTTACTTACGCGGTTAAAAATCGGTGTATGGTACAGACGCCAGCAGGTCAAGCTACCCGAAACTGTAAAATTTTCCCAATCAACCTTCAACCTTATTGCTTGAGCGATAAAGTTGAATATCTATTAAAGAAATTTGACAGATTGTAGTAGCTTGATGTGCTGGCGTCTGTACAGCAAATTTTCTTGCACTTTTCTATGAAACAGCTGATTTTTTTTTTTTATAACCGACTGAAAATTTCTACGCTGCGTTTAGAATCATGTGCTGAATTCATGGTTACGGTTTGCGCGTCGATGTCCTTGCCACCCTGTATAGGCTGACGTTTGTTTGAATATAAAGAAGGATGGATTGTATGCAATCAATTATTTTGTCGAGTGTTTGATATATCCTGCTCATTTTATAGGTCTCATATTTATGTAGGGCTCATCTCCATGCTACAATCAAGTGAATATAAAAAGACAATATTAAATATTTGTTTGTAAGTAGTGAAGATAGATAGTAATTACACCGCCGTTAACTCAGTTGTTATCGTAGCTGCAAGTATAATTGTTCCTACGTGTTATTTTATCAGAATTGAGGTGAAGCTTTTCATATGAAATCATCGTTTTTATATCTTTTTTACCCTTCCATGACATTTTATTGAAGTTACGGCTTCTAATGTTTTAAAAGTGTTTTAAATCAGATTTCAATCGTGGGTAAAGTAAGTAGATTAAGCGAAACTAATTAATAATAATTTTGTATGATCTATATCATCTAGTGAGCGAATTGCATTCGTAAAAGACAGTACATTATCTTAAGTTTTTTTATTCTCTGAAATAAGCAAAAATTAAATATCATTAAATATCCTTTAATAAGAGAAATATCTCCTAAACGCTTAAGCAAACATCGAAACCCAACAATGTGGGCAGCTATAAATTGATAGATTCAAATGTAATAATGTTTTATTTAACATGACACTGTAAAAGAATACTTCAAAAGTAAATTCCATAAAATGCTGAATTTTACTCGTGTTTTATTAATATATCCCTACCCCAGTTATTTTACTTCTGACAGCAGCAACGTAACAGCAACCTTATTGTGACGAGAATAAAGATTATGGTGAATAAGTATCTACATGCGGCTTCGAAGGACCGTTGCGGGAATGTAATTTGAGCAGGGGTGAGCTATTGACAACACACAGTAATGAGCTGACCAGGGTAGGAGAAGGGAATGAAGGACTTACTTAGGGAGTCTTCTGGATGAAGCTGATACAAGGACAGCCTGAGAAGATGTAGCACGGGTCCAGGGAAAAAAAATATGGCGACACTTTTCTCGAATCACAGCGCTGTGCAGTGGTTGGTTGTCTTTGCGGTTAATGCGCCGCTGATTGGCGCGTGTGGTGAGCATTTCTTCTCTCTCTGTTGCATGGAACGGGATAGGAGGAAAGGAAATATAGTTAGCTCAAAACTGCGGTCGAATCGGAATTGTGCATTTTAAAATGTGAGATGCGTTCGGAAATATGATAGTAAAAATTTATATTACGAAAACTTGCGCAAGCACATCACAATGATTTTGACAGACTTGTCAATTGCAGTAACCTAGCCTTATTAGAATGAGAATAACGATCACTGTGATTTGGACAATGATCCAAAATCGGAGGTAAAATAACTGCAAATTGTACCACCGACCATGATGTCTCCTGCCTACTATTTATTACACCACGGTAATCGGGGGAAAAGTAGACTGGTGGCGTAAAATCAAACAAACTTGACTGCACAACACGTGTTTAGGTATATTTTATAACTAGTGACCTGTCCCGGCTTCGCAAGACATTCGAAGCCCTCAAGACATTCTCATATATAAATTAGTGATCAAACGAACTTACCTGTAAGTGAAGTTCTATCATAATAAAATATCTGCTATGTATCGTTACAGCTCTGAACTTCATGAAGCATTAACGGCAAACTGAGAGCGAGAATCAGGCATCCGTCTTAAAAAATCTTAAAGAGGTTTAAACTAAAGATGTGCTACTACAAGTGTACAATGCTAATCTCTTCGGACGAGGCTAAAGTATAATAATTATAAAAACTGCATCAAAATCGATCTAACAGTGTTTAGAATATGCTAATACACGGACAATCGATGACAGACTCTTTTTACTTAAGGTACAGATATAAATCTACCTAACATCAAACTACCTACGTCATGACATTGATTAATCCATCGAAACATCATAATTATAATAGAGAAAGGAGTAAGCATAATGCTAAAGTCCGGCCGTCAGAGAATAGTTCTTGACACCTGTCAGATTCATACAAACGAATACGTGTTTTACGAATTTGATCTTTATTAGCTAACAGATTTGTCGCACTGACAGGTGTCAGGAACGCATTCTTTCGACGGCCGGGGCTATATCAACCTACGCGGCTTACTGTGATTGCAAGTAAAGGTATCATCACAATCAGCATCGCAGTCCACTACTCTCCAAGCGCACTCGATTATCGATACCTCCAGCTGCCACCAGCCATCTTGTGATGGTTGTCGCTCGACCTTGCCTGAGGCCGTCCCGCCTTACCATGCCTTTACCTACATAGGTAATGCTGGCAGCTAAAAAATATATTATCAATGCAGCTGCGTCGTTAAGTATTGCTATTTATAAACAGAAAGTAGGCTATTGTATAAGAAGTTGGGTTTCTTTAAGATCATTTTGCGTGTTCGTTTTAGTAAATTGAGAAGAAAGTCTAGTATGTAAGTATGTACCTATACGCTGTCCTCAACGAACAAAGCACATGTCTTATGTCTAATATCTATGTCTAATATATATATATATATTAAGATCTTCTCATATACAGTTTAATATAATGACGTCTGCCTTTCCACATTTCAGCTGCGAACACCATAACAGACAGAATTGTACCTAGAAATAGTATCACGAAAGCTACACGATGGTCTTCCAACGTTATTTTAAAAAAAGCTCGAGGTTGCCTAGCGTGTTGGGTCTTCGAATTAGGGATATCTAGCATTTCCCGAGTCCACTTATAGTACTTAGTTGGTAGACCAGCTTCATTCAGCCGTTCTGATACAACTTGGAGGTCCTCGAAGAATGGGAAACCTAAGCAAACAAAGAATAGAATTAGGTAGTTAAGGCAATAATTGATGCTGAATCAAATGCTTACTAAAGTCATCGATGATTAAGGTGGGACTTCCCCACACAAATTTATTTGATTGAATTTTACCTGATCGGGCAATGTAGGACAGGTAATAAGTGCCGAAACATTCGTCCAAAATATCGATGAGCGGTATTCCACTTCTGTCTAAGTACTGCTGGGCTATTTCCATTTCGCAATCCTCTTTCCTGTGCACGGTTGTTGCCCCTGTGTATTGCAGGATTACTCCTGAGGAAGTGGATTAAATTATATTATCTATTAACATTTAGTTATTTATTCAGCACATGAAATATTTGTGTGGGACCGTAGTGTGGCACCCAGATAAATGTTCTTTCTATCTAACTTCCTACTTTGCTTACTGTTTTATAAACTTACCGCTTTTTGTGTTTCACCGATACCTACCTACTTGCTTTAATAACGCCCACATAGTACCCACCTACCTTCAAACGGGGTGAATATGGATGTAGGGGTGAATCGAGACGAAATTTTAAAAGGGATTTTAACATTGCAATAATACACTTTGTTGCCAAAAAGGACTATAATGTATTATAATTAACGATAAAGTGCCCTTGTTGGCAACAAACTATATTATTTCAACGTTAAAATCCATTTTAAAGTTTCATCCCGATTCATCCCGTTCGTTTGTTCTATTTCAATTTCTGTCACTGGCGACACGACTGTACTACATATTTTGGTGGATCGTCTTGCTACTGTTCGTGAAGTACCTACCGTATCTAAAACATTAATAAAATAAATAAATAAAAAACATTAAACTTACCCAGACGGTCTGTGGGCATCAAACGCGCTCGATCAAAGAATTCTGCTTGTAGCTTGTCTTCTGGTACCTGTAGATATCTCATGAGTTCTCTTGTTGCAGGGGAAATGTATAAATTAAGCCCAGAAGAATAAAGTTGCTCTAGAGTCTTCATTCGGCCATAACGTACCACAGTTGTGTACACTTTGCTCTGGTGACCCTAAAATATAAGATAACCAATGTGATAACGCACCTTTCCTTGTATAAAATCCTCCAGACTACATATCGGCCACGGCAGGCAATCTCAATGTAGATAAGCCAGGGCTCACCAACGCGTCATGGCTTTTCTTCCTCAAAGACTGGCGGTCTTTCTCTGTTTGCCAGAACGCAACATGGCCATTTTTAGGGTTCCGTAGCCAAATGGCAACGGAACCCTTATGGATTCGTCATGTCTGTCTGTCTGTCTGTCCGTCTGTCTGTCTGTCTGTCTGTCCGTCCGTATGTCACAGCCGCTTTTTTCCGAAACTATAAGAGCTATACTGTTGAAACTTGGTAAGTAGATGTATTCTGTGAACCGCATTAAGATTTTCACACAAAAATAGAAAAAAAACAATAAATTTTGGGGGTCCCCATACTTAGAACTGAAACTCAAAATTTTTTTTTTCTTCAAACCCTTACGTGTGGGGTATCTATGGATAGGTCTTCAAAAATGATATTGAGGTTTCTAATATCATTTTTTTCTAAACTGAATAGTTTGCGCGAGAGACACTTCCAAAGTGGTAAAATATGTGTCCCCCCCCTGTAACTTCTAAAATAAGAGAATGATAAAACTAAAAAAAATATATGATGTAGATACATTACCATATAAACTTCCACCGAAAATTGGTTTGAACGAGATCTAGTGAGTAGTTTTTTTTTAATACGTCATAAATCGTAACGTAACGGAACCCTTCATGGGCGAGTCCGACTCGCACTTGGCCGGTTTTATTAGTTCACAACGCGTTGTGGTCTCTTTACAACCAACTTCGCGTTGTGGTTGTTTTAAAGAAGCCGAAACTAGAATGCGATGTTGAAATTTTTTCGCTTATTAAGCGTTTTCGGTTTTTGAACCTAACATCATTCATCGTTCTCCTGCCCTTATCCCAATTTATTTGTGGTCGGCGCAACATGTCTTTTTCTTCCATACTCCTCTATTAGCCGCCATCTCGACAGTAACCCCCCTCCCTCCCTTTCTAACTATATAATCATTCACACAGTCCATCCAGTTTCCCGCTACTCTTATAGCTATCGAAATTAAAATTTATACTCAAAACTTTACTCACGACATTTTCCTCATTTCTCTGTAATACAAGCTCATACCATGAGAACCGGGTTCCGCTCAACTTTTCAGTTACTGGTGCCACTTTCAGACTTCCTCTTACATACTCATTTCTTATTCTATCCATTCGTGTAACACCACACATCCCTCTCAGCATTCTTATCTCAGCTGCATGCAATTGCCTTTCATTCATTCTTTTTGTGGCCCAACATTCTGATCTATACAAGACAGCAGGTTTTTAATCCTAACATAATTATGATTATAATGTTGAACCAAAACTAACCTGATATAATGCCAGAAAAAATATGGAACCCACTAAGCATGAAGTTCTTAACATTAGGAATGTTCTTCTTTTCATCGGTGAAAATCCGCAAAAGGTCGTCATCACAGAGCTGTGAAGGTACCACCAGAATGTCATTGTCCGTAGACCCGTCATTGTTTTGTTGATCATCGCCATGGCCCACATGATGCCACCTATTGCCACAAATACCGCACCTATCATCACCCATAGCCACAGAGAGAACAAATTATACACACTGTGCCAAAGCGGTATAATATCAGGCTTTCTTACTAAAGCACATAATGAATCAGTTTTGACATAATTCACGTAATAAATAAGTTCATCGGAATAACGAGTCATAAATCGTGAATTGAAGGATATATCCAACTCGTTACGAATGATACAGCCCAAAGCACCGCTTACATTCCCGGGTAGCACATAACCGAAATAGTTACAATCTTTATTTTCAAGAAAATGTAAATTAAATTTTAATTGCGAGAGGATGTCGTGCATAACCATTCCGTCTACACCGCAATACCCACTCGTTAAGTTCAAGTTAAAATTCACATAGTAGTGTAAATTCTCACAATCTCTGATAGATGTAGGATGTCTGAAGAATATGCTCGCTTGTACAGGGTAATAATCAGCTAGCTTTTCTCCACTTTTCTTTATGGCTGTAGATAAGTCTTTGGAATGAGAAGCATTTATTAATTTAATAGACCTGTCATATAACTTCCCAGTTGATTGCTTTTTACCGTTATAAATGACCATCTTTTGTTTACATGCAAAAGGGAATACTACTCCAACACGCATGATTTGAAATCTGTGCCACAAAGTATTCATGATATTTTCCAACTTTGCAAATTCATTTGGATTCATTGTGTCATTCTTACATTTGAATTGTCTGTCACCGGTGACGATGATGTATAGTAAAGACCAATTGGATCTAATAAAAAATCGCCATATAGCAGAGTCAACCATCTTCGGTGTTAAATATCTTGTCATTATCATAACGTTAGGATTATCACTTGTCCTGAGAAAATCCCTTGTGACATTAACTATAATGTCTAGATCTGGCCCATACACACTTAGTAACAGGACTGATTGATTAGAAAGACTATTCTGCAGGATGCATGTCTTTAATTCTGGATGAGCGTGAACATCCATGTCGAAAAATACTGTCTGTGAAAAATGATCAACTGGTAACAGTAGCGGACAATTTGTTACAACTGGTGCGAGCTTGTTCTTGGACTCAGAGCTTGAAATTTCGAGAAACTTTGTTATGATTAAAAAAGCAAGGAACTTCATTTTTGATGTTACAAAATCAAACTACTGTTGCCCATTGTTCGTCAAATAATTCACAGAACATAAATGCCTCCTCGATATAGTTAATAATAACAAGTACTAAGAAGTTCTCCTTTATAGGCGTGATTTGATCATTATCAATATGTACACAATAATCTATCACCCTAAAGTGTTTGCTGTGTCAATCTGTTAACGTGCCAACGTGACAGTACAAATTTGAACATTTCTTTATTGATGAAAATGTTCGTCATAGGAAAAAAGATAACATTTTATTTGTCAGCAAATATAGTTATATTTGCTGACAAATAAAATGTTATCTTTTTTCAAAAAAAAAAAAAAATATTATTATTATATAATAATTTTGACGTAACCTTATTTAAGAGCGATCCGAAAAGTTTGTTTTTATTTGTTTGTTGTTTTTTATTAGTTTGTTTCTACATGGTTGGAATGTTGAAATACATAACACAAAATTTAGCAATATTTAAAAGCAACCAGTTATGCTTCTTTAACACACAAAGTTGAATGTCTTCCAGTAGAGTTGCTGAATCGCCATCGCCTTTCAACTCTCGTTTAATTCTGGCGACCCACCCCTGCTCTGCACGGTTATTTATTACAACTTGAACGAAATTTCTATGCAAGTTTAATAATAATATATTATAAATATGTTATCCCCTTTTCACATTAAAATGTAGCTTAATCATTAAATTTAACTTAAACTGTTAAGTAAGTATAATAATATTATTAAGAAATCGTCCAATAACGTCTTTTTTATTCACTTTATATTAATGCTAAGAAATTTAATTCAGGTGTTCTTTAGTCAGCACTTGCACTGCAGTTAAGCTTTAATAATAAAGTGAATTGTTTTTTGATTCTATGTATTATTTTTTGTCTCCTTTGCTCTATTACACGCTGTCTACATCTCTGTATCTATTGTCATATCTCAGGTATGCTGGAAGAGATTTCTTATGAAATAAGCATCACCTTCGTACTTATTTTTTCTGTTCTCTTTTTCATTGTCTGTTTAAATATGTGTGTACATAATAGTAAAATAAAAATAAATGGTAAATAAAATAAAATAAATTTAACTGATGGCAAAATCCGCATTAAATGCTGTTGGGTAGTTTAGAAGAATAATGCGGTCACATAGAGAGAAGAAGAATCATGTATAGATAAGGACATCATCATTTATAGCAGACAGCAAGCCTATTTGAGAACCTTCTCAAGGTTCAGATATTTTACAGTAAATGTTAATATGCAGTTACCAACGATATTAAAACCAAGATAAGACGCAGCACTGAAGGTTTCATCCCAAGTATGGGCTGCAAAACCGAGGACAGCATTATCTGCGAAGGAGATTATTTCACCTTGAGAGTTTAAAACTTGTAAGTTGGCATATTAAGCAGAAATAGGACAGGCCCCAAGATGCTGCCATGCGGAACTCCATGCAACTACTTTGTATAAGTATTGCATTATTGTATACAGAGAAGGCCAGATCAAAGGTTCGCTGGAAGCAGTTAGGAGATGTAGTGAAATGATACAGACTTGACTGCAAAGCATTTATTTATTTAAGGAATCCATCACATACAGTCAATACATTGCACTGGTAAAATACAACAAAAAATACACATAAAATATTAAAATAAATGATTCCCGTTCAGTTGGAGACGGCACTAAAACCAACAAGTTTTCACGCTGGGCGACAACTACACGATATCGACACGGTATCAATGTAATATAATGTAGCTAGTGCATATTGAAGCTGCATCGGGCCACATGAAGTGGCACACATGTCTGTGCCTATAAACGTAAATGTGTCTATAATAATATGAGGTAATATGAGGTTGGTTATCTGCTAATTTCGTATCGTTATCGTGTCGTTGTCGTTTTAGTCTTATGGAAAAGCGCACAACACTAACATTATTTAAATTAAATACTACATAGCAGGTAATTGCTAAATAATCATATGTTAAGTGCTATATCAACCTACGCGTCACACTGTGATTTCAAGTAAAGGTATTATCACAATCAGCAACGCAGTCCACTACTCTCCAAACGCACGTCATTTAACTCGATTATCGATACCTAGGTGCTCTCATCCAGCTGCTACCAGCCATCTTGTGATGGTCGCCGCTTGACCTTACCTGAGGCCGTCCCGCCTTACCATACCTTTACCTATATAATGCTGGCGGCTAAAAATATATATTATCAATGCAGCTGCGTCGTTAAGTATTGCTTTATACAGAATGTAGGTACCTCTGTATGAGAAGTTGGATTTCTTTAAGATCATTTTGCGTTTTCGTTTTAGTAAATTGAGAAGAAAGTCTAGGATGTAAGTACCTATACGCTGTCCTCACCGAACAAAATACATGTCTTATGTCTAATATCTATATGTCTTATATATATATATATATTTTAAGATCTTCTCTTATACAGTTTAATATAATGACGTCTGCCTTTCCACATTTCAGCTGCGAACACCATAAAAGACAGAATTGTACCAAGAAATAGTATCACGAAAGCTACACGATGGTCTTCCAACGTTATTTTAAAAAAAGCTCGCGGTTGCCTAGCGTGTTGGGTCTTCGAATTAGGGATATCTAGCATTTCCCGAGTCCACTTGTAGTACTTAGTTGGTAGACCAGCTTCATTCAGCCGTTCGGAGACAACTTGGAGGTCCTCGAAGAATGGGAAACCTAAGGAAACAAAGAATAGAATTAGGTAATTAAGGCAATAATTGAAGCTGGATCAAATGCTTACTAGTCATCGGCGATTAGCGTGATACTTCCCCACACCAATTTTAATTTTACCTGATCGGGCAATGTAGGCGAGGTAATAAGTGCCGAAACATTCGTCCAAAATATCGATGAGCGGTATTCCACTTCTGTCTAAGTACTGCTGAGCTATTTCCATTTCGCAATCCTCTTTCCTGTCCACGGTTGTTGCCCCTGTGTATTGCAGGATTACTCCTGAGGAAGTGGATATTATCCAGTAACATTTAGGTATTTATTCAGCACATGAAATATTTGTGTGGGACCGTAGTGTGGGACCCAGACAAATCTTCTTTCTATCTACCCTCCTACTTTGCTTACTGTTTTATAAACCTACCGCTTCTCGTGCTTTACCGATACCTATCTACTTGCTTTATTAACGCTTATATAGTACCCACCTACCGTCAAACGGGGTGAATCGAGACGAAATTTTAAAAGGGAGTTTAAAATTGAATTAATATAGTTTGTTGCCAAAAAGGACTCTAATGTATTATAATTAACGATTAAGTGCCCTTGTTGGCAACAAACTATATTATTTCAACGTTAAATCAAAAGTCATTTATTCAAATTAGGCTGAGAATCAGCACTTTTCGAACGTCAAAATTACAAAAGACAGTCCCCCAAAAACGCCCGCCCTTCGTTAAAATCCATTTTAAAGTTTCGTCCCGATTCATCCCGTTTGTTTGTTCTATTTCAATTTCTGTCACTGGCGACACGACTGTACTTACATATTTTGGTGGATCGTCTTGCTACTGTTCGTGAAGTACCTACCATATCTAAAACATTAAACTTACCCAGATGTTCGGTGGGCATCAAACGCGCTCGATCAAAGAATTCTGATTGTAGCTTGTCTCCTGGTGCCTGTAGATGTCTCATGAGCTCTCTTATTGTAGGGGAAATGTATAAATTAAGCCCAGAAGAATACAGTTGCTCTAGAGTCTTCATTCGGCCATAACGTACCACAGTAGTGTAAACTTTGCTCTGGTGACCCTAAAATATAAGATAACCAATGTGTTAGCGCACCTTTCCTTGTATAAAATCCTCCAGACTACATATCGGTCACGGCAGACAATCTCAATGTAGATAAGCCAGGGCTCACCAACCCGTCATGGCTTTTCTTCCTCAAAGACTGGAAGGCTTTCTCTGTTTGCCAGAACGTAACATCGCCATTTTTATAAGTCCACAACGCGTTGTGGTCTCTTTACAACCAACTTTGCGTTGTGGCTGTTTTAAAGAAGCCGAAACTAGAATGCGATGTTGAAATTTTTTTGCTTATTAAGCGTTTTCGGTTTTTAAACCTAACATCATTCATCGTTCTCCTGCCCTTATCCCAATTTATTTGTGGTCGGCGCAACATGTCTTTTTCTTCCATACTCCTCTATTAGCCGCCATCTCGACAGTCACCCCCTTTCTAACTATATAATCATTCACACAGTCCATCCAGTCTTCCCCTACTCTTATAGCTATCGACATTTATACTCAAAACTTTACTCACGACATTTTCCTCATTTCTCTGTAATACGAGTACCTACATGCCCATACCATGAGAACCGGGTTCCGCTCAACTTTTCAGTTACCGGTCCCACTTTCAGACTTCCTCTTACATACTCATTTCTTATTCTATCCATTCGTGTAACACCACACATCCCTCTCAGCATTCTCATCTCAGCTGCATGCAATTGCCTTTCATTCATCCCTTTTGTGGCCCAACATTCTGATCTATACAAGACAGCAGGTTTTTAATCCTAACATAATTATTATAATGTTGAACCAAAACTAACCTGATATAATGCCAGAAAAAATATGGAACCCACTAAGCATGAAGTTCTTAACATTAGGAATGTTCTTCTTTTCATCGGTGAATATCCACAAAAGGTCGTCATCACAGAGCTGTGAAGGTACCACCAGAATGTCATTGTCCGTAGACCCGTCATTGTTTTGTTGATCATCGCCATGGCCCACATGATGCCACCTATTGCCACAAATACCGCACCTATCATTACCCATAGCCACAGAGAGAACAAATTATACACACTGTGCCAAAGCGGTATAATATCAGGGTTTCTTACTAAAGCACATAATGTATCAGTTTTGACATAATTCACGTAATAAATAAGTTCATCGGAATAACGAGTCATAAATCGTGAATTGAAGGATATATCCAACTCGTTACGAATGATACAGCCCAAAGCACCGGTTACATTCCCGGGTAGCACATAACCGAAATTATTACAATCTTTATTTTCAAGAAAATGAAAATTAAATTTTAAATGCGAGAGGATGTCGTGCATAACCATTCCGTCTACACCGCAATACCCGCCCGTTAAGTTCAAGTTAAAATTCACGTAGTAGTGTAAATTATCACAATCTCTGATAGATGTAGGATGCCTGAAGAATATGCTCGCTTGTACAGGGTAATCACCAGCTAGCTTTTCTCCACTTTTCTTTATGGCTGTAGTTAAGTCTTTGGAATGAGAAGCATTTATTAATTTAATAGACCTGTCATATAACTTCCCAGTTGATTGCTTTTTACCGTTATAAATGACCATCTTTTGTTTACATGCAAAAGGGAATACTACTCCAACACGCATGATTTGAAATCTGTGCCACAAAGTATTCATGATATTTTCCAACTTTGCAAATTCATTTGGATTCATTGTGTCATTCTTACATTTGAACTGTCTGTCACCGGTGACGATGATGTATAGTAAAGACCAATTGGATCTAATAAAAAATCGCCATATAGCAGAGTCAACCATCTTCGGTGTTAAATATCTTGTCATTATCATAACGTTAGGATTATCACTTGTCCCAAGAAAATCCCTTGTGACATTAACTATAATGTCTAGATCTGGCCCATACGCATTTAGTATCAGGACTGATTGATTAGAAAGACTATTTTGCAGGATGCATGTCTTTAATTCTGGGTGAGCGTGAACATCCGTGTCGAAAAATATTGTCTGTGAAAAATGATCAACTGGTAACAGTAGCGGACAATTTGTTACAACTGGTGCGAGCTTATTCTTTGACTCAGAGCTTGAAATTTCGAGAAACTTTGTTATGATTAAAAAAGCAAGGAACTTCATTTTTGATGTTATAAAATCAAACTACTGGTGCCCATTGTTCGTCAAATAATTCACAGAACATAAATGCCTCCTCGATATAGTTAATAATAACAAGTACTAAGAAGTTCTCCTTTATAGGCGTGATTTGATCATTATCAATATGTACACAATAATCTATCACCCTAAAGTGTTTGCTGTGTCAATCTGTTAACGTGCCAACGTGACAGTACAAATTTGAACATTTCTTTATTGATGAAAATGTTCGTCATAGGAAAAAAGATAACATTTTATTTGTCAGCAAATATAGTTATATTTGCTGACAAATAAAATGTTATCTTTTTTCAAAAAAAAAAAAAAATATTATTATTATATAATAATTTTGACGTAACCTTATTTAAGAGCGATCCGAAAAGTTTGTTTTTATTTGTTTGTTGTTTTTTATTAGTTTATTTCTACATGGTTGGAATGTTGAAATACATAACACAAAATTTAGCAATATTTAAAAGCAACCAGTTATGCTCCTTTAACACACAAAGTTGAATGTCTTCCGGTAGAGTTGCTGAATCGCCATCGCCTTTCAACTCTCGTTTAATTCTGGCGACCCACCCCTGCTCTGCACGGTTATTTATTACAACTTGAACGAAATTTCTATGCAAGTTTAATAATAATGTATTATAAATATGTTTTCATACCACTTGCTCAAAAAAGTGACATTCTATGCCACAAAAAGCGAACATAACAATAGTCATTTTTAATCTGTTAAAAACAGGGAAAGAAAATTGTACTGAATTTCATTCATCCTCTAGGGGGAGAATGTGATTTAAATTTGGAATACTTACTGAAATTTATACTGAACTACATCTATGTTTACACCATTGAGTTTGTATATAAAGCATTATACATCTTTTTGAAAAAGGAATACGCATTTATTATGCAGTTATGATTATTAAATAAAGTTACGAAAACCGACGAGGCCGTATGAGCTTGATGCCTTTGCTTTTCCGACAAAAAAATATTAGTCTAGGAATTTACCGCGTTTTTGTTTTCATCAAATACATAAACGTTAAGTTTATTTTTTCGCAAATGGTACGAAAAGTAGAGTATTTTCCTCGGTGATAAAGCTGTCTTAGTCTTGGGTGACCTTAAATCCCTTGCTACACTCAGGACTCGTCTTAAATCCCTCGCTTCGCTCGTGATTTAAGCTTTTAACACCCTCGCTACGCTCGGGAGTAAACCTCGAGTCCTTCGTTACGCTCGCGATTTAAATCGTCACCCGCGACAGAAGACACTGCTTTATCCCCTTGGTTAATAATCTACTATATCCCCTTTTCACATTAAAATGTAGCTTAATCATTAAATTTAACTTAAACTGTTAAGTAAGTATAATAATATTATTAAGAAATCGTCCAATAACGTCTTTTTTATTCACTTTATGTTAATGCTAAGAAATTTAATTCAGGTGTTCTTTAGTCAGCACTTGCACTGCAGTTAAGCTTTAATAATAAAGTGAATTGTTTTTTGATTCTATGTATTATTTTTTGTCTCCTTTGCTCTATTACACGCTGTCTACATCTCTGTATCTATTGTCATATCTCAGGTATGCTGGAAGAGATTTCTTATGAAATAAGCATCACCTTCGTACTTATTTTTTCTGTTCTCTTTTTCATTGTCTGTTTAAATATGTGTGTACATAATAGTAAAATAAAAATAAATGGTAAATAAAATAAAATAAATTTAACTGATGGCAAAATCCGCATTAAATGCTGTTGGGTAGTTTAGAAGAATAATGCGGTCACATAGAGAGAAGAAGAATCATGTATAGATAAGGGCATCATCATTTATAGCAGACAGCAAGCCTATTTGAGAACCTTCTCAAGGTTCAGATATTTTACAGTAAATGTTAATATGCAGTTACCAACGATATTAAAACCAAGATAAGACTCAGCACTGAAGGTTTCATCCCAAGTATGGGCTGCAAAACCGAGGACAGCATTATCTGCGAAGGAGATTATTTCACCTTGAGAGTTTAAAACTTGTAAGTTGGCATATTAAGCAGAAATAGGACAGGCCCCAAGATGCTGCCATGCGGAACTCCATGCAACTACTTTGTATAAGTATTGCATTATTGTATACAGAGAAGGCCAGATCAAAGGTTCGCTGGAAGCAGTTAGGAGATGTAGTGAAATGATACAGACTTGACTGCAAAACATTTATTTATTTAAGGAATCCATCACAGACAGTCAATACATTGCACTGGTAAAATACAACAAAAAATACACATACAATATTAAAATAAGTGATTCCCGTTCAGTTGGAGACGGCACTAAAACCAACA